>JANVCC010000021.1:8342318-8553898 GCA_025345505.1 Todiramphus chloris collaris | reverse complement strand
ACCTTCCCATGTTTCAGTTGGTGCCCACTGCCTCTGGTCCTGTCACTGGGCACCACTGGGAAAAGTGCCTGGCTCCATCCTCTTTGCACCTTTAGCTGACACAGTGGAATATTATGGCAGAACACCTTTTACATTGCATTTTGAAGATACTCTTTGCTAACTTTTAATTGTTGTGAATTTTGTTTTGTTTGGTTTGGGCTTTTTTTTTTTTTTTTTTTCCTGCCTTTTTTTTCTTTTGTAAATTGCTTAGATTATTAACTTTTGGGTTAACAGGGTGTTGTACTATAGATTGCTCCTGGCTTGCGGGGTGTCTTGTATGCTGTGGCTTACATAGAGAATCTTGCTGGATTGATTAATAAAAAATGAGGATCATGCCACACTATTATCTTTGAAAATCACCAGAAGACTCTTTTGTCTTTATGGTCTGGGCCTAAAAACTGACTTTCTGCTGTGTAAATTATTGCAGTGGCAACTTTAAAAACTCCAGACACAGTGGACACTTTTTCTCATTCTTGTTCCTGTAGTGACACTTTACTGTCAGGAGTTTGTTTGTTAAACTGGCCTCTCGACTTTCTGTCTGCACAGGTTCAGTGTTCTGAAGAATTCTGGTTTTTCCTTTTATGGCATCTGTAGAGGTGATTAAACCTTTACATTGCTGTGTTTGAGGTAGTTGATCATTAAATTAGTGTTGTTTTCAGTGGTAAAGAGAGCTGGAATCAAAATAGTTGTGTGGTTTCTTAGTTTGCTATAGGAATAGGTGGATTCTGTCACCTAACCTAGTTTATTCAAGATCATTCCGAAGATAATTCCTCAACAGCGTTTTCCCTGGTTTTGATAAAGTTCTCACTTGGAGGGCTTTATTATAATTTAGTATGTCACCATCTTTCATGTTTAAGAATGGAAGAATAAAGCAACTTGAGCAGTAGTCAAGTCTGTCCAGCTCTGCTGCTCTGCAGGATGAAGGCTCTGTACTGTCCAGGCTGACTCCAGCCCAGACAATCACTGCCTCCAGTTCCAAACCTACCCCTTCACTGTCTCACTACCTATCTGCATTCTCCTGGGCCTGTAGAATGATACATGAGAAGTCATTTAACCAAAAAGAGATCCATGAGGAAATGAGTCCCTTCCTAAATTTGAACCCCACACAAACTTTTTGTTATTGGTTAAAAGCACAGCTTTTTTTTCCCCTCCTAGAAATGGAGTGGCCAATTTTCATGATGCTGTTATAATGTCTCTAATTTTTGTTCAGAGGCTGAAAATTAGTAAACCATACAGCTCTACTGCTGCACTAGAAGTTGTGATTTTCAAGAAGATGCCATACTTTACACGAAAGATGGAATAATTCTCACTGAAGATTCTGTTAATTTTCATAACTGATTGTTGCAGATGTGCTTAGCAACTTCCATTCTCCTGTGCCATGTATACAGTCTGCAATTTTTCATTGCTGATGATTAAAAAAAAGCCTTGTTCGTATCTACAAGAAGTTAAACCTCATATATTATCATCAATCTTGTTCTTCAGTACATTTTAGTAAATCCTATCTAAGCTGTCACCATTTTATTTCTAGTTGTTACTATTGCTGATTGTTACCAGCCTGTTTTGCTTAGCTAGAGTTAACTTACTCCTACCAGCTGGTAAGGATATCGGAATTTAGCTTTATACATACATCACAGGAGCAATAATTAAGCTGAGCCATATGGTAATGAACTATGACACAAAAGTATATTGCAATAGATGTAGAGCTATGTGTAAAATTGCAAAAATTACATATCTTGATGGGATTTTTATTGAAACTTTGATATTCTTGAAACATGTAGTATATCTTTGCTGTTTGCTTTTTTTTTATTCCTTTGTAAAAGATGAGCTCAAAAAGTGCATGAAAGACTGGCTTTTTTTTTTTTCAAATGAATGCTTTCCAGTAATATTTTTATTTTATAGTTGACTGACTGTTCTGTGACACTCTTTAATATGCTATAAGATATTACATGTATTTATGTGAATACAAAATAATTTGCTCACCTTTAATCATGGATAAAAATTGACTGGACTTCTAGTCATAAATTCTGATGAAAATGTATCCTCTTTTCACTTCCAGACTTGGAATTCTTACCTTTTTCAGCTGTCTCTAATTATAATATTCAGAGTCAGATGCTTAGCCTCGAGAGCCAACGAGAGTAGCTCACATCTCCAGCTGTTTTTGAAACAATGCTTTGTTGTGTTTAGTCTTAAAACAAGGATAGTATCTTCAATCTCTCAAGCAATGCTGCAAAACTTAGTAAGGCAGTACTTGCAAAATGGCTCTCCTGAGAGGAGAGGCAGTACACAGTCCTCAGTCATTCCTCAAGGTGTAGCTCAGGTTTTTTCTGGTATTTCTGTAGTTCTTTATTCCAGCGGTAAAATCCTGGTGTAAATAAAAACTGATGAATTTTTTTAAGATATTTGAGTGACCTAGGGTTTGGTTATGAAACCTGAAATTTGAGCTGCTACATAAATGATAGATGCATTTTATTTTGTTGTGGGTTTTTTTTCCCTAGGTTGGCGATATTGTAATGGTAAAAGAAGATGAAACATTCCCATGTGACTTAATATTTCTATCAAGTAGTAGAGGAGATGGAACATGTTTTGTTACAACAGCTAGTTTGGATGGTGAATCCAGTCATAAAGTAAGAAAATGTTCTACATTTTCTTTTTAAGGCAAAGATTGCATTTAATTCTTTACATGGATCACAATATGACGGTGCTTCTGTGGGGGAGCAGATACACTAAATTGTGTAACATGTTTCTATCAGTTAACTTCGTAGCTCTTAAATTACCATTATTTTATGGAAAGCTTTAAAACTTACTTATTTGTGATTTTTGTCTATGTCCAGTGTAGGCATGCAGATTACAGAGATAATGCACAAGCTCTTTCGTATTTAGATGCTTTCATGGTCACCTGATTTGAGTGCACTGGAAGGTGCTTGTGTATAATGTAAGGAGATACCCAGTTAGGAGCAGTTAGATGCACCTTATTTGAACTATGAGCTTCTATGTAAAAGCTAGTAAGTCTGTTTTGTGCTGAAGTATATGCACAGATAATGTCTTTAATATCTGTCCTTACTTTTTTATTTTATTTATACATTCTTATTCATTCCAGACTTACTATGCTGTTCAAGATACAAAGGCATTTCATAGTGAGCAAGAAATCGATGCACTACATGCTACCATTGAATGTGAACAACCTCAGCCTGACCTATACAAGTAAGAAAATAATTCTTACCTGTTTCATTTAAGGTACCCATCCAATAAATCTTAAGAATATCATAATGAAAAGATACTGGCTGCATCTGCCTGGTTAGAGTGGGCCCCAGCATGAGCTTGAAGTCAGATTAGTCTTCCATCCATGCTCCTTTCCTGCAAGTAGTTCACTGGCCTGCTCTAGGGCAGTGGTCTCCAAAATGAGATGCACAAGACAATCCATTGGGGTGCGTGTCAAAGATTTTGAAACTTCTATTTCCATTTATATTTTTAATCTAAAAAAATTAATTCCAAAATTAAGCTTTGCTAATATTTAGTACTGACACTGGCACCCTTACTCAGTCTGTATGTCAGAGCCCCATGTCCCATACAGTTCGTAAGGAGTCCCTGAGGGAGGAGAGGGTGTTCTACAATCTGGAGAGGCCAGTGGCACCCTCAGTCCTTCCTTTCAAAAAGCCAAGTACCACTAGGGAAACTTTTTCTGCCTACTGAGTGAATGCTGATGGCTGACCTCAGTTGGCTGGAGGGATATTCTGTGCCATATAGTGTCAGGCTCAGCAGTAAAACTGGAAGGGTGCTGTTTCTGAAGTAGCTGTTGTTTGGAAACTGGCTGGACATTGGCCTGCTTATGGGCGGTGTGAGGGGTTGCCTTTGTGTCACTTGGGGGTTTTTTTCTTCACTTACTAAATTAACACTATGTTGCTTTGCTCTTATGATTTGCTCCCCTGTCCTGCTGGGGAGGGAGGGAGAGGTGTGTGCTTAGTTGCTATCCAGAGTCAACCTGCCACGTAGACTTAAACTGTACTGAGAGATTTTCAGAGGGAAGATTGCTTGTTGGCTTTATGCTTTTGTTTTCACCTCAGTTGCAGGTTTTAGGTTTTGTGAAGGACAGTAATTACACTGGCTTACCCCAGGCAGTTTAGGGAATAATATTTCTTGTTACTTCTTGTTAATGGGTCTCCTTAGAAGATTTATTCCTCATTTTACAATCTCTACTATTTTTTTACATGCAGACTTTAAATTGACTTACTGTGCTGTGTATCTTTGTGTTTACATATTTTAATATATCCATGTGTATCTCTATGTTGTTTATGTGCTGGATAATCAGAGCCTGTTCACTTGTAAATTACTCATTGTAATAAATACTTTCTAGAAATTATTTCACAAATAATCTATTATCATATGTTTCATAAAGTGAGAGTAATTTGCTTAGTTTTTAGATATGTATGTGATACATATATTTGTATATAGAGAGAATTATATGTCCTTGTAATGTACATTAAAAAAACTGCAATATTGGGACATATATATGCATAAGAATACACAAATTAGCAGTGCTGGTAAACTACTTGTGTGTTTCCCTTGCAGATTTGTTGGTCGGATAAATGTTTACCATGATAGGAATGAGCCTACTGCAAGGTAGGGAAAATCCAGAACTTCTACACATTTAAACGTTTTCAGGGTTGAATAAGGATCATTAACGAGAATTACTTTTGGTTCACCAATGTTGTGGCTGTCTTGTCTTACTGATAAAGTGTGTTTCTCTTGGAAGTTTACAGACAGTTAATTCATGTTGTCAAGGTTTAGGGTTGGGCTGACCACTAGATCTAGAGCAGATGCTCTCTGTTAAGCCCTCTCCATTCCAAAAGCGAAGGAAGAGAAAGGAAATAAGGGAGAGAGGCTTCTGCCATCTGTAACCAAGGACTTTCCTTGTCCAGCAAATGGAGAAGAAAAATGAAGCAGTACAAAAGTGGCACAAGTCTACCTGTCTTTACTGCTTAGGATCTTCTGTCTTCCTGTCTAAGGAAGAGACTTGCTGTACCTGTTCTTGTTTAGGTCCTTACCACAAAGAGGCAAAGCAATAGGAGGGAAGGCTTGTTGGTTGGGTGATAATTTGGGATCTAATTAATGTCTATAAATACATAAGGGCTGGGCATCAAGAAAGCAGGGACAACCTCTTTTCACTCATGCCTTCTGATAGGACAAGGGGCAATGGATTCAAGCTTGAGTACAAGAAGTTCCACCTCAACATGAGGAAGAACTTGTTTGCTGTAAGGGTTATGGAGCACTGGAACAGACTCCCCAGGGAGGTTGTGGAGTCTCTTTCTCTGGAGACTTTCAAGACCTGTCTGGATGCATTTCTGCATGATCTCTAATTTTGTCCCGCTCTGGCAGGGGGATTGGACCCATTGATCTTCGGAGGTCCCTTCCAGCCCTTAACATTCTATGAATCTGTTATATTCTAGACCCCATCCTTTCTGGCTAAGTGCCTTCCTAAACTTTATTGTCTGTAGATATGTGATTTTTCTGTCACAAAAGGTGCTATGAAAACTGTGGGGTTTGCTTTTTTTCCTCTTAAAAGATTCTTTTGACTAATAAAGTTGGTTGGAAATGAACTTGTGAAAATAAGCAGAAAATATTTTTTTTAATCTCAACACCAATAAATTGACCTGTCCGTAACACATGACAAGAAAATATGTGTCAGTAGGACTTGTATTCCTTGTTCAGCACTATTAAAGCAATTGGTGGTATTTATATTTGGGTATAATGTCTTATAACCCAAGACATTCATATAGCATCAGCCCACTGGTTTAAACACTGGTTTAAACATTACATCAGAACTATGGCTCTGGGGCCTCTGTTTGTTTAGAGTTTCTTGATTTGGGGGGGTTTCATACCACAAAACCACTCTGAATAACATTCAAAAATACTGAACTTACTTTTTTTGTTTTTCCTACTGCTGTATAGATAGAATCTGACAATTCTGCATGCTGTCTATAAAGCAGTCCTTGGTTTTGCACTCATGGCGATTTCTGTTACATATCAAACTCCAAAATAGTATTTTAAACTGCATAGGGATCCTGACAGTAATTCCTCTACTCTGTAATAAATTATTTTACTTATACTCATCTTTATGCTTTGAAATGTATACAGTAGGTATAAAACAATACCTTGTATACAACTTAAAATAAAATGGAACGATGTATTGTCTTTAATAAGTGATTCTAACATACAGGACACTAGTTTATATAAGCCTAAAAAACTTGAATCAGTATGTCTGAAAGTAAGCACCTTACAATTAGGATAACAAGTCTTTATTTAGGTACCTACATATATACTTTTTAGATGTATTGGTTTAAGTGTTGAGTTGGGAAATTTTGAGCTTAATTTTAGGCATCTCTATATATTTATAATTTTTCATTTAAATGTTTTAAATATTCTATGTAATTTTGTTACAAAAATATTTGAGTAAAACTAATTTTGTGCTTTATGCGGCTTCCACTAAGGTCTGTTCTTTCTCTCTAAATGTTTGTATTTTGTAATACTTGTCTTTTATAGGCCATTAGGATCTGAAAATCTGCTTCTTAGAGGAGCCACTTTAAAGAATACAGAAAAAATATTTGGTAAATATTTCTATTGACTGTTTAAATGGACCTTGAAGTAATAAACAAACATCAAGCATGGTTGCAACCCTGCAGTTACTATGAGCATGTGATTCCTGTTAAATCACTTGGTTTACAACTTTTTAATAAGGCTTACTGTTGCTACAATTGCAGTAAAGTGACACTGATGGATGATGACTACAGAGATTTTTTGGGAGGGGGATTTTATAGTTAGTCTTCAAGGGTTAATGAAGATGACTCAACATCTCTGTGTAAATATATGGCTTTTGAAAAGGACTGTGAATTAAAGTTGTTGTCGCAAAGCAGTTAATGAGCCTGTTGAAAAATTTGGTTTGCTTACTTGTCAAAACGGGCAGATACCTCAGCCAGATATAAATATGGCTGGTCAAAAAAAACCAACCAAACAAAAAGTCCACTTAAATAGTTCCTGATCAAAATTAGACTTTGTTAGCCAGTGTATTTTGTGTTCATTCCGTGGGAAATTTTGAATATTTTGCTAAAAATAGAAAACAGAAACCGAGATATAGAATGGTTTGGGTTAGAGTGGACCTTAAAGATCATCTGGTTCCAAATCCCTCGCCATGTACAGAGTCACCTTCCAGTGGACCAGGTTACCCCATCCTACCTGTTTTTTGGAAATTCTGCAAGAAAACCTAGTAGGAGTGGTAGATCTGCTGTAACAAACCACTCGTTGCTGGTAGTAAAAGGGGCAAGGATCCAAGTCATCCTCTATCACACACAACTTCTGTACTCCAAAGAAATCATAGATAGCCATGAACTGGTTAGCCTATAATAGCAAAATCTTGCAACTCTTTCTCCAAAGAGAGTTTCAAAAGTATCTATCAATTTAAACTTGCTGTCTTTGCTTTCAGTTGTAATCTCAAATAGATGAACTAATGTATTTTGTAGTAAGTAGTTCTGTAAAGTTCAGACAATGGCTTTAATATTCCTGTTAACTTGTGTGTCAGCAGAGATGTTCCAAATATGAGCGGTTGTTTCTGGTCTGCGTAATGCATGTAGTGTTTGCCATTGGCCCAGCACAGTCCATAGCCTAAATTATTTTGTTTTAGCAACGTACAGATGTGCTGGTTTAATAAATACTTTAAATCCATCTTCTTGTTTACATCTACTTCTAGTTGTTGTTTTGAATCATCTGAAGTTTAGTCTCTCGATCTATGTTATCAACAGAAAATTGATAATATCAAAAGATCACACTTCATGAATTATTAAATTTTCCTGAAGCAAGCAAAATCGATGGCTGTCTTTTATTCTTCTTGGATATATCCTGTAGTTTAGTCCTATTTGGATTTTCTTTCACAATGTATGACTTAGATTCTACTTTTAAAGCCAAGAAAAAAAAAGAACAAAAAAATGCTAGGTGATTTATTCCAACCCAGCTTTGGTTTGGCTTTGATACATTGCAACATACTGCAACTGGGAACTTCGACTCTGGAATCATATGTAAATGCTGCTTCAAGTTTCCCTCTAAGAACCAAGATATTAAAGCCATTTCTAGTTAGTGAGTATCATCCAAATATTTGTTCTTTTTCGTCAGACTACAGAGAATTTAAAAAGTAGCAAAGTATAATAATCTAGTGAATTGTGCTTTTTCTGAAGTCATGGTACTGTGCAATATTTAGTAAAACAAGTTGTCTGATTTCAGGTGTTGCTATCTACACTGGCATGGAAACTAAGATGGCATTAAATTACCAGTCCAAATCACAGAAGCGATCTGCTGTAGAAAAGTATAATTTCTCATATTTATTTTGGGGGTGGAAAAATGCATGTTTGAATGGTGAATGAAAGGGGATTATTATTATTTTTTTTCTAAAAGTGTATGTTTCATTGATATAAACTAAAAAAGGAGGTAGAAGAAATTAAAATATTTTTTGTTGTTGTTCAGAATTTTTTACTTATAGTCTTGTACCACCATATAAATGAGGTGCTCAATACTAAATTATTATTAAACGTTAAAAGATTTTTTAAAAGCCACCTTAATCTAATACTTGCCTCTTTAGGATACGTTATGTTTTACTGTTTCAGAAGATTTTAGTTTCACTGGTTGGAGTATGCTTACTGACAGTTTTCCAAGGTTATGTGCTTCAACATCCTGACAATTCCTTTTCATTGCAATTAAGTCTTGAATTCAGTAAAAAATAATTTTTTAACTTTTTTGATGCACTTCACTTTGGATCAACCGCAGTAACACAAAGCCTGTCTGTGGCAGATTTGCCATGCTTTAGCTAAAATGAAAAGTTCCATACAGGCATTTTTGATGGGAAGGGAAGATGCTGCTATCCTCAAAGAATGAGCTGACATTTGTTGCTTACTTTATAAAAACAGAATTATTTTTTAATCCTACTCTGCTGTCTGAAATCATCTGAGGAAGGTGTCCAACCTTGTGAAAAAAAAATAAACATGTGATTAAGGCAAACTGTCCTGACCAGCTGCCAGTCCTTTCATGCAGTGACTGAGCAAGGATGCTGTGTCTGTTTCTGTTGTTATTGATGTATAACCCATGGCTTTCAGTTCTTCCCCATCATTAAGGAAAATTATCATTTTAAATGTGAAGTGTTCGTGTTCTTTCTTTGTTCAGATCTGCTAGAGTTAAACCATTACAGCTCCATAGCAAAATGTTACTGGTAGATTTATGTTTCTATAAAAGTACTTACATGGGTGTTTTAATATTGGTTTAGAGAAATGGCATAAAAAGGTCTGCAGATACAAGCCCGGTTAGTCTTTATGATTCCATCTGCTGTTTTCACTAACATACTAGGTTTGGTAACGTGTCACAGTTTGGAAACAATTGTAACAGTTGACATTTTAAATAGAAAATGGTCTGCAATAGTATTTTCTTCATCGGGAAGACACTGCAGGAAAGTTACTTAACATCATAGAATCGCTAGACTTGCAGCAAATGCTGGGCTGAAGCACAAGTGTAGCATTTCTCAATACACTCAGTAGTTTAGATGCTAATGGAATTCTTACTTTGCTTTTTTTTTTTCCAGATCAATGAATGTATTCCTTATTGTATACCTCTGTATTCTCATCAGTAAAGCACTAATAAATACTGTCCTGAAGTATGTCTGGCAGAGTGAACCATTTCGTGATGAGCCATGGTATAATCAGAAAACAGAGCCAGAAAGAAAAAGAAATTTGGTATGGAAATAAAGTACAAAAAAGTTTCACTAAATCATTAATTTATAAGGGTCCTACTGAAAATACAGTAGCCAGTCATTTTCTAGATTCCTCATTACCACCAGTAACACTATCTCGGCCTGCTCAGCAGACCCACTATACCTTCAGCAAGTCTCCACTACGGACAAAATTAAGCCAGGTTATGCATGCACCCATTGTACTTGTATTGAGAGAAGGAAAGGAAGCTATTTATCAACTAAGTGCTGCCTGAAAGTTATATAATTTGGTAATCCTTGAATGAATTACTGTAGTTTTATGGTATTTTTCTGGTAGTTTGTGAATGTACATTTTACTGGTTCCCTTGCTCTCATACAGGTGTTCATCTCACTCATTAATTGCTCTAGCACTTTACAATGCTAATGTGTAATTGTACTCTACACTTGGATCTCTATAAGGAAAAACACAAATTTAAAACAAAAGAAGTTCTTTTCTTCATGCCAAATTAGTTGGGATGTTATAAAACATAGTTATACATCCTTTGCTGAACTGTGATCTGTGAAAGGTGCTGCTTACTGTTTAAAAGTTATTAGGTTAAAATAATTTGTATGTGTATGTAGTCATCTTTTGGGTTTTGATGGTACATGGAAGATCAGTATTTTCATCTTGTTTCTTTGACAGTTTCTTCGAGCTTTTACAGACTTCCTTGCATTCATGGTTCTTTTCAACTACATTATTCCGGTGTCCATGTATGTCACTGTGGAAATGCAGAAATTTCTTGGTTCTTACTTCCTCACATGGGATGAGGAAATGTTTGATGAGGACACAGGTGAAGGACCACTGGTGAATACTTCTGATCTCAATGAAGAGTTAGGACAGGTAAATTTCATCTAATGATAAATTTTTTCAACTGTTTCTACCATATTTTTTTTATTTTAAAGTTGTCACTTAGGAATTTCTTTTTCTGTTCTTTTTTTTTTTCATCTTAGTGTGCATGTTCTTTAGTGATGATTAATTTTAAAAACAGTGTTTGAGATCACAGAATCATTCTGGTTGGAAGAGACCTTTCAGATCATAGAGTCCAGCCATTAACCCAGCACTGCCAGGTCACCACTAAACCATGTCCCTCAGCACCACATCTCAAGATATTCTGAATTTCAGAATCATAATTCTGATTTCTCAGCCAGTCAGTGGAATTATTATTACCACATTAGTAAATGACAAGCACTTTAAGACAGTACTGATTCCTCTCCATTGACTAGAGAGAGAGATTTATATAAGCATCTAACTTAGGGTAAAAGTCACATGGAAAAAAACCAGCTTTTTGTGTGGCTAGATTGACAACAAATCTCCTGGCGCCAGTTTCATCCAGTGAAATGATTGACTTGTCAGGCTCATTTTCCAAAATAAATTCTATATTTAGTATTCTGTGTTAAGAAAAATCATCACCTTGACACAGATATGCTTGAATAGTTTTTGAGAAAATATCCAAAATCTCAATTAAACATGTTTTCAGAAGTTTTCAAATAAATAAGATGCTGTATTTCCTTATTTTTGTACAGCCAAGCTAGTAATTAAGCTTTCAGGGACATGTATCTACTTGGATAAAAGTTGTTTCCAAGTATTTTTTATTATGGGAGACAGTCAGCACTGTCGACCAATCTCAATCATTCTGTGATTCTGTTATAAGAAATAATTTGCTACTACTAAATTTGTGTCGTCCCCAGAATGGGCCCCTCGTCAGCACTTGGCATTATTATACCAATCCAATGAATTACATTTTGCTTCTAGATTTTTGAAAGATATTAGACATCATATTTCTAATTTGCCTTGATTGCAAATTGATACTTGTGGTTGTAGCAAATACTGTTGTAGTGATATAAATGCTTCATTCCTTTTTTTCATGTGCTGGGTGTTGATCTCAAAGCAGCACACTGAATGAATAAAAGACCTGTGCTTGATAGCATTTTGTATCTTGTATAAATGTATTATGAAACTGAATATAGGAGTTGAGATCAAAGAAATACATATACATCCTGTCCACCCTGAAAAAAGTTAAATGCAGGTATTGCATCCACAGATAACAAACCGCTGGAAATTTTGGAAACTTGACTTTTCAGATTAATGAATATTAGAAAAGTCAGTCTAGGAGGAAAGTTCACATATTGAATAGCTTCTCGTGACTGACTGCAATAATTTGGTTTTTATTTTGTTTGATGCACTTGATAAATATTGAAGTTTGTTAAATTAACAACCTGACAAATAATAAATAATTGCCTTCCAGTTTTTAATTCCTAACCTTGCGTAATACTCTAAATTTATCAAATACACAGATGTAATCTGTATACAATACCTATAGCCAATCTTGTGCCCATCTAGCTGTTCTGGTTTATAGTTCATGCTTTGGTTTTGTTTTCAATGTTGCTATCCTTAAATGCTGGGGCTCATTGTAAAAGATAAAATTAATGAAAACCTCAATATTGATGCAAAAGGAATGTTTCCAGGGCAATGACAGTGTCCATCTGTACACCTGTATGTGACTGTTAGTCCAGAGTCTTCATTTAAACTAACATAATGGAGTGGAGAGTTCAGATACCACCCTAAGGAATGTTCTGCCAGTAACTGCTCTAAATCCAGGCACATGCATTAAATAATAATCTCTGGGAGATGGAATTTGTGTGCATTTTGTTTCCATAAATATCTGTCTTGCAGCAAGAAAGACATTAAAAAAACAAAAAGGAGCTTGAGTGGGGTGAAAGTAGGTTAAACACATAATTTATATGTGTTTGAGGTAAAAGATGATTTTGCTGATGCTCTTGTATGATAAAATCTCTCAGGGCCACATTTCTCTGGAAGATGAGTCCTAAAAGAAATTGTTGTCTTCCTTTTCTGAAAGAGCCTGCTTAAGGGTCTTTAAAGGAAGGTGTAATCTCAGTTAAGAGACATTTAAAGGAAGGTGTAATCTCAGTTGAGAGACATTTAAAGGAAGGTGTAATCTCAGTTATATTAAGAGACCTTGGAAAATCTCTGTTCATATTCCTGCTGTTTTTAATTTGTGCTCATTTGCAGATTGAGTATGTCTTCACAGATAAAACAGGAACATTAACTGAGAACAACATGGAATTTGTTGAATGTTGCATTGAGGGGCACGTTTATATACCACATGTTATCTGCAATGGCCAGATTCTCCATGACTGTACAGGCATTGATATGATCGATTCTTCTCCAGGAGGAAGTGGAAAGGTATGATGACTCTTTCCAGGTTCTTGTTTTTTTTTTTTTTTTTTACAATGAAATACAAAAATTGTGCTGATGAAGGGATTATTACAAATACAACATTCTTGAATTTGATTAATAAAAGAAGATAACTGTAAGAAGTGCATCACAACATGTTTTCCTTTCCTAGTTTAGAGTAAGATTTAAAAGCTTAATAGGAAGTTTCACAACACTGCATCTGTAAAACTGAATTAAATAAAGCCCCGAAATGTAGACATTTCTCTGGTTTATAGCCAAAGAAACAGAATATCTGTTTTCTGTTTAACATTAGCTACACCAGAGAAATCAAGGTAGGAAACTCCTCAAGGGGGAAGATGAGGTCAATGGAAATACTTACTTAGTCATTCCTGAGTGAAGACCTGGCCAGAGAATGATCTGTGATCAAATTTGTGATCAATACTTAATAATTTTAGATGTGACTTAATGTAACTTCATCTGAATTGTGCTTTACACAGCAGGTCTGTGCTGTGGGTTTTTCGCTGTGTAAAGCAAAGTTAGTTGAAAGTTAAGGAAACTTCACATGTCAACCGATGAGCAGGATATAAATGGACAGGATAATCACAGCCAAAGGACAGTGTATTTTTTAATGTATCAATACAGTCTCAAATCATGCTTTGGCCATACCCTTCACTACAGCAAAAGAAGGCCTCTTAAAATATGTTGGTGTAATTCAGCAGCCTTATGGCTTTCCCCTGTGGTCCTCAGCATGCAGTCCCAAGGTACGCTGTGCTTGTAGCTTGGAATTACAATGACAGTTTGTATTGAGCAGTACGGAAGAGGAGGATTTGGACACAAAGATACAGGTAGAACACAGACAGGTGTCCGTGAAATAGAATCTTTCTGATGTCAGAAGCTGTCATTAGCAAACCATCTGATACTTTATAGAAGTTCTTGGCTTCAGCAACTAAAATGTCCAGAAACTTGTTATTTTATATAGCTGTGAGAGATGTTCAACCTGTGTAAGAAACTGAACTCTGTAAACCCTGTTTACACTTTGTGCTCTGGGTGCTGTGTCACTCCGTCTTACTCAGGACTACTAAAATTGTACCCTGAATAGTACTTAATACAGGTTGTTAAGCAAAAGTAAAGAAAAAACCCTTTAGACACATCTAGGCACTTAGAGGAGGCAAAAGATGCACACTTTTTTTTGGGCATCAGCAGCTCGACCCGCATGGCAGTGCTGGTACAGTAGCAGCTCTTAAGCAGTTTTGTGGTTACCACTGGGAAGGACTCGGCTCCCGCTAACAGGCAGGTGACCTGTGACACTGCCTTTGTCTAATAATAAATAGTAGTTATGGGTGACATTGCTAACCTCCAAAAAGAAACATTTTCAGTAGAATACTTGAAAGTGATCACACATAATGACAACCATTCCTTTTATTTTTTAGGAGAGAGAGGAACTGTTTTTCCGAGCTCTTTGTCTTTGCCACACTGTTCAGGTAAAAGATGATGACAGTGTAGATGGATTGAGGAAAAACCAGCTCTCGAGAAGATCTTGTATATATATTTCATCATCACCTGATGAAGTTGCTTTAGTGGAAGGAATACAGAGGTATGTGTAATTAGGTGTTCCACTTTTTAAATCTAGAGATCATCTAGAGCTGATCATTTTCTTAACATGCAGTCATGATTGTTCATATTTATAACTCAAATAAAAACAGTTTATTTGGGGTGTATTTTGTTTTCTTTTGTTTGTTTTTTGTTTTTTTTTTTTCCAGAAGATAAGCTCAAGTCTTAAATCCTTAGATAACCATGTAATTGTCATATTCATTATCTTAATGTGTGTTTCATTTTACAGACTTGGTTACACCTATCTAAGGCTGAAGGACAATTTTATGGAGATCTTAAATCGGGAAAATAACATAGAGAAGTGAGTGATTAAAAGTATAACAAAATAGACTTATGAGGAGTTTTTAGTGCTGCATTTAATAAATAATTATTTTCCTATGCATTGATTTTTAATTCAGAAAAGTCATAAATGGTACACCTTAATAGAAAAAGTCTACTAATATTTGTAATTTCAATAGATTCTGTAGTTCTATATTTTCACTTAGTCTGTTAGCTTGACAGTATATACAATATAAAATATTAATATAACAACAGAAGTGTGGTGCGGGGTTCATGACCTAATCTAATAGTTCCTAATAGTTTCAGGAACTATGGGTATTTTTCCTTTGTTACATGGTAAATAATATTTTCTTAATAGAAAATGCTATGTACCCTATTTGTTGTTCACAAATAATCCATAAAATTTTCAAAAGGGTAAATATCTATAGAAAAAATATTATAGCTGGTTCCAAGAAGGTTTAAAACAAGTACTGGTTTTTTGTCATTTTCCTTTGACATGTAGAATAAATCTTGTGCACTGTAAGACAAGTAAAATTTTCAGTAACATTTAAATAGTGCAGCTGTTTAATGGGATGTACACACTTTTGAAAGTGTTACCTTACACTTGTGTAGATGTCTACTGGTTGAGGCTAGTGTCTGTCTGTGTCTTTCTGCATGCGTACTCTACTAACTACATAGGGAACCTTGGACACAAATGTAGGAACCCTACTGTTACTTTTCCCCCTTTTAGGGCAATATGGAAGATTTTTCCAAAGGTTACTTAAGACTTTCCTGACTCAACTCCTAAGAACTGGAGTCAATATAATTTGGTGACTTATGGAAGCACTAGAGTTACTAGGAATTTCTTCCAAAATGCATCACAGTTTGTAGACATAGGCCTGATCCAGCTCTGAGTTAGAATCTGTTGTAGCTTTCAATGAAATAAATGCTGTGTCCTTCCACAGGTTTGAATCCCAGGCTGTTGTAAGGACTTGGAACCGAATGACCCAATTAAATAAGCATATCTGGTTTAAAAGTAAAATATTGATGGAGATCAATCCTGAAGAGATTGGTGTTAATGATTGGGATGCTTATGTTTGTGCTGGAAAAAGAGGGCCTCTTGTAGATAAAATGAAACAGACAAGAGAGGAAATTACAAAAGAATACATAAACTGATGAATTATATAGAAATGGTACAACAGGAGCTTGTGTTTATTTTTTCTCCTAGAAAGGAAAGGAACATTGGATAAAATCAAATCATAAAAACAATGTCAAATATAAAACCAGAAAAAAAATAATGTTTTATTCTCTTGAATAACTTGTCAGTCAACACTTGAGAAAGACCCATTAAATTAGGTAGGCACTTCTGGAAGAAAGAAATAGTCAAAAGTTCTCGATCCTTAATGAAGTAAGGAAGGGGGTTAGCAAAACCTTCACCATGGACTTCGGGAGGGCAGTCTTCAGCCTGTTTAGGTCATTGGTTGAGAGAGTGCCTTGGGAAACAGTCCTGAAGGACAGAGGGGTCCAGGAGGGCTGGATGATATTCAAGAAGGAAATCTTAAAAGCTCAGGAGCAGGCTGTCCCCACGTGCCATAAGAACAAATGTCAGGGAAGACAAGCAGCCTGACTGAACAGGGAGCTTTGTCTGGGACTTAGGAAAAAAGGGAGAGTTTACCTCCTTTGGAAGAAAGGGCAGGCATCTCAGGATGAGTACAGGGATCTCGTTGGGTCATGCAAAGAAAAAATGAGAAAGGCAAAAGCCCAGCTGGAGCTCAATCTAGCCACTGTCATAAGGGTTAAAAAAAGGAGTTTTTACAAAAACAGTAACAATAAAATGAGAGACAGGGAGGATTCAGACTCCTGAGCTGGAAGGTAAGGATGGAGAGCAGCATATCCCGCCCGCAATCCAGGAGGAAGCAGTTAATGGCCTTCTACAGAACCCAAGCATTCACAAGTCCATGGAGCTGGATGGGATCTACCCTAGAGTACTGAGGGAGCTCACAGAAGATCTTGCCAAGCCTCTCTCCATCATTTTTCAACAGTCTTGGCTAACAGGAAAGGTCCCAGATGACTGGAGGCTCACCAATGTGACACCCATCTGCTGGAAGGTCTGGAAGGAGGATCTGGGGAACTGCAGGCCTTCCAGCCTCACTTTGGTACCTGGAAGAATTATGGAGAGGTTCATCTTGAGTGTGCTCACATGGCAAGTGCAGCACAGCCAGGGGATCAGGCCCAGCCAGGACAGGTTCAGGAAATGCAGGTCCTGCTTGACCAACCTGATCTTGTTCTATGACCAGGTGACCTGCCTAGTGGACAAGGGAAAGGTTGTAGACGTTGTCTACCTGGACTTCAGTAAAGCTTTTGACATCGTCTCCCACAGCATTCTGCTAGAGAAACTGTAGCTCATGGCTTAGACAGATGTACTCTGTGCTGAGTTAAAAACTGGCTGGATGGCTGTGCCCAGAAAGTTGTGGTAAACGGAGTTAAATCCAGTTGGTGACCAGTCAGAAGTGGTGTTCCCTGGGGCTCACTTTTGGGGCTGGTCTTGCTCAGTATCTTCAGCAACAATCTAGATGAGGGGATTGAGTGCTTCCTCAGCAAGTCTGCAGATGACACTAAATTAGGTGGGAGTGTTGATCTGCTTGAGGGTAGGAAGGCTCTGCAGAGGGACCTGGACAAGTTGAATGGATGGGCCACAGTCAATTGGATGAGGTTTAACAAGGCCAAGTGCTGGGTCCTGCACTTGAGTCACAACAACCCCAGACAAGGCTTGGGGGAGAGTGGCTGGAAAGCTGCCAGAGGAAAAGGACCTGGGGGTTCTGGTCAACACCCACCTGAACATGAGCCAGCAGCGTGCCCAGGTGGCCAAGAAAGCCAATAGCATCCTGGCCTGGATCAGAAATGGCGTGGACAGTGGAACCAGGGAGGTGATTGTCCCTCTGTTCTCAGCAGTGATGAGGCCACACCTTGAGTACTGTGTTCAGTTCTGGGCCACTTACCACAAGAAAGATGTAGAGTTGCTGGAGGGAGTTCAGAGAAGGGCACTGAAGCTGGTGAAGGGTCTGGAGAACAAGGCCTATGAGGAGAGACTGAGGGAACTGGGATTGTTCAGTTTGGAGAAGAGGAGGCTGAGGGGAGACCTTATCGTGCTCTACAGCTCCCTGAAAGGAGGTTGTAGTGAGGTGGATGTGGCCTCTTCTCTCAAGTAAGTAATGACAGCACTAGAGGAAATGGCCTGAAGTTGCACCAGGGGAGGTTTAGATTAAACATTAGGAAGAATTTCTTTACTGAAGGAGTAGTCAGGTGCTGGAACAGGCTGCCCAGGGAGGTGGTGGAATCGCCATCCCTGGAGGTGTTCAGAAACATATAGATGAGGCACTTCAGGACATGCTCTAGTTGGATGGTGAGGTGTTGATTGGATGCAGTGATCTTAGAGGTTCCTTCCAAACATGACAGTTCTGTGATTCTGTGAAAACAGAAAAAAATATTAGAGACTTCTGTGTAAACATCTCTGCATTTCAAGTTTCAAGGTTATGCCTAGGTATTATAATTAGGAATTTACTTCCTTTATAAGCAGTATGGTGCTCTACTGCAAGGTTTCTGGACTTCTGTTAAATAAATTATAGTGTCTATACATGCAAAGATACTTGTGAACATCATGCAGACAAGTTCTGAGTAATTAGGAGCTGGGGGCCTCCCCTGTTTATCATTTGTAACCTGCTGTTTCATTTTGCCCTAGTTCCATATTCCATAGTACTAAACATAATTTTCCATGTAAGAAGACATGTTTTAACTGATATGCTCAGAGTTGTAATAACCAGTCTAGGGATCTGGGAGAGAAAGAGTTGTTTAAAATATACGCTGTTTCTGTTTCAGGTTTGAATTATTAGAGGTTTTGAGTTTTGATTCTGTGAGACGGCGTATGAGTGTAATTGTTAAATCTTCATCAGGTAGGGCCGTCACATTCTTTTTCTTCTTAGATGTTTTTGTTTCACTTGAATTTATTTCATGTTTATCGAAGAGTTAAGTATTAATCACGGTCCGTGTGCCTGACTTTATAAAAAAGGGGGCCAGGTACCAGCACGAGTGCAAATGTTATTAAAAAGTTGGAAGACTTAGTAATTGAGTTTTTAGGGGTTTTTTAAGAAACATATACTTGGCCATTTTGAATTCCATATACTGTCTCTTTTAGGTGATATATTTCTATTTTGTAAGGGAGCAGATTCTTCCATATTTCCTAGAGTTAAAGAAGGCAAAATTGACCAAATACGATCCAGAGTTGAACGCAACGCAGTGGTAAGATTCCATTTTATTGTTCTGTTCATTGGTGTAAAAAAAAAAAGTGTTTTGTTGCAGTTTTGTCTTCCCAGGCACCAACAGTATTGTACACCAAAGTGCACACAGGCTGCATGGGTAGCAGTCTGTATCACTTTCTTACTTGAATCTGCCCTCCATCTCATCTTCCAAGAGGCAGCTGTGGTGAGATACAAATGCGTTAGATATGCAGAGCTGTATTTTATACCAGAGGTCATCAATTAGCTTTTTAGTATGGTACTGTGGTGGTTTGAATTAACTTTTGAATGAGAGAAAAGTGAAAAACTTAACTGAAAATCTCATCTCTGCTTTCAGTCCCCGGCCTTAGTGATTGTGCTTTGCTGCTTTTTAATGATTTACAAATTCTTTAGAGAGACAATCCATTAGAGCACAAAGTAGCAACAGCTGTTCTTCTTATGGGGAAACAGTGCAGTGTGCTAGAATTGAGCTATGAACTGTCTAATTACCTGTGAAAGAAACTCAGAGCTTGGGTTTACCTAAGTAGTAGTATTTGGAGTTGTAAAATACTGACTTTTACTGTGTCCAAAAATAGACAGAACCCATTGCAATGGAATATAACTTTCTAGTCTTATAAATAGGATGAAATTTGCTGGCATAGAGTGCTGAAACTGAAAACAAAGTATTCATTGTACTTTCATTTTCATACCTGTACTAAAAAATACAGTGTTACCTGCTTTTGTTTTGAAGGGAAACTTCAAAACTCTTTGCCCAAGTGCTTTGCTAAGCTTCACTATATGAAAAGGCTGTCTGATAATTACAAGTGGAAGAGGCTAATGAAACTGAAAGAAGTGTTCACATTTCCTGTCTGTCAAGAGAGAAATACAGACCAACAGCTATTTCCTCATGCTGGATAATTGGAAGTAGGGCTGGCTCCTACATACTGAATCTTCTGCAAGAAGATAGAGCAGCCACCTGGCACCTGCCCTTATCAATAGCAGGAGTCAGGGTTTGGTAATAAATAACCATACAAAGACCTACTGGATTAAAGTTTATGAAGATAAAATGCCAGTTAAACAGTGTCGTGAAAAGCAATATACTTGAGGTGGCAAAATGTACTTTCTGTGTTACAACAGCTTTTTCCTACTTTACACAGTCTACATACTCCCTTTCTTACTCATCACACAGTCCAAAAGTCTGATGTGGTCTCAAGCACACACAGCTGAATTTTAGTTTCCGCTTAACTGAAACAGCACAGTTGGATTTTCACTTCCAGCGCTCTCTGTGATGTTTTGTCCCTGTCTCTGCTGCAATGTGGCATCACAATCAGACTCTGCAGACTTACTATTTATATTACTGTTATTTATTCTGACTCATACTGCCTAATTACACAGATAGGGAAGGAAACCTTTACCTTGACTCTCCTTTCCCTTGTAATGTCATACATCCAGTTTGGTCACTGAGCTGTTTCTCTTCTGGAGGACTGAGGTTTATCCCTCAGAGTGCGACTGATTCCAGGGCAGCACAGAATTAACGTTCTAGTCTATACTATATTGCATTAGTCTGTACTACAAAAGTGAGTATATGGGACTCTTCATGTTAATAGTAAAATCATTCAAATGTTTCAAATATCCCGGCATAAACACGAACAAGAAGTCTTAAGAAGATTTTTCTGAGAGGCATTTTGTTTCTTTTAATTCTGTTTTTTAGGAGGGACTGCGAACATTGTGTGTTGCGTATAAAAAGCTCACAGCGGAAGAGTATAGCAATGCACAGAAGCTGCTTCAGAATGCAAAGCTGGCCCTCCAGGACCGGGAAAAGAAGTTGGCAGAAGTGTATGAAAAGATAGAAAGAGATTTTATTTTACTTGGTGCTACAGCTGTTGAAGATCGGTTAGTAGTACATTTCTTCATTTCTTACGTTTAGTGATGTTACCAAAGTAGCTGAAGACTCCCTTGTAGTTCTTTTTCTGGATTAGATACTTACTTGAAAAACCCTCTATTTGAATCAATTACATGCCCTTAGCTTACTGAAGTTATACATGGTAACTTTATCATTTAGTAAGGTAGTAACAATAGTTAAGTGTACAAATATCAGTATATTCAAGCCATAGACCTGTAGTTCATGTAATACCATATTGAACAAATTGTATGGAAGTTTTGTAGGAAAGAACTTCAAAATGGGTATTGAGGAAATGAAGGAAGAATCTTTAGGTCAAAAACTCTGCCAAAACTGGGAGATGACTTTAATAAGTTGGTAGTACTTAACTGTTTGATTCCATTAGTAGAAAGCACTGAAAAGCTTTTATTCGAAGTACTTGACTGGGGAATGAAGCATGTTGTCTTTCAGGCAATTTAAATGAAAGGTGAAACTTGGAGCACTTTGAAAATGTCAAAACTAATTAATTATAATGTATGACTCCCCTAAACATTTTTAGATTCACATCTTGGGGAAAATTCTTAGCTGTTGACTTGTATTGAAATTATTTATTCGGTTATGGGAACCTTTCAATAAGGATCTTTGAATTTCTTATTTCCAAACAATCTACCAATGTATATTATCCATTGACTTCCACAGACTACAGGAAAAAGCTGCTGACACTATTGAAGCACTACAGAAAGCTGGAATTAAAGTTTGGGTTCTAACGGGTGACAAAATGGAGACTGCTGCAGCTACTTGCTATGCTTGCAAACTCTTCCGGAGAAATACACAAATACTTGAGCTAACCACAAAGAAAATTGAGGAACAGAGTTTACATGATGTGCTTTTTGACCTAAGCAAAACTGTCCTAAGACACAGTGGCAGCTTAACCAGGGATACTTTCTCAGGGTAAGGAAAAAGTTGAATTTTCAATCCAGGCTCTTGTGCATTTCATAAACAATTAAATGATGGATCGATCTATTAACTTCAGAGCAGCAACACACTATGTTTCAGTTGCTATTGTTAAAATGTGAATTATTGTAACACAGAAGTTTAAATTTTCACAGTCACGGTTCTGTATCTCATTTCTGGTACTGTTTTAACTGATAAAAGAAAAATCACAACTGACATTGTAATTATATATTTATTCTTGGAAAAAAATACTATAAAGCAAAATACTGTTTCTAATTAAAAAGGAAGCAGATATGATATACTCTTGTAATCAGAGTATGTTATGTGACTTTCTTAAGTCAGAGGCCACTGAGAGCAACAGTATGTGGTGCTCTTTCTAGGGAATATTATGCAACACTAACAGACAGGTGACAGGCAACAGCATAGTCACAGTACCAAATATTCTTGTGTTCATAAAAACACTTAAAGCACTCTGAACCATAAAGAAATCGTTTACTTCTATGTATTTTGATTATCCATATAGGGTATACGTATATCAGACTTATCTACCACACTACACACAAAGTATATGTGCTGTAAATGTAGACAGTGGCCTTATCTCTCCAGGCCAACAAGTCTCTTTTAGGCATTTCCTTCAAAGCATGGTTTACTTCCTTAAATGTAGACCCTTAGGGGAAAAAAAAAAAAAGATTATTTTCCTCACCAAAGTAGCTTTCAGAATAGCAAAGGCCTTTCCCTTTAACTTTTTTTCTCTATATTATAGAGTGTGCCACAAAATTAACTTTATTCCTGCAACTCAGTTTACCTCCCTGCAGTTCTTGGAGCCCTTTCAAACCAAACTGAAAGGTGGTTAATTATACACTCATACTCACTGGTGAAGTCACTGAGGTTTCAGATTTCTGTCTTTGAACTGGTGAAGCACTGAATATTTTCAACATAATCTAGAATTTTAAAATGTCATTAAGTAGTAATCCTATAAAAGGAATTTCCTTTACAACTATATTAATTCTGCAATTTTTCATACTCGCTGTTTTTTGACAATTTTCACAAAAAAACTGATGCCAAATTTAAAATACCTCTGATAATTTTACAGTGACTCTTAGTTTGTTTTATCCCTGAACAGACTTTCAACTGATATGCAAGATTATGGTTTAATTATTGATGGAGCAGCATTATCATTAATAATGAAGCCAAGACAAGATGGGAGCTCTAGTAACTACAGGGAGCTCTTTCTTGAAATCTGCAGGAACTGTAGTGCAGTGTTATGCTGTCGAATGGCACCTCTGCAAAAAGCACAGGTTGGTATTTCATTTGGTAATCATTTGTTAGCTCTGCATGTATGTTAATATTGAAAGTTAATCTTCTGTATGACTTACCACGGTGGCTTAAAATGTTACCCTTCACTTTTGTGTCTTCTAAAATGGAAAAAGACAAAAAAAAGGAGAGGGGAAATTTTCTATTGCCAAGTAATTTAAATAATGGTATGCTGAAATGGCACCCAACTGTGCATCTGAATTTGATTTATCTACAGATTGTGCAGATTTTATGGTTGGTACATGCTGACAAATGAACTGAACTAATTGCTTCCTTTTTAACCTAACAAACTTTGAATAGTCTGCTATCTGTTGATACTACAAGAACTTGCATTATTTATTACCATTGAGTGATATTTCTTCCGTATTTTTAATGTAAGTGCAAAGCTAAGAAAGAAGAATCCAGACAGAAAAATGCCCATGTTATGATTTTTAAGTACTTCCTGACTGTTGTATACTGGTTTGTATCGATAAAATCATAGCCTTCCATTACTGAAACATCTCAATGTATCTGAAGAACTTTCAAAGGAAACAAAACACTGGAATATACACTTCTTTTTTCCTTTCAGACTGTCATGTCTTTTTCTCAGTGCTCAGGTACAACTTAGGCAGCCCTTACTCATTTCAACAAATGTATTTAGCCAACACTTTTCGCTGTTGGAAGTTTGTAAAAGTTTGTAGTTGACTTGTTCTGAATTTACAGAGGTGATCATTTTTAGTAGAGAGATTTGAATTCAAATTCTTGGAGAGTTTCTATTTCAATAGTGTTTACATATATACACAGAGTCCTATTACCTTTTCTTAAATAGTAAGTAACAGTATCAGCACAGTTAAAGCAGAATCTTTCAGTCTTCAGTTTCAGGATTTCTTTGAAATTTTACACTATCTCTGTAACCCTTGTGATTTATTAATGCACTTACACAGCATTAAGTAATTACAACAATGTCTGTCTTCTGCTTTTCTGTCCTCCTGTCCATCTCTCTCAAAATAGTATGGAAGTATTTGAAAATTGTTATTTTATGTTTGAGACAAATACCTTTAACATGAAGAAACTACAGTGATCTTTGTGAGTAGTAGTTGTGTTGGGTAACGTTGGGTTTGTGTCTCTTCACAGAATTTCTTACATAACTGTCTTGGTCATTTTTAGTTAAACCTATACTCATGCCAAATAAGCAAACCATTACAGAGAACAGGTTTCAACACTTTTTTTTTTTTTTTTGTGGTCCAGATTGTAAAATTGATTAAATTATCAAAGGAGCATCCTATCACGTTAGCAATTGGTGATGGAGCAAATGATGTCAGCATGATTCTAGAAGCACACGTTGGTATAGGTAAGTGTGCTTTTTGGAATATGAATTCAAGTGAAATGACAAAAAACCAGGCAGTCTCAAAGAATCAGTTTATATGTTTTATAGACAGCTTTTAGTGAACGTAGCCCAGAAAATTTATGAGATGAAGTGGTGACCTCTTCTTGGATCAAAGTTGTAGCATTATTATGTATTTTTTTTCTAATAATTGTATCTTTGAAGTGGTTCTTAGAGTTACTAAACAGCTTCATCACTCTTTTTTAAAGGAATCATTGGCAAAGAAGGCCGTCAAGCTGCAAGAAACAGTGACTATGCAATACCTAAATTTAAACATTTGAAAAAAATGTTGCTTGTTCATGGGCATTTTTATTATGTTAGGATATCTGAACTTGTGCAATACTTCTTTTATAAGGTAGGAGAATGCTTATTCTAATTACATAAATCTCAAAAATTTACATGGTAATATCTATCTATAGATACTTTGCACAGTCAGTGGTACAAAAAAGCAGTAGTTCCATAAAGAAATTTTATTGAGTGCCAGATAAAAAGCTGAAATGGGATTATTGTTTTTATCCAGACCATGAAGATATTCTGTCATCTCTGGTATGTTTAAAAGCAAAATGTGCCCTGTCTTTTCCTGTGTCTCTCGGAAGTTCCATCTCAGACTGTTCTACTTATTTTCAGTGCTTTCTGGGTTCTCTCTACAGTGGCCTTTTAAATCAAATTGGAAATAGTATTTGAGGACTTAGCATAACTTCATTTACACTAGTTTTTAAATACTCTAGGATAGTGTAGGTGGAGAAAGTTTATAATGTGCATCACCCTGTTTAGACAGTCTTGTTATGTCTAAACATTGAGATCCAATCAAAGTTCTTTCAGTATGCAATGGAAGATTATAGAAAGTAACCTTCAGAAGATAATCCAAGGTCTTAGTGTTTGACTGTGTGTACAGTAGGATGAATTTTGGTGTCACTAGAAACATCTTCAAATTGCTCTGCTGGGAAGGAGCCACGCTAACCAGAGTATCCCTGCTTGCTTATCACCCTTTGTGTCTTACTGTGGATTGTGCCTTATTTGGCCTTCCTTAACTGAGCTGTGCTCCTGGGTTGCAAAATTCATTGCCCTTGAGTTTTCAAACTGTAGCTTTATAAGTTTACTTTCAAAATATTTTCAGTATTTTTCTTAACAGTACTTCTGTAAGATGAGAATGTTGACGTTTAATGTATGCAGCTTTTTCTACTATTCCCATAATGTTTACTATTACCAATCTTATAAAACTGTGATATACAAAGCTGTAGCATTTTACAGTATATATAGTAGTGCTTGTATTTCACTTGACAACTGTGTCACTTTGTCTTTCAGAATGTCTGCTTCATTTTTCCTCAGTTTTTATATCAGTTCTTCTGTGGGTTTTCACAACAGGTTAGTTGTTCTTTTTCCCTCACTGCCACATTTTCTCTTTTGTTTTTTTTTTTAAGTGGATCCTTTAACACTCAGCATGTTCAGCTGTGAAAATTTCTCAGTTATTTTACACATTATAAAAAGAAGAGCATCACTTCTGGTCCATATGATTTTCAGTGGCAGTTGCAGTTAAGTTGCAGAAATTAATTCCATGGATTATCATAAAAGCAATGTTATTTTCAAAGTCAAAGAATACAGGAACCCAAAATTTGAAAATGGCAGTAGAAAGTGAAATGTCTGTGGGAAATGCAGAGCCTTAGGTTTAAGCTTACTGAACATGGACAGAGGTAATCCTGAAAAATAAGTAATTGAACCAGTTACTCATTTTTAGAATTCAGAATGAAAATGGAAGAATTAACTAATATTCTCTGGCATGTAAAGATGCAAATTGAAAACTTCAGACAAATAGCACCATTCAATTAGCTGAAAAGAAAAAGTAAACATGGAAAAGTAGGGGAAAAATTAATTGCTGCTCACCAGAAAAGTGCCATCATTCAGGAGAGGATCTGGTGTTCTCCTTTCTAAAATTGTATGTATTTACTTTTCTCCCTTGCTCTCATCTAATTTGTGCAGCAAAATTGATCTCTTCTGTCTTCTGAATAAGGGAACAAAAACCAAACAAATGAGTGACTGGACTTAGACAAAAAGAAGATTAAGTTTTCAGGGCTAAATTGGAGGAGGATTTAATTGGGAGAAAGTAGTACTGTTGCTTTGAATTTGTGGAATGTCTCAAAAGAAAGTTCCAGGGGGAGGAAAAATCACAGAAATGTTTGGGATTTTTTACCTGTCCTGATTTTAATATGACATGACTGCTGAAAACATTTTAGGTTTTTAGCAAGCATTGTTAGGATTTAAATATGAAAGCATGTGTTGATAGAAATTTAGTTTAATTTCCTGTTCTTATAAGTGCTAAATATAATTCTGAATTAAAAAGGGAGTGTGGACAGCAATTTTTACGGCATAAATGATCACCACATAGGTTTTGGGAAATAAACACGGGGTGATGTGCTAACTTTGAGTGCTAGCTACAATGATGAGACATGTGGAAAAGTCGTTCAGTGGGCACCTGACATGTTGGGGTGTTTCTTTGTACAACTCATTGTTGTTCTCATTCGTTGATAAACATTCTGCTTGGCCAGCTGGGTCTTCTGCTGAAATTCCATGTCTTCCTGCAGAAGAGAGTTCATGAGATCTCAGCAGTTGTCTTCCAGAATCTTGGGTACCCTTCTCTTTCACGGGTGCAATACCCTGGATCAAACAAAGACTCTTCTAAAATACAGCATCCTAACTCATTGCACTCCCTGACAGCTGAAGAACCTCTGGAGTGCTCCCCCTTCCTCCCTGTCTGTCTCCATGTTACATAGACATGGAGGTGATAGAAAGCAGGGTGCATGTGCCAGGGAGGAATTTCTGCCTCTACTGTTGTTCAGTTTGGGTAGTTTGGAATTGATCTTACAGTGGAAGCGACACGAAGGGCTGAGGTGTGGACCAGACTACTCAATCAGTGGTTTAATTGACCTTTTGTCCTCCAGATGAGTGAGATAAAAGTGCAGAGTTGTGTCTATTATCAGTTAGCAGCTGTTAAATGGTATTTGCCTCCATTGTGAAGGGATATAATTGTGTTTTTTTCTGAAAAAGTTGACTCATTACATTTTAAATGAAGGGTCATGCAGTGGATCATGTTCTAAAATTGAAATTATCTGATTCAATTATTTCCATCTACAGACTTTATACGATACTGCGTATCTGACACTGTACAATATCAGCTTCACTTCCCTTCCTATTCTCTTGTACGGTCTAATGGAACAACATGTCAGTGCAGACACACTCAAGAGAGAGCCTTCCCTATACAGGTAAAATTAATACATCATGCCCCAAAGTTTGACTGTTCAGTTATGGAATCTACCTCTGTTATAAACAAAGTCCTCAGGATTTCTGTACATGGTTGCAGTAGAACATCGGATGCATTGCAACAGAAGGGTTGAAGAAAAGAGAAAACATGGTAGTGTTGCATAGGATGTGTTCTGTGTAGTGTCCAACATTGTCCTCTACATACTTTTGACTCACTTCTGTGCATTGAAATTGTGATTGATTTAGATTCTTAGCCACCTGAAATACAGTTCTGGCCAGTTACCTGTGTGTGGCCATCTAAGTTAGGAACAGTGCCCAGTTTTGATTCTTGTAGCTGCAGAACCAACAAATTTTAAAGGGGTAACAGTAGATAACCAAAGGGAAAATACTTCTTGAGAGGTAATACTAGATGCCCAAAGGCTAATCAATGCAGTGATATTTTTTAACCTATGACACTGAAGAGGAATACAAGATATTGCTGTTGAAACACGGACCCTTTTTTATTTTCTCTTCCGTATTTTAAATGTTTTCACTTCAGAAATGGTTATTCAGAAAATCTTTTTGGTTTTTGAAAACTATCAGAGGTTATTTGGTCCAGGACCTTGGTTTTTGATATCTAACAGAGTTTTATTGCTAAGTTGTTTTGGGCAATAGTGCAGTTGTTCTGGGACAGATGAGCCACACATGGTTTTGCACTGTATATTGGAGAAATTACTTTATGTGGTCATCAGACAGTCTTTAAAATGCATCTGGTGAAAGTATTGGTCAGTAGTGAATGTAAATTCAGGATTTTCGTTTACCTGTTCTCATTTACTCTCATTTGCTTTCTGATACATGCCAAGTTGATATATACTATTCTATGGGCAAGAATTAAATTTGTAGTATTTAATTTTTTCTGTAGTAAGAAAATGCATGCAGTTCTGTTGTTGACCAATCAGCTGCAAAGTTCTTGTTTCGCATGTTGCACATAAAATTAGTATGTTGTTTTGTTACAATATTCTGTATAAAAGCACTCAATGGGCAATAAAACAAAGTCTCCAGAGACCTCTAGTGTTTCTGTCTAAAATCTACAGTGGATCATCACATGCACAGCAAATACTGGGAAACAGATACCTTCTGTAAAAAGATTGAAAAGCAAATGAGTGCAGCACAGGGGAATTTACCATCCAGTTGAAATCAACAGAAATACAGGCAGCAGATAAAAGGGTTTAGTAAAAACTAAATAAAAAGAAAAATGAAGAGGAGACGTTCAGGAAGGATTTGGATGTGAAGTTGTAGACAGTTGTCATATGGAAATATGTTGGCTTTGCAAGCAATCTCTTAATTGTTTTTCCTTCAGAAAACTATATGAATGACAGCATTTGTCTAGGATTTTTGACCACGCTGATAAGAAATGCATATATCTTATTTTACACAGAGATGTTGCCAAGAATGCTTTGCTGCGCTGGCGTGCATTTATTTATTGGACATTCCTAGGAGTGTTTGATGCTGTGGTATTTTTCTTTGGTGCCTATTTCTTGTTTGAAAACACAGTTGTGACCAGCAATGGACAGGTTAGTGTTGGATTTGATCAGTCAAAGGTAATTTTTGTTGATTGTGCTATGAACATAGTTTTAAGTGTTTTCTTCAAGACTGCCAGCACAGATGATAACTGTTTCATGAGTTATGGTGAGAAATACGGGTTAGCTCTTTAGCAAAGTCTGAACTCTGCAACAGGAATTCTGTGCACCAGTAAACAAAGGCATAGGACAGCTACAACTAGATACAACTTCAGAGAAATATATATCCTAAATTCCAAGTTATTCTTTCAGAATTTACATAGTAACTTTTCTGTTTCGTGCTTAACATACATCTGATGAATATCTGGTTAACATATCAAAAGACTCTTGGTAGTTACGAATGGTTGTAAAAGAGCTTAAATATAACAACCTTTCAAATATTTTAATTATTTTTGATCTGTAGCAGCTTAAAATAATCTATCTCTACTTGCTTTGCAGTCACATGAATGCAAATTTTAAGAACTTTTGCATTTTATTTATTTTACCCATTGATATTTTGGTCTGGTTTATTTGTGTGCTTTTTTTTTCTTTTTGCTACTTGCTTCTCTTCCTATCCTCAGCTAATGACAACCAGCACTCACATGGTAAGACTATTGTGGATTTGTCATGATATCCATTTCATCTTTCACTGTTCTTTAATTAAACTGTTAAAGAGCAGTTAAATATTTCCTGTAATTATTTCAAAATATCACTTAAATCTATAGATAGAAATGTCCTTTATTGCTACTTTCTAAGTACTTAAAATGTAAAGAACTGATATTGCTATTTTCCAAGTACTTAAAATACAAAGAATATATAGAATATAAGGTATGCTAATGTATATATGAGGTGTGGTAAAGAGCCATGAACTTTAAAAATGAAAGTAGGCTTTTTGCTTCCTTGCATTTTGTTATTTTGTTCTTTGCTTTTCTGTAACCTGTGTTTTGTTGCTGTCTCTCTTTGCTGTAGAAAATGTATTACAGTTTGTGCTTGAATGGCTATAGAAAAGACCCTCAAAGTGAGAGAGAAAACAAACTGTGCCTAATTTTGTTGCCTATGTGTAATGTACATGTTTGCTAGAAATGCAATATGCAAATATCATCAAATACCAGCTTTGTGACATCTGTTAGGGAAATGAACTCCTAGTGTGTGAGAGAGCACTTCCTAGAAAGAGCTTTTCTAAGGACAGAAGGAGCTTCCATTGGACAGAACTGTACACTGCAGCACTTCTTTTCCTGGTGCTCCATTATGCTCTCTGCTACATGTTCAAAATTCTGCATCAGCTTCTGTTTATAGCCCTGAAAATTAGACTTCTCATTCCTGCACACATTTTATAAATGCTTTGTGTTGCAAATATTCTTTCTGAAGTTCTAATCTACTCCCCTTGCACACATTCAATCAGATTCTTCTTGCTAAAGCTCTGAAGACAGATTAGTGCCTAATTTCCAAATTTTGACTGTTTATATCTATAACTAGATACCCATGTTGATATTTTCTGATAAAATGTGTTTGATGAGACATTATGACTCTTGAGTGTCAGAGTCGGTTAGAAAATCCATCATTACTCAGCATGCATGCTTGTGTATGTGTGTGTATAAAACAGATATTCAGTTGCAATTTTAGATTTAAAGGTTTGAAAATGTTAGTGTTGGGCAATAGTCAGAGATCTATATGTGAGTTCCTACATGCATGAATGCTAGGTGGTGCTGACAGTTATTTCCAAGTATTTAAATTATGCTCACATCTGGAAAAACTCAGCGAAAGATCTGAAGACAACAATATGCTCTTATGCAACAGCTATAGGTAGAAAGCAGGAAAGGGGATAAAAGGGCTGAAGGTAACACTAATGCCATCAGCGATATAAGGTGATTCACATTAGGTTCCAAACTGTAAAAACGGGTGCTGAAGCAAGAATTTTTAATTCTTCTTTCCCTCCAGAAATGAATTTAGCACCATTGTTGCAAAACTAATGAAAGCTGAAGGAAGTCAGTGTCTTTCACTAAGACTGATGTCTGTATTGGACTAAAATTTACATACCATTAAGCTTGCTTCCAAACATAATCTCCCCGGGATGTTTCTCAGTATTTAGAAATTTGTTTGAAACTATTTGCAGGCTGTGGAGTGATGTTACTAGAACAGAAGAGAAGAGTACTTTTAGTTGCTGAGGTACGCTTCATAAATGCCTGCCTCAGTCATTTTCTGGTAAACAAAACTAGGATGCCAAAGATTTATCTCTTACTGATAGTTACCCCTTTGTGATATTGCTTTGTGGATGGTGTTCTGCTTTGGATAAGACATGATTGGTGTTGTAAAACCACATAGTCAGAGACCAACTACATAAGAAAGGTAAGAAGAAAAGAAGGCACTGTAGAAGTGAGTGCAGACTGTACATGCCATCTCAGTTTACCCATATAATAAAATGTATTTCCTGTGTGATTTTTTTTTCTTTGTTTTAACATTTGATGTGGAGTCAATTAAATAGGAATGTGGAAAACACAACAAATACAATTGCAGGAGGAGAGGTGTAAGTCTTGCATAGGCTGGGAGCAGAGCATAGAAAAATATTTGTTAATAAAAAGATTTACAAAAGAATGATTCACAGACTGAAGGCCTGAGTAGCATCTTGAGGTAGTCAATGCTGAAAATACATTGTGAGTTTCTCAACTCACACCATCCCATATTGCTCTGCTTACCTACCTTTGTGCCAAATTAGCAGCCTCATGGAGACTGGAGTCTCTGTGCTATGGCCTCATTTTCTGAACCAAAATGCTGGGTAGGTAAAGGATTTGGCTGCAGCCCGATGCTTTCTATCTAGCCTGGCAAACACAGGTAGGGAAGGTTCTTACAACTTTTTTTTATTTGATCTGGCAGCTTTTAATGAAAGTATGGACACATCTGGTTAGTACGCAGAAACTTAGACAAACACTAGGCCAAGAGATGACAGATAAGAGACGACAGATAGGACATGAGAGTGTTGTAAAATGGAACTGCAAAAAGGAGACCGGTAAAGATTATAATTTGAAGTTCGTGATCCAGATTCCTGTCCACTTTTAACTGTACTGATTTTTTTTAGGGTACACAAAATATTGTAGCAATGGCATGTCCCTATAAAATTATCTTACACATTAAAGCAAAAGGTGAAAACATGAAAGGTTTTCTGCACTTCACCTTGTGTTCTGTACACTTGGTCCCATAATGAGCAATTTAAAAATAATGAAATGGTTACTTGGAATAGTGAATCTTTCAGACAGTCATTTGCTTATTTTCTTCATTATTTTCCATTCCCCGTTGATCCGATCATCTCAGCATAGTTTCCTACAGATCTCTGTATGGTGGCTGGCTGTGGTCTCCATTCAGAGTTTTTCCCTCAGCAGCACATTTGTGTGATCACTTGCCATGTGGATCCCCTGTCATATAATACTGGGCAAGCTCATGCAGAATCATGTAGCTGGGAAGGGACACTGGAGGTGATGCAGTTCAACTCCCTGCTTTCTACAGGGCTAATTAAAATCAAGTTGCTCGAGGTTTTGTCTAGTCTTTTTCAATGTTTGAATATCCCTGAGGATGGAGATTCCATAACTTTCATGGGCAACCTGTTCCAATGTTTTTGTGCCTTCAGAGTGAAAAAAGTTCTCCTCATATCTAAGCAGAATTTTTCTTGTTGCTGAAGAGGGGTCTGTTCCGGTTCTTCATCTTTGTAGTTGTTCTTCAAATATTTGTGGGCAGCTACTAGGTTCTTCCTTAATCTCCCTTTCATAAGATGAAGTAAGTCCTTCAGCCTCTCTTCACAGGAGAGATACAGCCTACTTATCACCCTGGTTGCCTGCCACTTGATCCTTTCCAATTTTTTTCACATCCCTCCTGAACTGAGGGGCCCAAAACTGACTACAGTGTTCCAGGATCCTCACTATAGCTGAGTAGGTGGGAGTAATAACCTTTCTTCATGGGCCATATTCCTCCCGCTACAGCTCAGTTTGCCAATTCCCTTATGTATAGAGAGAGCACAGTGTAAAGGCTTGTATTCAAATTGTAACGTCACTGTAACCTCACTGCAACTTTCTTTTCATCCGGGCCATTGCTTAGCCAGTTAGTTCCAGTGTTTGGTGTTACTCCTCCATAGGTGTAAAACTTTGCACTTTCCCTTATTTAATTTAACAAGTTATCTTTTACCCCGCTTCTCAAATCAGTGGAGGTCCCTCTGGATTGAAACTCTGCCATTCATTATGCCAGCTGTTCTCTGTTTCTTGTATCACCTGGCAATTTGCTCATGATGATCTTTGTGTCACCATCCAGGCCACCAACAGATATTCAACAATATCAGCCCCACTACCAGTTTCTAGTGTGGTTCGCTGATAACCAGCAGCCAACCAAACATCAACAACCTGGAGCACTAAACTTCTGAGTCTGGTGGTTCAGCCAGTTCTCAGCTCCAGTAGTAGTCAGATTACCCTTCCCCTGCTTCCTTATCTTCCAAATGAGTTGGAGTCAAGTGTCAGATCCCTTGCTAAATTAAAAATGGGTTGCATCCACTACTCTCCCTTTTTTCTTCTTCCTAACCCGTTGTTCCCACGCTGTTGGCTGCTTCTTTCCTTCCCAAGCTTTGCTGTTAAATGCAAGGAGCAAAAGGTTTTGCTCATGAAGGTTAATATCCAGAATATTGAAGACTTCACCATTTTCTTTAACACCTTCCACTAAGGCTGTCTGTCCATTCTCTCAGTGGACTTACGCTTTCCTTTGGAACAAGGATATCTGCAAATACATTTTTTTGTTACCCTCAACACTTCTCACTGATCTTAGTTCAAGCTGAGCTTTGTCTACGATTCTGTTCCTCTGGTCCCAAGGGATGCTTTTATGCTACCCTTCTGCTGTCTGCCCATATTGTCATCTCTTGCATGCTCCCATTTTGCCTTCTCATTCGTTGATAAATATTCTGCTTGGCCAGCTGGGTCTTCTGCTGAAATTCCATGTCTTCCTGCAGAAGAGAGTTCATGAGATCTCAGCAGTTGTCTTCCAGAATCTTGGGTACCCTTCTCTTTCACGGGTGCAATACCCTGGATCAAACAAAGACTCTTCTAAAATACAGCATCCTAACTCTGTTGCTTACCTCCCCAACATTTCTCTGGGTCCTGAACCTGGTCATCTCCTAGCTCCTGCAGTTCAAGCAATCATCTGTGACCGTATTCACCACCAGTTCTTCCCTCCATTGACACTAATGATCATTTCTGCCCCCTTTAAAAGCTGAAGTGGTGTTATTTCATTATTCAGGTGGGGAGAAAATCAACCGTAATTCGGTAGTGTGTGATCTTAAAATGTATGTAGAACATTTATGTACTTAATGGCTTCGATGGTTATCACATTCTTTTTTGTACTGTTACTTGTCTGTATAACATGCTGTTGAACCTCCAAGAAATTGTGGGATACCAAGGACAGCAGAGAAGGGAGATAAGGGAAAAGATGACATCCAAGAAGACTGATGAAATTACTGCAGTTCATTTGTAAATCTCAGTGATTTCTTAACTGTGCTACACTTGATTTTTATTAAGAAAGATACCTGTGAACTTCAGGTTGAGTGCACTGGTTGTGGTTTTTTCCTGTGTGAAGTCAGGTGTGTACACAAAGAGGCAAGAAACCAAAACACTTTGCACTGGATAGATCATGTAAGAACTCCGTGGTTTTGCTTAAGTGTGAGTTCCTGATACAGAGTGATATGTAGCTTTCAGAGCTTTATTCTGGACTGTTGATGAAGCAGTGATCAATACTGCCTATAACTGCTTTGGACCATTTTTTATAGGTGTTCGGAAACTGGACCTTTGGAACACTGGTGTTCACTGTGCTTGTATTCACAGTTACATTGAAGGTAAAACGTGCTGTATCTTACTCACTGAAACTTGTTAGAGCTTGTTTTCTAATTGCTGCTTACTTATATTGGTTTATCTCTATGACCATACATTGCTGTATTAGTTTAAATTAGTTTAAATACAGTTTAAAATTAATTTAAATACAGATTTTACTCTCTCTGCCTTCTTAACTGTGCTCAAAATTGAAACCCCTTTTTTAGCTAATTCTGTGTAGAATCCTTCCCTTTTTTCAAAGGGTGTCTTTTTATTTCATCTCCTGCTGAGTGTTCTGTTGCTGCTAGATAGTAATAACACCACATAATCTTGTTTGGATTTGTTTTCCAGCTTGCACTAGATACACACTATTGGACGTGGATAAATCACTTCATGATCTGGGGATCACTGGTATTCTACATTATCTTTTCTCTGCTCTGGGGAGGAATTATTTGGTATGAACCCTAATATAAATTGCACTTGCTATAAAGTTGCTAAATATTTAACTTTTTTATCCCAAACAGAGTTAAATTTAGCTTTTATGTATTACAGAACTCCCAATAGCAGTCACATTTTAAATACATCAGTAATAGTAATTACAGAATGCTCATCTCTTTTTTCACTGAATGACTGCTAAAATACCCTTCAGGAGACTGAAGAGAGGACTGTCAGACATCAGACTGCCACTGGGGCTGTCTCAGTAGCGTCAGTCAAAGGGGTGGCTCAAGGAGCTGAGGCTGCCTATCTGAGTCAAAATGTCACAGAGTAGGTCACATCTGTGCAGCTTGGCACAGCCACCCATCGACTCAGCTTGTCCTGGAGAGAACTGTAGCAGTCTAAACTAGGGCCAGGGAGTGGAACATCCACACTGAAGTCGTGTGGATGACCGGGAGTCCTGTGTTTTAGCTCATTATTTACCCCCTTATTTAGCAAAGTAGATTCACTGTAGATGCCTGAGCACCTGGTTCTTTTGCTGAGTATAGCTTGTACGTAGCTGATTGAAAGTAGTGGGGTTGAGTTTTTCTGCTAAAAAATTCTGTGTACTTGAAACTGAAATTTTTGGGCAGAAGATCAACTTTAACCAGGTTCAAGTTCTTACTGTGCCTGGTTGCCTTTAGGAACTTGAATTTGCATTTCTCAGGTAGAGTGCCTAGTTACAAGGTTATCTCTTCTAACCTCTTCTGCTGCAACTGCTCTACTTTGTATACATAAATAAACATTTTGAGGGACCAGGGACAAAGCAGAAGGTAACTATTGCATAGTGATTCAGGTGCCATTTAATTTGGAGTAAGGCTTTGTATTGCAGTGTGTCCTTTGCAGGTGAGTAACTGCTTGTCCAGGTCTTGGATATTAAGTAGCCTCTTCTCTTTATTTTTTTTCACTGAGATGAGATCTCAATTTCTTAAGCATCAGAATGCAAAACAGTTTGCAGAAGCGATGTTTTCCTGGATAGTGTTTTCCACCCAGCCTTGCTGTGTATTACAGATGTAACTATTGCCATGCAGCAACGTATTTTAACTCGATTCCCTTTCTAGATTGCAAAGACTTCTATCAAATTTTTGAAACTAGCTGGAAACTGCCCTACTTATATGAGGGCTTTATGCTGCAGTGTTGCTACAAACTCTTCACTGATCTTTGCTGTCAGTAAACGTGGCCTCTGGTTCCCATTACCAAACAGTGGTGGCATTTAATGACCAGACAACTGCCCTGGAGAGACAGGGAAACACAGCAGTAAAGGCAGGGCCAGATAACAATGTGGTCAACAGGTTAAGGAACATAACATGAAAGCATGAGAGAAGCTATGGGGAGCTTGAGAGGTATGAAGAAAGGTGTGCTCCATGTGCCTTACTTTGAGGATACATGCAAATGAGAGTGTGCTGGGAAAGAAGAGGAAAGTGATAGGTGGGACACTGAGAAGAAAGGTGGAAAATTTCTGGGGCAGGATAAGGAGTAGGTGAAAGAGCATAAACAGGATAAGAATATAACTTAGCTTATCTTTGCAAGTGAGGGGCAGCTCGGGAAGGAGGACAGTGTGGTATTTCCTACAGCACAGAAGACGAGATTTAGGGTACTTCTCTCTCGTTGCTGAATGTTCAGCTCTTTAGAGAAAACCGTGAGGGACGAACTGTCACAAATTGGGAATTTTAACAGGCGGTATTTCATCACTGTCATAATTCTTATATTTAACACTGCCAGTCTTACTTTTGTAAATTGAAGTGTAATATCAATTTAATCTTTTTCTTACTAGGCCTTTTCTCAATTATCAGAGGATGTATTATGTGTTCATGCAAATGCTGTCTAGTGGTCCTGCGTGGCTGGGTATAATTCTGCTCATAACTGTCAGCCTTCTTCCAGACGTTCTCAAGAAGGTTTTATGCAGAGAGTTGTGGCCTACAGCAACAGAAAGAATCCAGGTAACAGTATTTTTCATTGTGGAATTAGTTTTTTATATCACAAGTCTGTGATAATTAGACCTCTTTCAAGCTTAGAGACAAGATTAGACACGATTCCCCACAAGAGTCCCCATCTGTAGTGTATATCACTGGTTGTATACCAGCCACTTCTGAGCAGTATGGTGAAAGAAGCTGCCTGTTATTTACATGGTGGTGTTTACCTGAACCCTGGGGTACCACTGTGCCTCCCTACCATGGGGAGATCAGCTGATGAGGATGGTGAGAGGGAGATGGGTGCGTGGCTCAATATGATTCCTGATCTGCAGAGATAAGAAGGGCAAGGGGATTGGGATTTCCATGAGGGTGGTAAGAGACACTTACATTGGCCTGGACAGCAGTTGTTCCTGCTGTTGTGGAGTATTCAGAGACACTGCTCAAACCGCTGAATTGAAGTCATCACCTTTCACACCAGGTCATTTTACTGCATAAATGAAACTTTAATGTGGGCATTTTAGTGTTTACCATTCAAGGTGAGCGTAGTTATCTAAAACAGAAACCAGGCCAAAATAAGCTGAACTCAAAACTGGTAGGAAGGGAGCATGTGATTTTACTGAAATCCCCTGTGAAGCAGGGATTTACACATGCAGTTGCAGCCCGATACCAAGGCACTCTGCAGCTGCATGTGTGTTTATTGAACAAATCTAGAATTTGTACACTTAAAAGAAATCTGGTGAGTATGTTGGTAAGGAATATGTAGTAATCTCATGCCAGCATTCATATTGCATGATCAGTTTGAAATAATACTTTCTTAGCAAACTATTGTATACTAAAGCTGTGCCTGTTACAAAAACACATGTAGAAAACTTACTTATATCCTATTAATATTTTCCTCTTTCATACTTCAACTTACATTTTGACTGTTCTGATACAGTAGTTGTACATAAATGTACTTTGCTGTGCCAAGGGGAAAAGTTGTCTCCTCTCTTCTGATCAGTCCAAAAGGAGAAAGCACTCTGTAACTACAGGCCTGCTCTGCTGAGGTGGAAAGGGAAGCCAGGTTTTATTTAAGCAGGGTATTATTCTGGGGCCATCAATGGAAAATGTTGCTTGTATTTTTCATCCCAACAAGCTTTGATCTGTTATATATGTTAGAGGCTGAAGGACAGTAGAGACACTGAATGTAAAACTTACTGTTACTGCCCTGGCCCTTTTCAGCCCATCAGCTGCCACTGGTAGGTTAAAATAATGAGTTACTAATGATTGTGTGCACAGGGATTAATTAGCATTTTGATGTTTATTTGAGAAGATACTTTGCCTTAAGAGGAAAGGAATGCAGGAACTTTACTTCCCAGGAAAGTAAAATTTCCCCTATGGCAAAATTAAAAAATTACTCTTTCATATCTGCAAAGTAAAGCCCCTTACTATGGTTTTCTATTCCTTGAAATGTTCAGTTGTGCAAATGCCCCGCTTCAGGCGAACAGGAAAGAATAAAGAATAGCAGAAAAGCATTCCCAGGCAGACCAGCATTTAGCATCTTTTCTCTTTTAATATCTTTAATTGATGCCATATATGCTACTTGTGGAAGAAGTTGATCTTGGTATAGGTTTTGCATGCTTAATTTATAAGTTTCAAGAAAGCGAGGATGGGTTCATGCAAAGAAACAAGCTAGCAAACAAAGGTCCCAGACAAAGGTGTTACAGCACTTCTTAGAGACATTGTATGCCAGTGCTGGAAAATGAATCAGTTGTGAAGGAGACTTTGGGCTTAACGTTAGCAATACTGATTTTTTAATATTCAGTAGAAAATCTTTGACTTTTAACCAGATATATTCCTTGTTTCTTCTTCCTTCTCTTTGTTTCTTCCTGTCTTCCAATCCGCTTTGTCTAAATAACTGCTGCCTTGCTTTAAATGTAAATGATGTGCACGGTTACTTCCTACAACCTCCTGGGGAAATCAGACTAAACATCAGTGCCTTTCTGTTGAGCAGTCCACCATCTTTATGCTTTCTCAGACTTCAAGCAGTCTAAGTTTCTAAAGGAACAAAAGGTGACTTTTTTCTGCCTTTCTGCATGCTTGGCCATTTCATTCAAAGGACAGTAAAAAGCTTATCATCAGAAGTTATTTACTGTACTCATTATCTCCATTTCTGATTCACATCAACTATATTTTGAGGAATAATACTTTTTTAGTATAGTTTTTTCCTTCTGTTTATCTCAAAGATTCTGTGAATAGTTGTCACAATCCATCACTATTACTATCATTTTTGTCACTGTTGTTATTGCATTTTACTTAATAATTCTGCCTCGAGAATCTGGGATTCTTAGGTCATTTTAATCCTTGGTCTATCTGTAGGTGAAGGCAATGTCACGTTTGCATTGTACCCAAGTAAATGGAATAGTTGCCGCACAAAGAAGGGATAATTCTTGTTATGCTGATGTTACTAGTCTAATACAGAAAATGTGGTGCTGGAAGCCATTTAAGCAAGCTTTGGAATATAGTCCTGTATCTGCTCTGCTGTGATAGAAGAAAATCCAGCTTTGTTATGAAGTTATTTTCAGCATACATTTTGAAACTGAGCTTTCTCTATATTCCTTTTTATGAAAATCTGTGCTCTTTCTAGAAAGAAAACAGCTCAAGATCCAGAAGTATATAACACAGAATTTATTTAAAAAGTAGAAAAAAATGCTAGTAAATCTTAGTCTCCCTACAGTGTGCAAGAAAACTCCTTTTCATTTAATACTAGGAGACTGTTGGTTTCCATTTCAGATTTTGTATCTTTATTTCTTAACTGGTTAAGATAAAAAATACCTTTCCTCTTTCTTTAAAAATGTACAGTCAAGAACAACAACTGTAATCATGTAAGTCATGGGGAAAATACACGTTTGGTTTTTTCCACTATTGACAATTCTGGCTCAAATTGGCTTGTAAGTGCCTTAGGATTTGTTTGAAATGAGCTTTTAACCAATTATTTTTAAACTTACTGCAATCCTGTAAGCTGTATTGCTTTCTTTGTAATAAAAAGGCTTCTGGAACAGTTGAAAAGATTAATGTAGGACTAGCAGACACCTCCCAGGTGACTAAATTAGTTCTCTTCAGGCAGTAAGATCACACAAGGCCCTTGGAGCAGTTCTTGTGCTTCTAAATTTTTCAATTACTTAGTCACTCCAGAGTGTGGTGGGTGATTGTTTTCCATCATTATCACTGAGAGGTTTTTAGACATTCCAGCTCCAGTTCTGGGTTTCTCTGAGAGCTTTTCAGAGATACACATATACACACACACACACACACACACACACACAAATACCCGTATGTGTGTATACACATGTATACATGTACAAGCATATGTACATATATGTGCATGTATATATTTATATGTATAGACACACACATATGTATGAACTGTTCTTTCTTGGGATAAAACATTCATTCTGCAAAAGCTTTGGAGGAATCTGTTGTGTTTTGGTAATTTCGGTCCAAATCTGCTCATGTCTCATACATGTCCCTGTGACTCTTTGGCTCAGTGAAAAAAGCTGAATCCTGTGCTTTACTTGGAAATTGTGCAGCTGTGAGGTTTTTTTCAGCCTTTACTTTTAAAAAACTAACATCTGTTTTTTAATATATCCAATATACGTTAATTGGTTATATTTCTTTTTTCTTCTTCTTTCATTAATAGCAGAAGCTTGGCAGCTCTGTTACAGAAAACGTCAGTTTACTTTTAATTGTCACTTCAACGGACAGTGTTTCAGCAACCCCAAATATTTTGTAGCTGAAATGTCAGGTGTTTTGATTCTGAGCTGTAAATAACTTCTGTGCTTTCATTGCTTTTTAAGACACATTTTTCTTTTTTCTCTTCACTTCTGACTGATGATTTTTTACTTGACTTTCACTTCAGTCCCAGGATGAGCCCATCAGCCTTGTTATGAGATCTCTCCACTTTGCTGCGCTTGGGGAAACCCAAAGTGGTACTTTTGCCTGGGGAAGCCTCTCTGGGGTTTCATCATTCTTCTGCTCCTCGATGGGCTTAGCTGCTGTCGAACAACTGCACAGGGCTCTTAGAAAACAGCTCATCGGCAAACTGTTGCTTTTGTCGTGTGTCACACTCCTTTTCCATGAAAAACAAAGAAATGGATCTTGCTGTTGCAATATTTGAATCCCATGGAAGAAGTTACCTTGGTAACTCCCCTGCCCTCTCTCCCTGGGGTGCAGTGACTAAGCTGTAAGTCAGCCTTCATTAGCACTGGCCCCATCACCACCGTGAGCCCCTTCAGTGTACCAGTTGTTCTGGGAACTAGTGAAGCGGGACATCCGCTCCTTAATTTGGAAGCAGTTTGGCCTCATCATATCACAGGGACCTCTCCCATTCAGCACAGGTTATTGTCAGAGGAGCAGGGGACACAGCCTATGATACTCAGTCATGGTACAATTAAGTGCTTTTGAGAGTAACTATTTTTAACAGAGTTTGAAATGGAATTAAAACATCCTCAGAGTGACTCAGATGATTTACCTCAGGATCAAGAAATAGAAGCCTTGTTTTACACTGGATAACCTTTCCTTTTTAAATGTCTCAGAAAATCCATCGCTTTTACGGGACTTTGCTACAGTAGTTACATTTGTACCAAATGGTACAATTCGTTCACGTTTCCCTCTTGTTTTTGGCAAGAGTCTCACTGTTTTTCCTCATCCTTGCAGAAGAGTGTGAGACATAAAACAGCCCTAAATGCACTGGCGAACAGCGATGGGCCACTTCTTGAAGGAAATCTTTCAGCTTCCGAGCCATAATTAGATCAAAGCTAGGTAACAGTACTGTACGTGTTGCCAGTTTGGATTAATTTCTATTGATGAACTGTGCTGTTTACAAATAAACTGTTTCCTCCAGAGTTTTTGATGTACTTTATCAATATTGATACAAAATGAGTATGTTTTACTTGGAGAGCCTAGTTTTTGCAAGAGATGTCCCATGCCACAGGTAAGATCTTTTTGTCTTGGACACTTCCTCATGTGTGGCAAAACAATGAATCTATATACCCATATACGTGTGTGTATATATATCTCTCCTATAAATACTTTGTGTTGCGTGACATTGCTTTTCTAAGAACTGCAGTTGTTATTGCAGAGTGTCCTCACGTTACACCGTGGCGTAGAATACATTAAGTCAGAAGCAATTCTCACACATGAGTTAGTCCACCATCTCTCATGCTCTTGAATGCATATATAGACCAAATGCAGACATTAAACCTGGAAAATAACCATACAAAAGGAAGTGAGTTACTTGTGAATAGGAGCTTGGGTCAGGAGAGTGGGGCCATGTATCTGACAGTAACATGTTCTGCAGAGACCAGTGCATTACTGCACATGGTAGGCTTGCCAAAGACCTGAGACAGCACCATGAGTGGTGAGCACCTACATCCTTCAAACACTAGGGCAGCAGAATGAAGGTCTCTGCTTTACATCATCTCCTTGCCACACCAGTGATTACACAAACAAGTATAAGAAAGAAGCTATACTTTTTAGTCACATACATTCCCACCTAGCTGCCATAGCTGCTCCCATTCCTTCATGCTCTCCTGACCACAAAACCAGCACATGAGGAACTAAGTGAAGGTGCAAAGTACCAGTACTTGAAGAGGACAAATGCAGTGTAATGTGCTGGTGTGGACTGTAAGGCTTCAAGGTAAATCAGGAGTGCTTTTAATTTACTTTTAATGACTGCTAGACAAGTAGTAGCAGAAAAACTCCAGCTTCCTTGAGGAGCTTCAGGCACGCCAGATTGAAAGACCTTGCCTTGGAGCTATATGTAGAAAAAACATTATTTTGTTTTTAGAAATATATATGGTAACTAAAGTGCTTTGGAATAGGAAAATGCAGTTATATAGAATATATATTTATAGTTATATAGAATAGGAAAGATAGTTACCATCCAGTGTATGACTACTGCCTCAAACATTTCCAAAACAAAGTCTGCTAACCTCTTACCTCATTATCTACATTCTTCTGAATTAATGTTGGTATTTGGTCTATCTCTGTGTTTAAAAGAACTCGGGCCTCACTGTTAGTGAGCAGTTTGGTACAGTTTGCTGACTTTACCAAGAGTAACTGTTGTAAGAGAGCTTTCTGACTGCTCTTAGTTATGCAAGAGCAGTGTTTCAAGCTTGTGATTGACATTAAAAATGTAATATTAAATCTCAGCCAAATTTTATTAAGCTACATAATTAATAATTATTTTGTGATTTTGTCCCTTTTGCTACTGTGCTGCTGTTAACAGGGAAGGAGGAAGGAGATGATTAAGAATAGAGTATTAACTGCCTTGTATAGCATTTATGGAGAGAGCGATTGATAACATTGATTTGAATCATGCTTATAATGCATTTGTATCTTAAATACCATCGCGTAAACCTTCATACCTCCCCAACCTGGAAATTACATGTGCGTTTAGTGAGAAGAATTAGATAAACTCATTTTCTATTGGTTTTTGCACAAGTTCCAGGGTCTTGTCACGCAGCCGTGCTGTTACTGTAGTCCTGAGTATTTCCTGAGTGGAAGTGTCAATTATTCCAGAGTGTGGAGTGATTATGTGGTACAGATAAATTTTAATTGACAATTAGACCAAGATAGTATTGTGCTGTTTAGTATAAATTGCCTCTATAGATGCTACATGTAACCTAAGCAAGTCCAAAATCAGATACTGCTTAGAAATACAAAGCAAGTGCGTTAAACCTGTGCAGCTTTAATCTGCTAGCACAAAACAACTGTAAATAATTCCCTCCCTTTGGAAGTACTTGGAGCAAAGTATTTGAATTTGTTCTCTCTTAAAATTCCCCGTAAGAAGTCCTGTGTATAGAAGTTCAGAAATAAAAAGATGTGCCAGGAGAGATTGCAAAATGAAATACAAACCCCATTTAAAACAATTCAACTTGAAAGCAGTCCTCTGTGTCCTCATCTCTTCTCTGAAGAGCCCATTATCAGGTTTAGAGATTACACATAAAATTATGCCTGCTTGTGTAGGTCTTAATACAAAACTAATCATGTTGGAAGTGGTTGATTGCTCAACAACATGAGGGGTTATACTGTCACATGAAGCAAACAGCAAGAGCAATGATCTAGTGAAAGGCACTATTATAACAAGGGTACAAAGGCCTTATGAAAGAGCACAGTTGTAGACTTCTAGCTCCAAAATCATCTATTTACTGTGTATTTGGATTTTTTTCCCTTAACAGAATGCATCAAGGCACTGTCAGGAGCACATCTCGGAATTTACACCTCTTGCCTGTCTGAAAAGCCCAAGATACAGGAGCAGTGACTGCAGCAGTTCCCCAGCAAGAAGGTCTAATTCTCGTTCTAAAAAAATGATGTTTACGCACTGGAGAGGCATTGATTATTCAGTACTTCCATCTGTCTTTGGCTATTCCAATAAGCATTGCCGTTCCAGTGCAGGCTACCACTACAGTGGGTCAGGTTTGGAAACGTCTGTATGACACAACACCAAGTCAAAGCCTTTAAAAACTGTATTTTTGTTTATTTCTTTTTTCAGGAAACAAACATGTCACAGAAATATATTAAACTATACTTGGCTTCTGCTGTCTGAGGTAGTGTTCAGACAAACAAGATCAAGAGCTAGAAGTCTGAACCCTTCCAGGCCAATAGGCCTCTTTTTATGTTTTGAACTACTGGAGCAATGAACAATCTGCACAGTCTGGTACTGTGAGACTGGTAGCACTAAAAATTCTCTTCACCCTGTGTCAAGACTTTTGTGCATTTACTGCTTCTGTCGTCTCTAGTCATTTTCTTTGTTACTTGAAGTGTATAGTTTCAGTCAGTGACCTACATTTTGAGATCAACAGATTTAATTTTCAGCCAGAAGCAGTGACCTCAGTTATCTCCAATGAAAGTCTCCTAAAGCATATTTAACAAGTGCTGTTTCTGATTTTCCTCTGTCCTTTCTCTTTCTTTGCTCTTTCTGTAGAACAAACTGGTGTTTCCTCTGTGCAAATCTGCTTTCAAGAAACACTCTCTAATGTTCACTTCCTTGTAAGTGGCCAAATCAGGGCTATGTCTGGTTTTCAGTTAGTGTTCCCCTGTAGAAAGGTAGGCAAAACAATCCCTGTGTAGAGTGCGTACGCACCGTATGAAGTCACGTTGGCTGTCAAGTAGGTAAATGTCATCAGTGTTGGCTGGTATCTGCTCAGAAACTGAATGTAAGCATTTTGCCTAAAAGGCCTCTGGGAATTTGTCAAAGATGCAAATTACCCCGGTGTTCCTGCTTCCTATCCCCATGGTTGTAAAACAGGCATAGCAGAAAGTATTATATATTAAGCTATTTTCTTGACACACTTTTTTTTCCTTAAAAGATGAAAGGCTGTTTTTCCAAATAAATCCAAATCTGGCCTCATCCTCTTACTTTGGATTTTGCTGTGTAAATGGTTAAATACTGGCTAATCAAAGCACACAACTGTTAACTTCTGCAAGCAAACCAAGAGGTGGCAGGCGGCTGTTTCCCAACAGTTGAACCCTAGTTGTGATTCAGAAACGAGTGTGACTGCAAGGATTATTCTGCTTGAATTACTTCCAGAATGACAGCCAACTTGCACTTCTCTTTTCTCTGAGACAGTTGCGTTACCTTGCACTAATTTAACTATTAGCTGTGTACTTGTCTTGTTTCTTTAGTCCAGTGTTTTATTTCGGGGTGCAAAAATATCTGAAGGAGTAATCTGATCCCAATCAGTTTCAGCCTGGTGGTTAGAACTGGTTAGTAACCATAGTCATTAAATACTTCTGGGAGGGCATTAGCTAAAAAATTCTTTAAATGTGAAAACGGAATATTTGGAATCAGAGCTTCAGCCTTTATTGGAAGACCTGGCCAAGTCCTTGTTACTTGTCTTTTGAAGGGACTAGGGTGGCAAGGAAAAAATATTTCCCCCTTTGTGTTTAAAAAAAAAAAAAAACAGAGGCAAAATAGTTTCCTTAACTGATGTACTTTTCAATAAAAGAAAAATAACTTCCTAGGAAATGTTCTTCACAATATTCTGAGTGATTTCAACATTAAACAAACTATTAAAATGCCCGGGGACAAGCAGAGCTTGTAAAGTGAGGCGTGACATTTTCCGTATACCAAAGAGAAGAGAATTTTTCAGAGTCTAATGTTGAGCACCACAGCTGAAGGTATTGTTACCATTTAACATGTAGCACTTTTAAGTTTCAGAGAATGTCCTCATAGCAGTAACATTTTGAAATACATACATACGTGTGTGGGTGTCTGTACATACTCTTGCCATTGCAGACTTGAATGTTGGTCAGTTAGAACCGTCCCCTACATAAAACACTGGTGTATATATTTTTAAAAAGTTAATATGGGTATAAATTTTATACCAGTAGCAGTGACAAATTTCTTGTGTGTAGTTAACAAATTATTTGTAATGTATTTTTTAGAAATCTTAAAATTGCCTTTGCACTGAAATATTTTTCATAATGTAGCTATTTATAAATCTGTTTTACGCATACATTTGTTACCACACCATTTCTATTTTTTTTAAGTGTATGTTTTGAAGGCTTTTTTTATATCTATGAGTTTTGGCCACTTAAATTTAGCTTAGAGTGCAGTTGTGGCTGAATGTTAAAATTCTAATGAATGTCAAATAAGAAATACAGGTCTGTCGTTCTGTCAGTCTCACCCAAACTCTTGATGTTTTGTTGATATTTGTGATAGCTGTGATTAGAGCGCTGTACTTGCAGTGCTAAACTATTACTGCTGGCTTTTTTACTCTACAAAGCCTCCTGCTTTTTTTACTTTTCCAAGTTCCATCTTTTAGCCTTAAATAAGGAGATTTTTGCTTAATGTTTTTGAAAATGCTGCATTCCTGCTCTGCCTACTAACAAAGCCGTTCATTGCAAACTTCATGTAGCCCTGCACTTAGCAGTTACTGACAATGTTATTCAGACTGAAACACCCATATGAGTGCTTGGGGAATTTCAGCTAAACATGTCATTTTTTTGGAGGAGAAAGAATGTTTGAATTTAAGTGGAAGTTTCTGCTTTGATTTAGCAATACTTTTACCCTTAAAAGTCAGTACTGTTTGTTAAAATAGACCATTTAATGGAAAAAACATAGAACACCAACTTGGTTTCACTTGCAGTGCTTTTGCTTCAGTCCCTGTTACTATCACCATGCAACCCTAGTTCACTGCAGCAGGTGTTACCCTGGAGTTTCAGTGTAAATGGATCACATGATACAAAGACCAAAAAGTAGAAGTTAGATCAAAATGCATTAGAATGTTTTTTAAGGATGGGACACTGAAAGGAGACAGATTTTCACCTATTAGAGGATAAGAATTAAAGGGGAAAGTATAAAATCTATATAACTTCCTAACTTGCCTTGTTTAAATCGTTGCAGCTTTAACAGCATAGTGTCTCCATAACTGCTTCTATAAATGTCTTGAAACTGGTAAGCGCTAACCAAATGTCTGTGAAGGCTTAGAAAGTATTTCAAGCTTTTGGGCCACTGAAGTTTATATATTCCTGCAGTGGCTTGTGGCAAAAGATCTTTTTTTTGTTTTACCATGTACGATAAGTGTTTGTTCAGCCACGTAATGTAAAAGCTTACAGTTTACTTTCTTGCTTGCATTAGCCTGTTTGTCTTGACCCGACTGGCTTGCAAACGTAAAAGGAAAAAAGAGCTTAACTGAGCAACTGCACTACTTTTCTTTTGGAAGCCAGTGGGATCGTTGTGCTCATGCTACTGTCTCTGTTAAAAAAGCTTTAATGGAAATTTGTGAAAGTATTATGAAGGTGGAAAAGTATGTGATTCTACTTTGCAGAGTAATCTAAAAATCACTTTATATAGCTTTAATTTTTTTACCTTATGAAAATTCCCAGAATTTAAATCTGCGTTGTCTCTGACATAAATTCTGTATGATGTACACGTTGCATTTTAAATGTCCTGTCATGATTTCATGGAAAGTAGAATCTGCGAAAGTTGCTGTATAGGGGCTGGGGTTTAGTTATCTGTGCTTTGTACATTAAAGATGTCTGTAGCCATCAGTACCAAATGCTGACACTTATTTTTAATTGTACAATTATAGGTGCGTTTGTTTGAAAATAAATCAGCCTTCAAATCTAATGTTTAGATTATCATATACCACTTTCTTTGATTTGAAGAGTCAGTGTGTGAATACGTTACTGTAAAGTTTCTTTTCAGTGCTATTTTAAACTTTTATTTCTGTAGATAATCAACTACAACTTGTTTATATTCGGTCACATTTTGGATCCTTATGTAGAATATATAAGCAGGAGTCATGAATCTGCTTGCAATAAATATAAACAAGACTGGTTTAAGTTTGCTCACAAGTAATTAAAACAATTCTAGTATGAATATGAGATGGTTTCATATTAGTCTGTAATAAAATGTAAGTAGATAACAGAAAATGGAACGAGTGTTTGATTCTGTTACTGAACTTGCTTGTAGTCACATTTATTTTCAGGGAGTATATGTAGCCAGATAAAAAAGCAAGCTAACAAAAAGGGAAATTCAGAGAAAGATAGAACTTCAGCGCTGTGTCAGGTTTGTTGCAAAGCAACTAGAAATTGGTACCAGTCCAGGAGAGCTTTGTTCTTCTTGCACAGATTGGGTAAGTGCTAAAGTTCTTTCCAAACTAAACTCATAAGCTACACATGAGAGGATCTGTGTTCTCTTACGGTTCTGCTGTGCAGGGTACCCAGAGCTATTTCTCCTTTCTTTTGCAATGTTGGCAACGTAAAGAAACTAAATTAAAGGCAAAACCATCTTTCTGGATGCCGTCTGAGTTGGTAGCAGGGTTCAGAGGTTCTCAAGTCTGAGTGTACAGAAATACCATAATTTTCTTCCAGTTAGATTTACTATGTTAGGGACTTTCTGTAGTTCGAAAGCCATTCTGCACTGTACAGTACATTGGCACAGCCTGACTGAAGGTATCCTGGACAGCCTCCACAAAGCCATTCAGAGTGTTAGGTTGGGTGCCTTCCTCTTCCAGTCTGCGGCTACGTAGAGTGTTTAGGCACGTAGTGGTGTATATTGATTTCACATTTCTCATAATAAAGATTTCAAGTAATGGTTTTGCTTTTATATAAACTTTTTATCCAAACAATACAAGCATATCCTACTCATGTTCTTTTTGTACATAAAAAAAATCTTGTGTTCTTAATCAATGAGCTTCTGAAGAAGGTAATTTGAGGGGGGAAAAAGGTAAGTATGGAAGATGTTATTCCCTTTATTCATGCAATGAATAAAAAAAATCATAAAGTAGTGATGCATCTGGATTTCAGGAGGAAACGGTAGCCAGAGAAGCAAATTACCTCCTAGGGAGACACTTTTTATTTGGCATGTAAAAATACGTTTACTTATTTAAAGGAAAATAGGGTAGAAAGTCAGTGGTTTCTGAACTGTATTCTAAAGTCCTTATGTTCTCCTTTAGCTCTTTGACGTATATTATTTTACTAAGTTACATTGTAGAATTAGTTGAAAAGTGTTCCTTCTACAGTGGGACTGAATTTTTTTTTTTTTCTACAATAGATTCAATACTGCTGTATAAAACCTTTCCCGAAGGTTATTTTGAGATAGTCTGGAGACAGACTGCAGTTTCTGGCGTTTGTTTTCTGCATATTCCGATTTCCTCGGGTGATAACTCTGCAGGAATTAAAAACCAGTAACTGACCATTCTAATAAAGCTTTCTTGGTGTGTGTTTCCATGCCACATGCTTACAGGTCTTTTCATTTTAAATTCATTCAAATCCTAAAGCAGAGATCACAGCCGTTTGAAGGCTTCATTTACTCTGTGAAGTAAAAGGACAGGGATAAGCACAAGTACGGCCATGGACTCCTTTCATTACACAGAGGAGTCCCCACTGCTGTCCCCCCTCCAGGTATCGATGCGTTTCTCAGAAAATTCCTGGTGTGGTCGGTTCTTTTTTAAATGGTGAGTCTGCCTTAAATTAAGAGCAGTGACTCTTAATAACTGGAGTGTTTAGTTTCCATTTAAAGGAGACAAATAGAAGTAGTATTCAATTTTAAACCACCAAAAGGCTTGTTGTTGTTCTCAATTACTCATTTTGGTTAAGAAATCTTATGGTGCATTAAGCTTTTCAAAATAGCTAGGATGCAGCGTCCCACTAGGTTCAGAGGCTCCCTGTCCAGATTGTGTCGGGAAGAGCTGTTAACATCCAGTCTCCTTACTTCATGTGGGAAAAACTGATGTGCTTCTGGTTTCTAACAAGGAAAGCAATATTAATAGTTCTTCAAAAAGCACATCATCACTTACCTTGAGATTTTAAACATATTTTGTAAAGGTACTTCACAGTGAAATGTGTGAAATGAAATTTGAAAGCTAGATGTTGCAATCTAATAAACACTGAGGTTTAGAAAAAAGGAAAACCAATCCTTTTCCAAGGGTCAAGAACATCAAGTGGGATACCAACTTTTATTTCAGAAAATACTTCCAACCAAGTAGCTAGCCTAGAAGAGGAGTATTCTAGGAAGTGCAGAGCAGCTTGCTTCGAAGATGATTATAAACTGCATAGCTGGAGAATGTTGTCAATATTAATTAGGTTGAAGTCTAATAATTGTTTACTCCTAGCTATGAAGAGGTATTGTGTTCCCTTTTCTTATGAGAAAATTATAGCCCAGAGAGGCATTTCAGGCACAAGAGCATAAAGCTGATGCAGTGATGTAGCTCAGTAACAGTTTGGATTCACTTGGCTTTTAAGTGACCCTTCTTAGAAAGTGCAAATTCTGTATTAGTTGAGCCCCAAAGCAGTGTTTGTGCATCACGGTGCTGAAAGGAACTGGTCCAGATGGAAAAAAGCTGAAGATCCTTCCACTGTAGGTTGTGCTGCAACAGGAGTCGGGCTTCTCTCCATGCTCTCGGATGAGGCCCACAGCAGATGGTTTGAAATCCATCTTCCTTGGAGCCCCTGGACTTGTGCATGCTGCTGGGAAATGGCCAGCTACCCGATAGCCTGTAACAGCACGCGGGGTGTATGGAGCAGCTGCACACAGGCTGTACTTGCATCCCTTGGAGTGCCTGTCCAGAAGAACAGTGCTTCTGTTAATAGGTTTGAGTCCACGATGATTTGACTCCTAGGTAGTACTGCTCTATGTGTAGTGTAATAGATGCTTACTGCACATACTGAGCTGTTGGAGAGAATTCTGGGACTTCATTTAAAATTCACTTTCTCAGGGTGTGCAAGTTCACCTATTTGTTCACAGCTTAGAAATACAAGTTTATTTTTTAAAAAAAATACTGAGTTACTTCTGTTTTCCATTCTGAAAACAGCAAACCAAGGAAACAAAAATCCACAGCATTCCCACTTTAACCTCCAATGAGAGTAAAGCTGATCAGCTTCACCCCCTGCCCTGCCACATTGCTCATTGTTTTAAAATTACTTTGGTCTGCAAGTTGCATGTCGAACCAGGAGCTAAAATGTTCTGAACGACCATAAGGTAAATGCTGGGAGAACATCGTTCTTAACATAAGATTTTGCTCCCGGAGCAGATTATTTAGTGCAAATCTTTTTAATTGTACGCAGTTTACAGTCTTTTGCTGCCATCTGCACAGAAAAGTTGAATTCGTGGTATTGCAGCAAAGAGATTTCAATATGCAGCAAGTCAAAAGATTGTGTAAATCAAAGTACCACTGCCTGCTAGCCTAAATTTAGGATGTCCCACTACAGGTATTTCAAGAGTTTTAAGATCTTTTGGGGTTTTTTTTGAGGTCTTTGATCTTGTTTCCTTGTCATAAAACTGGAGAAAAGGTGACTCCCAGTCTGTCACATAAAACATGAGCTCCTCATGGAATCACAGAAGAGCCCAAGTTGGAAGGAACCCATGAGGATCACCGAGTCCAGCTCCTGACTCCTGCAGGGCAATGTAAAATTTAAACCATAGTTCTAAAACTAAAGAAGTTCTAAAACACTTCTTGAACGCCTGGAAGCTCAGGGGCATAACCACTTCCCTGAGGAGCTTGTTCCAGTGCTTGAGCACCCTTCCCATGAAAAAAATTTTCCCTAATGCCCAATCTGAACATGCCCTGACACAGCTTGAAGCTGTTTTCTTGCATCCTGTCACCAGCCACCGGATAGAAGACATCAGCACTTCCTTCCCCTCATCCTTCTCATGACATAGAAAGCAATGAGGTCCCCCCTCAGGCTGCTCTAAGCTGCACAAACCTAGACCCCTCAGAAGTCACGCTGATCTCTAGTCCTCTCACCATGGTTGTTGCCCTGCTTTGGAGGCATTCTAGTATTTCTGCAGCCTTATTGTCTTGTGAGTACTGCACCCAGGACTGAAGGTGAGGCCACACCAGTTGCTGCACTGTACACAGCCTGATGTGCTGGCTGAGGGTAATGAATAGTTCGTGGACACTGAGAATAGCAACTGCTCTGACCAGCCCACAGGAAGAACTTACATTATACATTCACTTTTTTTTTTTTTAAGAGGCAGTCAGTTGAAAACACATTTGGGCAAGTAAAAAATGTGTGCGTGCAAAATAAAAAGCTGTGTGAATTGAGAATTGTCCATCTAAAGAGCTTGACTAGAGTTTCAAACTTTACTACCTGCTCTTGTTCTTCCTGCAGACAGGCAATGGGATACGTATGTCTTCATCTTTCCTCCTTGCCTCTTCCTCTAGCCCCTGACATGCTGGGGTAGCTCCCTTCCCCACAGCGCTCCACGCACCCCATGCCACATCCTGAAAATAAACCATCCCTTCCATGTTTGAGCAAAGCAAAGTCCCGTGTGTGGTCAGAAGAGACATCTCTCTCTCGTGCTGCTTCAGAGGAGCATCCAGCAGGGAACCCAGCGGCTCTGAAGCAGTGTAGTCACCACCACCATGGTCACTGCCCTGCTCGCTTCTGTACAAGAACCACCGGACACGTGCGCGCAAACACCGCAAGCCGCCCCCCTCCCAGGGCACACTGCACGAGGCAGATAATCTCTCTCTCTCACCTGCCTCCCGCAGACAGCTCGGCTGCTTTTCTCAGTTCTCTTTGTAAGCAAATAAAGTTTCAGAATAAGCTCATCCATCCTTTACTAAAATAGTGCATGTTTTGGAAATGAGCCCTTTCCTTCTGGGGTCCGTTTACGCCAGCTGCTCCAAAAGGATTTGTGGTCTCATAACACTCATTTTTTTTTTCTTATAAAAATTTCTGATTGGAAGGTACCAGAAGAAAGGAATTAACCCTCCAAGTTTATTGCAAACTACCTGGATCCTACAATTTTGGCTTGAGTGACACATTACCTGACTATTCACGTGTTTGAGAGTCTCCAGGGAGAATTTTTTTTTATGAGTGACAGTATTTGTAAAACAAGAGAAAAGGTCCATTTTCATCTGTATCCAAAGATTTGCAGGTAACATAGAACAGGAATGGATATTTACATTCTAACATCCTCCCCCCAAGAAAATTCTTACCCATATCTGAAAGATCTGTTTCCCTCACCCTGATCTGGTTCTGCATCAACCATGCTTCTATCCTTCAACTCACTTTGGGCAATACGCCGCTGTCCTGAGCCTCGAGTGGTTCCAGTGTAGCCATCTGAATAATACTCGTGCACTCAGCTTTGGCATCTTGGAGTTCCAGGTGTAGCTCACAAGAACTGTCTGCCAACTCTTTACTTCCAAGTATGTATGAACAGTGAAAGTACAGAAAGGTGAGAGATTATCTTAATTTCACTGGCGACTAATCCGCTCATTTGAGAAGTCTCCACCCTTACTCATTGTTTAAGAGCTCTTGCCGTTTTAGAACAGTAAACAATTGGTTTCTAGAAGGTACTTTGTGCTTTTCATAAGGTTAATGTACAACCACACGATTAACTTTTTAACCACTTCGGTGTATGAAGGTTTACGTTCCCCTTACATTTCAGAGACACACACCAATTCTGATCATAACTGATTTTATACCCAGTTATTGAGCAGTATGGTTGGAATTCTACTGATTTAGGGAGGAAAATGGATGTTGTGCAAAAAAACCAGACTCCTGCTGCCAGGCACTATAGATCCCATGATACTCTTGTCACTGATCTGCTTTCTCATCTATATGTGGACACTACGGATGTTATATTAGAATATGTTGGCTTGGAAAGTATTAAGCATAAAAATAAATGTCAGTGATGCACAGTAGAGTTCAGGCTTCGTCTCAGATGGGTTGACCTGTCAATCTGATGAATGTCCATTTTGAACATTTGCCTGCAACTCATCTTTTACATGACTGTTTCAGAGATGTTTCATCTCGGTGCCCTGTTCCACCACTCTTCTAGCAGGGTTCGTGGCTTGCAAATCCATTTATGCTCTGCCACCACACTGGATGTACTCAAAACTAACACACTCTTCCTTGCTAATTTTTAATGAAAGTCCATGTTTTTGGCCCATCCCAAATAAATTAGTTCCTCACCTATTAGTCATCATCATTACATTTCAGTTGTTCCATGATGCACAGCCTAAAGCTCTGATCGGCAGTTTGTGTCTCACACAGAAGAAGGCAGCAGCACTGATGACTTCAAGACCTTGCATAGTGCAGACCAAAGCACACCACCTTTCTAGGCCCAGGAGCTTTTCCAGTCTTCTCTCCCTCTCTGCTCCTTCCCTGCATCAACTAAGGCTGGAGTTAAGTGGGAGCTGTGTATTTGAACAACTCAACATCAAACATGCTCCAAGAAGCCAAGCATGAGGTTCAGGTTCCGGCATTTCCAGCTGTGTGTGTGTGTGGTGCAGGTGTCTGAGCTCCCATTACAGCCAGCAGATTCTCTGTTGGGTGGTATACCAAGAATAAGAACAAATAGTACCTACAAGATGCTTTTAATTGTGACATTCAGCCCAAGTCCTGAGTACGTATTCTATTTGTTTGTCAGACATTGAAAATCTATTTACTGTCTAACAGTACCAAACATAAGCACACTGAACTCCATTCATGGTTTCAGTTTTCTTTAAACTCTTGGGAAAGCAAAGAAAAATATAATCTAGGAGGAAAAGAAAACATATACAGCAAGAAAAGACAAAATATTCTCAGTGCCTTCTGTCACTATGACAACAGACATGGAGATGTGCAAAATTTGAAATGAGAACAGCAAAGGTAGAACTTGGGACTCTTGCACAAGCCACTAACAGGATGGACTTACAGCTTGTCCTCCCACATGATTTTTGTTGCTTGGGGACACGTCCCTAATACACAGATTAGGACTAATCTTATTTAGCTGTCAAGGTCTGGACCGTGTAGCCTGAAGCTCTGGAGTTGTGTAGGACCTAGGCACCTTTAGAGTCCCAGGTCTAGCCAAGGAATCTTCCCGTTTAGAGGTATTCACACTCAGGGTTGCAGACAGATCTCCCAGTCCTCCCAACACCTTTTAGAGCTGTGGCACTGCTAACGACAGGCCTGGCCTGACTCTCATAACCCTGAAAGGAAGGAAGCGAGGAGAGGAAAGAGAATCATATGCTCCACATATCACATACGCTTTACAGGCACCGGAACTTGGAAGAGTCTGATCCTGTGCCAGCTCCCGAGGTAAACAACAGGACAGATTTTCCATGGCCACTTCCAGCGGGAATTTGCTAGAAATCCACATGCAGGGAGATGCTTGCCCTGTACATTTCCACCTACCTGTAGGAAACCACCTTCTGTCTCACGGCAAACGTTTGAGATGGCATTGCTCAGGGAGAATCCCAGCTCTTCCAGGCCCTTTTGGGAAGCTCTGCCAGGCAGGGCAGCTATGGCACCAGCCGCGGGGACGCTGCCCGCCTCACACTGCTGGCACTTCCCACACAGTCTTGGTTCGTTCGGAATGAAAGAGCGTGGGAAAGCCCTTTCTGGGTTTCAGGAGAATTTGGAGTTTAACTTGCCTTTTTAAAGCAATATAAATGGAGAGTCTTCCTCCACGTTAGCTATGGTTTCCCTTAGTCCCTGCTCCGGCTGCTACAGCTTTCCTAGTACCTTCCAACAGGAAAGTCCCAGTAAAGGATCTCCCTTTATCAGCTGAATCCCTGGAGATCATGTTCTTCCTGGTATGTTCATTCCTCTTAGCAGACTGGAGAGTATCTTCACTGTTGGTCCAGCGACTAGCTCAGGGAATCATAAACAGTACAAGACTTAGGATTAGTGACTTTATCTCAGAACCCCATGTGTCTTCACACAGATTGTGACAACGCTTGAGAAGTCTCCCATTCTACCACCTGGTTTTTGAAACCCAAGGCTGGACAATTCAGAAGAAGTTCAGGAAGGGCATCAAAGAGCAGTTGGTGTGCACACTTGTTTCCTTGTAGCTCATTAGCTTGCTTCCTATACAATGCACACATTTAAGTATCTTGTCCATTCGATTCCTCCCCAAGCCAGTTCGTTTGTCATCCTGTGCTTCATCAAGAGCTCTGGAAGGCCTACAGGACCACCCGGCCGTAACAAGCAGTGCCCTTTTGATAGATTTGAACTTGGTGTTGGCTAAAAGGACAATGATGAGCCACACTGCTATTTCTAGCACATTCTGCTTGAATTTTCAGCCACAGAATGACCCTGACATCCAAAGTTCCTCTATTATTTATGGAGAGGCTGCTGTTATTTTTAGTGAGTTCTCAGGATTTGTATTAAGGTAAACATTTCATACCAGAGGAGGAGGAATTTCTGGAGATGCTTTAGACCGTAAGAAAACAGAGTATGATTGCACAGTGTCCCCTGAGCCTGTGAGTCATGCTTGTCAATGTTCCGGGTGTAAGAAGAAGACAGGCGAGGTTTTCTGCTAACACACCTTGCTCACGCCTTGCAAGAAAAAGGAATCGTGCAGCTACCGATGGGATTCTCTAAAGTCTGGGCTCTTCCTTTGCCCAGCTCATCACATTGCCATTGTATCTGCCACTAATAAATCCTTCAGCTCAGTGCTTTATTACACGTATCTCAAGTGCTCTTTAATTTTTTTTGCAGACTGCATTTCTTTTCATCGTCAGTTTTACATCATTGACTGATTCTTGCCACTGTTACAAAAAAGAGAACCACTGTCAGTCTAGTTAAAAAAAAAATAAAAATAATTTTAGAATTTCCTCTTCCCTGTGGACAATCATTACTATTCTCATCATGTTTCAAAGATCTTCTTAACATGCCCTGGAGAACTTCTCCAAATAACAGCTTTGAGGCTAAATTTTCTGCATATTTTTTCTCAGTAGGCTACTAGGATTTTACAGACAGGTGCTGATTCTGTACAAGACGTGGCTTAGAGCAGTTGCTCAATGAAGAAAGGTCTCAGATATTTGATAGACACAATTCATTTCATTTCTCCCTGAAACCCAACCTGTTGTCATTTTATAGCCTCTCCAGAGTTCCTTATTGGCAGAGACGGGTACACCTCGTACTAAGATAATGTCCAGTCGGTTCTCCTCTTGCTTGAAATCCGTGCATGTAGAATCACACCAGACCACACAGGGCACACAGTAACGATTCCCTGGTTAGATACCTTTGTACACCTCTTCTTACAATGTCAAGTAAATGCGTGGATCAATCTGGCAACAGGCACAGAGCACTGGACGGGGAGACATGAGCTCCCGAAAAGGCCCTTCACCGAGCATCCTGTTGCCCTTCTCCCCAGGCTGACTCCCAAAGCACAGCTACGCCAGCAAGTCTGAACCACCTTGCAGTTTGGCCATTCGCAGGCTGCACTGGCTGTGCAGTAGATGAGCAGGTCCAGCACCTCGGCACTTGGTCGAGCTTTATGGGCTTTCTCATCCCAGAGAAAAGTTGAAAAGCTCAGGGTTGTTTTAATAAATCAGCAAACCTCCCCCTATGTTTGTTTATCGCACTTTCACGCTGAAAGGGTTCCAGAAATACAATCTACATGCGTTTGAAGGATGGGCTCTGAGGTATGATTTCTGACAGAGCCCTAGTATTTCATTGCTTTACAATTCCTAGGAATCCCACCCTACTTCTCTTATTTAGGACAGATATCTTAAGATATTTCAAGCTCATTCCAACCCTCTTTTTTCTTCAGCTTTTGTAATGTGAAAGCACACATTTGGTCTAGTGGCTTACTTACTTTCTTTATTAATTTCTTCAGAACTCCTAAATGCCAACTGTTCTTGACATTTGCTTGAAACGTAACTACTTCCCTGCTCAAATTCACCCTAGCTTCTTGGCATAGCCAGAAAATAGAGGTTTTTATTGCATTCTTATCAAAGCCAAGGTTGTATTTGTGAATATAATTTATTTAATGCAGAAGAAATAACATTTGCGAAGAAACAAAAGAAAGGCTATTCGTAATGAGATAAATTTTGTCCGTAAATTCTGATACTACCAGCCAATGCAACTGCTTCTTCTCTTGAGCAAAGATTTCTGCAGAAATCCTGCTTGATCAAAAAATGCTCAGATCTTCTCATCTGCCTTCTCATTGCTTGAAACCAGCCAGTGCCTAAAGTTCTGGTTTGATGCGGAATACAACAGGGATCACAAAAGTCAAAAACCTCACGTTTCTCCTAGCAAACAAAGCAGGTCAGGAACTGTCCTTTGGCACGGGAACCAGCTGGCACAACACGGCTTGCATACGCACATCTAAACTCTTATCTCCTGAAATAGGTCAGCTGCATGCAGACAGCCTGCTGGGAATGGCCCCTGGCCCACGCTGACCCACGAGCTGTGCTGGGAATTGCTCCAGAGGCTGCTGGTTTGCTAGGGCAGAACCATGCTGGGGACACCACCACCTGCAAGGAGTCAGCAGGGAGGACGGCTGCACGCTGCTGTTTAAGCCTGAACCCTACCCCTCAGTAGTTCCCTGCTATAGGGGTAGAGGTCAAAAAGTGCCTGCAACACAAAACAGAACTGAAATCTAGCTTGTATGTTGCATCAATGTCTCCCTTGCGCTCCACAAGCTCTTCTCCTAAAGCTATTTTTGACAGGATGTCAAAATTCAGGCATCCTCACTGCTCTTACACATCATCATTAATGATGAGGGCCCTTTTCCCTGGACAACCCACCAGATCTTTTTAACCAACACTGAAAACGTTCCTGTGAGGTACTGAAAAAAAAAATAAAAGAATGGATTTATCTGAATCTGTGCTTCCTCTCTGCAGTCCCATTTTGCAGTGAAGTGTCACGGGGTCACTCTTTCCCACGGAGCGCTGCAGCACAGGGTATCTCAAGGAGAACAGAGCATGGCTGCTGCTAAGGCAGCTTGATTACCTACCGGCATCTCAGGTTCTGCCTGACGCGCATTTTGGGTTAAGCTGCCGTAAGAAGCCACTAGGTACTGAAATCCTGTTTCTATAAGCCATCTCCTGACACTGCCGTGGCTCACCAGGTTTTAAGAAAGAGCATTTCAGGTTATGAAGAAGACAAGCGCACGCAGCGTACCTCTGACATCCGGTGCACCAAAAATCAGCCTCTCCCTTAGAAAAGGAGAGAGCACAAGAAACATGTAGTAAACCCCGCTTTGTCCTCAATCCTGGAATACTCCTCCTGAAAAATTTAGTTCAGCTTTCATGAATGCAAACCCCCGCTAGTGCAGCAGGAACGTAGAGCGAAGCACAGATCACTGACCGCCTGGGAGGAGAAGGGGCTGGAGAAGCCTGTGTGCATCACCAGTGCTTCCCTCAAGCACCCCTTTCCCCGGTGTTCATACATCCAGCACACGAACGCACATGCTGGGCACTTTTTGGCTTACAAGCAAAGCTTTCGCTGTTTGGGAGCAGCCAAATAAGAAAGTAACGATGTGTTGTTGGTTAGTTTGATGCGCTGTTGGTTATGATTTTTTTTTTAATAACAGGAAAATTAATCTACCTCCCGCCGTTCAGTTGTCCAGTTGAGATGTAAACACAAAAAGCGCCGTCATCTTTATATACATGTTCTGGTCAGAGCAAACTCAAACGCTGGAAGCCAGGGAAATGTCAGAGTCGAGGCTGCGGAACTTTGCTCAGTGCCTTGCCGCAGGCTGCCCAGCGCTGAGGGGGCTCTCCGACAGGTAGCGACCGCTTGCCCGGAAACAACGGCGTTTCCCAGAAGAAGGCCCACGGAGACCCCAGCTCCCGGCATGTCTTCCTACCCGGTGAACACCTGCCCTTTGGGAGCAGCTTCGCGCTGCCAGGTGTCGGCCTCGCCAGCCCCTCACAGCAAAGCCCGCCCGGCCGCCTCCCCGCAGCCCCGCTCCCGGGGTCCCTTCCTCAGCTTGTCACCTGTCGGTAGCCCTGAAGCACGAAGGCAATCCGGCTCTCGGGGTAACTGCCCCCCCAGCCCCGGCCCGCTAACGGCCCGTCTGGGCGTGGCGCGAAGTGAGGCGCTGCCGCCGGCCCAGCCCCGGTGCGGTCCCGATGGCCGCGGGCAGCGGGGGACCTGCGAGGGCTCCCGCCTCGGCCCGCCCGGGTTTCCGCCCGGCACCGCGGCGGGCGAGGCGATGCAGGTGCTCGAGGGAAGCGCAGCCGGCGGGCCCGGGGCGCGGAGGAGCGTTCCGCCCCCCTTGCCCGTTCCGCCACACAAAGGGCCCTCTGGCCGCCTCCCCCGGGAGCACGCTGCGGGTGCCGGCCCGGCAGAGGGGAGCGGGGCCCTGACAAAAGACAGTCCCTCTCCTCTCCGCTCCGCTCCGCTCCGCTTTCCCCCGGCCGCGGGCGGGGCCCCGCGGCGCCTCCCCCGCGCTGCCAGCCATCCTGCCGGCCCCGGGGGGAGGCGCTGCCCCACTCGCCCGGGCGAGCTGCTGAGGCGCCGGCGGCAGCGGCCACCTGGTCCTCCGGGCAGGGCGCCGAGGTGAGTGGAGGCGGGCGCCTCGTGGCCCGCGGGCGGCACCGCACCGCACAGCACAGCCCGGCCGGCCCCCGCTCGCCCCCGGGCAGCGCCTCCATCTTGCCGGGAGCAGCGCTCCCCCGCGGGCAGGGGGCGGGAGAGCCCCCGGGCAGCGGGTGGGATTGCCCCCGGGCAGAGCACAGCCGGGCCGGGCCGGGCCGGGCCGGGCGGGTCAGGCGCGTGTGTGCGGGGACGCGCCCCGCGGGGCCGGGCGCTGCTGAGCGGGCACCGGCGGCGGGACGTGGCCGCTGGGGTCCAGACCCCCGCGGTCGGCGTTTTGTCAGCGAGGGAGTTTCTCTTTCTTTTCGTGTCCCCCGCTCTGGGTTTCGGTGGCGGGTAGGTCCGGACTAGGGGAGGGAGCGAAACAAAGGCAAGCGGGGAAACCTGCCCGAAAGGCAGCGAATGAAGGCAGATCGGCGGTGGGCGCCGGGGCAGCGGGGGCTGCCCCGCCGCTGCCCGCCCCGCAGAGCTCGGGGCGAGCGGGGTCTGTGCCGCCGGCCTTGCGGTCCGTGAGTGGAGCATCCCGGGCGTGCAGAAACAAAGCGGTCCCCTGGTGGGAAGAAGATGGTTTAGGTGCAGGGTTTTGTGGGCTGATGTTACCTGCAATGGTTAACCACGCGGACTGTAAAATAGGATGTTTCTTGTGATGTTTATTTACTTTCTGTATTTCGCTGGGGCTGAACTATCAAAATAAACGAGCCAGCTGTGTTGTCTGTAGATTTGTTGTGGTTTCGTTGGGGTTTTTTACTTCTGGTTTTGTTTGGGGTTTTTTTTTTTTTTTTGTATCTACAAACAACAAAGGAAGGAGACTTAAGTGTTTGTAATCTGAAAGGCAGAAGGATTTGTTTAAAGATATTTTTAGCTAAAAACCTTGAAAAAGAACATAAAACTTTATCTGGATAGACTTGGCAATTGATTTGCTTCTGAGAACCCGTTACTTCATTTTTAAAGCCAGTGTGACGTAGTGATTTCAGAATGACTGAGAAAGGAAATAATAAAGACACAGAAAGAAAATTGGGGGAAAAAAAAAAGCCCAGATGAATTTTCTACAAGATCTCCTATCGCTTGATTCTTTATGACGATCTTCACATGTTTTTTGGAGTTTATTAATACACACACAGCCTTTCTGGTCTGGGGAGTGGAAGAGTCACAATAGTGTTCAGGATCTGTGTTTATTGAAAGTGCTTACCCAGTGCAAGTTTGGTTAGCATACTGAGAAATGAAGAATGCAATTCTAAACAAAATATACATCTGGTCATTTAAGTAGGAGAGGAGAACATTTGATTCGGACCCTAATTCAAGAAGGTACTAGAGCACGTACCTAATACACAGTCATAGGGTGGAGAATTGAGCGTTGTTTTTGTACTTGTTGCTGTTGTGTGACATTTCTTGTGCTCTGGGCCTGGGCGCTACCACGCGACCCTCTTTTCTGCCCTTATCCCTTCTGTAGGGAGGTCTGGGCTACAACTGCCCCATTTTTTTCTGTTGAACTTTGAAATCCTTGTGTTTCAGGTGGCTTCCAGAAGTGATATGCCTCACTGATTCAGGACTGACTATACAAAAATAATTACAGGAGCTGCATGGAAAGGCTTTTATTCAATGACAAAGATGTCCGTAAAATCTGTCTTGGAGGCAGCAACCTGTGTGCACTGTTGAGGTTTTGCAGGAGCTTCAAAATAAATACCAGGTTTAGTCATCTTAAAATGTACATCTACTTGAAACTTTTAATACAGTGCGCTTTTCAAGATGAAGGTTGTTGTCAGTTGCTATTTCTAACAAGATTACCTTGCTGGGTAAATCTATAACAACTTCATTAGGAAGTATTCATCATGGTTACACAAGAGAAAATTAAATCCCAAACAGATCAGAAGAGAACTTGCCTCTTCTTTCCTAAAGGATCTCCTTTGCCTTGACTTGCGTTCAGCAAATTCTGCAGGCGCAGGACTTTGGCAGTGCCCTCCATCTCTCCAGACAGGCTGCACAAAAGGTTTCTTGAGCCTTAGAAAACCTCAGCCATGCCTTTTTTTCTGCCATGCTCGTTACGGTGGAAGGCTGAGCTCTGAAGCTACTAGGCTGGAGGGGCTTTATGGATTATTGCAAAATGCTTTTGATCTGCGACGGGAGGGAGGAGGAAGAGAAGGGACTTGTGGAGTAGATGTTCTGTGAGCCCTTTGAAACTGGACACCTATTATATGTTTGTCAGCAAGTTGGTGGGATGAAGTGACCCGAGTGATCTCTTGGAAACCTGTGTCCTCTTAGCTGGGGAAAGCACGAACTCCCGTTATGTGGTCACCGAGCACAGGCTCTCTCCTAGGATCTTTCTCCAGAGAAAGGCCCATGACATCCTAAGTTCTAATCTCAGGAGAAGCTGCTGATATTCTAGTGCTTGTTTCTGTGATAAATAAATTAAAACTAAACAGAACATGCCATGTATACACTGACCTTCAGAAAATAACATGTATTTTGCTTCTTTCAACTGAATTAGTCTAGACGTTAGGATTTGAAAAGCTTGGCCACGGGTACCTCCCAGTTAAATGGGTGATGTTTGCATTGCACGTGTCTCGTGCTTGCCACGGCTTCGCACGTGCAATAAAAACACATCGGTAAGATGGGAGAGTGGGTTTATCATGAGAACAACTTGAATAAGGGGAGATTTATCAGCCCCTTAAAATAAGGGGTCAAGCACATAACCACCCCGTGCTCCGCAGAACGCTGTGTAGCTCTGCCAGCTTCTGGTGTGTTTCAGGCTTAATTTAAAAACGAAATGGAGCTTGTCATTCTCTGGGGTCTTGAGAAAAATCGCTGAAACGTGATCTGAGTGGAAACAGATACCGACTGTGAACAGTTGAAGAGATGCGAGCTGCTCTCTGTGCCTGCTGCTTTAGAAGACACCATGTTCAGGCCAGTGTGGCTGTTTGATTTCTCGTGCGTGGAAGGAGAAATGAGTGGGCAAAGGACACTGTGGTGTGTGGGGGCAGGAGGAGTAGAAATTTAGACACCTAATTCCAAAAGCTCGGTTTTCAGGAATGTAGGTGGTTTGGTGGGAGTTTTAAAGACTAAGGAAATGATGCTTTTTCTAATAGTCATCTCTAGGCAACTAGAATTCTATAATGTGGTGCTTTTCTCACATTTACGTTAAGACTCCTCGGACTCTGATTTTCTTTGGTTATATACACTGAAAATGGGGAAGGTCTTTCACTCACCATTAGATGAGAAGTTTGTACAAACCAGACAGCAAGCCACTTTACAAATCCAACGCCGTATTAAAGTTGAGAGCCTCTGTTTTTTCCTGTGGTGCATCCAAAGTAGAAATGGCGTGTGTATAAGGTCCAGATTTCTGAAGGACTTCGGTTAGGATGCTTGCAGCTGGTGGAAGAGGAGGAGGAACTTCTGGCTTTGTCCATACCTCGTTTCATACCTGCAAGTAGCTGTTCTCTTGTCCTTGGGCTCTGTGCTGATGGTCTGCGGGCAGTGGGTGTGAACTGGATGTATAGAGAGTGTACTTGAAGCTAATCTTGCACCTCCAAGCAGGGTGTTGTAGGCAGGTGGTAGGGAAGGTTGCTTGAGTCTTGGGAGAACTTTGTTACACTCTGTGCTGCGTGTATGTTTACCTAAATTAATTTTTTTGGTAATAGATGTCTTAAAATATGATGCACAATCCTGAGTTAACTAAAAAAGGAGAATCTTTTCTTGCGTGGCAGAAGGAGGAACAGATGAGGAATTTCATTTAAACTTCTAAGTGTTCCTCAAAAGAAGAGTGGCTACCTGTAAGATGAAAAGTTTAATAAATAAGAAAGCATTTATTTTATGATACACATTTGATGATTATTTTTACCCCCTTCCTTTGAAGGGGCCTCAATTTAGCTCTTGCTAAAGAGTCTTGCCATTTCTTTGAAATTGGTATTTCCCACGTAAGTCTGTGATGATTTCTAATGCTTTGTGAAAGGCTTTTAAATAAAAAATGAGAACATCTATCTTGAAGGACTATTTAGTAGTAAAGTTAAATGCTGATCATAGTAAAGGTCCAAATGAGAAAAAGATTAGTCTTGAAACTATTTGTTTGAAACACGTAAGGGTATTCTACATGCCCTAGAGAAAGATGAGAATGTCTGGGGCTTTGTTGCTGCTGTTATTTTCTCCTGTCTTTCTGAACAAAATGTGATAGGACTGGGGGAGGGGCAGGAGTAGAAATACAATATCTCCATAGGCAAAACTTGGGTCGTTTAATAGGCTTTACTAAAATCCTAAAATGATTTCTTGTTTTTATTACATGACTCATTCTTTTTGGCACTCTGTTGGTAATGTATGCAAAAGTGGGACTGGAGATCATTCAAACTCAAGAAGTTCATCTGCAGTTGCCATGGGTTCTCTGGAGTCGATGCTAGGGGCCAGTGAGCCTCAGGAGATATGTAGCTCTCTACTGCAGTGAATGCTGAATGCACATGGGTCAAGTAGGTTCTTAACTTAGACCTCTAGGTTTAATGTCTGAATTTAGGTGGGAGGAATCTGGGCTATAGTATACATGTGTGTCTTCTGTATTTTGCACTTGCCCTGTGTATTGTGCAGTGGGAAGAATGAGTGGCCAGTGTTGTGAAGCATAAAAACTGGGAAGAATGCTGCAGCCAGATACATGCACATAAAATGGAATTCTCACCAGAACGATGCTGATGTGTTCAAAAACCATTCACTGCATTTCAGGCCATTCTAAAAGAAAGAAACGTTGATGAGTGCTACGGTAGTGCTGGCGTTCAGTCCAGTTCTCCTGCAGAGACCCGTGAGGTACACAGGGGAGCTCCTGCCTCCTCAGCTGAACTCCACTGTCTCTACTGATACAGGTGCACTGGGCTTGGTGAGTTCCCAAGTTTAAGCCTGCTTGTTCAAGCCGGATAACATTAAACAGAGGGTTTTAAAGAGCCCTGGAATCAAGTGTCATTGTGTGTATGGAAAATCAGGAGTGTGGAATCTTAGTACGTGCTAAATTAGGCCCAGTTTTCCCCATGAAAATGCAGGTTTTTCCCAGTGATTGAAATGGAGCAATGATGAGAGCGTGGTAAAACGCCGCAGTGTTAAATGCCGAGTGAGGTGGTTCCCGGGACAATCTGAAAACATTGGCCAAACTGTCTTAGAGCTGAGATAGGTCTACATGTTTGTGTTACACCTGATTAGGAATAACGCCCTGCCTAAATAGCCAGGGAAGCAGCTGAAGAACTCGCAGCGTGCGGCAGCAGCAGAGATCCAGTGAGTGTGCATTGACTCGGAGCAGTGGGCACCCTTAGGAGTTGGCTTTAGCTGCCGTGGGGAAGTGGGTGCAGGAGATCGATTGAGCTTTTGGAGCTAACTCAACACCTTACGTAATCTGGTTATGTGTGAAGATAATTATTAACTAGTCCCTTTGCAGGGTTAGTCTTGAATTAAAGGGGAATTTTGGACGGGAAACTGAAGTAAAGTCCATGAAGTGTGTGCAGAGCAATTGAAATAGGAGGACTCTTGCTCTCAAACCTGCTCTTTTGTCTGAATTTCATAAGCAGTGGTGCAGAAAGTAGTAAGTGGGGGAATGGTGACCGCTACCCGATGTTCCCTCTGGAAGTGACTGGCATCACAAGGAGGGGACAGAGCTTTTACGTGGGGACTGTGAATTCACAGTGACCCGTGGTACCTACTGTGCTGTTGAGGACTTTCCCTCCTTCCCAACCTAGAGCATGTGCCAAAGCTGTAACATATCTGTGCCCATTTCCAGTAAGGAACTATCAGGTTCATCCCGTGTTCTCTGCCAAGTCCCACGTGTTCCTGTGTGCTTTGCTGTACCCCCAGTAGAACTGTATTTTGATAAACTTTGCTTAGCTGAGAAGCAGGTCTTTGAGTTTGTGTAAGCTGTACCTTACTGACCGGTGTCGCAGAGCTGCTGCCCAAGAAGGGCCGAGGGGGGCCCCAGCACGGACTCAACCAGGACACTGCTTGCAGGGTCTGAACTGCAGAACTGGGTGTTGGTAACAGGGTCTACCAGCTGTCCCTGCTCCAGTGAGCAACAAGCTTTGCCCCTCCAAGGAGTCTGGGGTCTGGACTCAAAGCAGGCTGGCGATGTAGGCCTGCCCAGGGCACAGGGCTGTAGACAAGCATGCCAATGGCATAGCTTAAGGAGGGGTTGAAGGACTTAGGCTGAACTTATGTGCAGCTCTTGGGCCCATGGGTAGAGGGTTTGGCTGAGGCTGGTCAGGACGAGTGCCTTCAGGCCCTGACAAATGGGTCCACATTCTGCCTTTGCCGTTCATTGGGTAATTCACCAACTTCGATGTCTTCAGTCTCGTTGAAAACAAAACAGAAAAACCCAAACCCACAAGGAGTATTGGTTTTAGAATGCAAAACTGAGATTCAGGACCAAAATGTCAAATGGAGGTTTCATTCTTGGGATTTTTTCCTTGGTACATCAGCCTAGTTTTTATGCTGATTGAGGGCATTAGTTTATCTTTGGATGTTTTGAAATAATATAAGAAAAACTACTCGTGTCTGCAGTATCGTTGCAGTGATTCAAGTGGACATATATCCATCAAGGATGCTGTGATTATTTGGAACATTTTACATTATCTCTTAAGAGAAAAGAATAAATTGTGGGCTTGGGGTTTTTTTCCCCCCTCCTTTTTGTGTTTTCCATTTTATAGGCATTCTTAGAATCATAGAATCATTTTTGTTGGAAAAGACACTTAGTCTCACATCTGGATGTCTTTTAAATACCTGCAAGGGTGGTGACTCCACTGCTTCCTTGGGCAGCCTGTTCCAATGCTTTACAACCCTTTCTGGGAAGAAAGTTTTCCTAACATCCACTCTAAACTTCCCCTGGTGCAACTTGAGGCCATTTCCTCTTGTCCTATCACTTGTTACCTGGGAGAAGAGACCAACACCCAGCTTGGTACAACTTCCTTTCAGGGAGTTGTAGAGAGCAGTAAAGTCTCCCCTCAGCCTCCTTTGTTCCAGACTGAACAACCCCAGTTCCCTCAGCTACTCCTCATAAGACTTGCTCTCCAGAGCCTTCACCAGCTTCACTGCCCTTTTTTGGACCCCCTGCAGCACCTCAATGTCCTTCTTGTCGTGTCGAGTCAATTTTGTGAATGTCTTTGTGAGCTCCCTCTCTTCATGAAAGCATGAAAAGCGTATGTAGTGATTATGTCTCAGCCCTCCCATATTTTTTTTTTCCTCAGCTTCTTTGCTCTCTAAGTCCCTGAGCTGTTAGCTTAAAAACCAAGTTCACATTACTGCTCTTAAAACCAAAATAAAGATGATGAGTGGGTCAGAAAACTAATTAATTAAAGTAGGATTAAGGTCATAAATATGTGTCTCTAACTGCATGTTTGGATATAATTATTTCTGGTTATCTTCAGGAGTTTCCATTCCTTAAGGAAAGGCAGTAAATTAAAAATGTATTCCTAGAGTAATCTGCTGACTACTAAAGCATAGATCCAGCTGCTTTTCAGCTCACCTTGCACAGCAGCAGGGGAAAAAGTACTGGAAGTTTCTGGGATTTTTGTCTCCTTCAGAGAAGACTTCCCTGACACTGCCCCAGTTGTTGGGGTAAAAGGGAGAAGTTCTGGACAGAAAAACTTCAGAATTTGCTAAGTGGCTTTAAGAAGTAATATCTGTTTAATGTCTGAAGTGGAAGTCTAATTGAAAGAACCCCTTCTGCTCCCAAAGAACCTACCTGTCGGGACACGGGGCACGTGTGTGCTGAACCAGCAGGGTCCGGCAGCTAGAGGAAGAGTTGAGTGATTTGCTTTCAATGGTGTTACCCATCCTCTGACAAATGGTAGGGAACGTTAAAGTTTGGCAAATGGGGAACTGAGGCAACTGGCAGCATGTCAGCTAAAATAAACCAGAATTATTGCCTTTAAACTGGGAAGATGATACATCTTGCAGTCATATTTGAAGAGTGTTTTTTTTTATCTGGAAATTCTCTCTTCTCTTGATGTAGTAAGTGACAGAGAGAGCACTTTATCCTTCATGGGTGATTCCTGGGAGGTCTGTCCCTAAATAATGCAGGGGTTCTTTTTTGTCAGGGTGTTTTTTTTGTTTTTTCAACAGATAACCCTTTTATATCAAGAAAGCTTTCAAAGTAGAGTTTACTTTCTTCGGGTCTACAAAACTGCCACCTTTAAATGTGCTGTAGAGAATCACTATGTGTATCATTGTTAACATCTGTGGTCTGGTGTGATGCTTTTGCTCAAGCTAGTGACACACTAGAAACAGATTCAAATGCTTGTGGGACAAATGCAGATTGTGTATCTTTCCTTATCCAAAAAGTATTAAACTTAAATGCACATCTCCCTTTCTTGGGCTTGGTGTTTTCCAGATAGACTTGGAAAAGCTTGTTCAGGTCCCTTGTGCTTGGAGATCTGGGCCATTATTTTGTTGCCCACGTGCCCATTGGAGGAGAATGGGAACAAACCCATCTCTGGATGTGGAGTAATCATGTGGTTTTCTGAATAAATGACACCTTGCTAGCACTTTGAAGAATTCCTAGATACCTTTTAGCAACTGGAAGTGTTTGGAAAGCTCAGTCTGTTTCCTAACGTGAAAGAAATCTTATGCAGTTAGTGATGATTTATGTGTCATTTCAAGAAGGGGGTGATTTTTGTTTATGTAAAAGAGTAAAAACACCCTGGTTCTCTGGCTTCTGTGTATGCAAATTGAGAAACCTGCAGGTGTTTAAGAACATGCTCGCTCTCTTACCTGTAATCACAAATAAGCCTGGTAATTAGCTCTATCTAGGCTAAGGGGACTGTTGCTCTTTTCTTCTTCCTGCTCAGGAGGAGGGCAGCCCCAAAGGACCTGGACACTGTGGTAGAATCCAAAGCGTCTCTCCTCCTTGCCACGTTTCTATTGTCAAGTTTTCCTTCAGTTAATCTCTTCAGGAAAATGTCAAACTGTAATTTCAGCCCCATATCGTGGGTATCATACTATCTTTTTTTTTTTTTTTTTTGTATTATTTTATTCTTAAATGTTTTCACTTTTTGCCAGTCTGTGTTCAGGGGTGCTCTTTCCCCTAGGTAAGCTGGGTTTCAGAAGGTACTCTTATGATACTGACTTGTTCTGCTGAAAATATGGAGTGATGTTGATATTTTTTGCCGTTATGCAGTTGTTGTTACAATTGTATATAATTTGATATATGTTTGGGTTGGGGTTTTTTTGTGATTAGCTCCCTGACTCATAATCATTTTGAGAAACTACAGGGGAGTCTTGGAAGTTTTTATTTTGGGTGCAATACCTTGGATGGCTATTATGAACTGCATGTGGTGCAAGAAATGGCTATTTCTACTGCATGTTTTTTCTTTAAATAAAATCAAAACCATAATATTCTGTATGCAACTGTCAATTTTAACATTATTTGAGCCTTTTCTTTCAAGTAGCTAGGTGCTTTGTCTTCTTGCAGAAAATGATTTTCTGTTTGTTTTTAAATTTCAGAGATCAACTCACAGCATTTTCATGTCTGACTACTGGTACTGGAGGTTGATCCCGTGCAGAGAAACTGGAAGCTGCAACTGTTTTGCAACAGCCAACCAGTCTAATGAAGAGAAAGAGGAAGACACACACCATCAGGTTGTGGTGTCAGATATCATGCAGCTTGTGCGAGATAAGCAGGAGGTGCCAGAAAGCACAGCAGGTGAGGAAAAAAACCCATATATTTTGAAAACTGTCCAGCTGGCTGCCAAACTGGGTTAGGAAGAGGACTGATGGCTTTAAGAATTTCAGCAGTGAGACTAGGGTAGGGACCTCAAATGAAGGAATAGCCGAGTATTCACTTGGAGAAGGGTGATGTCACCACAAAAACAAATGTGTAGTAGCAGCCAGTGAAGAGTGAAAACCTTTGCTCAGGAGGACTGATGCTTATTATTATAAGAAATTAAAGTAATTCCCTAAACTAATTGATTAGTAAAAAATAGTTATCCCAGAGAAACCTGACCTACCTTCCTACAGTTTTAAAATCATACTCTAGAGAAACTGCTCAGAAACAAGTACAAAACACCACTGCACCTTAGCACCTTGCTTTTGTTGCTGTGTTCTGTAAGCAGAAAACTGTAGTGAGTGCCGTTTGTAGGTACAGGCTTTAAGAATACTTTATTTTTTCCTGTACCATCTGATCTTATATTTACCCGTGCAGAAGGTTTGCTACCTTCATAAATGAATGATGTGATCTTTGCCTTGGTGCTAATGGAGATGGATATGATTCTGTAATGTGATTAGCAGTTGCATCTGATAGAAATTGGTCTTTATTAATTTCATTTAGTTACATAATTTTTTAAAAAGCCTCCTAGATGATTAAAAAATATCTACACATACTCATGCAAACCCCTCTAAGCTGGGAAGATGATCCAAAACTGGAAAGGTGAAATTCACCACCATGCAGTTTTGCATTTAATACACAAGTACAAGGCAGGATATGGCTCCTTTGTCATCAAAGGAAAAAAGCTTATTCTTTCAGCCTGGATGAGCTAATGATGTTGGTGCTACCACAGAATGATTCATTTTCTGCTCTGGCTTAAGAGGAAGTAGTTATTAGAGTAATCATTTTATTTGTGTACTAGTGAGGTCTCTGCCAGAATACAAGACTTCTTTCAAGGGCAACAAGGAAAGATGCAAAAAAAGCCCTGCAGAAATTTCAGCGGAGGATGTTGGTCAGAGGGTTACAAAATACAACCTAGGTGGAAATAAGGAGAGTTTATCTGGACTAGAGGAGAAACAGGAAGGGACTTCACACGTGTTCTGACTTTGTAGTGGAAATCTTTGTAAGTTATGGAAGAAGGTGGACATCTGCTTGTTTTAATTTTCTGGTTGTCCATATCTAATGGAATAAGAACAAGAAAATGGGGGCTTGATTTCTGCAGAGAAGGTTTAGACCTAATTGCAGGGATTGTTACTTAAGGAGCTTGCACAGTCTTTAGCCTGTTCTTAATGAAATCTGTAGTGAAACAAACCACTGCACCTCAGTTCTTTAAACTAGGCTAAGAGATTTCAAGAAGATTTTTAGTATGGCACTTCTGTGGAGGAAGAAGAAACAAATAAGTCCTGGGAAGACAAGCCTGGGGTAGGAAACTAGAGGAAACATAGTTCTGTCTTGTGTCATCTGGGGGATTTTAAATGGGAAATTGCTGCTTCTCCAGAAATTCAGAGGATAGCTGTGTTAGGTTCAGACTTAGGTGCTGTGTATTCTGTTGATGTAACAGTGAATCAAGTGTCAACTGGTTGATCTACAAAGGAAACTTAGTGAGCTGGTGGGATCAGAATGAAAGTAATGAAGGCAGAGCAGTAGCTAAGTGTATATACCTACTTCACAGGCGTGGGGCTGCCTGTAATAATCACAGGTACCTGCTAGCTGTGCTAGTTTCACCTTGTAGCTGGCTGCTGACCTTCTGTCACTGAAGTCCATGTGAAAGGAATGCGACAGTTAGTGACAGAAGTTCTGGACTAAGTTTCCTGGCCTGAAATGCAGCAGGTTTTGCATTGAGGATCACATCCATGCCTGGCTTGACAGCTAAATTGCAAGCCATTAATCGCAACTGAAAAGCACCTGATAATACTCTGTATTCCTAGAAAAAGTGGAACATAGTTTGCAAAAAGAAGTAGGTTTCTTCTGACTTGAAGAGGAGAACTGTGTGTAGACTGGGAAAAGAGCTTTCCCAGAGCTAGGCATGAGAAACTTCGTTGCAGATAGTTTGCTGGTAAAGTAATTACAGTTTAAAATTAAATACAGTATGAAAGCTCTTTCTGTGTCATAATTCATACCATTGCTAGTACTGGATGAATCATTGTGTTTGTAGCCGTTTTATTGGGGTTTGATTTTTAACAAATTACTGCTCTTAATTGATGCAATCTGTGTGTTAACATTTCCTGACTTTATCAAGGGACTGCTGGAAAGGATCTGCTCTGAAGAGAACTACAACAGTGTGATGTGGTGAATATTTGAAACAGGCAATTTGTGTGTTGGGAATGTGGTGGGAAGAGCAGTTGTTTGGTCCAGTTCTCAGATTTGTTTGGGGAAAAGAAGCAAGTATTTTTGTGGTCGGTAAAGAAAGCCATTAGTACCTTTTCTGTGAAGCTGAGCCTTACAGTCTTCTGGTGGGAAAAGCCAGAAAGATAAATGCTGTTGTGGCAAATAAACTCCAGCAATGTTGTTGAAGTGTTTTCCCTACTCTGTTTTTCAGGTTCCATAAGCAAATATGAGGGGTCTTGGTCTCCTGCAGACTAATAATGTTGTAGGATGGAAAGCCTCTTGCTGCTCTTCTTAGTTAAACCATATGTTGCTGAAGTTTTGACGCCTCTGTTCCCTCCCAAGAAACTCATCTGCTGTGCTATTGATACTATATTAATAGCAATATATTTACTGCAGTGTTTCCCTAGAAGTTATAATTAAGATCAGGTCTTCATTGTGTCTGTGGGTTTACACAGAGAGAACACGTTGCATCTTGGGAGTCTTCAAAGCTTGCCTGGAAAGCGCTAGATGAAGCAGGATGCAAAATTCAGCTTGAGGCAGAAGCCAGATAATGTTCAACCAACTTGTGCGTGCTCTGCCCTCCTTTAAAATTGTGCTTGTGATACATCCTTCCCCCTCTTGTCTTCAGAAGAGGCTTGAAAACAGATCATGGAGAAAGGATGGTGGTGTGGGAAACAGTCATGAGTCTTTTAAAAAAAAGCAATGAATCCAGTTTTTCTGCAATTTCTCAGTGCCTATTGACAGGTAGCATTCTACCTGTTTGGAGCTGGGCTTCAAGAGTGCTGTGCTTGGAAGCCTGTCCACGTTACAGCAGGGGTTTTTTGAGTGGGGCTTTTCTGCTCTTCTCTGGACTTGGTCCCTCCAAAGAGCTGACACCTTTTCTTTGTTTGTTTTTTCCTCTGTCCAGTTCAGATCTGTTTGGAACATAATCTATAATCTTTTCACACAGAGTGTTTTTAGCCTCCAGCCATGATGCTGAAGGAATAGGGGAGCAGAGGAAACCGTTTGTGCTATCAGGATTCGCTAATGTGATGTCTTGGAACTGTAATTGCTGTGTTGTAGCAAACAGCCAGGAGGGTGCTGCAGTCAAAGCTTTTACAAAAACAAGGGGATGACCATGACTCTGCTCAAGTTTTGAGGAATCCAAGGATACAGGTGACTCTAGACTGAAGTCTGAAGTCTCTCTGGTCAAAACTTACCTGAGAAGACATACTTGATGAGTAGAGGTTTTTTTAAAACCATTTTAAATTATAAAATGGGTTTCTTTTTACCATTTTACATGATTGTTGGGATTTTTGCAGGAAAAGTTGCAAGGCAGCTAAAAAGATAGCTGAGTGACTGTGATTGTGCCAATTCTAACAGAACACACCAGCAGCTGTTACACGCACAGGGACTTGAAATGCTCATCTGTTACTCTTGGAAAGAAACGTGCTCAGTATCATCTCATAATTTTAAATTGTGTTGTTTTCCATACATAAGCTCCCTTTAGGTGCTGCTCAGTGGCATTACTGAAGCTGACAGCTTTGACTGAGTTATATATGTGCTACAGCACTGTGTGGAACAGTGTGGTCAGGTAGACCAGTGACGACTCATCACATGCATCAGAGGAGTGGGGGAAACCAGTAACGTGCTGTCTCTCAAACACTTGTACATTCTGGTAACTTCAATAACTCTGATCCCAGAGTATAACTGCAGTTCTACTCATTAGCCCCTTGCTTCTCCTAGTCACAACTGTATAAATGTAAGAGTTCATTAGTAATGTACAAGGGAAACATTGTAGGTGTTCACTGTTAGAATAATTATACTGTTTCAAATTAAGCCAGTTTTCAGAAAAACAGTAGCTAGTGCTGTTTGGATCAGGTCCATTCTATTCCTTGATGGCTACAAATAGTACATTTAAAAAAACATATGTACTTAAAAATAAGCAACTTAAAATGATCTCTTACAAGCCTCTTAGAAACTGCTTTTATTGGTAGCTAAAAGAGTGCCAGTGCGTTTCTGGGGAGAAGTCTTACATTTATGCAATACATTTGGAAAGTTCCTTGATTTTGGAGCTGTTATATATTCTCTGAGAAACTTTATCATACTCAATATCTCACTAGAATTTTAATTTTAATTTGCAAAGCTGTGTACACTACAGCATAGTTCAAATAAAAGCTGGATGAAAAATACTTTTTTCAAGGGGTTGCTTATAAACTAGATTAATAAAGCTAGCAGGTATATGAAGAAAATCAGGCTATGACCATCATACCAAGTATTTTTGATGAGGTTGTTTGCATACTCAAAAAAAACCCCAAAACAAACAAAAAAAACCCCCTCCAAGCCAAGACAAAAATGTTAAGACCACAATTTGTGAGGCAGTTGGAGATTTCGTCTGTTAGAGTTCTGTCTGCAACAGGAGGGCTCTGTTCATGGGAGTGACAACAGCATTCTGTCATCTGATTAACAGCAGTACATCTTCTGTGGAATGATGATGGCATTATAGACTTCTCAGCCTGTGCTTGCAGATGTTAAATAGCCCCTGACGTTTTTTGGGGTTTTTTTGCCTTTAAAAACAAGCCAACAAGGGCAGGAGTCCCTAAGCTGTAATACACAAGCCACTTACGGACACAGGGTCCAGCCAGGAGCCAGGAGCTATTCCTGTCCCTGGTGCTGTCACAGTGCTCAAGGAGGGGGGACTCAGGCTTCATTTTCTTTTTTATGAGCATAGAACTGGGATCACCGTAACTGTTGGCAGAGAAAAGTGTTTGTCTTGCTGTACACTTCCCTTTGTTTGCTTGATGGCCATGGGTTGTCCTTGAAGGACTGGCTGGATTTTACTGTGGGAGCTTCTGAGTGTATCTGTGCTCAGTTTTCTGTTTGGTACTAGTAATTTGATTGATGTGAAGTGCACATCCAGGTAAGATACAGCAGGTATTACATGTGTGTAGTTATCATTTCTCAGTGTCTGAGGCTATTTGCTTACAGTGGAACTCAATTTTATAAATAAATGTCTTTACAGGCCTGTTCCTTCACTGGCCGCTGCAGGACTGGTGTCAGTCTCTGCAAGTGTTTATGAGCTAATGTTTTTCTGTGTTAGAAGAGCTCCTTTTCATTAAAACTGAACTTCTGTTGAAGGAATTTGGAAAATTCTTATGAGTTTAGCTCCTCAAAATGAGAGACGTTCAAAGCTAATTGAAATAATCTATCTAACAACGTGGAAAGGAGAACCTTTGCATGGTAAACCTCCTCTGTATTGTATTGTGGCTTCAAGTCATAGAGTAGTGAAATCCCAGTGTGATTAAATCAGTAGGAGACTTGTCAGGATTTTAATCTTAAGACTTTTAAGCTGTGCAGTTAGCCAGCCTCTTAAATGAAATTAATATTAAACATCTTACTCTTAATTCCTTCTTTCCGAGGAATTACAGCAAATATGGAATATATAAAAATAGCTTCTTGTTCAGCTTGTAGCATTTGGTTCAAGAAGTTAGAGCAGAAAAGCTCCATTCGTATAAAACAGCACTAACAGGTAAAAATGAGCTATGGAAAGGTATTTCAGTTCCCTGAACCCAATTGGGAAAGATTTTAGGGAGATGGAATTCCAAGTACTGTGTTCTGCGTTGGCTTATATTGAGCCATTGCAATTTTTAATGGTGTGTTTCACGTTCTGGAAATACCTTTGCTGCACTGTTGCACTTCCTTCTACTTTTTACCTTTTTCTATTGTAATAAGCAGCTCAGCCACACCGTTTGTTATTTTTCCCTTTCTATTTTCCCTTTTCCTAGAGAGCCTTTTGCTTTTTGGAAAGAGTTTGGCTGGGGTTTCATGTTAGCTGTGAGATCACACAAACCTGGGAGGCATAGCTGGAGCTCTGCCAGCCTGACTCGTCTGCCTTCCTTTCACTGCCTGTTCTATGCTTGGAATGCTCCTTGCTAAGGAAGAGGCAAACACTGTTGATCTGTACAAAGAAGAAAGGACATTTTAAGATTGTTAAAGGAAAGCTATACCTGTTTTGTTCTGCATAGTGTTCAGAACGCTTTCATGGTAAGATGTGATGCATGTAAACTGAAATTTGGAGTTTCCTCAAATAGTGACATTTTTATAACGACCAGAGAGGCATGAAATTATTCTCTGACAACATTAAGCAAGTAAAAGTTAATGCAACTTTAATGGGTTTATGTATTTTAATATTATGTAGTTAAAAATGTCCTTTTGTTTATAACCTACTTGCAATATATAGCCATTTAATCAGAAGAGAAAGCAGTAACATTTAGTTTATTATGAAAATTAACAGCTTTTGTGATCCCTCTGCATGTAATGAATCTTTCTCTTTTGATTTAAATCTTGCTTTACTTTTCTCCACGCAGGATGAAAGATTAGATACTTGCTGAAACTGAAGTGGTAAAGCTTTGTCAGTTCCGTTTAGTCCCTGCCATGAGTACCTCTGTGCTTTTGGTGCCTCGGGTGGCTCCAGAGAAATTGGAAAAGTCTACTTGAAATTCAGGAGAGGTTGCATGTCTAACCTGTTTAGGGAAATTCAGGAGAGGTTGCATGTCTAACCTGTTGAGGCATCCTGTAAAGCCCATTTTTCTACATCTATAGGCAGTGGATATCTTTGTAAATCCGCTCGATTAGAATATCCAACAGGAAGAACCAAACTCTCTCACAGAAACTGGCTTGTTCTTCTGACAGTGTAGTGCATGACCTCAGACATCTGTGCCCCCCACGGAATAAAGAGCAGTTGCATGGCAAGTTTCGAGTTCTCCCTTGCTTGTTGCCTCTTCTGCTTCTCTAACAGCAGAAATCCAGCTGCTTGCTGAATTTGGCACTCGCTTAGAAGGCCATGAAGATGGAGAAATTGTGAAAGTAAACATCAAGTGGTGCATAGATGCAATAGAAACCATCTGAGCTACAAGGTTTCACGCGCTGCCTTATGTCAGTGTCACCTGCACATCTGTAGGGTGAACAGCTGTGGGTTAGACTGACTCACTGGCTTCCAGCTTTGCTGTTTGCCATGGGAATTAATTGCTTTGCCTCTGCTCTAGCCAATACCCAGGTTAGATGTTGGGTTCAGTTATTGCTTCTGACACTGAAGAATCAGGGATGTTTCATGCAAATGAACAGGTTTGCTGCTGAGGTTAATCAGTGCACTCTGAGTGTTTAGAAAGTCGAACCATCACTACATATGAGTGAGCTTTGATAACAGAAATACTGGAAAATAATATTTTTTTTTTCCAAGTGTGTTTTTGCAGTTTGCTTGTGTTTGTGTCCACAAATAAGGTGCTCAGGAAGCTTCCTACCACTGAAAACGGCTATCTGGGAACTCTTTTTGTTTATTCCTCACAAACTGCAGACTAGATGTGTACTGATAAGGCTGGGTTTCTTTGCTGTTGAAAATTGTGCTGGTTCAGAGTTGACTAGAATTGGTTAAATGGCCATCTGTCAAAGGAAAAACCTTTTCCTCCAGCTAAAGACATTGCGTTTAATTGCTAGAGGCTAAAGAGAGTTTATTTAATTTCGACATGCAGTTTAGGTTGCTTAGTGAGCAGTTGTATTTTCTCAGCTCAGTTTATCAGATCTGCCTAAGCCTATTTGCTGATCATAAGGTACATGAGAAAAATAGTGATTCTTTAAAATTATGCGCTGCAGAAAATCAGATTATTGCTTGTAGTCTTAAAATGTCATCTGATCTAATTATTGAGCAGATTAATATATTTTCCACTTACCATTACTAACCATCTTTTTATACAGGAGGAGGGAAATGAATTTGCTATTGAATCTGGAATCTGTCAGTTTAAGGTTCCTGCTGTCAAATTTATGTGACCTGTTTTGCAAAGGCTTACCTGGGGAAATGTACTTTTGCTAATTGCTCAGTGAGTGGAGGGAGCAAGGGCAGGCTCTGTGGTAGCCCTGTGGCACCTGCGACTTCCATCCAAGAATCATCTCGGGGGGGGAAACAGCTACACTGAAAATGGTAGACTGAGTGAAAAATAGGCTGCCTGGGATTAGCTGCTGCCAAGGTGGACCTGTCCAAAAGGTGGAGGTTCCAGGGAAACCACATCAGTGTTGTTTTTGTGAGGTGGAGAGCAGGTCCTTAGAAAAAACAGGCAGTCTTGCCAGCAGCTTCTGTTTCCAGTAAGCTGTGCAGATACATGAATCAGGTTGTGTGTTTGCAGAGACAGTCTTGGGGACCTCTGTAATGCTGTCAGAACTTGCCAAAAAGTCCAACTGGAACAAGGCAGGTGGGTCTAGAAGCAGAGTCCGCTCCCTTAGTGCTGTCTGAAGTCCTTCACTAGTGCTCTGCGCGTTGAGGAGAGCTTCCATCCAGGAGAAAAGTTTCTTTTTCCACATAGACAGGACTTGCAGTCAGAGGAGTGGGGGGGAAATCTGCAAAGATGCCCTATCATGTTTGTTAACAAAGCTGGTTTACTATTTTTCTTTTCTCTCCCTATTGCTTATTTTGTGGAACACCACCTCATTTAGAACTTAAAAGTCTAGTGTGTGTTCTAGAACCATACTATATATTGAAATCTGCTGTTCCATTTGTGTGCTGTCATGTGCTTTTTTATAATTTCATCTCTAAGCAATAGTACGATGTGGTCTATTGTGTACCCTGACGTGTTCTTTCCACAGAAATTATCCGTGCCTGCCCTCGTCACTGTTGCAAAGCACATTTATGTAGGAGGGCTATAAATGAGGTTCTACAAGTTATCACAGTGACATACATGTGAGCAGCCAGGACCAGTCCCCAAGGGAGCAGCTGGATTGTTTTCCTGTTTTGCCAACTGGTGGGGTGCCAGTAGGGCTGCTGGGCTTGCTTTTGTTCACTGCACTGCAAAGGAAGAGCCTTACCAGCAGCGTGTGGGAAGGAACAGTGCCAGTGTTCAGGGAGCCCGTTTGGTAGCATTGAGGTGTTTTAAGTCCAAGAGGGTCTCCTTCATTCTCTTTGTGATTCCTTCAGTAGTTGAGGGGGTTGATGGGTCTCCTTGACTTTGCCCAGAGCTGCTGGCTTCTTGAGAAAGCTGTCTGCAGTGTGGTGTGTGCCATGCTCTTGAGCTGCTACCTGTGCCCAGTGTACACCTGGCTGAGCTTCTCAAAAGCTACAACAGTCAACTTTATGCAGGCTGAATACAGAGGTGCTGGGGTTCCTGACATACATCACAGTGAAGTAATGGGAGAACTTGCCCAGAAAAGGAGAGCTCTCTTTTGTTTCCTCCTCAGCCTAGAGGGCTGCAGTGATGCTCAGCTGACTGTCTGCCAGGCTTTTCCTTGGTGAAGATACTGTAGTCAAGATTCACTGGACCAGCAAGGGGAAGCTTGGTTCCCTGCCAACCAAGACCCTAACTTGTAAAATTTTGAGTCTTCAGTTTTGCTCTCTGTTTCCAGTAGCATTTATACATCTAATAAATAATCATAGAATTGTCAGGGTTGGAAGGGACCTTAAAGATCATCCAGTTCCAACCCCCTGCCATGGGCAGGGACACCTCCCACTAGAGCAGGTTGCTCAGAGCCCCATCCAGCCTGGTCTTAAAAACTTCCAAGGATGGGGCTTCCACCACCTCTCTGGGCAACCTGTTCCAGTGTCTCACCACCCTCATGGGGAAGAAATTCTTCCTGATCTCTAACCTGAATCGACCTATCTCTAGCTTTAATCCATTCCCTCTAGTCCTGTCACTGCCCCACAGCCTAAAAAGTCCCTCCCCAGCTTTCTTGTAGCCCCCTCCAGATACTGGAAGGCCACAATAAGGTCTCCCTGGAGCCTTCTCTTCTCCAGACTGCACAACCCCAACTCTCTCAGTCTGTCCTCATAAGTGATGCATCATCAGTGCTTGGAGTCGGAATCCTGTTCTCATCTGATTGAATTTTAAAAGAAGGAATTGTGTAGATGTCGAAAGCCTGTCGAGAGCTGTGGCTGTGAACCCTGATTGTGAGGTGGCCCTTGCAGCGAGCAGATGCAGAAAGGCAGAGAGGGGGATGAAGCTGAGCTGCCCCTCTGACGTTTTCTTTGGCTTACTTAGATGGAACCTGCCAGAAAAGTGGATTGTCCCGTGTCCCTCTCACAAGGCCACAATTCTTCTTGTATTCCACTTCAGGAATGTAGACTCCAGTAGATTCTGTTGTGGAGGGGAAATGCTGGCTGTCATTAGGCCAAAGTCCTTCGGGACCCTTCTTCATAGGTCCATGTGTGATCATCTTGGATGTCTGAGCTGACAGATTATTAGTCACTGCTCTTTGGGTTTTTTTGGTTGTTCCTTGGTTGTTTGTTTTCTTTTTTTAAATCTGTGTAATTGTTTCACAAAGAGGGAAAATACAGGTGTATAATGAACCACTTCATGTAATGAAATTGAAGATTGTTTGAATACCTCTACTAGCAGAATTCCTGTCAACTGGTTCTGTTATCCCAGTGTGTCTAATATTCCTAGAAGATGTAATATAAATATATTGTCTCCAAACATCAGCCAGAAGTCACTATTATTCTTCTATCCTTTTGCTGGGATTGTTTTCCTTTTGGAGGAATGAATAGAGAGCAAATCCATATTTAAAAGTAGTGTTCCTTTCAGTTCTGGTTTGGTGGTGGCTGGGATGCAGCGCTATCCAGAGATAGTTGCTGTATTTTCTGCTGCTCTGCCTGGCCCTTTAATCTCTGTCAAGAAATTGTATCTTGCCCTTCCATGCCCAGTAGATGTTGCTGTTGAATCAGTAACACTGAAAGGGGAAAAGGAGGGGAAAAAAGCTTTCAGAACTCAGAAGATACGGTAAATATTTCATATCTTATCCAGACAAAAGAGGTCTTCAATAAATAAACAAATAAAATGTCGCGCCCATAATGTTTTCATTTATTCTGTTGGCTTGAGAATCTGTAGCACAAATGAGAAGTAAGCATTGTGTGTAATTTTGAGTTACAGGCTTATGTACTTGGGAAAAACAGCAGGGAAACTGGATTTTCTACCTTGCATCTCCATTATTATGGTTTTACTAAATACGTATATTTTGTCCTGTCGTCCCAAGAAGCATAAATCATGGCAGTTGTCTCTATAGCATAACACAGCTTTGCAAAGCTGTGCCATGGGGTGAGTATAGACATTCCTGTCGCCTCTCCAAGTCAGCATCCACACTTGGAAGCTGGAGCCTTGCCAAGTTGTTGGAGTACCTTTTAGGATGAAAACCCATGATATGGGGTGGGTTTTGTATGTGTTGTAGAAGACAAAGTAGGAGAGGCAGGTCATTTTGGGAGGGGAGACTGAAAGAAGATAGAGTGCATCATTTAAAGGCAGCATGCTTTCTTCAGCAGCACCTGTTCAGTAAGGTTATGTCTAGAAGAAGCTTTTTACATTTTTTAATGCAGTCTGGTCTTCTAGTGGAGTTTGAGAAATAGTTTGTTATTGATCAGAAAAAAAAATAAATCTGTGAATAAAATATTGAGTAAACAAGTAATCTCACTGATGAATTTTCTTTTCCTGTTATATGGGAAAACATCTGCAGCTCTTGGTTTCCTTGGAAACAATTTCACCGCAAAAGCTAAATGCACTGCACTGAGCCTGTCAATTCTGCTGCGTTTGAGGAGAGTTTTGTGTTTGAGATGTGTGATGTGCTTTGGATTTCGGACAGAACCACAGGAAAGGTATTTACAGTCCTGAACATGGACAGTGTGTATGTGTGTATGTATTTACTTACAGCATCTAGCTTTCGGAACACTTATTTTTTAAAGTCTTGCCTTTTAAAGCTCAGTGCTATTGTTTGCATATTGTTGCATTCTTAGCTGGTTTTTGGATTTGGAGATCAAATTGCTGCTGAAAGGAACTGCTGGTACATTTGCCTCAAATTAGAATTTTGGCAGGACATTGGTTTTATTTGTAGCTTATTTAAGTAATTCAATATGGGGTACATGTGTGTGTTCTCACAGAGTAGTATTTTTGTTCTGGCTGTGAAAGGAGCATGGTTTTATATACTGTGTTAGAAGGTTCTGGTGATGCTCATGATTAACTTCAAATGCTCAAGCCAAAACCAAATCTATGCAACAGTGCAGTTGTGTACATTTAACGAAGAATTAACTTACAACTTGCTTGCATTATTGTACTTGAAGAAAATGCATCTCTGTTAAGCAAGCATTGCACGAGAAGTAGATGTGTTTTGGCAGGTATGTTTAACATAGCTTCATGTGTGTACCTGGATCACAAGTGTGAGAGGTAGAAGTTGCATTTGTCACCATTGTTCTATTAGTAAGATGAGTTTCCATAGTGGAAAAATCAAATATATTGCTGAGAAGACTGCTCTGTATAGAAAAACACTTAACACGTGTTGACAAAACATTGGCTGTTGCTTGTCAAATACAGAGACATCTGGCAGTGACTCCATGGTGGGATTGCTTGCTAAAATAGGCTTTAAAATGTTTCATAAACTCCTTTTACTCTCTAAAAGGAGACAGCTGTTCACATAAAATTTATATATAAGGTTTAGTCACTAGGCTCTTTGCATTTGGGATTTTATTAATGAGTATCAAACAACCTTTGAATCTGAGACCTTAGCGTTCCGCCCACAGATGATGTTGCCTGTCATTGCTGAGGTGTATCTTTAAAAAGAGTTCTCTCACTAGAAAGGACATGAGGTGAAGTTTTCATGGACTTTGTTTGCTTTGGGTGCTCTAAGTTACTAATGCATTGCAGTGGCCCACGTGCTCCATGTGTGCAAACAGAGCCTAGGTGGGGACTGAGGAGGTGAGGAGCGTAGGCAGATATGCTCTTTTCCATGAGAAACTAGTCTGCAGTTTTAAGTACTCTTTTGCAGATGTCAGGGGGAGAGGAAGGGAAAGAACAGAAGCAGAGTAAAAGAACTATTTGTATTCATGATCTGTCTACTGAATTCTACCTACCCTACCCTTTCTTTTTGCCTCTATACGTTTAAAAACTTTTTTTTAAATTGCAAAAATATTTATTTCTATTGTAAACAGTGCAGTTCCTTGAACAGCATGCTGCATAATCCCATGGAAGGAATAAAAATAGTTCATCTAATAACATAACTACTTATACTCTTTGAGAGCTGTTTGCCTGCAGCCCATTACCAAATACACCAGTGCTTAACGCTCTGCAAGAGATTCTATTTGCACGTGTATGTGACTGTGAAGGGAAATCTGGTATTTAGAAAGATGAAGTAGGATAATAGTTTTGGTAATATTATGTTATGGAAAGCTTTTGGGTAGTTAAAGAACATCTGACTAACATGGTGAACCTTCTTTGACAGAGGAGTTGGACTCTGTGTTCTCCAGAGATCCCTTCCAACCCGTCCCCTTCTGTGACTCCATGATCCTAGCAATGGTAGATCCAACTGTACTAGCTAACAAAGGTGACTGTTTCCTTAGTGCCTGTTTGCTGGGTTGGTCAAGATCTTGAAGGAAATAAATGGCTTTTAGGGGGGTGCTAATGCATCTCTAGGGACCAAGAAGACTCTTCCTTTCGTATGTGTTGGTGTGGTATAGCTAAAGTTTCTAGTGAGGCCTTCCAGTGCATGACATCTGACATCCTCATGCCTGCTCTACGTGCTGCCCTTTGGAATTGCAGCTTTTAAATTGCATTTCATAGCTGTAGCCTCCCTGTTGCTCATCCATACTCTGCTGATGCATTGATGGTATTTGTCTCTGAAAATGCTCTTCCTCTTGGGTACGCAGGTGAGAATGGCGAAGAGGATCACAATGCTCTCCTTCAGACTTCCAGGCATTGCCATGAAGCAGACAGGGACATATTTGGAGACTGCTCCATTATACATCTGCTGTCATGGAAAGAGGCATATGGTACCATAATTCTTTCTTTCCTTGAAGTCCTTTCCAGGCCTGACATCCTGACAATAATCATGCAGAAGTGTTGTGTGCTATGACAAATATATGATCCTGTACAATGAAACAGGGTGAGATGCTGTGGGTTTTTGTCTGACACATTAATTTATTCTTTTCCTTCACTTTTTTTGGACATTTTTGTGTACTCCTGAATGTTTTGGGGGTTTTTTTGTCAACATTGTCATAAATGCCATCTGACCAGAGCTGTGCCAAAAGTGACATCGTAGGTATGAGTGTTGAATCAGCACATCCAGGCTGTACAACTGTTTCAGTAGGCATTCAGCTGCTGAGCTTTGGAGGGAGCTCTGTGCTGCAGCTCAGTCCTGCTGAGGTAGTTACATCTGGTGATGGGTGAGTGGCAGAAGTGCAGAACAGGATGGCACTGACATTCTGCGGAGTCTCTGCGGGGGAGCTGGCAGCTGAAGGAGTGAGGGATTTTCACCCTGTTGAAACTAGTCTCCTCAAGAGAAGAACTCTGAAAGCAAAACTCTGCAGAAAGAAACTTTAAGAACTTGAGAAATGGCAAGAGTACAGAACCTGGTATTTTGTGGAAATCTGAATTCAAGCTGTGTAGATCTCATAAAACAAGGTAGACTCGATGGACTGCAGAATACGGTGCACGAGCAGCACGATTCCAAAGCAAGTTGAGAATACCGGTGTTGAAGATATTTTGATGCACCAGTTGGTGCACTCTGGAGGTTGTTAGTTATCAGTAACTGTGAACAGACCTGTCAGCATTGGGTGGAGTTAGAAACAAGCATTTCTGATGGGCTGGAATAAGAAATTGTGAACTGTGTCCTGGGGATGAGTCTCTCTGAGAGCCTGTCTCTGTGTTAATGTTTGTGGATTTATGGAGGCAACTCTTGGTTGTAGCTGTGATCAGCTCAGCTGATATTTTTTTAAAGTATCCAGATGTTATAAAGCTTAAAATATTACGTGAAATTGAAGCCTGTGCAACCTCTGAAGTGTAATAGAGTGTTTGACAAACAGCACTTTTTTTGTCTTTTTTTTTTCCTCACTGCATTTTAAGGGTAAAAATAAACATCACTGCTTTAAGCTTGTCACTGGAAAAGGAATTCTTGTTAGGGATTTAAAATAGCTGTAAGAGCGAAGGAGGAAAAAGAAGAAAAAGCAACATCAGTACATAATAAAAACAACAAGGAAATGTATACATGCATGCTTAGATTTTTCTTTCAAAATCAGCTAACTATTCAGGACTGTGATTCTTCAAGAAAATTAGCAGCATTACTTTCAGAAGCCTATTAAAGCAAAAATTCAATCTTTCTGTTTCAAGAAAGCAAAAAAGAAAGTGGTTTGGATGTACCTTGCAGTGTAAAGAAGCCTAGATGACATTTTCCTTTCTGACAGCTTTTGCATAATGAAGGCAGAGAAGCTATAAACTGAAGAGCAGTCATTTTCCATCATCTACTGAGGTATTGTGTAGACCACTTCCCAGGAAAGATCAGTTTAATTTGACTGGTTTGGGAAGTAGCATCTTCCATAAAGAAGAATGATAAATGGAAAAGAATTACAGTATCTGAAAATGTTCACTATTTCCAATTCTAATTTTTAAAACCCCACAAATGATTGTGAATTGGACGTAGTGATTTTTGTTTGTCAAGAAATGAAAAGGTTGTATTTGTCTGCAAAAGCCTTTTTTCAGTGGCTTCCTATTTTTTTTTTTTTCCTTCTTCCCTCCTCCCCCTGGAATCTCCTGTCACTTCTGATGAGATCTGACCTGGTGTTTCTGTCCTGTATTAAGCATCCATCAAGACAAATAACCAGAGTAGGAAAATAATGCTGTTTTATTGAGTGAGGATATTAAATAAAATGCAGATGGGGAATTGGCTTGTTAAGGAAACACACACAGAGAAGTTTTTAAGCTCTATTGTGAAAGACAGAAAGTCAACATTGAAGGACCTGTGGTGGGGGTGAGTGTTCTGCAGCAAGACTGAGATTGTGTTTGGGATTTGGCCTCCGTGGCTGCAGGCTACAAACCCTTGTGGTTATTGGAAATGGTTTTCCTATTCTTGAATGGCTTTTGAGACTTCTTAAATTTTCCTGTTCTGCTTCAAGACAAAGCCAAGTTCTTTAACAGTGCTTGGGGTGCAGTCCGGGAGAGAGGCCAGCACCCAGGACAGAATAGTAGCCTTGAGGGGGGCACATCTCCCAGAGGTGGGCAGCTCAGCCAGACCAATCACAGGCTGAATTTTCCCATGTCCCAAACAAGTTCCTGGAGTATTATACTATGGCCTTTCCTGAAAAGGGAGAAGCTTTCTGTCACCCTGATGCTCCCGTGAATGCTGCATTTTAAAAGATGTGCAAAAGGGAAAGGGCAATCAAATTTTAAGATACATCCCCTTAAAAAAAATGTTCCAAATTAAAGTTGACATCCTTCTACTCCGTCTTTAATCCATGATAATACGTGTCAGCCTGTTCCTCAGGGCTAAGCACTTTCTGTGCAATCAAATGGAAGGGTCCTGGAAATACCCTGCTTTTTTTACTCTGAATATTTTTTAGATTACTGATTGTATGTAAAATTACCAGTGATAAGTGACAGTTAAATATCACATTTTGTTAGAGAGTAATTTCCTGAGAATGTTTTAAATCAACCCTGACTCTTGAATAGTAGACCTGATAAACTTCTATGTGTACAGCCAGTTCTTTTCAACATTTTTACAAAATGGGGCATGTAATGAAGTTTGGACTTTTTGTAATACTCCAAATCTGAACACACACAAAAAAGGTCTGATTTGAAGTCTAATAATTTTTAGGAGACCTCACAGGGTTGAGCTTTGAAAAATCTGGGATAGACTTTTTTTTTTGTGGGGGGGGGGGGGGGGGACGGGGACGGACACATTCATTTTTTGACTCCTCGCCCTGCATTTCCTTTGAAAAGAAAACCACCATGACAAGAGAAGACAAAAGATTGGTGTTTTCTGGATTAATTACATTTCTGCATTTAAATGTGGGATACTAAGTATACTGGGGGAGAATTTGACTATAACATCTCTGCAGCCAGGCTCTGCCAGCTATTTAACTATCATGCTACCTTTCAATATCTGCTCTTCAGAAGCAAGAGCTCCTTATTTCCACATTTTTTTTTCCTATATTTAAAGTACTGTGGTTTCATTTTTTTAGGGTTGGAGTACAGTTTTCTTTCTGTAGCCTTTCCTTTAGTTATATAGAATCATTTAGGTTGGAAAAGACCTTTAATATCATCAATTCCGACTACTCTGCCAAGTCCACCACTAAGCCATATCCCCAGGCACCACATGTATGTGACGTTTAAACACATCCAAGGATGGTGACTCAACCACCTCCCTGGGCAGCCTCTTCCAGTGCCTGACAACCCTTTCAGTGAAAACGTTTTTCCTAATGTCCACTCTAAACTTCCCCTGGTGCAGCTTGAGGCCATTCCCTCTTGTTCTGTCACTAGTTACTTGTGAGAAGAGACTAGTGCCTACCTCACTACAGTGTCATTTCAGGGAGCTGTAGAGAGTGGTAAGGTCTCTTCTCTCAGTCTCTTTTTCTTCAGACTAAATAGCCCCAGTTCCCTCAGCTGCTCCTCATAAGACTTGTTTTTCAGGCCCTTCATCATCTTAGTTGTTCTTCTCTGGACCAGCTCAAGCACCTCAATGTCTTTCTCCTGTTGAGGTGCCCAAAACTGAAGCCACTACTTGACATGTGGCCTCACCAATGCCAACTACAGAAGGACAATCACCCCCCTGGTCCTGCTGTACATGCTATTTCTGATACAGACCAGGATGCTGCTGGCCTTCTTGGCCATCTGGGCACACTGCTGGCTCATGTTCAGCTTCTTGTCTATCAACGTCCCCAGGTCACTTTCTGCTGAGCAGCTTTCCAGCCACTCTTCCCGGAGCCTGAAGCATTGCCTGAGGTTGTTGTGGCCCAAGTGTAGGACGTGGCCCTTGGCCTTTTTGAGCCTCATACAATTGACCTCATCCCATCGATACAGTCTGTCCAAGTCCCTCTGAAGAGCCTTACTACCCTCAAAGCAGGTCAACACTCCCACATTACTTGGTGTTATCTGCAGACTACTGAGGGTGCTCTCAATCTCCTTGTCGAGATCATTGACAAAGTTGTTAAACAGAAGTGGTCACAATACTGAGCCCTGAGGAAAGCCACTTGTGAGCGGACACCAGCTGGATTTAACTCCATCCACCACCACTCTCGGGTCCCAGCTGTCCAGCCAGTGTTTTACCCATCAGAGCGTATGGCCATCCAAGACATGAGCAGCCAATTTTTTCATGAGAATGCTGTGGGATACAGTGTCGAAGGCTCTACAAAAGTCCAGGTAGACAACATCCACAGCCTTTGGGTCATCTGTCATAGGAGGAGATGAGGTTCATCAGGCAGGACCTGCCTTTCATAAATGCATGCTGACGGGGACTGATCACCTGGTTGGCCTGTATATGGTGTTGTCAAGGTTCAGGGTCAGGACAGCCTGCTACATCACCGTCACCACTGATGCTGTGGAACAGGCATTGGGAAAGTCCAGGACTGGGCCCAGCAGCCAACAGGAACTGTTCGGGAGCTGGATTCTGGTACTGGATTCAGGAACACACAGATCAGGATGGAAGGCAGAATGGACAGAGGCCTGCTCCGTTGCCGGCCATTGAAGAAACAAGAAAGAAACCAGAAGAAGACTGGAGCTGAGCTTAGCAGGGCTAAGTTGAGTAGGGCGAGACCACCCTGATCCCTCAGCTTTATACTGAATGTGATGTCTATGGGCTGGAATCCCTCCTGGTCAGTTTGGGGTCCCCTGTCCTGTCCGCTCCTCCCTGCAGGTGCAGCCTTTTACTTTCTTGCACTCCCCAATGTGGTACACAAGTCCCAGCAGTGGCCTTGGCCTGCACCCCAACCCTTGGTACTGACTCTACCCATGGGGTGTTGTCACTGCTAGAAGCAGACACTGTCTGTGAGAACAGGCTGCTGATTTCAGACAGGGCAGTTAGTTAGAAGAACTGATCTGAAAAGTAAGATCGCTGAACAGAACAAGTTCTGTTCTCACTCAAACCAGGACAGGTGTATAATGGCACTCAAGATGATCTGCTCCGTGACCTTCCCTGGCACCAAGGTCAGACTGACAGGTCTGTAGTTCCCTGGATCCTCCTTCCAGCCTTTCTTGTAGATGGGCATCACATTTGCTACCCTCCAGTCCACGGGGACCTCCCCAGTTAGGTGGGACTGTTGGTAAATGATGGAGAGAGGCTTGGTAAGCACATCCTCCAGCTCCTTCATCCATCCTTTGGATGGGTGTAACCCATCTGGCCCCATAGACTTGTGTGTGTTTAAATGGTGTAGCAGGTCATGGACTATTTCCTCTTGGACTGTGAAGGTCTCATTCTGATGCCTGCCCCATCTTCCAGCTCAGGGGGCTGGGTGTCTAGGGAACAACCAGTTCTACTGCTAAAGACTGAGGCAAAGAGGTATGTACCTGTGGAAGTGCCCCAAAGAAGAAAATAACAGTGATGCTTCATTTCTTTCCATATTACTTCTCTTTGCAGCAAGTTCTTTCCCAAGTCACCTGTATGCTTCCTGCCTTCAGTCTTCCCAGCTGCCTACAGGAAGTGCTTCCTTCATCTATACAGCCAACTCAGTAAACTTAAGAAGGTAGGGACGGAGTCAGCACTTCACTGGTGAAAAGGCAACACTGATTCATTGCCACTCCTGCTTTTAGAGGAGCACAGCTGCCTGCACATCTGGGTAGTTTAGCTCCTCAGACTGGAGAGGAGAATAAAGAAGAGGATGAAGAAGAAAACTGAATGAAGCATTTACTAGGAATCTTGGCACTCTTCAGAAACACAGAAGATCAGTGGAAGAGATTCAAATGGCATATCATTCATTTGCTGCATAAAAGCAAGAGAGGCCGGGGAAAAAGAACCATACCTGTTATTCTAGGAAATATTGAAACCCTTGATATGGTCAATCATTTAAAGTTCATTCAGGCTGAAGAGACTGACTACAAAACTTCACAGAAGTATGAGGAATTCTGCTTTTTTTGTAAAAGTCAGATAGGGTATGAAAGAAATTAATTATGGAAGAGCTAGTGGCTAAACTAAGCTTTAAGAACTGCCCTTAAAGCTTAAGGTTAGTTCTTAACCTTAAGGGGCAGTGAAATACTAGAGAGAGCCCAACGGAGAGCTACAAAGATGATGAAGGGACTGGAGCATCTGTCTTATGAGGGAAGGCTGAGATACCTGGGGCTGGTTAGCCTGGAAGAGAGAAGACTGAGCGAGGGATCTTATGAATGTTTACAAATATCTGAAGAGTGGGTGTCAAGTAGAAGGGGCCAGTCTCTTTTCAGTTGTGCCCTGTGATAGGATGACAGGTAATGGTAGCAAGGTGAAACACAGGAAGTTCCACCTTAACATGAGGAAAAACTTCTTTGCTGTGAGGGTGACAGAGCCCTGGAACAGGCTGCCCAGAGAGGCTGTGGAGTCTCCTTCTCTGGGGACTTTCAAGACCCAGCTGGATCTGTTCCTGTGTGGCCTGCCCTGAGTGTTCCTGCCGTGGTAGGGGAGTTGGACTGGATGATCTCCAGAGGTCCCTTCCAATCCCTACCATTCTGTGATTCTGTGTTTAGGTAAGAAGACTGAAAGTACTGGGATATTGACTGCAGCAAGACTGGGCTGAAGTGGGTAAGAGGCCACCAAATACAAATGAGTATGTTGCATTTCATCCATCTTCTACTTCTCAGCCATTGGCCTGAGCAATATTGGAAAGGAAGGGGAGCACCTATGTAGAAGGAGAATGAAGATGAAGCTTTTTCCCTACTTCTGAGTACTTGGTCTAGGTCCCACATCAGCCTGTGTAGCTAACACACATCCTAGACAGGGGAGCACGAAGAGCAGCTTCTAGGTCTTTTTTTTTTTGTATACCACTTCCGCAAAGGAAAAGATTTTTGAGGTTGATGTGACACTGAGGACTCTAGAGATTTGGTAAATGAATGCATTGATAAAACAATACATAATGTTGGTGGAATTCTTCTATTAAATACTCCTGCACATCTGAAGGCTTCTTTAGTCTGTATTCTTATATGAACCTTGCCCGTACTCTGGCTTTGTATGAGTGTTGGAGTGTCAAGTTTTAAAGAAGAAAGGACTTTTTTTTTTTTTTCCCTTCCTGCATGTATTTGCAGGGTAATGACTTATACAATGCAAAGTTCTCTGTATTCCTTGAGATTGTGAATCTAGGAACAATTTTCTCCTTGTGGAAGAGTGAGGTGTTGCCAAAACCAGAATACTGCCATCTCTGCTTATGAATCCCAGTTTCAAATCCCAGATGCTTTACATAATAAAGCCTAACTGGGCTGATTACCAAGAGAACTCAGTCATTCAGAAAAATAAAAGGGAAAAATCCCTTTGCTTCATGAAGGAAGAACTGGTGCCAAGAGGAGGTTGAAATGTTAAAAATGCATTTTCTGTTTGGATCTTTGATATCAACTGTCCTGTCTCCCTTTCCCCTTTTATTTCTGCTGGGGATCAGTATTGCTCTTGTGCAGTGGGTGTAAGTGGCAGTTTTTTGTAGGACCTGTGAGGACCTAGATTGTGAAAACTGCGTTCAGTGGGTCTCTTCTTCAGGAGTCCAGCTTAGGTAAGTCTTTCTGGCTACATCTGCAGTGTTTTAGGGCAGGGGCAGTGATGTAGATGCCTGTAGCTTCATTGCTTATGCAGTCAATAGAGTTTTGTGACATGTGATGTTGGGGTCATCCAGAAAGGAGGGTGGGCTGACTTGCCTGCCTGCTGTTGACCACGTGGTATCAGTGGAAAGCAATATGGGATGTTTGGCAGAGGATTCAGCTGCATAGGCATAACCATCCTTACGCTCTGCCCCTTCCCTTTGCAGGAAGCAATGCGGTAGGGGCCATGCAAAACGGCAGAGAAACCTGTATGTGATTTAATTTCATGTAGTCCTATTTTATATTCTTTAAACAGCCATTCTTGCACTCTCTCAGGCTCTTAGAGAAACTAACCTCCTGGGGGTTAAAATGGAAGGCCTCTTGCGGGTTAATACTTGATTAAAAAACAAGAAATGGAGAGTTGCTTTAGGTGGTCGGTTTTCTGTGTGTGGAGGGAAGTTACTGGTGGAGTAAAGCAGGGATTTCTGTGGGGCTTCAGCTGCTCAACATAATCCTAAATGAGCTGGAAATGGAAAGACAAAATTTGCAAATATGTGAGAACATTCAAAACAGTCCAATTCAGCACTGAATGCAAACACTTGGAGGATAAATTGGTGATGCTGAGTAACTGATCAGTAGAGGAGGTGGAATTAATTGCTTGTACAGAGTGATACATGTGAGAAAAGACAACACTCTTTCCTAAGCTTACTGTAATGCTCAGTAAGAGACCTCAGCTGATTGTGGGTAGTTCCCTGAAAGCAGCAGCAGCTCAGTGAGCACTCAGTGTTGGTCCAAAAGGCAAACAGAGCATTACAAACTGCTGAGAGGGAAACGGAGAACAAAAAAATCCTTATGTCTCTGTGTAATCTCTGCTGTGCCTACTTCTTGAGTACCATGTCCAGTTTTGTTTGCTTTGTTAAGAGTAGAATTAAGGTACGTGGAGGCACGGCAAAGGCAGTCAGAGGTATGGGGTTGCTTTTGTATAAATAGGAACTAATTAGTGTAGGAAATTTTCTGTCTGGAAAGAAGGCAATTGGAGAGGACATAATATCACCTACAGTGGAGGTCTGTATAGTCATGAATGGCTTGGGGAAGTGAATAGAGAGTGTTTATTTCCTGGTTTTTTATGTTGGGTTTTTTTTTTTCCACTGCTTCACAAAAGGCAAACTGGGGCACCCAGAATAATTTCAGGAAGATAGCTTAGACAAAAGCACTTTTTCTACACAGCATGTCATTAAACTGTGGAACTTGTAGACAACTGATACTACAGAGATATAGTTGGCAGAGAAATCTTTAGGTATATTGCTGCAAGTATCTTTGCTCAGGCAAAACTCATTAAGTGCTTCTATATTAGTGATTTATGGTTACTGTTTTGGCTCCTCACATGAGGAGATAGTTGTGTGTCACTTCTGGAACATTTTCAAAATAGCTACAGTTTCTTGGAAAACTAGGCAATGCTTTTTGGCTGGAGCTGTTTGTAAATGAGAGGTGTGATGTTTCTGTGTTTAAACAGGCTTTGCTGGAGACCACAGACAAAACCAGAGAAAAGTGGACTACTGAAGGAAAAAACCAATGTTGTTGTGGCTTTCAGATGCAGTAGAAGCGTAGAAAAAAGTCAATACAAACCTGCAGAAATCAGTTCAAATACTACATCCATGTAGCCCTGGAAGTTGATTGATTAAATTCTGCAAAACATTTGCTCCTTGTGTATTATCTTTGCAGTTTCACTGAAAGAAATAGGAGTACAGACCATTTGACAAGAATGTTTTCACTGCATGTTAAGTATCTAAGACAGAGCTGAAAGGCTGTGTGTTCCTCAAATTTCTTTGTGAAAGTGTTTTTACACAGCGCGATACTTCAGTATGAATTTCTTTGTTGCAGCAGTGGCTTGCTGCAAGATCTTTTGCTAGAGGTGGCACATTAGCAGACATTAAAAATCAGAATTCAAGAAGCAGCTTGAATTTTTCAGTAAAAGCAAAATACTTATATTATAAATAATCACATTATACTTGAAAAGGGAAAACATCGCTTATGTTTACAGACTCTCAATGCTAGAACTGGATGTCAAACCTTTTACTTCCAAATTTTAATTTATCATGAGATGTGTGGGGCTGAGTTGGCCCACCTAACTCCCTGATCTGATCACCGTGACTCTGCGGAGGTGTGGGGCATCAGGTACAAACTTCAATAGAGCAAAAATGGCAGTAACTTGTCCCTGAGCTATACTGATGCTGTTTTGATGCCCTAGGTAGCTCGTGGCAAGAGACAGGTTTGATTTTTTGTTACAAGAAAGCTCAGTCGGCTCCTCTTTTTAAGAGCTGGGTTTAATTAGTTTAAGGTCTATTTCTTTACTCTGACTCAAGGTTATTCATGATACCATGGATGATCCAGCTTCAAACCAGCAGGGATCCTAATCCTACGTTCTGGTTAAGTGTATTGAAAATACTGTATCTCTGTTTCCTTCACTATGACTAAGCTTGTTAGTGTATCTCTCCAGACAAGGCTGCCTGATTTCCATGAATGAATATGATTAAACAAGCACATGATTACAAAAAAAGACCATTTTTAGGTAACTTATTTTCAGTCCTACTAACTGAAACCTTTCGCTTTGATGCTCTGCTCATGCCTTGCATGATTTGAATTTGTTTGAAGGTGTAGAAGGTGTATCTAAAGTAGTGATGTTGGTGAGGTTTAGTAGAGTATTGGAGTTCTCCATTCATTTTGCACAAGATATAGATATTACGTGCATGTGATCCTGAAAAGTTGTGATGTGATAAAATTCATCAGTACATTTATATTGTGCTTTTTGTTTGTAATTTCACTGAGGAAGCGCGACGGAGGGGTGGATCTTACAATATATGGAAGGCTTAAGCACTTTGCAGGTTCTCCAAGCAAGATATGAAACTGCTGTGGAATGGAGGCAGGACACTCTGGAATTGAACTAGCATCTTTTTTTTTTTGCAGTAGATGCTTGTGAGTGAATATGTCTGCTCTGCACTTCTTGCTGCACTGGGAAATAGCGCAGTCTTACAAATGAACTTTCAAAAAAGCCATCTTAAAGGGCAGTCAAATAAAGAAAATACTTTTTGCATATAAAGTTCCTATAGATGCTGTATTCCTAGGTAATGCTTTGTTATACAAAAGCTTCACTGGACTTTTTTTTTCATTTCTATTAATATAGAAAGGGAAATAAATATATATAGCCATATATAATACATGGAGCTGCTGTAGACCCATCATACTTGGGCTGGAAATTATGTGGGACTTTTTATAAGTTAATATTTAAATATGATCTCAATTGATTTTATTGACAGAGGAAGCCCACATATATTGATGGATCCTCTTAAAACATTTTTTTTAGTTCATGTCCTCCCTAATGTTATTGTTGAGAGTTATGAACAAGTCATCACAGGTATCTGCATGTTTTTCTAGGAAGATATGCTGCTTTTTGCCTGCTGTATGTAATCTGTAGAAAATGATGCTGGATAACACAGCACAGTCCTTTGAAGTGTATGGGAAAACAACCCTTCTTTTAGGCACAGATAGCCATTTATTGGGTTTTTAATGGTTGGAATATAAAAGGGCATAGCTAAAACCAACCGGATGATTAGAAGACTGGGAGAATTCAGCGGATGGTCGGCAGAGATTTGGTAGGCAACGAGATGGTCTTGAAAATGGAAAATGTTAAAAGCCTCATAGTTTGAAACTTGCAAGAGATTCTGTATAGAGGCCCTGAAAACCAGTTCGGAGGAGCAGTTGTACCGGGAGGCATCGTACAGCCTCCAGTTCGGGGGGAAAGCTTTCCCGTGCTGGTGTACCCTCTACAGCAACTGGCAGCGTGCAGGCTGCCCCCGTTCCCGTCCAGAGCAGCTCTCCCGTACTTGCTCCACACGTGTGCCCGCGGGCCCTGGCTCCAAAACCCCTTTGCCTGGGGTGCCGACACCGATCGATTTGGTGGCAGTCTGGATTGTGCGGCGTTACGGAGCCGGCCAAGCTCCTCCGAATGTAAGCAGGGGTTATTCCAGCCCTTCCAGGAAGTGTCAAGCCCCCATCCTCCGCGGAGCCCCGGGCGGCGATGCCGGGGCGGGCGGGCGCTGTGCTGCCGCTGCCGCTGCCGCTGCCCGGGCTGCGCCTCGGCAAGGTGGGCAGGGGGGAGGCGGGAAGAAGGTGGGAAGGAGCCCGGCGCTCACGTCAGCGTGAGGATGGGGCTCTCCGCTCTCCCGCCGTTCCCTCGCCGCGCTGTCGATCGAGCGCAGCCCTTCCCAGCGCTCGCTGCGGGCTGCCAGGGGCTGGCCGCGTTCCGTCGGCTCCTCAGCGCTTGGCATTCATTCCGGCGGCTCGGGGACCCCGAGGCGGAGGAGGGGAGAGGAGTTTGAAGCGGTCCTGCGGGACTCAACGGTCGCGGCTCCGGCTTCGAGCTGCCCGGAGGGATCGCGCCCTTTGTGCCGCGGGGGATGCGTGGAGCCCATTGAGATGCAGGGCTGCGAAGCACTGCTGTAGCGGGCTGCTCGGGGGCAGCCCCCTCCCCTCCCCTCCTCCAGTCCCTCGCGGAGCATGTTTGCTGGGGATTCTTTTTGTTTTATCAGAGAATGAGATGCTGGCTGAAAATTGAAGAAATGGCCTTAGAAGAATTGATGCACAGATTAAATGCGGTTTCCCGGTGCGCTGGTAGGAGGAGCTGCTGGTCTTAACTAACGTGTTGTGTGGATGCTGTGAGTGATTCTGTAGGGTTTACAGGAAATCCTGGTGATCTGACTGGCATTCTTTATGCATGCTCGAATTCATAGAAAAGCTTTTGTCTCAAGGTTAAACTTTCGCTTATATTAACGCTAATTAACATTTTTAGCGCTTTAGATATTTATGAGGCAAGCTTTGAAGGTCCTCTTGAATAGTTTTGGGTAGCTGCTAGCCTAGTCAGATAAAATGGGTCTTGATGCCCTTTTCTCTCTCTGACTCGGCTGTAGCTCCGAAGTGGGGGGAATTACAGATCTGTCTGGCAGAACGGGTCTGATACGAGGCAGTGAAAAGCTGTAAGGCACTGCGAGCTGCTATTCTGCGGGGGTCTAAATTGCGCTCTCAGGAGAATGAAGAGTTGATCATGGTAAATGTGGTTGTACATCTGTATGGATTAAAAATTGCAGCAGATCTGCTAAAATGGTTGTAGCGCTGGAGAAAGAAAGATTCTTATGACTTCTGAGATATTTTCTTGAAAATGAATGCTTATGTCTTCAAAACTAGAACTAAACAGCGGTGTACAATAAGGTGATCTGGGATTAGATCTAGGAGCATTTTCCTGGCTCATTCCCATGCAGACATGTAAATGTATTTCAGAATAAAAAGTTACCTGGAAAGAGAAGAGATGTGGTTTTTGCATCCTTTGAAACTGCTTCTTTTGCCATTTATTCTTCATCTGTTACCAGATGTCAGAAATCTTGCACCTTCTTGTCATCTGAGGCAAACTGATGGTTTGCCAATACAGAATGTTTAAGGTGTTATTCACTGCCGTATCAAAACCTGGATTATTTTCTTCCCGTTTCCCTGGCCCCCTGTTTCCTCAGGGTGACTTTTTCAGCTTTTTCATTTTCCATGTGTTACGAGGAGATAATTAGCAAAATGGCTGGCTGATTGCTGTAGTCTCGTGAACAGATAGATTAAATGACAAGTGTGGAATGGTCAGATCAGCTGCAGCAATTTCCCTGGATAGGGGAAGTAGGTCTTTTACTTTATTAGTAACATTGGAGGGGGAGAGCAAGACCTAATGTGCGGAGAACAAGCATTAAATTACAAGTAAAGGTCACCATACATACTATTTTCTCCTTCCTTCTTTTTCCTAGGGACTTTTCCCTCGATTATCTTCCTATCTTCAAAATATGTCTTTATTAAATGTTTAGATATTTGTTGCATTGCCTGTTTTAATTTTCTGAATGCTTAGGAAGAAAAGCCAGCTTGATACTTGCTAGGACATGTTGTCTTTTGCAGTTTATTTTAATAATTCATACATTAGTTTTCCCACTCCCTTAAAATAGGTGCTGTAGTTTTTCTGAGGCAAGACAAATGTTACTAACGTATGGTAGGATTGGATGGGGATACGGGAGCCTTTTCTTCCGGACTTAAAGTGGAAGGAGGCTGCAGACGGAGCTGGTTTGGCTGTGACCGCGCCTGTCTCAGCCGGGCAGATGAGTACACGGTGACCTTCATGTAAGGCACCAGCGGCTCCGAGGGCTGTTCTCGCACTTGCCGACAGGCTCTGGCTGTGTGCTGGTATTTAGCTTGTTAAACTTGCATCTTTTTCCCGAAAAAGCAGCTGTTGCTTTACTGCCAATTTCATGTTCGTGTGGTTTAGCTGGTCCCTCTCCCCTCCCTTCTCTTTCCCTTTTTTTTCCCCTCTCTGTAATCCCTGTGCGGGTATTGCCAAACCAAAAGCACCTTTTCTACACCCAATGGTTGTATTTATAGGTGACTGTTTCAGTTCTCCCCCCCCTCCCTTTTCTTTTCTTCTTTTTTTTTTTTTTCCTCTCCCCCCTCCTTGTTCCTCAGGTTGCTTAGACCGTTTCCATGTTGCTGTCTCCCGTTCTTGGGCTATACTCTGTGCCTGAGTCGAATTATCTACTGCCTGGCTTCAGAGCTGTCTTTCTATTGACTCAGAAACCTTTTGTAAGCAGAGATTTCCTTAACAGCCAGAGATCATGTGCAGGATTTTTCTAAGCCCATTTTTCAATATCTCCCTTCTTAGGAGCAATTGAAATGCAAAGGTTCCCTGGCTGCCCCATAGTGCAGCCATCCACCTTCGCTCATCCAGGGATTTTCTCCTTTCTAGGATCCGAGGGAAAAGAGTCTCTTCCTTCGCTGGCTTTTCTGAACGATACCGCAGCAGGATGAGCTTCATCCCAGGGAGTTCTAACGATCTAAATCAGAGGAGGAATTCCCCTATAATCCATGTACACTGCAAGGAGAGAAGGCAGCACATTCAGAAAGGAAGCCCCTTGCCCGGAGCAGGGGGAAGCCTGGAGTAGCTCAGCTCCTGAGCCAGCATCTCCCCACTGCCTGCTTTCGGTGCGGTCAGTCTGGGGGTTTCTGTCACCTGGGGATTTCTGTCACCTTTGGCTGTTTTGCCACAGCAGCCTTTCCGCCCCTGGCTGCTGTCCCGCTGGCAGGGCCCCTGCCCCTGTCTCAGCCTGGCGCTGGCACAGCCTCTCTGGGCTGCTGGGCCCTCGCAGCAGCACCAGCACCCTCCTTACTGGTCCTTCTGCTCCCTCTGCTCTGACTAAATTCTGATTTGCTCACTCTCCCAGCCCCCGTGGTAAGTTACTGACCTCTGCTTCCTACTCTCTCATGAACGTGCGATCCTCTCACAGGGTTCCCCAGTGCCTTTCTCTCCGATGTGTTACAGATCTCAACAGCGTTCTCTGGCAAACCTTTGATTATTTCTCTCATCTTGCCCACCTTCACTTTATCTCCAGTGCCTCGCAGATACATTATCTTCCACGTCTGGACATATTTAGCTATTAAGATCATAAAAATTATGCTGTCTAGTTGTAATCTTCTTCATTTTCCTTCTCTAACTCCTGCTTCTCAGCTCGGAATAACCTTGTACCCTGCCTTCTTCCAACAACTAAAAAGGGTTCTCCCATGGCATATTCCTTTTTTCCCCCCTCACATATGCAGCTCAGTCCTCCCAGCCACTTCCCTTCTATCAGATGGTCTCCTGGACTTGGATGACCAGACTGTTGCTTTCCCTGTTTCCATATAAATCCTTAAAACAAGGCAGAAGTGATTTAAATAAATTATCTCTTTCTTCCTATGTGTGGTGTTTGTTTTTTGTTTGTTTGTCCCACTAGTATTGTTGGGTTTTCTTTCCTCGGGAAAACTGTGAAATAATTATCGATACTACAAAAAAAAAAGTAATATGCTGGTTCTGTCTGTCGTTATTTTTTATACAGATAATGACATTTCATTTGGCCATAGTTTTAACTTTTCTTATTTTTTGAATCCTGTTGCTACATTAAATTAGACCCTCTTCCACAAATTTGTTTATAGGCAGAACTTCCCTTCCCCACAGAACAGCAGCTGAGAGGTTGAAGACCCAGGTTATAAATAGCTCTAGTATGGTACCTCGGACATTGTCCATTTTACTACCTGCTGTGGATTTTCTTCTTGGGGTTCCATTTGCTCTGACTGATACAGAAATAGCGTTAAGGCACCAGCTTGCTCTGTCAGTCACTGCTGACGTATGCATCAGCACAGAGCTCGGAATCCTGGCAGTCACAGTGTTGTCTAATTGATGCAAACAGGTAATACAAATCTGACTTTCAGAGGCTTAAAGCCTGTGGTAGCCCCACTAATGGTTTCTTTCCACCTTGGAAAGGTGCCACTGTTACAGCTATCATCTATTGCCTCTCCTTGAATAAAATTTTAGCACTCTGCAAAAAGAAGAAACAACTGCAGATCAAGGCAGATAAACATATATGTAGTTCCTTAGTAAATATGTACTCAGTGCTAGTATTTTAAGTACAGGTAGCATCTCGTAGCCCTTTCAGCTTCAGGCAGTTTTCAGTAGTTCCAGATTTTCTGTTGTATTCACAGCTTGGGCCAAAACTTTACACTTCATTTCCTTGGCTTTATCTTCTTGACAGGCAGAGATTTGAAGGTTTGAAGGCTGGCTCACCTGTCTTAACAAATTAGGAACAGATGTAGGAGGAGTGGACTTGCATGCCACCTCCAAGTGCCAGCATCACTGGAAAGAGCTGGCTTACTGCAAGGAGCAATGGGGACACCCTCGGGCACACTGAAGGGATGTGATGAAGTTGTGGGCAGCTGGAAGGACCTGTTCCATGTGTCCTCCCCATTCCTACTCTCTTGCAAGCTTGCCTCCTCTTTCTTACTCGTGTAGCACCTCTCCTCAGTTCACTTGGTTTTCCAGTTTGGGAACCCAAAAAAAATCTTTCTGCATGTGGCAGAATCCTCTGGGTGCGTGTTTTAATTTGGCACGAAGGGCATTAAATTACCACTTGGCAACTTTGCCAGCTTTCTATGTAGCTGATAGAGTTGAAGAGAACCCTTTCAGAGCTCTGAAATCTGCAGTTTGTTAGGACATCCACTGCACGCAGGTGGCATCTCATGGTGGTGGGGGATGCCTCTGCCTGATATTCGTGTGGTGGCCCTTAGTTTCAGCTTTCCTGCCCCCGTGCTGAGCTTAACCATGAAAAAGGCCTCTGATTTCCCAGGCCAGAGGGTATAGAGCTGTCAGGGAGTTTAAAATTTCAAGAATAAGGGTGAGAGCTGAAGCTGAACAGACACAGTTAAGCAATTAGTAGAGGGTTGCTCATATTTTCTATGAGCTTGTGCTGTTACGGCTTCTGCGTGCACCTACATGGCATCTGTTTCTTTGTATACTCCAGCATAAATCAAAAATCTGTATTTTACTACTGAAACAGCTGGATCTAGTGAAACTGGTTTGCAGCAGTTTTGCCCTTTTTGAAGACACTTGCCTTTTTGGTAATCCAAGGAAAAATATTTGATCAACACTAAAGTTGCTTAAATTTGATTTTTAACCAAACATTATCATTCATCCAAAAACATTTAAGCTTAGTAGGGTTTCTTTTTTTACATACAATGGAGAAAACAAAACAAAATATCACTTGACTTTATATCCATGTGCACTTCTTTTTGGGACTGTCAGTGACCTCTCATCTGCCCCAGCCTTTCACTGATTTTAATGGCAGCTTCTGAACTACAGTTGGAAAACTGCAATCTGTGCAGGTTATCCTTCAACAGACAAACAGATTGGAGCAAAATAGGCGTTAAACAGTAAGTGATGGCACATGTAGAGTGGCTTTTCAGAGGATTGCAGGATGTATGATTCTCAGTCTCCCATTCACTTTATGGACTTTGGGTAGATATACTTAAAGCTTGCAGAACCAGGAAAGCCCTGCCTCAGCTTATGTACTTAGTGATATGAAATAAGAAAAAAAACCTGTTACTTTGATGTGTTTTTATTGTCATAGTGACTCAGAATACTTTCTTGGCAAGAGTGCCTGGCACAGCTGCCTGCCACGCTTATAACCACAGAGAGCCAAGTGGCAAGATTACCTCATGCCTATCAGATGACAAGGAACTTCTGCAGAAAAGGGACAGCATGATGCAGGGATGGGGTGTGATCTGTAACACAGGCTGCATTGTCTTCAAGGTGTTTGCTGTAAGATGATGAGTGAAGCAGATAAAGTGAACTACTTGCAATTTGGTTGTTTCTGAGTCAGCCCAACAACTTCTTAAGGTTTTCAGTATCTGAAACAGTGTATTTCAGCTAGACGTTTGAGCCTGCTGCTTTACAATATCTGTCAAAGACACTTTAATTTTATTTCATTGTTTCTTTTGTCTTATCCTATTAAATACCAGCCAGATATGCTTTTATTTCAGACTGACAGAGCATTATATTGGATGCTTTTATATGGATTAATCACTTGTGGGTCTCTTGAGGTAAGCCTGCAATACCATCTTGGCTATTCTGACCTCACTTTAAATTCTCCAGTTACCCCATAGCTGCACAGCTTGAGCATGAGCCACCCAGCTTTCCACGTGTAGAAATGCAGGCATCATGGTTGAGGCAAACTGCCTGGTAGCCAAGCCTCTAACGTTGCCTTTAACAGCACTGTGGGTGCAGCCAGCTGAAGCCTTGTGGCACGGTTGATGTAAGCACACAGCCCTGGGGCTGGGTACAGACAGGATCCTCAGCTCTGAGCCTGACTTACTGCACAGTCTGGGCAGCTTCAAACAATAGATCCCCTCACAGCCCTCTTGGATATTAGTTATATGCTTGATCTGTCTCTGCTGATCTTTTTGTGCCTTTTGAGTTTTTGTACTGATGCTTTCCATTTCTTGATGACTGATGGAAAGTGCTATTTGAGTTGTGACATACCAGGGGCATGGAGCTGCCTGCTGGGCTTCCCACAGGGTTCCCGGGAGCAGCAGGGAGTCAGGCAGGAGGAATCCCATGCTACAATGGAGAGATGTTAAACTTGGTCACAAACAAGGTGGGACTGGCTGTGAGTTCCAGCATGAGAATAAGCTGAGATGGAGAAGCCTTGTGACACCCACCCCCAAATGCTTCTATCTTCACGTGAAGGCTGATGGTGTTTGAGCTTGGGAGAAGCTGGAGTGACGGGGTCCTAGGCAGTTAAATCCCTCTGAGAACTCAGGGGGAGGCAGCTTCCTAGCAGAAGGTGGTGCTGGAATTGTGGGGAGCTGATAAAGCGCAGTGCAGCGTGGCACTGCCTGCCTTTGAGGACATAGGTGTGTAGTGCTGCTTGGCAGCAGTTTGCCTTCTTCAAATCTGGGCAAAGGGGCAAGCTGAGAACCTCACTGCTGTGTGAAGGGAACGCTTTGGTTTTCCACCTGTGCTCTTACTTTGGGGGTGTAAACGCTGTCCCCCTTCATTTGCTTGAGGCATTTGCTAAATGCTGATCTTACTAAAGTCTTTCTGTCTTCAGAAGTGTATGTAGCAGGCAGAAAAATTGCACCAAGAAGGGACTGTCCTAGTTCTTTTATAGTCTCAATTCTTGTTGAGCCAGAAATGTACCTTCCTTTTCTTTCAACTCCTGCCTATAGCCTGATGAATTTAAAGGAAGGGTAACTTTGCATGTGAAACAACAGAATAATTGGTATAAACAGGAAATACTAATACACATAGCTGATTTTAAAAATGACTCTTCAGGCAACAAACTTTGTTATTAAAAATACCAAGCAATAAATTACAGCTTCTCTGTACACAGTCCTGTGCCTGGCTTCTGGGCTGGACAAGGTGCTTTACTTTGGTCAGTATTTTGTCCTGGGCTGCTGATTGTTACTGCACATCACCCTGTGTTGCTTAGCCACTCAGTTCAGGTTACCTCACGTCACACGCCTGTATTTTAACAGCAGCTTTGCAAACCCAGCCTTGCATCAGCCTTTGGCCCATGGAGTACGCTAAACAAACCAGTATTTTGCATGACTCATTCGTTTCCTCTTTCCATGTTTACCTTGCATGTGTTACTACAGGCACGGCACCTCCCAAAGCAACTGCCAAACTTTAATGTTCCCTACGGCTCTGTATCTGCCTGACACTGAGTGTCTGCAACTGAATTAATTAGTCCCTATTTCCATGAGCTCAGCATTTTCAATTTGCGGGTTCACTGCAGTGAAGAATGAGACTCATTTGGTGAACTCGTGGTGAGATGAAAAATAAAGAGTGGGTTTGTCAGATTCCCTGCCTGCCTCTGAGAAGTGCCTGAACTCTCAGGCAGGTGCCTGCTGTGCAGCTGGGAAGAACTTACCCATCTTGTCCCCTCTTGCTGACATGTACCGTGCACTCCCCTCTCCAAACACCAGGTAATTCTTCCGCTGGGTTTTGTTTTTAGCTTCCTGCAGAGTCTAACTTGGTTGTTATTACCCAACAGATTTAACAAAGGCAGCTTGACGCTTTGTTCACTTAGCATTTCAGTCTTTTGACACACTTTACTCAGACGTTCAGCATATTTGTAATGGTAAAGTATATTGATATAAAACGGTCTATCCTTGTAAAAATATTTCAGAACAAAATAAAAGCTCCCACACAAACATTCAGTGAAAGAAAGCAGAGGAAAAAAGCATGTTTGTGTTTGAGAGAGGGATTTTCCCAGCTTAATTTGACTGTTGCCAGTGGAAGAGGAGAGGAAGATGGGGCAGGGAAGCAAACCAGGTGTGTTGGGTCATACAGCTTGGATGAGAATAGAAAGCTGTCAGAAAACGAGGTAGTATAAAAGGCTTTCTGGATGTTTTCCTCATAGATGGTCATTTAGTAGGATGTGAAGCTGGGGCCCCCATAGTACAGTGTCTGAAGCACAATAGCTTTGTGTTTAATAGTTATGATGGACTATGACCTACATACACAGAATCACAAGAGTGATGAAAATTCATCATCGTTACTTAATTCATGCTTGCGTAGATGCCAGGCTCTAATTATGAGACAGCTCCAGTCTGCTCAGGACCCAGACACTTGCTGTGGTCCTGGCACAGCTGGTTTTGTCGAGCACAGCTCAGTCACATATTCCCTTTCTGGGTTCTGCCTGAAGACTGCTGAGGCTGCAGCTGACCTGTGGGGTTCTGAGTTCTGATCCTAGAGATTTCAAGGTGAAGAGGGGCAAAGAGCATCTAAGCACATCAAAAGGAAGTCATTAAAGTTGATGGTATTCAAAGTAGTATCAGCAGCTTATAGAAAAAAATGGTCATTTCCACATCAGATAAATCACTTCTGGAGTCATTTATGAAGTCAAGGTAAGAAAAAGATATAAAACAACACATAGCATTCTCAACTTTCTGATTGTATAGTTCCTTAATTTCCTTTTGCTGAGTCTCTTCAGTGTTTCTTACCCCCAGCTCATGCTTTACTTGCCTTTCAAGGACATGTCAATCCGCTTCTGACTTCAGTGCCGTCGTTGTTTCACAGTCAGTTCCTTTGAAAAGAGTATACCTGAATTGCTTTGAGAGCACACAGCCCGGAGCAGGAGAGGGGTATTAATAGAAACAGCATCTCCCTGTTGTTCCTTGAAGACAGGAGATGAATTATTTTCAGTGTGGCAGGTGGAGGTGTTTTTCAAATCAATTGTTTACATTTTTTAAGCTCTAACGGGGATTTAAAAAGGTCTGATAAAAGCTGGATGACACAGAGAGCTACTATAATTTTGAATCAGGAGAACAATAAATACTATGATGTTAATTTTGCACAGTGTGCTTAGCAGTTATCTTAAGTTAAAGTAGTGATAACAGTTCCCATCTAACCTTCAGAAAACTGGGAACAAACTTTTTTGCATCCTATCACTCGCCTTTTAAACCATGGAAACAGAACAATTACTCTGGGCTTTATTTGGCATTACTTTTAAACAACCTCTCACTGGTTCTTTAAAGATAATGGTCTAGGACTGAATTCAGTAAAGACTCTGCCTGACGCGTATGTGGTGCTGCAGGGAACCCTTACTGGAGCTGGTGAGAACCAGCAGGATTGAAAGCATTATCCCCTAAGGAGGATGAGAGTTTAGAGAGATCCCAGAGTGGTTTGAAGGGAAATACAGGTATTTGAGACAGTTGCGATGTGCAGCTGCCAAGGCAGGAAAGGATCTGGGTGTTACCATTTGGCACTGACATCGCGGAGAAGCCCCTCCTGTTCCCCCACGTTCCCTCAGGAGTTCCTCTCCCATCCTTTCCCATCAAGTAGCTCCTGACCTTTTGCACGTGGGCATTGCCTGCGCTGCGGTGTCGCTGGTGGCTCTCTGGTGTGTGACCTCTCTGAGAAGGAAAGCAGGAGCAGGCAGTGGTATGAGAGAGGAGCCTTCCTGCTCGTTCCATATCACCACTGCTCTGGACTGGCAGCCTTGCTGGTTTGGTGCGTGATGCCCGGCTGGTACAGTGAGTTAGCCCTAGGGCATTAAACACGAGCAAGTGCAGTATAGAGGGTTTGGGTTTAAAGATACATGTGGAAGAAAAGGGAGCAAGACAACTTGTACACTCGCTCTCCACTCCTAACCCTTCTCTCTGCTTCCTGCTGGGAGCAGATCAGCTCAGGGATAATCACATGGGTGCTATTTTTGTTCCTTAGCCTCTGTGGGGCCTCAGGAGCCTCACCGCCTGCTTGCTGCTGTCTTGTGCAGGGGGCTTGGGCCATGCTGGGTGCTCTGCCAGGGTTTTGCAGAGCCTGCCCTGCTGCAGATCTTGACCCACCACCTATCTGTGTCCACGTGGGCCACCCTGGCTCTCAGGAGCCCTTTGTCCCGGTGAGGTCCACAGGCAGCAGCTGCACTGGCTGCAATTTACTGGAGTTGTTCTTGGGAAGAAGTTATTAAAAGTATCCGATTTAATTTTATAGCATCACTAATACTGGAGATCTCAGGCTTTGAAAATTGCCATTGCATTCACAAGACACTGAAGGTGAAAAAAAAGCTTAGTTTGAACTATTTATGCCTTTAGAAAGGAATTTTTTGAGGGTCAGAGACTGACTTTTAAAGTGTGTTCCTGATGACACATTAGGCAATGAATTTGTAAGTTGTTAAGCTGTGAATAAGCGCAAGTGTGTTTGTTCTAAAGTCTGGTCATCTCCCCTGCTCTGCTTTTGCTAGTGGGTATGGCAGGGCACAGCCTGCTAAGCCCTTTGCAGATGAGCTACACTCCACTCGACAGCTCCCTGCCTCAAGTAACTTGTTATCTGTATTCGACAGCAAAAAAAAGGAAACGTCAGACAAGCGTGGTGGAATTGATGAGGGAGGAACATTCCTGGCAAGAAATAAGGTCAGGCACATCACTGCACACCACCGTGCGCGCGCTTCAAGCAGTTTTTCTAGCTGTGCCTGCTCTTACTTGGGAGAATAAGGGGTGTGACCCCCAGTGATATCTCTTGGCAGGTCTGGTTCACGCTGGCAGAGGTGGGAGTCCTGTCGTGATTCCTGCCCAGCTCAGAATCACAGGATTGCTATGGTTGGAAGAGACTTTTAAGATCCTAAGTCCACCCATTATCTAACCCTACCAATGCCACTACTACACCATATCCTCAAGCACCACATCTAGACAGCTTTTTAATACATCCAGGGATGGCAATTAAACTAATTCCCTGGGCAGTCGGGTCCAGTCTTTGAAAAGCCTTTCGATATAGAAGGCTTTCCTATGTCCAACCTGAACCTCCCCTGCTTCAACTTGTTGCCATTTCCTCCTGTCCTATCAGTTGTGACTTGCAAGAAGAGACCAACACACACCTCTCTACAACCTCCTTTCAGGGAGTTGTATAAAGCTATAAGGTCTCCCCTTAGCCTCCTTTTCTTCAGGCTAAACAACCCCAGTTCCCCCAGCCACTCCTCGTAAGATGTGTTCTTCGGGCCCTTCACCAGCTTTGTTGCCCTTCTCTGGACCTGCTCCAGCACCTCGATGTCTTTCTTATACTGCAGTGCCCAAAACTGAACCCAATACTCACCAATACTCAAGGTTCAGCCTGACCAGTGCTGAGCACCGTCGAGCAATCACTTCTCTGGTCCTGCTGGCCACACTATTCCTGATTCAGGCCAGGATGTTGTTGGCCGTCTTGGCCACCTGGGCACACTGCTGACTCGTATTCAGCTGGATGTCGATCAGCACCCCCAGGTCCCTTTCTGCCAAGCAGCTTTCCATTCATTCCTCCCCAGGCCTGTAGCATTGCCTGGGGTTGTTGTGGCTCAAGTGCAGGATCTGGCACTTGGCCTTGCTGAAGTCCATGTGACTGGTCTCAGCCCATCGATCCAGCGTGTTCAGGTCCCTCTGAAGAGCTTTCCTACACTCAAGCAGATCAACACTCCCACCTAACTTGGTGTCATCTGCAAACTTACTGAGGGTGCTCTCAATCTCTTCATCAAGATCATTGATAAACAGATTAAACAGGAGTGGCCCCAGCACTGAGCCCTGGGGAACACCACTTGTGACTGGTTGCCAACTGGATTTAGTTCCATCCAACACCACTCTCTGGGCCCAGCTGTCCAGCCAGTGTTTGATCCAGCACTGTGTATGCCCATCCAGGCCTAGGACAGCCAGCTTGTTCGTGAGGATGCTGTGGGAAACAGTATCAAAGGCTTTGCTGAAGTCTAGGTAAACAATGTCCACTTTCCTCATCCGGCAAGTGGGTCACCTTGGCATAGAAGATGAGGTTTGTTAAGCAGTACCTGCCCTTCATGGACCTGTGACGATGGGGCCTGATCACCTGGTTGTCCTGTAAATGGCATGTTATGGCACTCAAGATGATTTGTTTCATGACCTTCCGGGCACTGATGTCAGACTGACAGGTCTTTAGTTCCTCAGATCCTCCTTCCGGCCCTTCTTGTAGATGGGCATCACATTTGCTACCCTCTAGTCCATGGGGACCTCCCCCATTAGCCAGGATTGCTGGTAAAATTTCATAGAATGTCATAGAATTGTCAGGGCTGAAAGGGACCTTAAGGATCATCCAGTTCCAACCCCGCTGCCATGGGCAGGGACACCTTCCCTAGAGCAGGTTGCTTAGAGCCCCATCCAGCCTGGGCTTAAAAGCTTCCAAGGATGGGGCTTCTGCCACCTCTCTGGGCAACCTGTTCCAGTGTCTCACCACCCTCATGGGGAAGAAATTCTTCCTAATGTCTAACCCGACTTGACCTATCTCTAGCTGCTCCTTCAGCACTCTTGGGTGTAACCCATCTGGCCTCACAGACTTATGTACATCTAGGCGGTGCAGCAGGTCACTGCCTATTTCCTCCTGGATTACGGAGGCCTCCTTCTGGTCCCCATCCCTGTCTTCCAGCTCGAGGGGATGGCTACCCAGCGAACAACTCATCCTGCTATTAAAGACTGAGGCGAAGAAGGCATTAAGTACCTCAGCCTTTCCCTCATCCCTAGTCACTTGTCTTTCCTTTCCTAGGGGTGGGGTGGGATGGGATGGGATGGGAGGGAGCAGACTGAGGGAGAGCTTGGCACTTGCCTGTCTCCTCCCCTGATAAAGTCAGGGCATGGCTTGGGTGGGAGCCTGTGACAACAGCAGCAGTCACCCTCACTTTGTCTCCTACAGAGGTAGCCTGCACGGCATCTGTTTGACCATGGCTGTAGGTAAACCTAGATACCTGGAGCTCTTACCTGGTCTTATTCTTCATCTCAGTTGCTTCTGTCAGTAAGCAACTGAAGTTGCACAATGAAGATAGGAGATAGCATTTTTACTGCGACGTTTCAGTTTTCATCTTTGGATTTTTTTTTTTTTATTTTTATTTTTTAAATTGACTGGAAATGACCTAGAAGATCACATCTGAGAATGCTTAATGCATAATGGTGGCTCTGTGTGGTGCAGAGTCAACACTCAGCTCGCTAAGCTCTGACAGATGGTTACTCAACAGAATTGCAGTTTCCCCAGACAAAACTTTCTAATGTCTGGCCATGGCTTGACTGCTAGTAATAAACCACATTATTGTCACCTAGAAAATTAGGCTAGTTTAAAAAAAGAACAAAAACAAAACCCCACCACAATGATTTTTAATAATGTTTTTAATTTTTGAAGCTCTTTGTAAACACTTGGTCCTAAACCACTTTGCAAGCGTGTCTTTTTAGCACATCTGGGTTTACCCTGGGTTTAACCCTGTGGATTAGAATCATTTCCTTATTAGAGCTTTAGCCATGTTTGGAATGAGAAGGCAATTTTCTGCTAAAGCTATCAGCAAAAAGAAAGAAAGCAGATTCCAATGATTTTTCTTTACAATTTGGAATCGATTGTAATATGTTTTAGTACTAAAAGGAAAACTTCAACCAACTGCTGAGAAATGGTCATTGGAAAAACTTTTTTTTCTTTTTTTCCCCCCAAAATAATTTCCCATATCAAGAAAAAAAGGAATGCTGGAAATTTATGATAAGCAGTATTTAGCAAAACAGTGTTGTTGAAGCAGATGAGACTAATATTCTTGTGACTCTAAATATAATGTGTATTTTATTTCTAGATGCCATATTCAGAATCATGTAAGCCTGTGAAAAAGGTTATCTTTTCTTCTACTGAGTAGCCAAATTAATATCTAAAATTGTTATAATTTGGAAAAACAGGTTGGAGACATTAGACTTTTCTGGAAAAAGAAATCGTTATTCTTTCTGAAGTCAGCTGACAGAGACAGCATAATAAGTTCTGGAAAGAACCTGATTTTTCATTATCTGCTCTAGTTTTGTCCTGCTTTGTCCAGGTGGGTTGCACTCGATGATCTCCAGAGGTCCCTTCCAACCCCTAACATTCTGTGATGCTGATTTTCTGTTTTATAAAGCTGTTATATCATGACTGAAAACCACAATATAACATATCTGAGGAAGTACGGAGCTGCCTGCATGCTGAAGTAATTGCCTGTGCAGTTCCAAAGCTGTTCATTTGGGAAGATTCTCCCGTGTGAGGACTCAGTTCCATTTTGTAGTTAGAGATCATGTATTTTTTACAGCCTGTTGTCATGTAATTCGCACTTGTTTTCTCTGGCTATTGATTGCCCAGGCAAGAACAACTAATTGCTTAAATTCAACTTCATACATTGTTAAAAAAGTAATGTCAGAATTTGATATACTTTTTCATGAGTACAAGTGTAGTATCACACTCTACTTGATTATGAATAGTGGAGAACTGGAAAATGACAAGCTCATTGGGCTTTATGCAGATGAAGTCTCTTTTGGAAGTCTTTGCCTTACAACCTCTTTGTATTTATTGTGAAATACCTTCCCAGACCATCTCTAGATAACGCGTAGAGAGAAGATGCTTCCATAAGCACATTGATTCTCTAGCTCTGCTTTCATTTAATTGAGGAATTCAGGTTCCTAGATAGAGAAAATGATTCTGTATGGGATTTTTTTACAGGCAGGTATTTGCACAGGCCAATTTTAGTCTAGTATGGATGATCTGAGCTGCCTGCTGTGGTGAGTGGAAAGGGACAGTGTCCTCTGAACGCCCATCAGTGCAGCTCCTCTGAGCTGCATCTTGAAGTGACTGCGCTGTCACAGAATCATTAAAGTTGGAAAAGACCTCCAAGATCGTCAGGTCCAACTGTCTACATAACATTATCATGACCACGAAACCATGTCCTTGAAGTGCCATGTTACATATTTTTTGAACACTCTCCATCCTGGGGACCATCTGTGGCTATTAATCACTCTTAGCTAAAGTTAAAATGCCTTTTGAAGCCACATGCCATCTGGTGAAGTTCTTGAAGAAATAGTTTGTCCAACTCTTTTTTCTCTCCCTTGTCTTTGGCTTTCCCTGGTTTCTCTTGTATCAGGTGAGACATGGGCAGTTGTGCACCGTTGAACTCATTCAATTTCTGGATTCAACAGAAAACTGTTAGGTTTTGGTTTTTTGGTTTTTTGGGTTTTTTTGTGGAGAGAAGTGTGCTTACTGTCATATCTGTAGGCTGCTCTGCCTCACTTTCTGGTCATTTGAGCTGCTACCAGGGCAGCGATGGGAACACGTGACTGTGGCACTCGAGGAACGGGGATGGGATAGGGCTGTCCCTTCACTAGTGATCTGCAGTTAATCCAGAGGTGAGAAAGTGAAACTCCTGGGTTCCTTGTGACCATCTCTCACAGTCTGTGTTTCCTGGGTTACTGAGCCAAGTGCAGTCATCTCTTCAGAAGTTTAGTTGTCTTGGCTAACCTCAAATCTGAAACGGGTTATTTTGTGATAGAACATTATGTCTGTTGGTTTGTGGGCTGACAAAGCAGAAAGATGCTTCTTGATCTGTTTGTTACAGTACTGTGGGTACCTGATTTCTGCAGAGATCTACGTGGATCCACTGCCCATTAAACCCAGTTTCTGGTCTGAGACTCTTGACTTCTTGATGCATGCTTCTGTCAGGGTTCAAGTTTATTAATTTTAAGCTCACCATCTTGGGGTTCCTTTCAGTGGGTGTAGTATCAGGCTTTTAGTTTTCCATGTTATGTGAATCGGAAACGTGACATTTCTGCTCATTCTCTCCTCTACCTGTAACTGAAGGCTGCTGCACTTTTGAGATGTGATATCTGTACAGTTTGGTTTTTGTCAAGGTCAGGGCAGTCTGCTAGACCTCTAACAGACACTCTCTGTTAACCCCCTCCCTCACCAAAGGAAAAGAGAAAGGGAATAAGGGAAAGAGACTTGCCAATTATAAAAGAAATCTAGAACAGCTTTAATAAAAAGAATAATACACAAAACCAGTATCAAACTTCCACCACCACCAATGGAAGTTATGTCACCATCACCACTGATGCTGTGGAACAGGCACTGGGGAAGTCTCAGACTGGGCCCAGTGGCCAACAGGAACTGTGTTCACGAGCTGGATTCTGGAACTGGATTCAGGAACACATGGATTGGTACTAACTCTAACCATGGGGTATTATCACTGCTAGAAGCAGACACTGCCTGTGAAACATGCTGCTGACTTCAGAAAGCACAGTTAGTTAGGACAGACTGAGCTGAAAATAAAAATCACTGAACAGAAGTTATAACTCAAACCAGGACCTTTTTACACAAAATCTAATTTCACTGTTGTAGAAGGCAGCAGTAGTTATATTTTATATGGCACCACTTACCTGAACTCTTTTGCAAAATTCTTATGCCTCTTCACCAAATACGTGATGCCTCAAGCAATATTTTTCAAGAGACTTGAAGATGAAAACTGTAGAGCTAGAAATTACAGGGAAATTCAGATTTTTAGTATGTATCAACCATTAACAGAATTTTTTCAAGTACCACATATTTAAATCGTAAGGTGAGTAAATAGGATGCAGGTGCAACCAGTGATTGACTTAGATTTGTGTTTTCCTCTGCATTTTCACCTTGCACTATGCCTGAAGAAACAAATCCGTGGTGGGATGGTGATCTGGGAAGGCACAAGGGTGAGAGCGGAATGTACAGACTGTGTCTAAAAATGCTACTTTCAAGTTGACATTTTGTTGTGTTCATTGAATATTATCAATTGCAATTTACAGTTTTGCCTCAGCTGAATCCAAAATTAAATACGAGAAAAGAATCTGAAAAGCATTATTGCTTAAACTAAAGGCAAAGCATACACTGTAACACCATTTAAGTATCTGTAAGTGATCAGCTGCAATGATAAGAACTAGAAGTTGTTTTTTTTTTCCTGAGACACCTTTTTTGATGTTTTTTCCAGGCCATCTACAGAGAGATACAAATATTGTTAAAGTTTGCTATTTATCCTGTTCTGACCAAGAAAAGGTGAATTACATGGCAGCTGTGTGCCATATTGCCAGCCTTTATATGAGGCATACTTGTTAGATGTTTCTTTTATTTTTTTTTCTTTTTAGAAGTCTGTGCTCATAATAAACTCATCTTGCAGTGCTAAATTATTTATCTTAAATGTTAACTGAGAACATTTTGGTCATTTACTGGTTATTAACTTCTATTATTTATTTATAAGACTTGTGAAGTTAATGTGAGAAATACATCTTTCTAGACTCCCTACTTTGTGTATGCTATCAGTTCTTGTTGCATTATAGCTTGATGAGAGTATATTCAGGCTCTCGAGTTTCTTCTTTCAGTTGGGAAAGCACCATAAATTGTGAACTTGAGGCTTAAGATACACTCTGAAAAGCAACAAAGGTACATCTATGTTTGTCCAGCTGACATATGATTGCTCATTCAAGGCTTTGGATTTTTTGCTCTGTAGACCACTAATCATCATCTCTAAGACCACGAAAGTAGGTCACTCACCAAAGTGTGTTTTACCACACTTCATTAAAATTTGTGCCCCTAATGAATCAGTACTTGTAATGTCAAAATATGCTGTTGTTTCTTATCTTGATGTCTTGTTCACACATGTGCACATCTTTCTCTCCCCCTCCATCCCTGCCTGCATAGTAGGGATCTTTTGTTTCTTGGTACAGTATGAAGGGGATGATCCCAGCTCTTGCTTGTCTTCGTTAACACACTACGGCAAAACTACAGCACTACTCCAAGTGAAGCAGCAATCAGCCAGCCCCAAACAGCGAGTACGTGGGCATTCAGAGACAAAAGCCGTTTCCCTTACATGGCAGAGCTGCTCTGCCCTCTCCCCATATGTCCTGCAAAGTTAGCTCTCATCTTGGCCTTCTGATGCCCTGTTACTGCTGCTCTAAACAGGTTCCTCCTCTAATCTCCTGCCTGGGGTCCGTCTGCTGCACCCAGCCTCACACTGCACCTTCTCTCTCAGCTCCTGTATCTCCTCCGCCCAGTCTCCTTCAGTTCCTACCATCCCTCCCCAGCCTCCCCTGTACCAAGTCCCTTCCATTCCACAGGCCTCTTCCTAGTGTCTCCTTCCACTAAAAGGAGACTCTTTGCCCAACATCTTCCATCCCCCAGGTCCAGTTTCCTTTCCCCTCATGCGACAGTCTCATTGACCAAGCTGGCAGGTTCATGTCCACCTTGTTCCAGCAGACACGTTTATTCTGCTGGGGATCCTTCTGCTTCTGGCACCTGCTGGTTTTTCTACCAGTGAGAGGAGGCAGGGGCTTGCATCTGGGCAAGGAGAGAGCTCCTGGGCAGATTGTTTCTGAGGTACTGTGGCAAGCCCTGAGGCTGGAGGTGCTTTTAGCCTTTCCTCTTGCTGTGGTTACACCAGAGTTTATGAGTTTAGCATGTGTTATAGATAGAAAACTACCTTCTGAGTGTGGTAGAGCATGTATTAGGTGCTCAGAGGGCCTGCTGAACTTAAAATCAATGACAGACCATAACATTTTGTCAAAAGCAGAAGACAGAAGGATTCTGATACAGTGTGGATAAGAAATGTGGCCATTTATCAGGACATTGAGGAAGTGGATCCTAAATCTTCACTGCTATAAAAGATTGCATCACCCGGTGCCTAACAATAAAGACTACTTTCCGAGGTCCTTTGTTAGAGGGGCCCCCTTCAGAAAAGAAAGGAGATCTTGTTCAGCCAATCCTTTAATGACTATGTCTGTCTGTGCATTTGGGGGAAGGGGGGGGTCAGATAGCCAGATGAATTTTAACAGAAGGTCTTTGTGTAAAATATATGGACATTAAGAAAGAAATGTCTTTAAGTTTTCAAGAAAAAAGTGAAGTTACAGGGCAAAGAAAAAAGGATGGTGGTATTTTGTTCCGTCTTATGGTTACTTTGTAGTAAATATTCAGATGGTACTTCAAGCCCATTTCCATTTTCCAAAGCTATTTCTGGCTAAATTTTATTTAAAAGAGTTGTTCAGCTGCATGTATAGGACAGTAAATACATTTAGAAAGGCTGAATTATGGGGAACTCTTTTCACTGTACTTGTCTTCGTCATGTGTGGAGGTTATTTGGAGTCATATAAAAATTCAGCGGTTTAATATTGTTTCTTAGTTCTTTTTTTCCCGAGCACAAATGTAAGAAGGCATAATCCCTTATTTAAGCAAACTGAATAGAGTGGGTAATTGGAGACTTGAGGATTTAGGGTCTGATTGATGTTTTATAGCACTGTCCACCCATTACAAATGAATTTATAATTTCTTCTCCTAGTCTGTGATAACCTAATCAGCTACCAGTGCTTGAAAGTTCTGCACAGTTGTGATTTATTCAATTGCATCCTGCTAAAACATGGAGCAGGGATTTAATTGCCATTTGTGAAGAGTACTGCCAGTAGGGAAATCGAGCCTCATATCTTCATTTGCAGCCAGAAACTGCTTACTCTGGTAGCTCTGAGGTCTGTAGAGACTCTAGATCTATCTTAGACACATTTCCTTAGCTCTTTTTAATGTCTAAAACAATCAACACAGATTTGAAGACTACTTTTCTCTCCTTTGACAAAGGGGTTTGACTGTCATGCTTATAGTTTCTGTCCTTTCTAGCAACTGTTAAATATATAATGCTACACTGTTTATCTGCCTGCATGTGTGTACAACTTGTAAATAATTTAATGTTTTACTTTACCACTTGGCCTCTTCACATGACTCTAAAATGAGGAAGATAAAATTCTACTAAATTATTAATTCGCTAGGAAATTGAAACAACTGATACAAATTAAACCTTGAAAATGGCTCCCTTTTTCTCAGTGGGAATCAAAGCAGTAAATGCATCTGGATAACAGTGAGGGAGCTAAATGGGCAAGGTGATTATAGAATAATTTAGATTGGAAAGGATTTCTGTGGTGTCATTGAGTCCAACCACCTGCTCAAAGCCAATCTGCCTATAATGGACACGTTCAGTTGAGACTTGAATGCCTCCAAGGTTGGAGTTGTTCCAGTATGGAGATGTTCCAGGAGCCTCCTGTGTCCTTGAGTACATGGACAGGGCAAGTAGGACCTGTTGCCTGGTTGGCTGGTGGAATTCAGTGGCAGACGAAGAGTGAGGCAATGGGGTGGTGTTTTTAATGGTCACACTTCTCAGAAACACATCCTTGTGTAACATTTCTTCCATATAAAGAAGAGCCAAATAAAAACTGCTGTCACTGTGCTGTCTGTAACTGACAAGTGAGAAGCGTCATTTAGGTTGTCTGGAAAAAAACCCCAAACTTTGAATCCAAGTGTAATAAATGAGACCAAAATTTGAGAGGGGGGAAGAGGCTGTTGGCTGGAGTTGACCTTTGGTTGTACAAGTGTACAGCCATTGGGATCCATATCTTGTATCCTTTGTAGGCTTTATTCACATGAGAGAATATGCAGGAGAATAGTTTTGCTCAGGTATAAGCTGTGATTTTTTTTGTAATATCTTGACTTCTTTCTCAATAGCTTCCATACTAACAAAGATGTTTCCCTGGGTGTTTTCATGCTTTATGACTCTGTCAAAAGGAGCCATAATTTCATCACTGCCTATTTGTACTTTGTATATTTAATTCACAAAATCTTCAGTGTATTTCAACACATGTTGATGTAATAATTTATTTGGTGGCTGTAACTCCAACAATAAATTTATGCATTGTGCCTTTGTCAGGTTTCTAAGTGTATAGCCATAAGTAGTAATCAATAGTTTATTGATAATCAGTTTATTATTATTTATTAAATCCTGTGAAGGTCTCTTCTGAAGAATCTAACAGAGACAAGCACAGCTTGCAGTACTCGTTTTAGGAAATGAGCATTAAACAATAAGCCCAACCTGGAGATCAGTAGGTGTTTTATCATTTCAGCAGCTTTCCACACACTGCATTACATATCAGGGATATTGACTTCCTCAACCAGGAGCCGCATCATGTGCCCCTGTCCTGCTTATCCTACCTGGAACATACTCATGTATAAACCACCATGCAGCTGCACAAATGCAAATGCCCATACCAAGGACGCAAGAGGAAGAAATTAGTGGGAGCAGCAATCCTCCCTTTGGCAGCAGTACGGTGTCAGGTCGAACAAGTGCCTGTGTGATTGTGGCTGTGTTCAGTGCTGGTGCTTGCTGGCAAGATGCTATAGCTGGAATGATGTTCTCAGTCTTTCGAAGAACTATAGCCATAGTAACTGTGTGTCACACAGCTCTTGTTTCACATTTTCAGAAGGAAATTGTCTGTTGATTCTTAGTTGTCAAAGAGCTTTTCATTTTTAAACTTAAATGCGGATTTGTCTGAAGTCCTTTGCAGTTCCAGATGATGTAAAGACCCCGTCTCTCTCTCACTGTGTGTTTAGATCTATTTGCCTGAATGTGTTTAATTGCAACTGTGTGATCAAAATATGTCTGTTAGAATTGTCTAGCTGATAAGCAGAATGAGGCAAACTAACTCTGAACAGACGAAAACGTTGACTGTTTAGTAAATTGGCAGATGTCCTCCCAGTAACTCCCTTCATCCCAGTTCAGTTAAGTGTGCTTATCTGTAACACAGAAAAATCCCATTTTGCAGGAGCCCTACGTGACCAATCATCAAAATCAGCAGCTCATGAATTCTTCGTGTTCATTAATATTACGAAAATCTCATTCCTTCTCCAAACAATGATGTGATTTATCACTGTTGTACACCTATGGCCATCTCAGAAAGTTGCGTAGAAAATCTACTGTGCTGCAGTAGCCGCAGAAAAACTGTATTAGGTTCTTACAGCCTAGGGATTTTTACAGCATTTCTGAAAGGTCCCTAAAAGGTATTACTTATAACTGCATGCCAGCTTTGTGAAGTATTAATAGCACTGTTTCTTTTGTGCTGAGTGGATTACTGCCATATAAATTTGTAATTGGTGCAACAGTGCATGCAGAAGGATTTCAAAGCAGCTACTCAAATGAAAAGTCTTTCACTTTATTAATATCCCATTCATGGAGAGACTAAAGAGGGAAGATTGTGAAATGTGGAAAAGAATTCAAGTCTGACAGAGAAGAGGTGAGAGCTGAGCACAGGACCCCTTGGGTCCAAGGTACATGGCAACAGAGAACATTTTTCAGAGGAAGGAAATTAGGGTAGCAGAGACTGAAGGCTCAAAGGGTGCTTCTGGCCTGTGGTTGCATGGCAAGACGTCATCTATTTATGTAGGTGCACAGCAGTCGTTTCTCACTGTACACGTTGATTATTGAGAGCTCCATAAACTATAGCCAGGGCCTCGCTGGCAGCTGTCTGGACACAAAGATCCAGCAGCAGTCTATACAAAATTCTGTGCTTTGTAATTGTCAAGGGTATCATCTTCAGGAAATCCTTCCAAAAATCACGCATCTTATCATGGGGTTTTCAGTGTCGTGAACCTCAGCGAAATCAGCCTTTCTGAACAGTTGAGAAGCAGGTTCCCAAGTGGTGCAAGAGGCCTCTCTGTCTCCTGTAGAGGAATGAAGGAACTGCAGGTTTCCTTAGTGAGCTGATCACTGATCTTAGATACGGCAGACCAGGCTGGGGAGAGAGCATTATCTGGCCAGAGTGGAAATGTACCCAACCCCCTTTTCCCTCTCTGGCTGCTTCTGCCAGTAACCAACCCGACGGGGAAGCACTGGTAGCTGCTGTGGTTGGTAAAGGACACAACATTTGAACTAGAACTCTCTTTTGAGCATAATCAAAGTATTCCTGAATTCCATCAGAAGTTCTTGCAACATCACATTTTGGCTTCCTCTTCCCCAGCTAATTCTGCACAGAGCTGTTTGCTGGAAGATCACTCGGTGCCATTAACTGCATGTTTTATTCAGTTGTATGTGTTCATATGTGTTTATATAGATTTGTATATACACATACATATACACACAGATGCAGGTGATTTTTGAACAGAGCTTCCACTAGCGTAACTTAATGTATAAAGGCAAGTACTTATCCTCAGCCCCTTAGTTTTGATTATTATTTATATAGATGTAGCTGGCATATGATGGGAATGACCACTCTGTCCCAGGTTGTAGGTGCAGGGAATGGCCAATATGCCTGAAACTGTAGTATCTTTACAGGACATTGTCAATAAAGCTATACTTGATAAACCATTTCAAGCCACTTCTTTTTGCTGCCAGTTGTTTTGTCTGGTTTATCTATCAGCAGCTTCCTCTTGCCGTGACTCCATGGTGTACAGGCACAGCTGTGAATGGTTTGCCATCACTTCTTTTCTCCTTCTCTTGCTGCAAAAATCCCCTCTCTACAGGCCCAGCACCTCTCATGGTCATCTCCCTCCCTTCTGTTCTGCTCACAGCAGCAGCAGTCGGGTACAGAACATGGAGCTGAGATGGTGTGGTTGGGTGAAAGCGTGGGCCCGTATCGAGCATAGGGCCAGAGTATCTCCCAGGAGCTTTTCAACCTGAACAGAGACCTGTTCTTCACATGCTTTCACTTCTGACCAGAAGGGCAGGCCTCATATCTCCAGCAAATCTGATCAGTCTCAACCTGTAATTGTCATTTGCCAGGTTATTTTACTTAATAGAATTCAAGTGAATGAGTGAACTAGTGGTGGCAGTTGCTTAATTAGCTCCAAGATCACGGTGGCCTTTACCTGCAGCTTTGGATTGGCACCAGATGCTAGCCAGGCTTTCCCCATGTTCTCACCTCCTGGTCTTCACCAGCCTAAGTGCAGTTTCCTCTGTGCCAGAACATCTCTAGAGTTTTGAAACTGATTGCTAGCTGCCTTCAGGAGTTAAAGGACTTACATTAAAGGAGAAACTTGAAGTGCTGTCTGTTAGCTGTTAAACCCCACTTTGCTTGGCTGCTCATAAAGAAATGTTCTCCTTTAGTTACTTCTCTGGTCCACTGTGATTTTCTGAGTATTTTCTATTGCTTTCAGTGGAGGAACTTGTTCTCCTGGAGATGGGTCAAATTTATTACTAACCCTCAGTAAGTTCAGACATGCAATATAAGATTACTTAAATTAGAGGAACAGATGTTAGGCTTTAAAACCTTTGGTTATCTTGACAATTAAATATTAACACTTCCAGAATATTTCAACCCTAATTCTATATCTTGCTATTTTTTTGTTTGTTTGTTTTTTATTGTGCAATTAAATTATGGATTAATTTTAGGATTTATTTTAGTTTAACTTTTTTTGAGAGAGATTGCTTATAAAGACTGGCAGCTGTGGTTCAGCAGCATAATGTGCAAGTATAAATAGAATGCAAGCTGTCCATTTATCTCAGTCCTGATCTACTTATATTCATCTGATGCTTATTACAATCGTGGTTTGTCTCTGAGCAGATAGATCCAGTTAGGATTAAGCTTGGACAACTAACCTAATTCGCTCTTGTTACTCAATTCAGGGTCTCTATGTAGATTTCTCATGAAACCAAATAATTAATTTAACTCCTAACCTTTAATAAATCAGCACCATAATATTGAGAATGTTCATCACTATCTGTGTTTTTGGGAAATACTGAGTTTGTTTGTAACATCGTTTAGGTTTGCCAGAATATACCTCCATTCATGCCAGCTTCTGAGATTTATCCCCACTGCAGCTTCACCTTCTATGCCATGATATTTTATTAAAGGTAATTTCAGTTCACAGATTCTCTAGATTATGCTGTGGCAGCCCTTTCTAAACATTTTGTTAGATGGAATGTTCTGATAGAGCAGCCTGAAAGTGAAATAAAAGCACACCTATCCAATTCTGCCAAGCACAAAAATATTACAGGCAAAAGATTATACCTAAACTTTATTTTCATCTGATCCACATAGAAAAAGGAAGATTCATTATTTTCTTGTATTTCAAGAATACTGGGATATTTGTGGAATAATGCTTTATTTCTCCATTTTTCAGACAGGTTTTTTTCCTCAGCATTTTTCCTCTACAAGAGCCCTGTGGAATTAGTGATGTAAAAATACCAAGTTCTGCCTCTTTAATGCTTCAGCTACATTTTTTTTTTTCATTTAAAATCAACCTCTATCTACTCTTTTACTATTTTAGCCTAGTGACTAGCCTCTGGTCTGGATTAATCTTTGTCACTGTGGTTTTCATTTTAAAAATCACCACGAGCAATTTGCCATAATGCAACATTTATGTAGGGTTATAAGAAAGCTCAGGACTAAGCATAACAACAACCAGTGCTGCCTTGTTACAGTGTATGTGTGTTCAACTCTGTAAAGCAGAGTTCAGATTGGAAGTAGCTTGTATGTTATATTTTTAATGTGTCTAAAATTATAATTTTGTTCAGTTATGTATCATGAGACAAATTTAACTTTCTGTTTCTACTGCTGATCTCAACAACATACATGTGTTTGGATATAATTGATGAAGCATGCTTTAAGCAGAATAATCTAAATATTTTGTTTTTCTTCTCCCCTCACTTAATTTCGCTGTTCCTGTGAATGTGCTGACACCGAAATACACATGTGGCACCTGCCCCTTGTTTAGAAGACTGAGATTTTAGCTTGTATGTACTCTTATATTTGGGTTTTAGAAACTATTCCAAGAAACATAAGCTAACATAAGCTCTGCTTATGTGTATGTTAGATGCAATTCCCCATATGATTTTCATAGTCTTTTATGTTCTTCATGCAAGGTATCTCCTGCAGTCCTCTGGATTGGCTCCTCTGGATGTTATGGCACTTTTTATACTGAAGTTTCTTTGCAGAAGCTCTTCCCTGCTGTGACTCCAGGGGAGAAAACTGAATGAGCACTAGATACAGGATCCCACAGGTAGAATCCTGGGTGGGATCTTGAAGTGCCAGGCATGAGAGGTGCCAGGCATGAGAGGTGCCATGCTTTCATGCACTCTTTTCCCTTAAAACAAGATCTACAGTTAAGGAGAACCAGCAACACCAGTGGCAGTGGTATATCAGCACTTGTTAGGGAGTGGAAGAACTATGGAAGAAACACTAGAGCAGTGTTGATTCTGCTACCAGAGCCTCCTGCGCTGTACAGTTGGGAGGGGTACATGGTCCTATAATGTGAGCACTTCAGCTTCGCATTGAATGTGAGGATGTAAGGAAGGGCCTGTAGATAACTGTTAGGATTTGGAGGAAAATTCACAGTAGGGTATTTGAGATGTCCCATAAAGATAAGGCTCCTGTACAAACAAAAAGATGAAAGGACCGTTGAGAACACCCAGCAATGATGACAGTGATAGCAGCTTAACTTAGTGATTCCCAATCAAGACTTGAAGGTATTGTGCTACAATATCGTGGGAGTTCCTGGGAATGAAAGGAAGAATCAGAGAGACTACACAGATGTAAGTCAGCGTGGCTGCTCCTGCTGTCAGCGTACAGCACCGTGCCTGCGGTCAGGAACAGGCCTGGAAATGAAGCATGACAAAAATGAGCCCTCTTTCATTGGCATGATTTTGTTGATTCCATCAGGCTGTCTGCGGTGATTTAAAGATAATCGTGGAGGTGTTGCCCGTTGAATGCTGCCATTTATGTGACGTGAAAGAAGAGATAGATGCAGCCTAGTTGGTTCTGCCAACTAATACTCAAAGAATATTACTGTCTTTAAACTGCTACATAACTTGCTGATGCCATAGAGAGCAGAGGAAAAAAAAAATCCTTCTAATAAGAGCTTTTGTTACAGTAATGCCAATGGCAAGAGAAAATATTCAGATTATTTTCCTGGAGATAGAGACTGCTGCTGTTTGGAAAACACTGCATTACACCATCTGTTTCCTTCTGATTGCGCACCGCCACAGACATTGTTGTGATTAATTTCTTTGCTTCTAGGCACAAATTTGAGTGCTTGAAAGAAGATTAAAAGCTTGTTTTGCGGACAGGGATGTAGCTAATGGCTAGCTTTCAGTAGGATTGCGTGTACTTAACAACTTTACAACTCAAGTCATCAATCTTCTGTGTGCATTCAATATACGAAGAAAGCAAGAAGGTCCTTTTGCCTCATGGTAATAATCCTCTGCACGAATTGTTGGTCAGGTTTCCACTGTGTGCCACTAGTGTCCCCGCACACTCAGGACACTGCTGGCACAGAGAGTCATCTTTCATTGAATTGTAGAATCACTTAGGTTGGAAAAGACCTTTAAGGTCATTGAATCCAACCATAAACTTAGCACTGCCAAGTCCATCACTAAACCATGTCCCTAAGTGCCACATCTACCCGCCTTTGAAATACCTCCAGGGATGGTGACTCAACCGCTTCCCTGAGCAGCCTGTTGCCGTGCTTGACAACTTTCTTAATATCCAATGCTGCAACCTGTGTCCATTTCCTCTTATCCCATCTACCTCCTTTTCTAGCAGGTGTTTCGGCTGCTGGAAGAAGATGTGTAGTTTAATCAGCATTCCATTTGACTGTCAGACTGTGTCCTTCAGTCATGAGGCTGGTGTGCCCCAGAAGCCCCAAACACGTAGCAGCCTGCCAGGCAGGAGGAAAGCCCTGATCATCAGCAATCTGTCACAGCCAACTCCTGGTCACATTTGGTGCCTCCGCTGGGAACCTCAAGGAGCAGTTACAGTGTTGTCTCTGTGAATGTTATTGTTCCCCTCTAACTAACCAGAACCACTGCTTTGTGATCCCCACTGACAAGTAGAACAAGAAAATGTGGATTTTTATCTAATATGGATGCTTTCCTTACTTCAGGTCCACCTTTGTTTGAACTCTGAGTATATAGTACAGTGGTGGTGTGTATCATAGTGGTTTCCCACCAGTAAGCTGTTCCCTTCCTTCCTTTTAATTCCTGTATCACTGAAGCTTGGTAGGCTTTTGACCAGGACGAGTAGCACAGCTGCAGTAGGCAGTGGTCCACCTGCTTAGTATAATAAATTTGGAAAACAAATGATACTCGCATGAAATTCATCAGTTATTGTTTCTACTTTTCTTGATCATCACGTTTCAAGATTGTCACATTTGCCTGTGATACCACGTTGGAAGTTGAATGTTTTCCAGCTAAAACTGTAACGATTCTCCTCTGTTGACGAGGTGTATTCCAAGTAGTGTTTTGTAATGAGTTCTTTAATGTTTACTTCAATGTGACTTAACTGAAGTTTGTCTGTTTGAATTTGCTTTCAGAGTAATAGTTGGTGCACCATATTTCAAAATTCTTCCTCAGTTTGATGTGCCTCATGGTATATATTGGGGTTGTGCAGACCTGTGGCCGTACAGGACATAGTTAAACAGGATTAAAAGGGAAATGTTGACTGCCAAGTAAAGCAGCATTATCAATTTCCTCTCTCCTACATTGAAAGAGACAGGGGGAACAGACAGTGTAGGGTTTCCTGATATGTTTTAAGAAAGCCTGGGATTCATTTCCCCTCCCTTCCTTCCTATTAGTTGTTTGTTAACTCCCAGGAAGATTCAGCTTTTTCTTACGAGACTTCTCAGCTCGCATATTCTAGAAACGGGCTCTGCCTTTGAGAGGCTCGGTCCTCACTTCTCTGCAAATGCAGGGAGGAGAAGAGGAGGTGGATTGATGGTGAGAGCCTGACTTAGGGCAAATCAACTGAAGAGGAGGTCCTAGTTGACAGCATTGTATTCGCAACAATATTTTATTTCAGTTGACTGTCATGAGCATAGCACTGGCCCCTGAGGAATCCAGGGTGCTTCAGACACCGAAGTAGGAAATGCAGCAGGCGTCAGTGTGAGATTTCTGCCCTCAGAGTGCTGAGCTGAGAACTTAGGAGCAAGACGGTGAAGTTCTAAGAAGGACCTTCAACCTGTCCTTCTTCAGGAGAAGCCTCGGATGTCTCATTGAAACACCTGAACATCCTTGACATTAAGGAGAAGGATGCAAAGGCAGAGGTGATAGTACCAGCTACTTGGGCTGAGCAGCGGCTTTGGATCACCGTGCGTGGCTGGAGTGCACTAACAAACTGGACGTTGTGCGGGGACTTTTCTTCATTGGAAACAGCACAGAGCTGTTAGTTTGGCTACAGCTAGTTTGGATGAAACACTGAAAACGAGACAATTTCACGTCTTTCTTTTTTTTTGGTAGATCTCATCTGCTAGTCTGACCTGATTGCGTGAGAAGCTGTGCCTCCTTTATTTGTACTAGCCACACTGAAAGCAGACAAAGCTGTGGCAAGATGCTCTATCTGCTGGGTACAGCACAGTAGGAACTGTGAGAGGATCTCACAGCTTCGTGCAGAAACTATCTTGACATTTTCAGCCCATTGAGTACAACTGATTTTTCTTTCTTCTTTCTAATAAAACCAGGTATTGGTTTCTGAAGAAAACCATTCCCAGCTCTTTAAATCTGCATCCTTTTTAAAAAAATTTTAATAGCTTTTGAATTTCACAATTTTTTGTTCCATTGACATTTAAAAATCAAATCAGAGCATCTTTCAGCACATTAGAAGAGTGTAAATCTGAAGATCTGAATTTTTCTTTCCTTTGGTGAATAACTTGGTGAAGACACAGGACACACATCCATGTCTCAACGCCGCCTTTTAAGGGAAGGACGTGAGAGTCATTTTAGGATCCTACCAAGATTCATCCAAATCCTTCATGGCAGACGTCACTTACGAAATAACCCACGCCAAATATGCTCTGGTGAGGTGAATGTATAGGCATTCCTACAGTGTGATTTATATCTACATAGGTCATTGCACTTACATTTGAGCAGCATGTGAGGTGAATATGAGCAGTAAGTAGTCTCTTACTGGCATTACTGATTTTCTCAACTGATGATTCTTGCAGGAATGAGTATTTTTTCTCAAAGCATACTCATGTAGAGATCCAACAACTGTTGTAGTTAAAAAAATATATCTTTCTCCATATTAGATATTATTTATGGATAGTAATTATTCTGTCACCCGTACTTACTGGAGAAAAACCTTCTATCTTGTTTTTCCTTGCAGTTCCAGGTGTTTGACAGTATCTAACAAACACAGCTTTGAACGCTTTACACCAGCCTTCTTCTGATACTCTAGAAGAACTTTGCTGAGTGCTCTGCTCTTAAACAATGTAACTAATTACACCAAAAAATACTCAAAAAAATCAGGAAGCCTCTGATCTTTAAGTTTAATGTACTAAATTTAGGACTTGCCATCGCTTACTCAGTCTCAAAGTCTGCTTCATACAGTATGTGGTGTAATAATATGGTAGCGTGACTGACAATTATATAATCCATGTGTTCAGTAAAGCTACATTTTGTTGGGTTTTTTTCTCTGAAATAGGTTAACCCTGACTGGCTGAGATAAACTGAAAGAAATTTTTCAATAATTAATTAATCCTTTCTTGGGTTTATATGCACAGTGACCTATTATGGTTTGAAAAAAATACAACTTTTTTTTTGTTCCTTTTTAAATTAATTTGGAGCATGTGAAACTGAAATCAACATAAGGAACATAGGATTTTTATGCATATAATTTTCATATATATTTTCATATATATATAAACATATAATTTTCAATGCCTTATAATATTCCTTTCTTTAATTATAACACTCTCAGAAAAAAATAAGAAGAGAAAACTTCCCCTCTGACAGTTCCTTTTGCTCACACCTTCTTTTGTACTGTGCTCACTGAGTCTTTTGGCATCTATTTTGCTTGGAATGAAAATGATAGTCTTTTTATAAACTTTTTTTTTGTAATTTCTGATATGTAAAGGTTTCACCTTTCCTGATTCGTCAGTTCTGGGCATTCATTCGGGCAAGGTTTAGTACCTTTAGGACTGCTAAGTAATAAATTATCAATATTTAGCAATTAGTTCTATTCAGAAAGAGGTTTTATGTTAATTGCTGTTAGTCACAGTAAAGAAAAGTGAAGACAAATTCAGTTGTATTTTGAACACATGGGATGCAGTCTTACAAAGCAAAGCAAAGAAAGGGCTCCTCAAATTTCAGTCTTACCTTCATGTAGAATTCAACCGTCACTTGGTAGGAATCACACTACAGTCAAGTTCAAAGTGTAGCCATAAAAGTTACCACTTGCACCAATCATTTAAAAGTATTTATGTTCTTAGGAGTTTTGGGCTCCTGCTGGCCATTTATGAATGGATTTGATCTAATTCCAAGAAAACTGTACAGGAGAAAACCACAAATTTAAAACATTGAACACATTCTAACGTAAATAATTTTCCTCATTTTAACCTAATTTCCTTCAGACGCAGATCCTTATAAATCTTGTAACGTTATACAGTCATCTTGTACTTACAGGTTCCTTTCACTATATATAGGTGTGCACAGGCAGAAAATGGTGTGTTTCTGTAGGAAGCTGTCTGTCTTCTCTCCCACCCGTCTTTATTATTATTCCAAAACTCCTTTTGATTGTGTTGCAGCCTTTTCTGTTTGAAGTCTTGAAGTATGCAAAAATTCTGTTTCCTTTCCTTCCTGTTATCCATTTTATGTTGACAGTAGGAAAGTAATTATATGTTTCTAATGTTAACCTTATATATCCAGTAAGAATTATTCCATTGTTTTGGTTAAAGCCATTTTATGGCCTTTTGGACTGATAAGAGTTTTCCTGCCTTCCTGGTGGGAGACCTCAGTTAGCATTCAGTGGCACTTCCAGACCAAATGGTACACAGGAGGTGGATCAGGGATTTAGATTGTGGAAGGGGAGAGGTACTGCAGCTTGGGAACATTTTTGTACTGTAGCTACGCTGGTTAAAATTCCAGTTATGGCAGACATGTATTTCCAAAGTAAATGTGCTTGTGATTCTGTGAAGCCCATGATGTATGCATCTCTCCTCTCCGTGTGACAGAATTAAGCCACTCTGTCCTGTTGTCCCAGGTCTCACAGAGCTTTGTTCTCTCTTCATTTGCATCTCTGGAAATAGCTGAGAGCAGGTTTGTCACTTCACCCTTTCCACACATGTTAACATCTTTAATATATGATATAGAAATCTTTACATGAACATGTCCTGGATCATACATTGATTTTGCATTACCTTATTTACCTTAATAGGTAAACAAAGCTGGGCTGGCTTCCAGAGTCTTTATGCTTCACCAAACTCATCTCAGTGTAATTTGCATTTTAGCAAAGCAGACTTTTATTTACCTACAGCTCATGGACTGTTGGGCCTGCCCTCCTTGGCCTAATCCTCATTGCACTGGTCTCTGCAGGTGTCTTTTACCCAGGGCAGGCTGTGTTGTCTTTATTGCCTCACCTCGGTTGAGCCCTGGCTGTGGTGACACTTGCTCTCTGGAATGCAGAGGTTTGGGTTCAAGTGCCATGTAGCCCCTCCTGCCTGGGCGAGCAGGGCCCAGGCTGGCACAGCCAGGCTCGTGTGAGACAGCATTGTGATTCCTGCATCCATCCCTGACCATACATCTTCAGTGGGCTTCTGCATCTCCAACTGCAGGTGGATGGGAAAGCAGTTGCGGAGCTTGAGGAGGGTTTCAGCCCCAGAAAGCCATGGCTTCAAGCAGTTTTCTGTGGGGACACCTGTCTCCCATCAGCAGAGGAGATTTTCCAGGGCTTCCCGGTGTCATGCTCACAGACCATCCTTGGAGATTCTCTCCTCCCTTTCTCTATGCAAATGGGAACAGTAGGTCAGCTTGAACTGAGAGCTGTAAAACAAGTCTAGCAAGTGGAGACTCAAGAGACATCAGTCTTCAGTCTGTGCTGCGCTTAGTATGGACTGGGAGTATCTTTGGAGACATCTTGTAGCCTTCATCTTTTCACACTGGATTCAGGTTTGTTTTCTGATCAAGATGACTGAAGATCTGAGGCAGTTTGCTTTTGTGTGTATGCTCTAGGTGTGGAATGAATGAATGAATGAGCGAATGAATGAATGAATGAATGAATGAAGAGACTGTCGTCCCAGGGTCCTTCCAGTCCAATCCAAAAAAGTTCCGTGACAAGGTACAATGAGGCAGTGCTATAATGTGGGTGTCTAATACTAGTAGACTTTTGTAGTGAAAGGGTCAGACAAAGCTTGGTTAATCCACAACCTGGGTAATCCACCACAAGTACTGAAGAGCACTCTTGCATCTTCCATGCCAGTTGAGGGGATGGAGATGTGGTGCATCTTCTCTTGGAGCTGCGTGAGTGTTTCTGTTGGATGCTGGGCATTCTTATATGGGGAGAGGGTGCCAGCTTGCAGGCAGGATAGCAAGATGTGTGGTTGCAGGAAATGGCAGACTGAAGACATGAATATAGCAGGTGTACTTAAGTATCTGAAGGTTTCAACACAGGCAAAGGCTGCCTGGAATCGGTGTAAGCACCAGTATTTCTGGTCAGAGGCAAAGTTTGCCACTAAAACTTTATTACTTAGTCCCCACGCTAGATAGGTCCATGTGTGTAAGGCTATGTTTACTATTTGCTGCATTCACACCTTTGTTTGCTGTCTGGATAAATGTGTTGAAAATGTATTTATTTGAGATTTGGGGTTTCCACGCTTGAGACTTCCATCCCCTGTCCTGATGGAATTGCCCTTGCACTTTTTCCAGCAGAAAGCTGGAGAAGAGAGTTAAGTGTGAATCCATAGCAGAGGTGATAAACTGCACCGAAATACTAAACCTGTGAATGAGCAATTCAATACAACTGGTTCCAGATAGTGCTGTGAATACCCGAGTGAAAAACAGTTTTGCTTTGCCTTGTTAAAGCCTAACATGAGTGAAAATATGCTTATGGCTTCAGCCTAGATATACTGTATCAGACACTGGGTATATCGGCAGTCTGTAAATATTCAGGGTGGGGCCATGAGGGGAGGACACTAAAATTAAAGAGATAATTACAAGAACAGTGGCGTTGCTGGAGGAAAATAAATTTGTGAAGTCATCTTGTGCCACCTGTTGCATTCATGGAACAAAGTTCAATTAATATGAAAGCTCTTACCTTCTCAGGGTAATTTGTCCTGAGCAGAGGAAGGGAAAAGTGGACATTTTACTTCTCTGATGATGAATCAGAGAGGAATTTCCATAGCAGAAATGAAGAGCTATTATTTTTTCTCAGAATGGTGTTCGTGGCTGGATTTTGTGGCGCACGGTAAGTTGGCTTAACTTTGTAGTAACTCCTAGGTCTAGTAAAGGTAAAGTCTGCTAAGTCAGGAGCGTGTAACATATGTGGCTTGGGACTACGTTCTTAGAAGCGTTTTGAATTCCATATGTGCCAAAACCCCCGTGCATTTCAAGAGTCTTAATATAAATTTTGCTAGATCGTTGATTCTTGAAAATACACTCTGCTCACAGAATGCACGGGGTTGAAGAGTCTGAATGGTAGATGGTTGTCTTTGGGTTTTATTTTAAATCCCCTTTTCCAGAGGAAGTAAAATATTAGTTATTTTAGGATCCAAATTTTCATCTGAATTTTGTCATAGAAATGTCTTTCCTCTTAGACAGCAACCCTCCCCCCCCAACTTGTTCCCATTTAATATCTGCGATGTGCTTAAATTAAATGATTTCTTTGGCTCAGCAAAGTTACTCAGTGAAAAGTGAGTGCATCAGCAAAACCAGTCACAGCTGACATCCTTCCAAAGACAGAAAAGTTCTCAAGCAGTATGTCCATCAATCTGCTTCTTCCCTCAGAAATCAATTTTGGAGCATCATCGCACGATTTATAGGGCGGTTTCTGCTGCTGCTGGAATGTGTTCAGTGCATGTTTTCTGACACAGAGGTTGTTACCGTTCAGAGTTACCAATTCAACAGCACTGGCAAATGGTTTTCTCCCTTCACTTAGGTGTCTGTATTGACTTCTTCTGTAAAACCAAGGGACCTCAGCCTCCTTTTTTAACTGCTTTTCTCTGAAATTTGAAGTTTAGTTTTGGTTTTTTGTCTTTTTTTAAATTTTTAAATCTTTATTCTTTGTGTTAAAAAGTCAAAGTGAAGGAAATGCATGACTCGAGGGGTGTATTTACAGTCACACTGAGGTGCATGTTGTGAAAGAAAGCAGAAATGTCTATGATGGATGACATAATCAGCAGATTTCTAGGTGGTCCCACTCAAGACCCCTGAAATTCCTTATTGTTTCCCATTTGTTGTGTTCAAAAAGTGATGTGAATTCTTTTTAAAACAACATAAAAAAATATAAAATTCTAAATTGCAATGTTATAAAAGTTACTACTGTAATATTTTGATGTCTTTTTTTTTTCCTATGAAAAAACAGTTTTTTCTCCAGCTGGGTGCATACTAATGAAGGAATATGTAGTCTCTGTGATATTGATATACTGGCCACCAATTTTATTCCCCTGGATGATGATTCCTCCAGGAAAAGAAGGGCTTTTAAGAATCTTTCCAATTATAGAGAGCGGCGTGCACACAAAATTGGGAGCAACGTGGGACCTTGTCTCCAGGCTCCTGTTCCAATAGATCCACTAGCTCTGAACTCCTTGAGCCTGCTTCCTTGCTCCTTGGACCTCCCCACCTTCTGCCTATGATTTTCTCTTTGTCTCTGTTTGCTAAGATTTAAGCTGTCTATAAGTCTTCTTGGAAGGAACAGACCTTTTCTAAGGGTTGTTGTCACGCAACGTTAAGGGTTACGCACGTGAATGAAGAAAAGTGTCAAACATAGTTGTGTTACTTCAATACATATGAAATGAATCTTCAGAAAAGAAAATCTGTGTCTGCAACTCTTGAAATGGGGAAAAAAGTGCCTCCCTGACCATTAGAGCTATTTTAAAAGCCCATTTAATTAGAGGCACTAGAAAATATGGCATTAATGCCATAGTATGCAGTGAGTTAGTAGAAATTTCTATTTTTCCTGCTGTCATGGCCACTGAAGACTACAGGAAAAAATAATTCTATAGTGAAAAAAAAAAAAAAGAATTTATAGTTTCCCTGATGAATAAGCAGACATACTTCAATAATTTAGAGTAAAAATGACTTGCTTTTCCATATGGAGAACTGTCAACAAGAAGGTGTTTACTGTCTAGGCAGAACCAGTCCTGGAGCCAGGATGTAACTTTATTTACTCCCTTTATCTTCATTATTCTTCCAAGAAGTTTCCAATCTCATGTGCTGTTGCAATCTGTTTAGCTGTGCTGAAGTCATGCTTAGTAAGGTGGCAAGTACTACTTCCTTTTACTGTGTATGCTTGTCCTGTTTAACAAAATCCCACACGATCTTCAAATTAACCTCAATGGTTAAGCTGACCTAAGAAGGTTGAACATAGATGGCCTCGTGCTAAAGCACACTTAAGTTGAAAGGATCAAAGTTTATTGCAAAATTTCCATCACTTCCTGATTGAAGCTACTTCTTTATTTATTTTCTCTTATTTCAGAGCCTCTACATCTTCTTCCAAAGCAGGAAGTGAAGATCAGTGCAACTTTTATGTGTTTCATTTCTTGCTCAGTGATTTCAAACAAACAAACAAACAAAAAGAAGAATCAAAAGAGATTCTAGCCAGAGGTTAATCCAACCTCATGCAGAACTTCTGTTCCTTGCACTTGGAATCTAGCATGAAACCCTCCTCAGTCTTGGTGGTTGGTGATTTTTCTGAAAATGGCCAAGTCCTAGCTATTACACGTACTTACTGTTCTTTAGTGTGTCATAGAATCATTGAATCATTTAGGTTGGAAAAGACCTTTAAGATCATCGAATCAAACTATTAACCGTACTCTACCGAGTCCACCACTAAGCCATATCCCCAGGCACCACATCTATGTGACTTTTAAACACATCCGAGGACGGTGACTTAGCCACCTCCCTGGGCAGCCTCTTCCAGTGCCTGACAACCCTTTCAGTGAATTTTTTTTTTTCTCATGTTCAGTCTAAGCCTCCCTTGGTGCAGCTTGAGGCCATTCCTCTTGTTCTATCACTAGTTACTTGTGAGAAGAGACCAGCGTCAGGCGTTGCTGTCATTGACGGTGAGTTTGTCAACTTGCACACAATTCAGTGTGAGGGACCATGCTGTTGAACTGGTTCATTACTCCCTTTTGGAGTGAGGCTGAAGAAGTAACTGGAGGACCCTACAGGAATCTTCTGTAGGGGCTTCTTCTTACTAGTCCTAGGTGGAAAAAATGTGAGATTTTTCCACCTTCACTGCCATCAGCATGCAGTGAGTCTCAGGCTCATCATATTATTTTAATCTCACTTACTCTTACTTCTCATTGCAAAATTTCAAGTAATTTTTGCAACTTTTGTAAACAGGGACCACAAAAGAGTGAGTTCAAGGACCAAGTTAGAAGAGGACCTTGAAGGGCTCAGTGGGAGTAGCTTGAAGTTGCCATGTAAATAGTTTTGTCCACTTAACAAACTCATAGCAGCTGATTGGACAGTTGTTAGAGAATGATCCTGTAATTTCAGCTGTGAGTGGTTAGTTATGAGTGTACTTTTAAAAGTTGTGACTAGTACAGCTCTGGTGACATTTTATCTTAGAGTTGTCCTGGATTACAATAATTCTTGTGATTTGTGAATTGCCTACAGTAATTTTAATCTGAATGGGGCTGTATTCTGGAAGTCATTTAGAGTTTCAGATTGACAGTCTTAACATAGTTGCTTAGTTCCATTAGTCATGAGTAATTCTCTGAAGGATTCCATCTTCTGATTTACTTCTCCCAGAAATCACTTTAGAAGTCTCCACATGATGTGACATACAGTTTATATGAATATATGTCAGAGGGATAGTTGAAGAACTTGTTAATATGTGTCCTTTGGCTTTGGGGGAAGGAGCTACTCGCTTTTCAGGCTTTTGTTTGAAGTAAAGATGCGATCTGTATTTCCCTTCTTTTCTTGTTCTAGGTAGAAGTCATAAGGTTTCATGAAACACAAGCAACTTGTTTCATGCAGTGAGTCTGTGGAGCAGAATTACTCTTTTATTCCTAAGCCTTCATGATTTAAAAATAAGTGTTTTCTCTGTTTTAGCCAAGCATTTACATAGTTCTTACCATCTTTGTTGGATTCCAAAGGTGTATATGGGAAAATGGCTAGGGATCAGTAGGTCAGATGTTTTTAAAGAGATCTAGCATGTGAAATGAAGAATTCAGGATACTGCCTCTATCCTTTTACATTAGAGAAGCTTTACCTTTCCAATACCGCGTGTCATAGCTGGGATTTCAAAACAGAAACTCAGAACATGTAGCCCAAAACCTCACAGCTCTCCTTCAGCTCACTTTCAAACTCTCTAGCTTTTACCATCTAAACCTCTACGACACCAGTATTGTGTTCAGACATTTTAGCTGAGCTGTGACGTTGGGGCACAGATGTTTTTCCATCTGTCTCTGCTCAGTCTACCACCATGGCTATCAAAGATTGTTTAAGGGCTTCAGGTGCAAGTACAGGTGGTGTCTACCACCTTCTTCAGTGTAAACTTTTCCCCTTTGGGTTGATAACATTTGACCTTGGCTTTTTCTCTGGTTTGGGTTTTTTTCTGACTTCCAGCTATTGAAAATGATATTCTTTTTCAGCAAGGTAGCTTGTAATAATAATTTTTGCAGATGTTGTCATGTGACTTTATAGAGTTATTTTAAGGATAGATTCCTTGAACAAAAAAAAAAAAATCAAGCTACAGAGTTTTTTGAGTGTTTTCCTATGCATTTAGAAGTTATTTCCAATTTGAGAACTAAGAGAGATTTAGTCATCTTTTAACTCAAGCAGCAAGACAAAATGTGTACTTATGATAGCCTGAGGAGAGATTGCTATTTTTTTTCGCAGTGTGTTGTCAAAAAAAGGAAATGATATTTTTTGCTGTTTGAGACAAGCCACTTTGGCTCAGGTGACTGGGTGTACAGTGCTACTTAAGTGTCATACAAGCCACCGAGGCTGGAAGACACAGAATGATGTAAATAGAAGTTGGGTACATCATCCAAAAAGTGGTACCCTCAGAGTACTTGCTTGGTCCTTCTATGTCCCTAGATATCACTACTGTCTTAGTACAGTTTTTGCAGTGCCCAAAAATATCCCTCTGGGAATGCCAGATTTGCCACCCTAAACTGCAGTAGTGTCCTTAAGAGAGGAGATGCTCTGCTTGTGTCCTGCAAGGCATCCTTCTCTGGTTAGCATGCTCCAAGCACCAGTAACATGTACCTGCAGTTCAGCATGAAACCAACCTCTGCTGCCATTTTCACTGGGAAGTGTTAGAGGAGATGTGGTGGGACTGACCTCTAATATTAGAGCTTAAAAACAGAAGAACTGTCCTAGTGGTCCTGAACAAAGCCTATTTTCTTGCCAAAGGAAGAACTTGGGGTTTAGACCCAGCTCTTAGAATTTCTTAATTGTTTAAATACAGATCAGATTATATGCAGAGAACTTTAGTTGTGTTGGAAAAGTTTCTAATGAACCTTCAAGTTTTGAGGTCTTAGGAGCTGGTTTTCAGGATCGTGCCCATGGTCTCAGGTAGCAGCTTTTTCCTTGAAGGCACCTAAGCACCATTTGGCAGCATAACCAATTTGCAGCCTACACAAGTGGAATCTGTGTGGGGCTTTGAGGATAAAGCTCTTACAGTCACAAGAAGTACAGCTCCTCCACCCAGTGTTATCCACTTTGGCATGCTTCCAGCATAAAAAAGAGAAAAGGTATTCCCAAGTCCTTCTTATCAGATGGGGTTTCAGCTATTTGCTCCTTTCAGGTCACCTCAGTTTAGCCCCCTTCAGTGTTCCACAGTAGCCCAGCATATTTGTTGGGAACAAGGAGTCATGGACAGAGTAATAACAACTGTTTTCCACATTAGGTTGCTTCCTCCTCTCAATTACAAAACCCTATTATTATTATTGTTTACTTTTAAACAATGAGAATGCTCTGTCCCCTCTCTCCCTGTTCCAGCAGAGGCCAACCTCAGACCCTTGTAGTCCACTGGGTTTTCATGGATGCTCTGCAGCGTAGTCATGGTGTGGCACTGCTGCCCTGAAGTCTCCTCTCCAAAACAATGGGCTTGTTCACGCTTGAATAGTTTAAATTTTTTAAAAACAATTTCCTCTACATGACTACTGCTCTACTTAGAAAGGAAAAAACAGAGGTTGCTGTGGGTACCTGCAAACAGCATCAACGCTTCAGAGACAGAAGGCATCTTTGAGAGCACAATACCCACAGTTAAGCCAGCAAGGGGAGGCAGCGCACTGTAAAACAATAATATGAGAACAAAGAAAATGTAACAAAGTAGGCTTTGCATTACAAATTGCCAAACTGAGGAACACACCAGAAATACCCTGGTTAGCTTGTAATCTCTGCTGGCACATGGGAGCAGTAACTTCACTAGAACTGCAGCTACAGATGGGAGTGGGCTCACCTTATGTCTGAGTCCCTTTCTCAGGAGAAACCTCAGTTTATAGCAGCACACCTGATCTGAAGAGCTGCTTGGAAAGGAGTATTTGCACAAGCTCTTTGTCAGCAACCTGCTGGTGGCTGCACCTGTGAATCTTGAAAGGCCTGGAACCCAGGCCAGCTGGGCTGGCTGCAGCGGAGCACAGGCACACTGCTCTTTTGGGCAAGCTGATGGTAGAGCTGCAACTCTTTTCCTTCCCCTCAGGTACAGTGCTGCCTTCTTGAAGAAGAAAACATGAAACAGGCTCAATGAAGTTACGAATTTTTCTTGTTGGTTTGTGGGGGCTATTATGCTTACGTGCTCTTCCTTCTTTGTAGTTGAGCTGTTTCCTTCACTAGCTAACGAACTAAGGAAATGGAAAATGTGGATTGGTTTTTTCTGCTCTAAGGAACTGTATGCAGCCAATGGTAGGGAATACAGTTTATATTTAAGCTGCATCAAATTTGTTCACAGGGTGTGAAAAAGAATTCCAATGAAGGAAAAAACCTCTGAGAGCTGGTGGAAAACATTTCCAGATCCCAGGATGGAAAAAGATGGAATATTTGGGTGCCTTTTGTACCCTAGTTCCCCAAGTGCTCTGAGGATGTCTGTACAAGATATTCTTTAAATACATTTAAATACACTTTTTTTTAATCCCCATTTCTTGTCCAAAGGTTTTCCTCCAAAATGTACTGCAGCAAAGAAATCCTCACTGAGGAGTGGGGATACTTACAATACTTTTATTTTGCTGTTGTTCTCTTTGTCTGAGCAGTACCCTCGGTTCTTTGCTGATCCTTTGAATTGACTGGCTATCAGTATTTATTATCCTTGGTATTGTACACTTGGTGTCCTGAGAAGGTGTGGATGTGTGTTCAGTGTTGGCTGAGCTGCTGTAGCACGTAGACGAGCAGCAGTCACAGGATGTTCTGTGTTTGAGTAAGGGGAGAGGGAGGCTTTTAGCAAAGAACATAAAACGTCCTCTTAAAAAGACACTGTTAAGTACTTCAGAGATTGGCTGCAGGATGAGACCTTCATTGAAGAGGCCTTATTTGCTGCCACCGTAGTGCAGCGTGATCTACAAAGAGCACTCTCACCTTTGATCTGCTTGCCTCGTGGTTTTCCACTTAATGCAAATACAAGGGTAAGAGCCAAGTTAAAATTACATTAATTGGGTGAGCACTTGGTAAAGCAGGAGCTGGTGGAAATTAAATGTGTTTTTTGCAGAGGCAACAAGGGGAAGAACAGAAAGAATGGCTGGGGGGTGGGTTGTCTCTCACTCCTGTGAAATTCATGGTTCAGCTGCTGCATATGTCAGAACAAGTGGAATTTGCTCTTTGGCCTTTGTTTCATCCTTCTTTACATCTTTGTTCTTATGGAAAGAAGAAATACAAAACTGTTTCAAAAGCTTTTTGAGGTTAAGGCATTAACCCAGGACTGCAAAAGAGAGAGACTGAGTAAGTTTTGTTTTCTGTTAATTGCAAAATCCCAATCAATGGTGGTTAGGAGGTTGATGTGATGGGTTGCCAGGTTTTTATAGGCTTTTCCCCCTTATTAGCTGAAGGTTTGCATTATAACTTCTTGTGCATGGCTGATGCTTCTGTTTTCTTTACTTTTCATCTCAGAATGGTGTGAAGATTTTTGAGGCATGCTGAAAAATCTTGCCTTCTGAAGTTGAAGGCTAAAGCTAATAAACCACCCTTGGCAGAGGAGTGGTTTTGTTGTTTGAATCCACAACGCTGCCCGAGCTGTCACACCTAGGCCAAAAGTAAATACACTAACAGGGCAAGGAGACAGACTGAATGTGGAAAATGAAGGTAATGCTGCTGTTAAACAGCATGGTCTCTATACTGCTATCCTGAACACGCCAGGAAACATCCCAGGAAAGTGGAAAAGAAGGAAAATGTCTATGGCTTTAGGCTGATTAAAATCTCAGGGGCTGACTGCTTTTTCAATCAGGTAAGGGTATAGATTTCCTGTTTGCTTCCCAGGGACTGGAAACAGGACACAGTTACAGCTGCTGCACTGCAGTTGTTTATGGATGTTGTAACAACTTTTTGCAGGGTTACAGTGTTTTATCTTTTTTTTTTTTTTTTTCCTAAAGAAGTGTTTTGTTGAAGGGATCACTGCCCTTTTTTTAAGGATACAATAATGTTTTTTTTTCCAAAATCCTGCATCTACAAAGTAAAAAGGTCAGGTGGGATTGTATGTTGTGTCTTCCCACAGAGAGCAACCAATGTTAGCTTTCTCTTGTCTCCATTGACTAATTTTAACCAAGAATACCACTGAGCACAAGGGATAAGGTATTTTGTTCTCTTATTGCAGTGAGATTTTCTTTCTTCGAAGGAAGTGAATTTCTATAGAGAACCTGAAGCAGTTCTCCAGTTTGGCCCTCCAGAAGTCAATATAGTGTGTTTTCTGCTCTTTTTCTTTTTGATCAGTGAAAAATGAGCTTTGGTTACTATTTCCTGATACTTTCCTTTTCTTGAGAAAACTGTGGAGCTTGTTGAAGCCCAGGAGGTTGAAATGATTGGCAATGGGAGAAGTTTTAAATACTATTTTGGGAACCCCTAGGTGTAGAGAATGGTGAGCTTTGAGCGTTGCTTGTCTTTTTTCACACTTTTCCCATGAGTGGGGACTTGGTGCAGTTGCTGCAGTGTGCATGTCTTGCCCACAAAAATTCCAAATCATGAGTCAAAATCAAAACTGTCTTGAAAAGTAAGAAGCTTAAGATGACAGTGGCATTTTTAGCCTACCTGTTGCATGGGGTTTACCATTTTCAAGTGTAGCCTCACAGTAATGTGGGTCAGATTTATGCAGCGAAGGACTTAAGACTGAAGGTCACCTCTGAAGGACTTTGCCTATACTGACTAAATGAGTATAGACATACTCCTAAATAAAGGCAGCTGCCATGATCTGATAGCCAAATTTCTTTTTATTTCATTTGGAGCTAATAATGATCCTCCAGTACTGAAATATCACAGCTAAGTTGTCCAAACCCACCCCAACTGATTATTTTAAAGATGTGATGGAATGAATGTTTTCTGTCTCACAATTTTATCTCAGATCAAAAGCAGGTTTCTCTTCTCCCTGTCCTGTTTGCTCTTTCAGGATTTTGGAGAGTTCTGCAAATGTTCTTTCCCTTCCCTTTCCTTCCTTCGTAATAAATAGTTTTGCAGCCTTTATCTGTGTTCATCAGCATTACAAGAGCATCTGATATTTTTGTTGGAACCAATTCTCCCACAACTTTTGACCTGAAAGTTTTTCTGCTTCCTGAGTATCTTTATTAAACTGGGAAAAAATGATTCTGTGTATTTTAAGAGTCATAAAAAGGGTTTCCTATAGCTGACAAAGTTTTCTTTTATATTTTGACTATAAATACAGTTGTGATTGTGACACAACACTTCATTTGTGATAATGGTCTCTGATAGTTTTCCTTGCTTTCTGGAGTAATGTTCTTATGTTTCAGAATACAGAATAAACTGGTTTTTCTTTTCCCGAGTTTAATTCCTGTGCTGCTTTCATCACATGTTTCTGTTATTGTTACTCACTGTTGGGTTCTTTCTGCTTTCACTGAACTTCACATCCATTTCTTTTTCTTATCTCCTCCACTTGCTCCTTCAGTCCCACTGCTGCTATAAAATTGGATCTCAATCTCTTGATTTTTCCTGAATTTTAGTCCTGCCTTCTATCTAACGCCAGTGGTGATTTGGTTTCCACCTTTAATTCCAGTTTTCAGTACTTCTCAGACTGCAACCTCCTGTCTCCTGAATTTTGACTAGCACTGCAGATAACTTCAGCGCAGAGCCCGGAGTCCCCTTTTCCTCCCCCCGGTGCAGTCTGAGCAGCCACGTCTCGCTGCACTGCTGCTGGTTCTGAAGTTAAAAGGTCACATCCATTTCTTTGTTGGCTTTTGCAGCTGCGTACGGACCAAACTGTCACTAAATACTGCAGGATAAAGTGTTTTACTGCTAAGTCTTGTGCGATTAAATATGACCTTCAGAGAAGTCCTGGTTTTGTGTCTCTTTGAAATGGAGACTTCAGAAAAGCCCCCAGCATCGTGAAGGGGAGGCCTATGAGAAGCTCTTTAAAAAAGACACCTAAATAGAATTGAATTTTAATCAGTTTATATTTTCTTGAAAACACCAGAAAGATACACTCTTTAGAAGCTGAAACAAGTGTGTGATAACTGCATTCAGTGCCCAGGCTTCTGTCATGGTTTTGGGGAAGACCTCTAAGAGTAGTCCTAAGGCCAGAGAAGTGCCATCTTTAATAGGGTGCTACACTTCCTTAGAAATTACTGAAGTGGTTTTTTTACTTTTTAGTTTTGCTTTCCAGATACCTGGTGTAAGGGATGTTAGGCTTGAAAGCTTTGAAATTATTCTCTTATTATTACCATACAGTGTAAAGAGTGCTTTCAAGATGTTCTTTCTTAGCAGGTTTCCTATATTTTTTCCTGGTAATACAGCAGCACACAGGGCTAATCGAACAGCTTCCCTCACTTCTGAGTGCTCTGGCAACTGTTGGTTGCATGCTCATTTTCATGGAAAAAGTGTCTTTCATCATGGACAGCAGTTTTTGTGGCTTTTTTTTTCCTGACCATGAGTTCTGATTGCTTGTGCTTGCTTAAATTTATGTTTGGATGTGATACAGGGAACCTTTTTTTGAGGACTCAGCATCCAAATTGCAAACTGCCAAAGCAGTTTGAAAATGGTCTAGTCTTGCTGCTGCATGGAGGTTTAACAAGCTGCTTTTGTGTAATGGGTGTCCCCAGACACGCGTGTTTGTGCGCGTGTGTCTGTATAATGTGTATATAAACTCATTTTAATGTTTTGCAAGCTTTTGATGTTAACCAGATGGAATTGTCAGTTTTGAATGCTTGATGACTTTAAAAAGAATGAAACCTTTTTTTGCATTCATTTATTGAAAAAAAACATCAAGAAGGATTAGAAGGAGAAAATGAATGGGGCTTTTAAATAGTCTGACTAGATGCCAACACATGATGCATCAAATTGCTCAATGTCCTCAAAACTCCAGCCAATTATAAATTCTGCAGTTACAGGTGTAAGTTAGGTGTATTTTGCCAGGTTTTTTTTTAGAAATCGTAAGCATTTACATTATGCTAGATGATTTTTGTAAAGATTGCTTTAGTCGTTCTAAATCCCACAAAGTACCACACCATTTTATTGATGTGCTTTTTGCTAAGTACCACACCCCTGAAGGAAAAATACATTGAATAATTATATTTTAAGGTTGAACTTACCTAACTTTAATATCCTTTGCCACAAATGTGGCCACCTTCGTGTTGCACGCTTGCACTTTCTTTATTAAGCAGGTACAGTATCTTCTATATTTAAGCCACGGTCATAGCTTCCTTCTCTGAGTTTCATGAAACAAAGATGACGCAATCTTTTACCCTCAATTGGCTTTGCATGAACCCTTTAACAGCATCTTCCTCTGCTCTGTGGGCTGGAAGATGTCACTCGCAGCCCATGCTGAGGTGGCAGGGAAAGCTTGACCCGGGCGTGGAGCAGCAGTGGAATTGAAATGGGTTTCCTGGCATTTATAAAAATATCCACGTGTGCCCACGCAGATTTTCGCAGGAGGGCTGTTGCTCTTGTGTGTTTTAATAAAGCATAAATTTACCCTTAAGGCTTGTTGCTAAAATGAGTGCCCACATACCACCATTTCCTCTCTGACTGTATTTCAAGCTGGATCACAAAGACCAGGGAAGGGTTTTGTGCTTTGACTCATGTGTTCTTTCTTGCTGTTCTCTAAAGCTCACAGCAAGGACACCAGGTATTATAACCATGAAGCAAATGTTTCCCTCATGCACATCCTCCAAAAAAGCATGCTAAAATAGAAAGGCTTTTGGTTACTGTCTGGAGCTCTCTAGGAGTGTTTCACAGGACTCTGTAGCATCTCTAGCTCTGTGAAATTTTAAGTTTTCTGTGCAGAATGGAACTGACAGAAAAAAAAATCACTTTTGTCAAAAATACTTTTTATCCAGGCAGCTGAGGCCAGTTTCCACAGAGAGGCTTGGTGTGGGCTCCAGTCCCTGCAGCACGGTGAGAGGAGGCTCTGAGGCTCCTGTACAGCAGAGGCTGAGCTCGCTGTACCATTTCTTCATGTGTGTTGTTCAGTCTAAGGACACTGTTTCCTGAAGGTGGGAAGTGGAGGTGTGTCTAGTTGGTTAATACTGAAGGGTTGAAACAAACAGTTCTGTATTTTGGTGCTCTTAGCTGTTCCCGTTATTAGATCTTGAGTGGTCCAGAAAAAGCATATGTAATGGTGAGTTTTGGAGATCTGAGGCTAGGAAGGAAGAAGCTAAGTGGGAGTCTGGAGGATGGAGATTGCATGCATCTGTTGCACTAGTCCAAGAAATCGAATTATTTTTAAATGAGTACTTGGTTTTTACCTGAATGACTTTTTCCACTCTTCCTTTGCTCTCAAATTAAAGGCAGAAGCCTGTTGAGAGGTAATTGTCCCTGTTATGTACAACAGGAAGGGGGTCTGGAACAGGCAATGTTGATTAATACAGGAGTTTATACTTCCTCGCTGTCTTGACAATGAGAAGCAGCACAACCAACACGCTGTAGGTGGTTCTTTTTCCATGTTTTCAGGGTGTTTTCCTTAAGGAAGCTTGCCAATGTATCAGGTTCTTTTCTCTTATTGAATGAGTGTAGGTCAATGGGATACCTTTCAGAGAAGAAGGCAGCTCCTCTTTCACTTGGTTTTGATCTCTGAAGGAAGGCTGTAAATTGTCCCCCCCCCCCCCTTTATGTGGAAAGCACTCCCATAGCTGCTTTATCATTGGGTAAAACTTCAGATAGCAAGAGTTGGGTTTTCGTCATGCTGTGCTGCAGCTGATGGCAACCCCCTGTTACTACTAACAGTCGTATCTAGTCAGCCAAGCATATTGGTGAGGACTCTCACTGGCAAATGTCTGAGGCTGGCGTGGTGCCGTTGAGTGAGTGTCAGCGTGTATAGCTGCACGTGCTTTATCATAGGTAGCAGCATGTCTAGCTGCTCTGCAACTGTTCTTCCTGGAGCCACGCTGTAGCACAAGAGCTATAGATAAAATGTTATGAATCATGATCTTTGTCTGAGGACTACAAGGCAAGATATCGATCTAGGAGCGCGCACAGCCACCAAGCCGGTTAGGTGACGGGCTCAGAAAGGAGGGAGTATGGGCTTGGAGCCCAGGCGTAGATCCTGTTTCTGATGTTGCAACAGATGCTGTTACCTGATCCAAGAGAGGTCACTTACTCTGTTTCAACTTTCACATGTGTGAGTATTTACTTGACTTGTGGGAGCAGTGTGAAGACTCATTCACTAATTTCAAACTCTCTTCAAAATCCAATATGATAATAATGACCTCATAAAATACAGAGCAGTTAAGTAAAACATTTCTAAGGAGTGTTATTTCTCTTAAATCTACCTTTAATTAAAAACATCTGGTATTGCTTAGGGAAGTTGTGTTTTGACGTAGTACAAAGTGTAATGGGCCCCAAAATGAAATAGCAGAATTAAAAGTAAATTACCTCAATTACATTCTTTGGGTCACATTGTAATGCCGTGCACTGAATAGAGCTGCTTGTATAAATGGTAGATTTATTATAATACATCTGACTGCTCTGGATTTATAAACAGTTCCTGCCATGTGGCAGACGAGTGGTGAGAGCACAAATGTGGGGCACTTCAGAAAATAACCTCTGGTGTGGTCTGTGGGTGACCTGTGTTGGTCTGGGGTTTGCATTTCTGGGGTTGGTTGGTGGCTAGGAGTGCTGAAGCAGAAACAGAGCTTTTCCCCATCTGCAGATGGATTTTTGGGAGCAGATGTAACCATCAATCCAACTTTTTATCCTCATTGTCCTCTTTCCTTGACCCTTCTTGTTGGGTAAGGGCTCTTATAACACCATGAAGTGAAGAAAAACAATCTGTTTGTTTTCATATGGTTGTTGCTGTCACTCCTGCTCACTGGTTCACGCCCTGTATTGGTGAGCCTGGATTGCTGGTAACTAATCTCAAGTGTATTAATTAACAGGTAGTCCTGTCACTGGACAATTATTTAAAGGATCAAGTAAAGGAAGTGAGAGGAGCATTTGTGTCTGAAAGATCATATGGAATATTTTGGTTATAGCTGATTTTATTATCTGCTGCGTTAGTTTCCATTTTGTTATTAAGATTGTACATATTCTCTAATGTGGCTTCATAAGTTGAAATGCATGTTCTTTTGATGGTTCCTGCTGCTTTGGGTAGGCTCCTTCATAGGGAACAGGTGCTTGATGGGTTTACCACCAAGGAAAACATCTCGGTTTGGTTCCACCAAAGACATGTGGGTGAGAATTCCATCAGAGACAGGAAACGCTGGGTGCATTTCTGGGCTGCTTTCTAACCAAAGCTCACTGGAAGATGACATCTTCCCCTTGGGCAGTTAATTTCCCTGTGTGGAGAAGGGGTGAGTGGTAGAAAAAGGTGGTGATGATGGATTTTCTGGATCATCACTTGTTAAAGCTAGGACTCTTAAAGGGAGGTTCATGACAAGGCACACTTAGGATTAATTTTTTAATGCATTCGTACTCTGCTGGTGTTTGGACAGTACATGTGTTCACGCTCAGAGCAAACAGCTTGCATCTACTGCACGCCAGTGCTTTACGCAGGAAAAGGAGCAGTAAGTAACCAGCAGCCAGCGAGCCCTTCGGAGAACCTCGGAGCCTGCTGACAGGCACAGTTGCTCTGCATGTAATTTGAAGAAGGGTATTGTGTCCCCAGTGGCTTTGACTGAAAGATGGAGTTTTGTGCTCTTGTTTTGCACTGAAGACGGGCTCACGGATAAATAGGTCACTGTCTGCAGAACTATTCTGCACTAAATCGATTAGAAGCAACATGACCTTAAGCCTGATCTCCTTGCTCTACAAAGATATTGCTGAATTGTGGCTGCTCCTGAAGAAAAGCACAGGTGTGTTTAGTCTTTCACATTTTCTGACTTACTTGATTGCAGGTCAAGCCGGGACCCCACTGGCAACGTTAGCCTACCCAGGAGAGCGGGATGTGGTTTAGTACAAGGGCAGAAGCTGTACTCTCTTTGTGTACATTCATATATAAATGTAATGTTACAGGTGTGTGTGTGTTCTGTCCTTGTGTAAATTTGCAGTGTATCTTTTTTTTCGGGGACGTTATCTCTTGGTACATCAGGCATGGCCACTAAATCTATTCCCGTGTTTTCCAGGGAAGGTACTTTGCTCAGGATTCGCTCGTGCAGTGATTATGGCGCTCGGAACCGCTGCTAAAGCTTACAAGGAGAATTTGCGGTCGCAGAGAGTGGTCCTGCTGTTGCTGAATTATAGTGGGCTTTAATTTCCAATTCATTGCATTTTATGTAAATACTGGGCACTTGATTTCTCCTGATCCCTGTTTGAGGTGGGGGAAAAAAGCACAGTTTCTTTCGCGGGATACAATTTGGCATCCCCTAGTTGTTAGTGGAGGAGGGTTAATCTAAAATGCATTATTTCTTAAATTCCTTCAGTCAGAGCTTTCTATAGGAATGTTGTTTCTGTTAAGATATAATGAAATAGTGGAGATATTATTTGCTGTTAATAGTGCAGCTACAGTCCATCGCAAAACTGAAAGCGTGTTTTGTGGAATAGAGACAAGCAAAAATTGCTTCCTTATTCTGGTGCTTGAATTCACATTTCCAGTTCTGTTTTCTGCTTTTGGAATGCGTGACTGCTGCAGAGGAGGACCAGAGAAAGAGCACCGAGTCCATGGACTGGTGTCTAACCTTCCAATGTTGTGGGGTTTGAAATGGCAAATTTAAATGGAACAGGTATGTAAAGGGTGGCTCTTCTTACTAATCTTTAATTAGTGTTACTAATTAAATTATCAACATGTGAGTCCGATTGCTCTGCTTCTCAGTAGTGCTCCATGTTTCTCTAGGGGTAATGCCAAAAGGCATGCAGCTCAGGAGGAAAGAATGAAAGATTTCAGAAAGGTGAGGCGAGGCAGATGGAAGGGGTGGAGGGATTAATCAGTCTGAGTAACCTTTGGTCATTATGTGCATCCTCCTCAGCGCTGCGACGGGAGGGTTTAGGAAATGGCTGATTATTGTAGGAGAGAGTGACTGTCTGGTTTAAACTGCAGGACCAGGCAGTGGTTTGTGTCAAATCACGGTGGTGCATCTATAACCGTGCCACGACTATTTGTGTAAGTTGCCAAGTTTAAAATAGGGGGTTTAAATTTGTATTTGATTATTGAGAAACAAGTGAGCAGGGCTGCTTTTGTTAGCAACTGTCAAGGCTTGATTTTCATCTGTTGACTGCCACCACTGCTTGTGGGCATGTTCAGCACATCAGAGAGATCTCCTTCCTGGAGAACTGTTGCAAGATTGTTTGAAGTGGGCAGCATGGTTTTCCCTTTGCCTGGCTCTGTTGTTTCCTTTTCCCTGTACAGCACTGAGGAGGTATCTTTTTTTGTGCCTAAAGTCAGCAGAAGGGAGAAAATTCGAGTGAAGGAGAGGTCTTAGATACCCATCTTTCCATTCTCAAACCTATGACAATTTCCAAGGAAAAATCCATCTTCTGGAGAAATTTCTTTGTGAGTCTGTGTCTGGGAGTAAGGGTAAGGAGGTGACAAAAAGGGTGGACAAACTGGAGAGGATGTGTTTGGGATATAGGCACAGGACTTGAGTCTCTGTTCTGCTTAAAGACTGAAGTAGTTGTGAACAGTGCTGGTTCTGGTCTTTGACATCCAAATGGGGATGAAAGCACCCCCTGTCTTCCAGGTACACTGCAAGACTAAAAAGTTTCTGAGCCAGTTTGGGTTTTGTGGTAGTGGGGTACGGAGCCAACACTGACCTCCTGTGGGTGTGGATTCCCAGGAGTCGGCAGGATCTCATGGAAGGTCCTTCATGGAGGTTCTCTGAGTTTTCTCGGAGTTTCTCTGACTAGGGGAAATGTGGAAAGAGGATGACTGGAGTCCCAGCCAGAGGTCTTCTGTGTGTGCATGTAATTGAGGGGAGTGTTCTTGAAGTCTGTCTGTCTCAGCCTTATTTGCAGTGAAGGTGGACTCCCTTCTGCTGCCGGAGCCAGGCGCAGCACTGGGAATTGCATGTCAGGGAGCCAATGGCACAGTGGATGAATCAGCATCCTTTCCGACCTCTCGGTGTTAAGAACATGCCCAAGCCTTAGCTGAAAGGAGGAAAGCAAGGGAAGTCAGTGCCATGCTTGTTTGCCTATGAGACAGGGATGGTGTGATCTTCTCAGAGCTGTAGTGCTGCAGCAGAAGGGATCAGCTGCTACGTGACAATTTTGCATCCTGCAAAGCTCTTAACTGTTGACATGGAGGATTGTGAGCAGCTGCTAACAAACAAATTATTGGCTGAATTTTTTTAGAAAGCAGAGCTGCTTAGCATGACCCTGAGCTATTTCCTCTTTCCTTTGGAAAAGCTAGCGCCTTAGTTTTCTTTTTTGTTTTAAATGTGGTTTTCAGAAAATGGATGCACCATGTAATATGTGATAGTAGGTAGATTTTATTAGCCCGAGATTCAGCAAGTGCATCAACATAACTAAATTTTACTCTATTCTCTATTCGTTTTTAAAGTTAGTATTCTGACTTTAGTACACAATTTAATTTGTATGTGTTCATTTATTGTAAGGTCATGATATCTATGCTGGAAATTTCTCTTCAGGATTGTGAGGTAGGCTTAGAGACTTCTGACCAGGGATTTCCTTCAGAATTACAGGGGAAAAAAATTGGAGAGGACCCCTGGATGCCACCTACTCCTTCCTCTTGCTCCAAACAAGATTAATTTTAAAGTTAATTAGCCTTCTAACCTGTCTGTCTGAGGTCTGTATATCTTTGAGGGTGGAGATTGCTCAGTCTCCCTGGGCAGCCTGTCCCAGTGCTTGACTCTTCTCATGGTGAATTTATTTACCTTGCATTTGGCTGGAATTTCCCATGCTTCAGTGTCTGACTGTTGCCTCTCATCCCTTTGCTGTGCAAAATTTCAGTAAAGACATTAACTCCTTTCTAATAAGCATTAGTGCCCTTTTAAAAACTAAAAGAAATGCTACAAACTTTCACAGAGTGCCTCAGTGGTGCCATTGAAACCCAGTACTTACTGGGACCTTGGGACAGGTTTTTAAAAGTAAATCCCCATCTTGGAACCACTGCTGTGACTTTTTGTTCGTCAGTTTATTTTAACCTGCCTTCAGTCTCAGAGGAGCAGACTATCCAGAGAGACTTCATCAGAAAATACCCACCACCAGCAAAGTGCATGGTCAAAGTTTGCTCTTTACCCTCTTCACTGCACTGGATGTACGAGAGATTCTGCCTCTCGTTACCATTTTACCTTGAAACCAAGGGAGCCTTATACGTGTGTTTCCTCAAATGCTTGCGTAGATCCCGTGTCTCAAGCACTTCTCTAAGTGTCAGATATTTGGTACTTTTTTTTTTTTTTTCATTTATATGGCTTTTCTCTTCAAAGTACAGCCCTCCTAGATTTCTGTTTGGAGAAGAGGACGCAAAGCCTTTGAAAATGGAAGAGCTGTTGCTCCTGGTGCTTTCTAAAGACCCTGGCTTTTACAAACCTTTGTTTCACAGAGCCTGTGGAATGGTAGCAAAGCTCAGCTCTGCTGTACTTATTTTCTTTTTTTCATGCTCAGTTAGGTGAGAGAAATTGTGGAAGTCATCTAATTCAGAGTAAGTGATGTGTCTATTCACTTTTCAGTCTGAATGTGTCAGAGATCTGTTGGGTTTAAGTTCTAAGCAAGGATTTTTCTCACTTTATGACCATGGCTTCCCTTAACAAAGGGCATGTTAGAACTTTTTTTAATGTGCATCTGCTTTGCTCTTGGCACACACAAAATACGGATTTTTTTGTTGCTGTTCCAGGAAGCTTAAGTACTTTCCCTATATGCCCAAAAGAGCACGTTTTTCAAGAGAAAGCTGTCAATCTTTGGACTTAGAGTCTAATAAAACAGCCTCTCAAAACAGAGTTAATATCCAGTTAGACTGTTACACTTATGGAATTAGAATCTCTTTTTGTTGATGTTGGTTGGGGTTTTGTTGGGTTTTTGTGTGTTTGATTCATGTTTGGGTTTTTTGTTAGGGTTTTTTTTTTTTTCTTCAGATGAGACACTGAAATCTTTGAGATTGTATCTTCATTGATTTGTTTTGAACAGTCAATTTCCATCAAAAATAACACCTTACAGGGCCGGAGCTTTAGTTAAAAGAACTTGATTAGTCATTACAGCCATGTGCCCAAACCTTAGATTGGATAATTAAAGGCTGCTTTGAGAGCTAAAAGAGGTGAAAATTGGGTGTTCAAAGCAGGTTGGATAGAGCTTTGAGCAACCTGGTCTAGTGAAAGACATCCCTGCCCATGGCAGAGGGCTTGGACTAGACAGCCTTTAAAGGTCCCTTTCAACCCAAACCACTCTGTGCCAGCCTCACAGTTGTTAGCACTGCAGCCTAATGCTGTGGTTAACATCAAGTACTGTTTCCAGTGTTTCAAGCTATGAGCTGTGCAGGCTGGCACTGTAGCCGCGCATCTTGGTAATCCCCTTTGAGTAAAGGAAGTCTAATGTGTCTCCAGAAAAGATATGTAAAATAAAGAATTAGTTTTTTATGACTTTGCTGTTTTATAGAAGTGATTTTAGGTTCAGATCAAGAGTAAAATCACACATTGTTTTTAATCCTGTCTTGCTTCTAAAATATCATAGAAAAGCAGCATTTGGTTTAGTTGAATTGCCAAGTTCTCCTACAGCTGGTCCTGTGCACGTTGACCTTTCTGTCAGAGCTTTGGGGCGTGCTTTGAGATACGTGTTTTTCTGCAGAGGGACATTTGAAAGCAGGTGGTTTCCTGAAAAGAGGTCCACTTTAGCATATGTGTTTTAAGCTGTGTGATTGCATCTTTAGTTTTTAAGTCATGCTGAAGGTTAGTTCTATAATTTACATGTAGTTCTTTTATTCAGAGTTAATCTTTCTATTTTCTGTATTTGTAAGACTTCCCCTTCTTTGCAAAGCTTTAGTAAAATTCTAATAGCAAAACTCTCATAATAATTTTCTCAGCGCATTAAATCGTATTAAATGCAGTTGTCAAAATCTAGTATTTTTGTTACTCTGTGGAGATTTGCTTGCTAAAGTGCCAAATGAGACACATCTGGGTCAACCACCCTCTTATCACTTGAGTGCTTGCTAGGAGAATATTCTCTGCCACTCAGGCTGTATCTAATATTTCTGTTAAAAAAAAATAAAATTAAATCCTTGCTTTTTGCAAAATCTGCTTCTTGATGGTGACTAAGTACATCTAATACCTTACTTATATTTTTATACTACACATTCAGCATGATTTGCAGTATTAAGGAGTTAATGATGCTGCAGTTTGGGCTATATTTGTTAATACTGTTTTGGAGGCGTGGTTCCTAGTAGTCTGAAACTATCCTGCAAGAACAGTAAATGGTTTACTAGCAAGCAAATAGAATTTCTTTTGCTTTCTTCAGGACATCCTGGAAGGAATGTGAGAGGAATATTATTGTTGCAATAGTAAGATCATGCCACCATCTGAATTTTTGCTTTTAGATGGTAAGTCCATGTGATGGTGTTGCTGCACTTTATCCCCAAGTCCTCTTTGTGGCAGTTAAAAAGTTATATTATAATAGGGCTGCGTGGCATGACTAAAAGTTCCTCTTCCTTCTTGGTCTGGCAAAGGAGTAATTATCATGATTTGAAATAATTACCATGACTTGAAATAGCATGAAGAACACCTCGTTCTCACCAAAGCTGATTAGGTGTGCTTCAACACTGTCTGCAGCAAAAGCATAGCAAAAAAGAGCAGATGCTGTAGCTGGTTAACACTTGCACATTTCTTGTAACAATTGCAGTATCTCCCACTCCCCTCTGCTGTTGTGTTTTGGTTGGTTTGTGTAGGTTGGCTTTTGTTTGTTTCTTTTGGGGTTTTTTTTGTGTTTTTTTGGTTTTTTAATCATTCTTTTATTTTGTGTAGCTCCTAATATAATTTGTCTTCAGATTTTCTTCAAATATAAAGAAATATTAGATCTTGTGTTGATCCTTAGATTGCCTTCCTAATTATTACATAGTTTTCTTCTAGTTTCAGATCAGCTTGTGTTTGATTACTCTTCTAAGCCATATCCAAACTTAACGCTGATCCCTGAAAAGCTATGGGACTACAGAGGATGTGTGTCAAGAAGGTGTGACTGGTGAAGCAGATGATGTAGTTTTTAGCACTCAGTACCCTGTGAGTGCATCTACTATATGGGGAAGCGAGAGCATTGTACTTCCTCTGCTCTTTGTGCTTGGAGGTGTTATTATTTAGGCAAACGAAGACTGAGAACCGTATTGCTTTTTGTAGATGGAAGAGAACAAATACAACCTTTGACATGGACAATAAATGAACAAATGGAAAAAAATTAGAGAAGAGTTTGAAAGAAAAATCTTGCCTGGCTGTCAAAGTATGCTTCTGAGCAGCTGTTTCAGAATTTGAGTCAAGAAAATAGGGATTGTTACACCCTGTGGCCTGTGCCAGCCTAGCAGCACTGCATTCGCTGTATGCCTCAAGAGTTTTTCCTTAAAAGAGGGATCGGTGATTAACCTCCTTGCATGAAACCAAACCATCATCCTCATAGTTTTGCAGATAGTCCTGTGCCAAAGCTTCAAGCCTGTGATCTCAAAGAGAAAGCAGGTGGCCTTTTTTTTTTTTTTCCCCTCCTTCTTTATTTGTCATCACAGCAAGCAAGAATTATTTGGGTAAAGCAGGTGGTTTAGGTGGCATCTGTGTAATACAAAGCCTTTTTCCTTTTCTGTTATTTCACACATGACAAGTTCCTTTTATTTGAATAGCAGAATTGCATCATTTCGAGATCAATTTGTCTCTTCTAAGTAGTTGTGGTGTTCTTTGATTAAAGAAGCACAGTTATTGCATTTCATTTCAATTGAATCATTTAAATATTACCAAAACTTGGAGATAATGAAAAATGCTGCAGAAATATTTTATGGGCACTTGGTGCCACACAAAGCTGTTTGAAGCAGTAGATTGCTTTATTTCTAGTTGTGCTAGCAATTGGGATGCTGCTGGAGTTGAAGAATTTGTATTTCCCGCTTGCTTAGAATATTTTATCTCACCAGAAATAAGTAAGTTGCAAGAGCACTGTTTTACCCTGATGATAAAGTTCTTTCTAACTGCACTAGCAGAAAGCTGCCTTTTGCATGAAAATTCCAGAGGGTAAAACATTCCCTTTTCCTGGCCCTTTGTTTTGAGTGCAGTGTAGTCAAATAAAATAGAAATGAACTCTTCCTGAAGATATTTCAGAGTGGTGAGGTTTTAATACTTGGTTCACGAATGTTTGCATGAACTCTTGTCATCAGCCCAGTGTGATTAGAAATAGCACATGGACCCAAGGAGCTCAGTCTGCAGCTCTTGTACCTGAGCACACCTAGCACAGAGCTTGCGGGCATCATCACTCTTCAGCAGCGAGTTTTAAAAACCCATTTTAAAGCTGGAGAGCTGTCCTGATGTCTTGACTAGCTCATTAGTTTCATGTGGCTTAGCACAGAAAAGAACTATCTTCACCAGACCTTCTGCTCTGGCCCTTCCTCCTTTGAGGGCTACACAAAGGAGCTGAGTGTTAGTGGTGGTGGTCAGGGAGCGAAGATGAAGAGGAAAGAATGAGGAAATGAAAGGTTTGCCTTGGGGCTGAGAGAGATGAAGGGCTTGCTCTGAAAGTAATTATCTTGCATTTATAATTACCAGATGGGAGGGTGCTTTAATGAAGATATTTTTCATATGAAGATCCCCTTCATAAAAGGCACTCAACTCAAGTGGGTAGGCTGTTCCAGAGGAGAAGCAAAAGAAAACTGGTTGTGAAAAAGATAGTATTTCTTCAATTTAAGGCATGAATTTTCTAGAGAAGCCATAGACATTTTCTCAGGGAAATCTTGCTGACTTGTCAAGAAAGAGGAGGGGGAAAAGTGATTTGCAGCTTGCTTTATGGCGTGCTACTGGAATCTGTGCTGAAAGGCATAATTGTGTCCATATGTGTACATACAGGTTGGCTTTCAAGTTGGTATAAAGTAATGACTGTAGAATTTCATGCAGAGCTACTCAGAGTGGCGTAATTCCAGCTGGCTTGGTGGGAATTTGATTAAACCTATTACAAGAAGCTCATGAGCTGTGTCTAGAGACTTCCTTCTGCATAATGTAGAATCATAGAATAGTTTCAGCTGGAAGAGATCTTCAAGATCATCAAGTCCAACCTTATTCCTAGCCCTATCAAAAACCACTAAACCATGTCCCTAAGCACAACATCAACTGTGTCTTAAACCCCTCCAGGGATGGTGACTCCACCACCTCCCTGGGCAGGTCATTCCAATGCCTGACAACCCTTTCTCCAAAGAAATGCTTCCTAAGATCCAGCCTGAACCTCCTCTGGTTCAACTTCAGGCCTCTTGTTCTATTGCTTGTCACCAGGGAGAAGAGACCAACTCCCGTCTCACTACAACTTCCCTTCAGGAAAAGTAGGTACAGTCTGTTCAGACTCCCCTCCAGCATTGTCTTCTGTGAAAATGGTTTTACTTCTGCATGTCGGGTGAACTCCGAATGATGATGAGTTTCTGTTTGACTGGAAAAGAAAGAGGAGCACTTTACCAATAAGTGAAAATTGACTTGAGTGACATTGATCGTTTCCTCAGATCCGGGTTTCTTCAAGGCTTGCAGGCACCAGGAAATTCAAGCACAAGTTATCTTTGTGCCCTCGTGCTTAAATCTGTCATTGTGCTTCATTTGAAATGTGTCTTTGCTGAGATGGGGTCAGGGTCAGGCCCTCTGACCCATCTGCCTCCATCGTAGAGACAGGACTATCAAAGATTTAAAAGTGAATTAGAAGATGGTATATCTGTAAGACTGTGGCTCACATTTGTAGAGAGAAAGGCTTTCCATTGAATAAGAACCACATACCTGATTCCTTTATGTTAGTAAGATGACACTTCTGTCCTCTGTTACACTCATAGAATCATAGAATCATTATGGTTGGAAAGGACCTCCAGGGTCATCAAGTCCAACCTTTGTCCTAGCATTTCTCAACCACTACACCATATCCTCAAGCTCCACATCTAATCGTTCTTTAAACACCTCCAGGGATGGTGACTGCACCCCCTCCCTGGGCAGCCTGTTCCAGTGCCTCACCACCCTCTCAGTGAAGAATTTCCTCCCAATATCTCATCTAAACCTCCCCTGATGCAACTTGAGTCCATTCCCCCTTGTCCTATCATTACTAATGTGAGAGGAGAGACCAACACGAGCCTCTCTACAACCTCCTTTTAGGTAGTTGTAGAGGGCAATAAGGTCTCCTCTCAGCCTCCTCTTCTCCAGACTAAACAAACCCAGTTCCCTCAGCCGCTCTTCCCAGGGCAGGCTTTCCAGCCCTTTCACCAGCTTTGTTGCCCTCCTCTGCACTCGCTCCAGCCCCTCGATGTCCCTCCTGTGCTGTGGTGACCAAAACTGGACACAGTGCTCAAGGTGTGGTCTCACAAGTGCCGAGTATAGGGGTACGATCCCCTCCCTGCTCCTCCTGGCCACACCGTTTCTGACACAGGCCAGGATGCCATTGGCCTTCTTGGCCCCCTGGGCACACTGCTGGCTCCTGTTCAGCCGGGTATTGACCAACACCCCCAGGTCCTTTTCCCCAGGCAGCTCTCCAGCCCCTCCTCCCCAAGCCTGCAGCGTTGCTGGGGGTTGGTGTGACCCAAGTGCAGGACCCAGCACTTGGCTTTGTTAAACTCCCTAGAGTTGAGCTCAGCCCATCTCTCCAGCCTGTCCAGATCCCGCTGCAGAGCCTTCCTACCCTCAAGCAGATCGACACTTGCGCTTAATTTTGTGTTGTCTGCAAATTTCCTGAGGGTTCATTCGATTCCCTCGTCCAGGCCATTGGTGAATACATTAAACAAGACGGGTCCCAAAGCTGAGCCCTGAGGGACACCCTTGTGACTGGTCACCAACTGGATTTTACTCCGTTCACCAGCACCCTCTGGGCTCAGCCATCCAGCCAGTTTCTAACCCAGCCAAGAGTCCTCCTGTCTGTGCCATGGCCTGCCAGCTTCTCCAGCAGAATGCTGTGGGAAACGGTGCCAGAGCCTTCCTGAAGTCCAGGTAGACAGCATCCACCGCCTTGCCCTCACCCACTGGGCGGGTCACCTGGTCATAGAAGGAGATCAGGTTGGTTAAACAGGACTTGCCCTTCATGAACCCATGTTGGCTGGGCCTGATCCCCCCATTGTCCTGCACTTGCTGTGTGATCACCCTCAAAATGAACTGTTCCATAATCTTCCCCAGGACCGAGGTCAGACTGACAGGCTTGCAGTTCCCTGGATCATCCTTCCTGCCCTCACAGTTTAAATGCTAGATAATGTGGGGTTTTTTTTAAAGAACCTCCAGTTGTTGGCTTAGAAAATTATCTTTCTGCATTCCCAGCTATTACATTTGTTATTTTTTTAAAAAACAAAGTAATAACTTTCCAGAATCTTATTTGACTTTATTAGGATCTACAATACCAGATAAGCTATAAATGCCAGGGGCTTTCTTTTAAGCAAGCTACTCTGGCAAACTCTTTAAAATGAGCCCTTCAAGAAAGACTGGATATTCTAGCATGTTTTGATATAAGCATCTTGATATAAGCATCTTATTTTTTCAGCTGCGGTCTCTGTTTTGAAACTACTATGTAAAGCAGTCAAGGTAGAACAGGAAAAATCATGGTCTGCATAAATCTTAATCCATGTAAGTGAAAGTAGAGCTTGAGCCTATAAAAACTCCTTAGAAAACTGCGAACAGATTTTCAGTAATTCTGTATTTTAATGTTCACTTAATTAGCTTGACTAAAATGGAAGTTGTCTCTGAAGAGCGTAGCAGGTGGCAGATTCTCTATTTAAAGAATATTTCCAAGAAGTCCTTTTTTCTTCAGTGTCCATGAGTGTAAGGAAGGAGCGTGTGCCCTCGCAGTCTGTTCCACGTGTGTGCCTTTCCTTACCCTGTCCTGTTAAGGAAACAGCATGTTCAAGTAATGATGGGTGAGCTTAAAGAGAAATCAGATTAAATCCTAAACAAACTGCGATAAACCTTCTTTTTTAGGGGTATAATAAATACAAAGGGAATTATGCAGGGCAATGAGTTTTTACAATTACATCTCCTCTGAAAGGAGGCGGGATATTGGAGGGGGATTTCTGGCTAAGTCTAGGGAGTGCTGATACTGGGTTTAGGTGTCAAGTGGCTGGGTGTGAACTGTTCAGCAGTTCCAGAGTTGCATTTGCTTGCACTGCCATTTTTTATTTCAGTTGTTTCAAGTTCTTGAAAATGAGCTCTGATCTTAGTGCATCCTCTGCTTACTGAAGGGCGGCACGGAGCCAGATCAGCAAGGGCAAGATGCGAAGGGGGCTGCGCTTTGGCGGAGGAGGGGGCAGCAGGAAGGGCTTTGTGAGGTTTTCCATCTGTCACCAGGCACAGTTGTGCTGCTCCTTCAGTTGCAAACACACTGGCACTTCAATCTGAGTTACAGCTGAGTTTAAAACCAGGTGGAGGAAAATACTGTCTCTTCGGTGAAATGGTATTTGACCTTGTGGTTGTGGGCTGTCCTGTGCTGATTGCAAAAGCTGCTGTTCCTGTCAGAGGAAACGTTGGGGCAACTGAATCTAGACTTGTGTCTTTACCTGGCAGAGGTCAGAACCACAGAGAGATTGATCACACAGATAGATGAAGAACTGGTGTCCATTATGTATCTGGGTAACATAAAGAGTTACAGACATCTTGCCAGCTTGAATGATATGTGTCACATACATACTTGCATATGCAAAGCACACCTATTTTATTACATGTTTATGCTGCAATAATGTAAAGTATTTCTGCCTGTGGCTGTAGGCAGAATGGCATATAAAAAAGTGATTACATTAATTTCCCTTTTCCCATATCTCACCAAAATATTAGACATTGACCCTGTAATAGGTTTATGTTTAGGTAAATGGGTGCAACGGGAGGCATTGGTTTGCAGAACTGGAGGGTTTACTCTAGTTTCTTAAAGACTGCTGCACTAGGGCTCCTTATATTAAAAAACACTGACAGCAAAAATAGAATCTAAAATCCTTTTTCTGTTGGGGGAGGTGTCCACTTTCCTGGAAATAACTTGGATGTCTGAGATTGGACTTTTGAAAGATCTGTGTTCAGTTTTCCTTTAAAAATATTAAGATGATGACATAACTGAAGGGCTGGTTGAAATATGACTTAACAGTTAAATGTGTCCACTTATGGATTTGACAGCATGGTATGCAGAGGTCTTATGATCAAGCAGCTGTTCACCGGATGCAGAAAATTAGCTCTGATCAGTACGTGACCTTGAAAGTGGTCATGGGTCTTCCTCTGCCTGACTGACCAAAAGAGAACAGAGAAGTTCTGTTTCCCAATATAAGCTGTTGCTTATCTGGAAGAAGTAACTGAAAGTGTGTTTTCTTGTTGTTCGCAAATAATTGCAGTTCTGGAATTTTACATCCATGAGATTTGCTTATAAAAGTGAGTGGCTCACCCCTGAAGATCTAGCATTTGAAAGATCTCAGCCATAGAAAGTCCCTTCCTTGAGAGCCAGAGCTCTATTTCTGTTCGATTATCTTGTACTTGAAGGCAGATGACACTTACCCTTACACCACTTTTAGGTTTTTACTTACTTTTCCTCTGTTCATAGTTCTGAGTGTCAGGTTTGAGTCTATCTTAATGGCATTTCAATGTACATGAAAAGCAGAACTTCTTTATACAATACCGGATTAAAAGAAGTGTTCAAAACCAAATAATGAAAATGACAGTTTATCCCATCACTACTTTTCAATGAGCCTAAAAATGTAGAATAATTAATATTTTGGAATTGTAGAAGAGTGAAGCTTTTTGTTTTCCTTATATGAAAATGAGATAACAGTTTAATGAACAAGGCAACTCTGTGATGCAGTCTCTACCACACTCAGTGAAACTTGGGTTTCTGCTTGACCACTGGAAATATGCCTCTGCTCAAACACTGTGGCAGAAGGCAAAGGCTCAGGAAAGCAGGATGTTTATCATTAAGCTGAAGTGGAAGGGCTGAGATAAAAGATTAAGCAATACTTTTCACCACTGAGGTACAAGTGTGTGTGTGTGTTCAATGTTGTGATGTACTTTCAAGCAAGTTCTACATACATTATTGAACACTGCCTCAGGGTATTTGAACCCTAGAAAGCAGGCTAGAGGGATCATAATTTTCTCTTTCATGTGAGTTGAGAAGATTTTAATAAAAATTGTCTTGGATATGTAAAAGCCCCCACTGTTTAACTGAGGAATATTAGCTCTACAGTGTTTGGTTCAGTGACATGCTGCACTGCTTCAAGTGTCAGCAAATCCACATTACTCTTTTATCAACATGCTGTTCAAAGAAAAGTTTGCCCTTGGCAGATACTTGAAAGACTCCAGACTTTTTAACGTATTTTTGAAAGCTTGGATAGTTTTCTGGGTGTTTGTATTCTAGGGATGACTTATTTTTTTATTTTGTCTGCAGTGAAATTTTACATAAAATGACTTTGAAATGCAAACATTTATTTTTCTTTTTTTTTTTTTTCCTTCCACAGATGAAATCATGCATCAGGATATCATTCCCCTCTATGCTGCAGATATTCAAGACCAGTTAAAGAAACAATTTGCTTACCTGTCAGGTAATAAGACTATGGTATTCCCTCCTATAGGCATTGCTTAGATATATGGTCCAGCCTGGTTTGCTTCCACAGTTTCTGAGGTCTCATATAGGAGAAACTCTTCTGTTATGAGCCATTCAAAAGGCAATCTATCAAGACTTGTTAGGTAAGGATTTATGCGAAGAAGATTTTGATTTTTTTTTTAAAGTATAATAAAAACAAATTATAGTTAATTTTCCAATACTTAGATTAATGGAATGGAGTTGAGGGTAGGATGAAAGAAATAATGGGTCAAAATAAATAAGGAAGTGCTGATGAGCCTGGTAGAGGAACGTGTAGTCTTCTGTAGTTAGCAAGTGCTCACAGCTAGAACAGGGCTGAAGCACTGATTTAGAGCTCTGAGCTAACTCAGCCCTCACTGAGAACTGGAGAGTGGCATGTGGATGTGCTGATAGTTGCTGTGGTCTTGCAGTCCTCGGTCCACAGCCTCAGCTGCCGCTGGCTCTGCTGTCAAGTTTGATGCTGAAGCCCAAGCTGACTCCTTGGTTTTGACTGAAGCGATGGAGCGAGCACCATGGTACCATGCTCCACTGCAGCCTTGGTGCTGGGGTCAGGCATGTGTAGTGTTGAGTTCTGGACAGGGTTTTTGGCTCGATATCACCACCTTCCTTCTACAAAGGACTTTGGTTTTAGGTGTAAATCTGTCTCTAAAAGCAGCACAGCCATGCTCCCACAGTGCAGGGTGTCTTTGCCCCTTGATAACCTGTGCCAGGTAGATGACAGGGTTCCCGTGTTTGTGCCATGCAACTGTTGGGTGCTAAGCTTGGTCCACCTTGATGTTGGAACCGCGGCTGGCTGATAGTGAGTAAAGGGAGATGGTGTCTTTGCTCACTGCTCAGGATGTGTGGCAGGTGTCTGAGGAGCTGCTGACTTTGTTTCCTGCCTGTAAAGCTGTTGCAAGTGTGCAGCAGTGAACTGGCTGGGGCTGCTGCCCTGCCCTGCCTGCAGCACACGGAGGGGAGAACATGAGGGGCTTTGCAGAGCTGCCTGCCTGTTTCAGAGAGATTGACCTTTCTGGGCTGATGCTGGGCTTTATGATTGTTCCCTCTTTCTTTGAATCCCTCCCTGCATCCGACCAAGAGATACAGGGGAATGAAGCAATCTAGTGCTTTGCTAGTCAAGAGCTCATTGAACCTTGTTGTACTCATAATTAATCATTAATTTATTCCTGCCACACAAGCTAAACGAATGGTGGGTCTGCAGGAGTGATGGTGTTTTCTCTGAGGTGGTGGTAGCACTTGGAAATAAGATGATTTTGTTGATGAAGTTGGCTGTTCATGCTCCATTTGAGATGATGGTGTTTGAGCTACAATTCTTTTCTGGCAGTTTATTTTTCTGACTTTCCAAGCCCTTCCTTTTTATTCAGGGCAGAAAATGGCTCATGTTAGTGTTATGCAAGAGTCACCTTATGGAGGAAAATGCAAGCAGGGTTTACGTGTTGCTCCTCTGAAGTGAGGGAGGGGCAGAAGCTGGTGACTACAGTCGACGAATAAAATTTCATTGAGTCCAACTGGAAATTATTCACATCTGAAGATAATTGAGTTTGCACAGCCACAAGCATCTTCAGCACTCATTACATCCACTATGCAGTGGAGCTTAGTACTAGCAGCCATTCCTCGTTCTATATTCTTCTGTTTATTCACTCTCCTGCCTATTACTCTGTTTTGTTTGCTTGAAATAGGATGGCTGCATTGCTGTGGACTATGACTATATTCTCTGCTGGTTTTTATTATTCTTGGGCATTTTGACTATTAGGCATTTTCTTTTCACTTTGGACTTCAATTCTTTTATCCTAATATTTTTCTGCAGGACACAGTTAATTTTCTGTGCAGTACAAAGTAGTGGTGTTATGGGTTCTGTGAACAAAGGAGCAGAGCTACTATCTTGATACTCATTTATGTACAGTTTGTTTATGAGTGGCTTTGCTATAATGCCATTTAGGATGTTCACAGTGTGTGTGAAGGTGACAACTTTGTTTATTACCAAGTTGCCCTGGAAATAGAATCTTAGGACATGGCACAAAACTGAGGTTAATGAAAGTCCATAGATTACAAATACTTTTGGTGAATAGCATCTTTGCAGGTATGGTGAACTGACTAACATGTTAGATGCGTTTCAGGTTTTAGTTTTTGGTTTTTTAACAGCAGTTGTGACACATACTTGAGAATTTCTCTAGCAGGATGTATCTAGGTCTCGTGGGGTGCTTACCTGAATGAAACCTGGTCTGCTGTTGTGGCTGAAGGCTCTAGCCCTTCCCAAGCTGCTTTCTGTGTTTTAGTCTAAATTGGGGTCACTTCTTTCCCTTGGTCTCTTTTCCTTTGCGGGTACAAAGTACTTTATGTCCCTTATTCTGCTAGATTATAATGTAAATGCTACAGGGGCATCCAAATTAGGCTTGAAATGAAACAAAATGAAGCAAAAACTTTTTGAATATGACAAAGTGCAATGAGATCGAGGTGCTAGCTACTCCTACAGGTGTTGAAGGCTCTAGCTCAGCAGGGAGTATGCAGTCGTGTGTTCAGCTTAAATCTAAGGAAGGGGCAAGATGAGGATGAGTTTGGTTTTTTAATCAGTCATTCACATAACAAGTTCATAAACCCTGAAGTTAATATTTTACCTGAGGCCCAGCTGTTTAGTTTTTCCCTTAGAGTTTTTTCTTTCAGTGGAACAAGGTCCTTATCTCTGCAAGAATTATTGCTCTTTTTGTTGTTGCTAGGCTGTATTAAACATCTTCTCTACTTGGTTCACTGTGTCACCTGCCTTTTTTCTTCCTTGAGTTAGTATTTGTGCAACCACTTTTTCTTCATTGCAAAGAATCTTCTGCCTTTTTTTTTTTTTTTAAATCCTCATGAAGGACATTGGAAGGTCCATTTAAATGGACCATTTAAAATGGCAAATGTATTCCTTCCAGTCTTTCATTCACATTTTATATTTTCTTTAAGTATTTCCTTTTCTTTTTCTGTGATTGGAAAGTTGCTGTGTGACTTTCATGCCCAACTTTGCAACTATCTGCCATTGCTGTTTGCAGCTATGTTAAAATAAATGTAGATGAATAAGAGCATACAGACAGGTGTGTGTGTTTATATGCATCTCAAATTGTACAAGCTATGTGATGTGCAAATGAGACTCTTGGCCACCGCAAAGACCGAACCAATTATTTCAAATCACTGTCATTTGAATGTCTCTTTATGCATCGAATATCTTCAAACAAGTATTTCCATTAAATGAAATACAAGTGTAAATTCCTGCTTACTTGATTTCTGCCTGTTGATTCATAGTTGTTTTCCTGCAGTTGAAAAATCACAGAATCACAGAGTGTTAGGGGTTGAAAGGGACCTTGGAGATCTTCGAGTTCAACCCCCCTGCCAGGGCAGGATCATATAAGCTACCCTACAACCTAATCTACCCTTAGTTAGCATTAGTTAGCATTGATCCTAGCTTTCAAAATGCTTACATCTTTGGCACTTTAAATTATCATTCTGAATAATATCGCTCTGAAAAATTCTTCTCTCTAACTTTATTTACTTGTGTGCTCTTGCTGTTCACTCTGGAAATGACCTGAAAATACCTCGCTGGATAAGCTGTTCCCTTTGAATTATTCACATGTGCTGAGTCTGTTTGTGAAACTGTTTTCCAAGTGGGTCCTGTACTACATATATCACATCAGTTAGTTAAAAAGATCACCTTGATATTTGTTGCTGCTGTAGCTTGGTCAATGTCTATGTTGTGTATTGGCAGTGGAAGAGGTATTGTGTGTTTTAGCAGCTGTACAACTTGTTTTTGCAATTTTCTCTGTCAATGCCATTTTAAATGGAAAAGAATACTAATTATCCCTCATCTGAGATTTATTTTTTGATACTAAGTCACTAATATGCCTCTTGATTAGAATCTGTGTAAAATGGTGTTGCAGTTTCCTTGGCTTCAGGCTTCTCTAACACCCTGCTCCCTTAATAAAAAGCAAACAAACAAAACCAAACAAAAAATCCAAAAGAGATTGCAGCTGTGATAGGAAAAGTTAGATGTAGCAGAATATAAAAGAATAAACACTAAATTACCTAGACTTACGGTAAACTTTACCAGTTCCATCTCACAGTAGCACAGCTAGTTTTCCAAGGATCAGTTTTCCACTCCTTTCATACATGAGATCATGATGCTCTGGGTCCACATAACTTTAACAGTTGGTGATATTGTTTAAATTGTTATTAAAGTTAAGAACATGAAGTTCTATATCCTAAGCACAGTTAAGTCCTCTTGCTACCTAACCTGTGAAGCTAATGCAATTTCTGAAAGATTGAACTGAAAAATTTCCGTGTTAGAGGTGTAATTTGTGTTAAATCTGTTAAAGAAGTTTCAGTTGAATAGGTTGACAAAGTTTGTTATAATATCAAAGAGCTAATATCAACGTTTTCCTTTAATGAAGGCTCATGGAAGTAGAGTGGAAGCAGATCTATTTAATTTAAAGTGGTGTTGCTTTTAAATTTACTTTAAATTATTAACATATGCTTCAGTGCTCATCTATGGTGTTTCCTTTTTTAGTCTGAATAGTAATCCTTTTAGTTGGAGAACGTTCCTTACAGATGCATGTTATGAGAGAAGTTTCAAGTAATTCTTGGGAATCCTCTCAGGTATAATGTGTGGGACCTGACTACACCTGCTGAAGGACTCTGGTGTGTTCTCTTCTGCTCTTTGCAATAAAAAACTACACCTAACACTCAAGTGACATTTGTTTAATATTTCTAAAACAAATAAGACTGAATGGTTTTCAACATTTCATGGAATCATAGAATGATTTGGGTTGGATGGAACCTTGAAAGGTCATTTTCCACCAACTTCACAGCCATAGGTAAGGACATCTTTCACTAGATCAGCTAACTCAAAGCCTCATCCAGCCTGACATTTGTATAGCCATAATATATATATATATATATTTTTTTTTTAACAAAAATAAGGGGGTTTAGTATTCTTTCAGAAATGTAGACTTAAATAAGAAGACTGAGAAAATTCTCTCAAAGAGATACTTGGTAGTTTTAGGAGTATATAAAGCTATTAAGTTTCAGTTGTGTAGGTCAGTGCATCCCTGCTTAAGCCTGGAGATAGGAGAGTAGCCTTGTGTGTGCCATTGTGGACAGAACTTGCTCAGCAAAGAAGTTTAGACTGTTCCACAGCTGTGGCTGAAATTTCAGGACTGTGATCTTGAGGAGGAGGAGAAAGAAATTATTTTTCCAATGGTTATGACTGAAGTAATTGGATATAGTCACTCTACCAATAGACTTGAACTTATCAAAATATTACAGTTAAATCACTAGTTTTTCCAATGAGGATTGACATTCCCCTTGCTCATTCAAAAATTCCTCTGTACAAACCGAATTATTTTCATCAATTGTAGCATTCATAGAATTCATCTAAGTGTTCATGTCTTTTTCTTTTTTTTTTTCTTTTGTTTTGGTGGTTTTGTTGTTGTTTTGTTTTTTGTAATTGGTTGTATAGAGTTCTGAAATGCTGGGGGGTTATGTGATTCACTTCTAATAGATGTTTTAAATTTTTGCCTTAAACCTGTGTTTCAGGAAGGATGAAAGAAGTAATCATTCATTTTGTTACACAAGTGCTTCTCTTCTCATTAAAGCCAAAAACACAACAAAAGTCAACCTAGCTTCCTAAACTTTCTGTGTTTTCTCCTCACGCTACATTCTGTGGCTTGATTTACTTCTGAGAGAAGGAAAGAAAATAATTTGCACATCTAATTTAGGAATAAACTGTGTAATGCTGCTTTTGCAGAGGTGAAGCAAGGAAAAAGTGATTGCATATAAAGAAAAAAAAAAATCCTTGCTTTGTTGGGTTCATTATGAAATAAAGGACACTTTAAAAAGTGAACCCACCTGCTGCTTTTACTATCATTAAATACAAACAAAAGTTATATGTAGGATTTTTATTCTGTTATCTTTCCCATGCCCTTTTTGTAGCTTGCTGTGCCAGATACTCATTTTTAAGTAGCAACTGCTTTGCTGGAGTGACCCATCTTCCATTGATGGCCACGTATGTGAAGTTGCAATATAGAAAGCATCTTCTATAGATCAGCGATGTTAACGCTGAAATTTGACCTAATTTATTATGTGTAGCACTTCAGGTCACTCTTTTCAGCAGCAAGGTCCTGGTAGGTGAAAGCAGTTGAGCAGTGTTTGAAGGTCTATGTGCGCTTAAGTGTCCCAGCGGGAAAACACTGGAGAAAATGATAACTGTTGGCCATTGATCTTCTAACAGCACATAGCAGGACAGAGTTGTTTCCACCCAAGATAACCACGGATGACTGTACTAGAAACTGAAAATTAATGGGCAGTGTCAAGGCAGGATGACTCTGTTTGCCCTTGACAATCGGTGGTGGTCTGGGAACTTCCTGATGGTCCAGAATTCTGCATTTAGGATATGTCCTGCAAGCCTATTGTTGTTGTTCTTTTGATTCATATGTCCTATTTATAGAAATTAAATAGAACAAAGCAAGTAACCATCAGGGAAACGGCGAATAATGTATGATTGTTCCTAAAAATAGATATTCTGGAGAGAGCAGAACACCTTGTAAGCAACAGAAATACTCGTTATCATGCTTGAAAAATGTTTTTAATGAGAGAGGAAAATGCCTCTTTCTACCCAGGGAAAATCCTGGATAGAACAACAAATAATAGAATCAAAGCTGGTTTTAACATACATTTACATAAACATTTACGTAGCTAAAATTAACTCCCTTTACTTAACATTGCCATATTTGAATGCGTCATAAAGATCACGTTTGCAAACTTGTGATGCTTGCATTACATCCTGGTTTGAGTTAGAACAGAATTCATTCTGTTCAGTGATTTTACTTCTCAGCTCAGTCTCTTATAACAGGGCTTTCTAAAGTTAATGGCAGGTTTCTGCAGGCAGTGTCAGCTTCTAGCAGTGATAATGCTCTGTGTTTAGACTTTCTACCAAGGATTGGTGTGCAGAAAGGCTCTTGCTTATACCTGCTCCCGTGCAGACCAAGGCCACTGCTGGGTCTTGTGTACCATGCTGCAGTTGCAGAAAGTCAAAGGCAGTGCCTGTGGGGAGGAGTGGACAGGACAGGTGACCCCAAACTGACCCCATATACATCATATTTGGTATAAAGCTGAGGGATCACAAGGGTCAAGTCTCTTCTTCAATCTCCGGCATGTGAGGAGGGCTCTGTTCTGCCTTCAATTCCCATCTGTGTGTTCCTGAATCCAGTTCTAGAATCCAGCTCTGAATCTGGTTCCCATCTGTTGCTGAGTCTTGTCTGGGACTTCCCATGTCTGCTTAGCAGCATCAGTGGTGATGGTGATGTAATTGCCATCAGGGGGTTGGGTTCAATATTGGGTTTGTATCTATTTGTATATATATCATCTCATTATTACTCTTCCATTTTATTTTTCTGTTCCAATTCCTAATTCTCCCTTCTTCCCTTTCTCTTCCCTTGGAGAACAGAGAGGGGTTAATAGAGAGCAATCTGTCATTTGGATAGTGGCTGGCCCAGCCCTAACCCTTGGCACATAATAGTTATATTTTTGTTGTTGTTTTTTAAATGCATCTAGTGTACTTCATTTTCTGATGTAGTTTGATTTCAAGAGCTACACAGTGATAGAACCATATTGCTGATAAGCTGATAGACTGAAGTCAGATTCACCACAAATTAACATAAGGTTTCTATTTGAGCTCTCTTCATCACATGCACTTTTGGAGGGAAATGGTGGTTTCTTCTATCAAGCTCAAATAGTTATCTTGCTTTTCTAGTGAGGTTAGATGCAAAGGGACTGGAAGTGGGTTAATAGCACACTGTACTTTTCACAAATCACTGTTGCTCTCATGATCCATGTTGTTAATACGGTTTACAGCTGATTTCTGCCCAATTACCAGATTTCAGGGCTGGAAAAAATATCCTTGTTTTACCACAATATTTTTTGGCTGGTTTTCTTATCTTTTTAAACAATAAAGCAAAAATAACTTTTCAGCAATCTGTACCTGCCACCCCCCAGCTGTTTTCTTCATGCAATTGCTAGGGCTCAACAAGTCCTTTGTCCAGCCTCTATTTATGAAAATATACTTGCTTAAGACATGAAACATTAATATTGTCTTAAAAAACAACAACAACAAAATTTTGCATATAAAAACGTATGTGAAGACATTGAAAAGCATTTTGTTTGCTAATTCTACCTTGTGGGGCAAATGCCAGAAAATATGCAGATGGTGATTTCCAGCTCATCAGGAGACATACTGCAGTGTAGGTGTTTGGTTCTGCTTTACTTTTTGTAGGTGATCTGATAAGCTGAACTGGAAATCTCTTTTAAAATACCTTCCCCCACTTCCTTTAATGTTTTGACACTTGTTTTAGACCATCCTGGAAGCGGAGCAGCCAGCTGAGAGGGGGTAGGGGTGGTTTGAATGACTTCAAACTGGTAAGAAGGTTGAGTTCAGCTCAAGATGGAGATTAGCCTACTTAGTTCTGAATTAACTACTTCTCATAAATTTGTTCATTTCTTTCTCAAATTGGTTATATTTATGTACAGCTGGCATTTATCAAAAGATGCACTGCCATCTGGTGTCAAAACTGTGTTCACCTGAGCAAAGGCATTTGTACAGAAAAAAATCTAATGTGGTGTAACATGTTCCTTCCTATGAAATGTTCTAAGCTCTGAAGAAGAGACTAGACTCTTCAGGATAAATGGTGTCCATGCTGATGAGCCCTGCACAAAAAAACAAAACAAAAACAAGCAAACAAACAAAAAAAAACCCCAAAACACAAACACAAACAAAAACCCCACAAACCAAAAACCCCAACCAAGCCAAAAAACACCTGAAAAAACAGAATTGTTTCATAACTAGGAAATTACCGGCTAGGTAAAGGGACTTTCCTGTAATTGTGCCTGCTGTTTGTTTCTCTTGTAGGTGGAAGAGGGGGAGATGGATGCCCTGTTATCACCTTTCCAGACTATCCAGCTTTCAGCGAGATCCCCGAGAAGGAGTTCCAGAATGTCCTGACCTACCTGACAAGCATCCCAAGGTGAGCACCTGTCTACATGGCTGTGTAAAGGTCAGCTTTGGTGTCAATGGGCTGCTCAATAAAAATTGTGATTTTGTTGAATATCTGTTAGGGAATGAAGTAGTGGGGTTGATCCTGGTGGAGGTGAGGAAGGCAAGTGGCAGAGTAAATAGCAGCAGTAGTGCAGGCCCTGGATTTGAAGAGAACAGACTGTGGGCTTATTCAGGGAACTGGTAGGTGGGATTCGGTGCAAGGCAACTGAAAAATAAATCTGCTGAGGAAGACTGCCAAGTTTTTCAGGGCAACATCTTCCAAGCACGAGAACGGTACATCCTGGAAAATGAACAGCCGTACCAGGGGACTGACCTGGCTGAACAGCGATCTTGTGACTGAGCTGCAGCACAGAGGGAGCGAGCAGGAGGTGAAAGTGGTGACAGGAGATAAAGAAGGGATAAAGAAACATTTCCCAAATATGTAGGGATGACTTTCAGGAAAGTCAAAGCATACCTGCAGCTGAGGGACAAGAAACATGAGGGCCACTCATGAAAACTCTTGTTTCTTTAGCAGTACAGGAATAAAGAAAGGAACTGTGGACTGTGTGCTGAGTGGGAAAGAATAACTTTCTGTGAGAAAATTAAGGGGTGATTCCTCTTAAAACACACTTCTGGGCACAAGAAAGAAGGTGGTGCTGAGGAGTAGTCAGCATGAGTTAAACAACAGTAGTTGCACTTGACCAGCCTATTTCTGCGATGAAATTACTGGATGCGTGAATGAGGAGAAGCTGTGCATGTCTTTTACCTCATCTTAAGCAAGGCTTTCAACAGAAATCTCTCCAAGCACCCTTGGCTCATGGTCTGCCTGGAGGCAGATTTCATCAGGGAACCATATGTATCTGTGCTGCCCGACATCCTTGAAAAGGACCTCGAGGAGGAGATGGAGTGTGCTCTTACCACATTTGTGGCTGAGAAGCTAGTGGACCAGTCAATATACTTGAAGGGAGGACTGCCATTCAGAGAATCCTGGGCATCAGCTGGAGCTGATGTGCAGGGAGAGTCTACAGGAGCAGGGCTTGATCAGCTCTGGGAGGGAAAGCTGTGGGGGCCCAACAACCACCATTCCCACCAAACACGGGGCCGTGGGGAGATGCCAACGGGCTTATCACAGAGGTGGACAGTGGGGGAAGGCAGGCCTGGGATGCGAATGGGAATAGAGAGGTTCTGACCTGGATGCTAGGGGAAAAAAAGATTGTTGCTGGGACAATAATGAAGCACTAAGAAAGGCTGCCAGGAGAAGCTATGGAGTCTCTGTCCTTGGAGGTTTTCAAGACCTGGCTGTACAATGCTCTGAATTTGGAGTTTACCATGCTTTGGGCAGGAACTTGGCCTAGAAGCCTCCTGAGATCCCTTCACATCTGAATCATTGTATTAATCAAGAGATCTTTTTTATGTCTTTCCCAGACTGGGTTATATAGCTCTCCCAGATTAAAAACTCTTAGAAATACAGGTTGTGTAATACTGATTTAATGGTGGTCTCGAGAGGCATTTTATGTTCTTTTCACTGACAGCAGTTGGTACAACTCAGCATAGACCATGTTGAATTCAGATTTGGAACTAGGCATGGCAGACATCCTTCATGCACGTGCGTGCTTTTATTTACTGTACAAGCGTGCAGAGAAATAGTAGTGTTCTTGTAAGGGGCTTTCCTCTTAATTTGTGAGGGAATACTGGCACAGTTCTGTGAGGTCCCCTCCTGGTTGTCTGTGTTAATCCCTGGTTTATCAGGGAATGGAGCTGTGAAGCCAATAGCCAACTCCTGCATTTTCTTTGTTTATCCTTGCGTTGGTTAAACTGCATAGTGCTAAGCCTCCCTTGATAACATCTTTCTTGGATACTGTTGTTACAAATAACTGCGTATTAAATTTGCATCTGCTCCTCCTTTTGAAAGTCCTTGGTGGTGCACTTCATGGTGGCCCATTGAACTTCTGCACAGCGTGGGGTTCGTGTGAGAAACTCTGATCAGAACAAACAGCATCTGGTTCTGGGAGGGAGCACTGAGTGCATCCCAGAGCATCAGTTTGGCAGAAGCACGTTTTTCCTAATTAGATGTCTAGCAGCAGATTTTCTGGAGGTTTCGTGTTAAGTTTCCCCTACCCAACAACAGTTATTCTATGTGTATTGAGCCAGAAGTGGCTATTCTTTAAATCTGGCTGTTCTTGTGGCATTTTCTTATTTCTTTGATTTCTAATTCTTTAGAAAGGAATCACTGTTCTGTGGAAACAGAGGTACCTTACTCTTCACATCTTGTCATCTAGGCTATTAACTATTATGGTTCAACAAGGCCAAGTGCAAGGTCCTGCACCTGGGTCAGGGCAATCCCTGGTATCAATACAGTCTGGGGGATGAAGAGATTGAGAGCGGCCCTGCAGAGGACTTGGGCTTACTGGTGGCTGAAAAGTTGGGCATGAGCTGGCAATGTGTGTTCTCAGCCGAGAAAGACAACTGTACCCTGGGCTGCATCAAAAGCAGCGTGGCTGACAGGTTAAGGGAGGTGATTCTGCCCATCTACTCTGCTCTGGTGAGACCCCACCTGGAGTACTGTGTCCTGCTCTGGAGTCCTGAGCAAAAGACAGATGTGGACCTGTTGGAGCAGGTCCAGAGAAGGCCACAAAAATGATCAGAGGGTTGGAACACCTCTCCTGTGAAGACAGGCTGAGACAGTTGGAGTTCAGCCTGGAGAAGAGAAGGCTCCAGGGAGACCTTATTTGTGGCCTTTTGGTATTTATGCTTTTTCTACAATAAAGATGAGGACAGTCATTTTAGCAGGGCCTGTTGTGACAGGACAAGGAGTAATGGCTTTAAACTAAAAGAGTGTGGATTTAGACTGGAATAAGGAAGAATTTTTTATGATGAGGCTGGTGAAACACTGGCCCAGGTTGCCCAGGGAGATGATAGATACCCCCACCCTGGAAAACTTCAAGGTCAGGTTGGACGGGGCTCTGAGACAACCTGATATAGTTGAAGATCTCCCTGCTTACTGGAGGGGGGTTGGATTAAATGTCCTTTAACAGTCTCTTCCAATGCAAAATATTCTATGATTCTGTGAATACATTGGGTGTTAGAGTAATAACACTTCCAATTCCAACCGAGTAAACCTAATGCCACTGTTAATGATGCTGGCAAACCTGGGACCTTTTTGTGCCTGCTATAATTGAAAAAGGCTGAAGACCTCTCTGGCATCTTTGCTACCAGTGCTACAAGCTTACTATATCAAACATTGTTTATGAGCTCTTGTGAAGTTTTGGGGGGGGGGGGGAACCCAAAACATCAAACCTACAAACAAACAGAAAAAAAAAACCCCAAAAAATCCACATGAAAAACCCAAAACCAAAACAAACGACAAAAAAATGCCACTAGCCAGATGTCAGCATACATCCCCTTGTATACATCCCTAAAGTATGTTTTGCTAATAAGTTATTGGCTGCCTATACCCCAAAGAGGGGCTGTACTGTAATTTTCCTTGAATTGTGGTATTTGTGGTGCTGTTAAAGTGTCATAAGATAGGATTTTTGCTGTTGCCTTAGTTTTCAAGGACTACAATTACAAATGCTCTTTTGGACGCTCTGGAAACTAGTTTTGAGGGAAGTAGAAGCAGTTAAATTTATTTATAAGTTTATTAAAGAGGTGTAAGGAGTACAGATTTACAGGAAGGCTAGAAATGCAGCCCACAGATTTTTATGCATGGTCCACCCACCAGGTTAGTGTCACTTAGCTTATGAAATACGTAACTCTGTCTTTCAGCTGTTTTGACTGATTGAGAAGTGCAGAGCATGGACAAGCTGGAGCTGCAGCAGTTCTTCAGATAACTTCTTGTGCTGCTTCTCCCCATACAGGATTCCTGATCACAGCAAGGAGTTGGCAGCAGTAACTCATTGTCTGACTGCCTGTATTCACATGTTAAGGGAAATGATATTTCATGGGAATGACAGTGAGGAGCTACTAAGAGCCTTGTAAGAGAGGACCTTTCTGTGCTCTGCAGTATTGTTCATCCAATAAAATATTTACTGGTATAATAAATCTTAGCAGTGACATCAGGTTTTCAAGATCTGTTCACAAGTGATAATAGTCTTGGTAATAAGACTAGTTTAGGACTTTCTTGAAAGAAGACTGAAGTCTCTTAACCTATCTTTGTTATTCCCTCAGATTTTATGGGTAAAAATGACCTTGTCCCTTTTTACTATGTTATCTAAACACTGGGTTTTGCAAGCTTTTTCTGTGTAAACTTCCTCTTTTTCATAGTGAACTTCAATCATGAAGAATTAAATATCTCATGGGGCACCTTGTATTTAGGAATGGAACTATTGCAATTTGCATTTTACCATCTGATGTGACCATGGAGTAGAATAGTGCAAATAGTAAAGCTATCAGCATGTGCTCAGATGTGTAAATGCCTGACACATGAGGATGTTAAGGAGATGGTGGAAAGGGAATACCTCATTTTAATTTAAGATGCTCAGTTAACCCCGGTGCAACTGTACATCATTAAGCAGAGAGCTGAACCATCTTCTTCAGGTGGGTGGTATTAAGGTTGCAAGGTAAATCCATGTTCTATAGACAACTGGATAAAATACAATGACTAATGTATAGTTTGTAGTAATCTCAAAAGATTTGGTACATGTTGTTAATGTGGTGTGAGACAACAGTCGTGTACCGTGTGTAATTAAAGATTGCTGCTTTATCAGCAACAAAGGATGGATTAATGATGAATACTATAGACAATGCAAGACTACAGCTAGTCCTTTTATAATTTATAACGGACATGTTGGTAATGAGATATATGTTATAAAGGTATAAATGTAATACTTCTGAAACAGGTTTTTCCTTTTAGCAGCTAGTATTTTTTGTTATTATTGAAGGACAAGATGAAGTTGTATCATAAATGTGAGAATTCTATTAGATTTTTTTTTTCCTAAGGTCAGGTGATTTTGGGGTTTATACATATAGTACCCACACGAAAGAAGGAGAATACATGGCAGTATATAATGTACCTAAGGCAATATTTTCTGGGAAGTAGTTTAACTAAAACAATTAATTGTTACAAATACTTTACATATAAATATTGATTCACAGGAATGAATAGTTCTTATCAATGGAGTTGTTGAATAAAGTCATATTTGTAGATAAGCTTCTGTCAGAGGTGAGCTATTTGAATTCACCTGGGTTTCAGCAGAGGACAGTGAGCCAAATCTTGTATCTATTTGAGATGCTTTGAGGGCATTTTATAATGTCCATGGAGCTGATCTGATTCCCCTTCTGCAGAGAAGAATGTCTCCTGTTACTTCACTGCGTGAGTGCTTTGGGGATTGCTGCTGAGCTGGGCAGAAAAAGGAAATCATGCAGATCAAGGTTGTCTCACCTCTTAGCGGAGTGAAAATCTGACAACTTCCGTACACAGTGTACATCATTCCTACTGCAAAGTGGGAGAGGCATGTGCATATACAAAAGGTGGAGGAAGAATATTCCATTCAGGTTTTCAATAGGTTCCTGAAATAGCTGACAACTATACCCTTCAGAAGTCATCTCAGGGCATTCAGTATTCTCTTCCTTTTTTTCCTCTATTTTGAAAGTATTTTTCTCTCTATTTATTCTAGCAAATAGGCATTTTAAGATTTGCAATGTACCCTGAAGGCACGTGTTATTCATACTTCTGTCTATCACAGCTGTCACTCTGAACATATTTTATTAACTTAAGTGTGTACACATTCTTGGAATATGAAATTACCAAATGTGGGGTGTATCATGAGAACTTGGTCCAAAAGAAAGTAATGGATAATTGGAAGTGTTTAAAAAAAAAAAAAAGACAGGATTTTTTAAACATATGGTTTTGTTTCTGTTTAATTATCAGTTTCTACTGCAATCAGAAAACAATATGCTACACAAGGGGGAAAAAAAGGATATAGTTTTAATGCTTCATTGATCATATAAGTTCATCTGTGAACAAAGCAAGGAAGCTAAAGTTCTTGTGGTCACAAGAGGTTGGAAAATTAATATTTTAAAAGTGTAAAACTGAGCCTCAACTATAAAGTTTCTTTCAACAGAAATAAGAAATAGTGTAGATTAAAAAATTCAGAACAGGTTTTGATGGCCAGTTTGAGGCCCACACAGCTGATTAAATATAATACCCAGGCCTTCTTGTACTTGTATTCAGACAGAACCTTGTACAGGCTCTCTTTGTAATGCCCTTCTGCATGATCTTGAGCATATCTCAGGTTAACTTAGTGTGTTTGGCAATTTCCTGTTTTGAAAGCTCTGCCTGTTGGTTTCCTGCCGGGGAGAACGTCCCCTTCTTTGTGCTCTGGATGGTTTACAAATGCTTGAACACGGTGTGGCCTTCTAAGAACTCCTGTTGTTTCTGGTACCATCTGGTGTTAGAAACTGTGGAGCCATCCTGTCCAAGTAACAAAACAGAACAAGATGATCTCCTGAAGTGTTGATGTCTGACAGTTTGAAAGCTCAGTCATTAGGGTTTGAGCTTCAAGTAGACCCTTGTTAGCTACGCCAGCTCCCCGTTGTTTGGGATAACACTGGAAAACTGAAAAAGAAATGTCTGTGCAAAGCCTTCCAGGAGGCTCAGGTCTGAGAAGACTTCACTAGTGCAGGCACAACAGAACATGACAGGATGGACTTAGGTAGGGATCGAAGAACATGGCACGATTGCTGCTGGAGCTAGCAAACCTTCTCAGTGTGAGGGTTGCTGGAGAGCACAGGGGTCACAGAGCTTGGCCAGTCTCCTCAGCATAGATCCACCACTGCACTCTGGAAGCAGGGGCAGCAGTGTTGGGGTAATGCTGTGTTTTGGGCTTGTTAAGTCCCTCAGGGTCCAGGCTGACCTTGTGAGGAGCCAGTGCAGGAAGATAACCACATGTGCTTTCTCATTTATCTGCAAACTACACGAGCAGCCACCACTAAGAGTTAATCAGTTCTGTTTTATAGAGTGCCAGGGATGAATGTCACCACATAATGGGTAAGTGCCAAAAAAACAGACGCCCTAACAGTTTGCTCTGAAACACTGAGCAACAGCTTTGCAGCTTGAGAGTTTATTTCTGTCAGCTGTGCTTTGTTTCCATGCTCCCCCCTTTGTCAGATTACAATCCAGGCTGGAGATGTGGAACCTGTGCCCTGCTATTACCTTGGCAGCCCCTCAAATTTGTCAGTGAGAACATCTCAGGACTTCCAGCAAAATCTGTCATGCTGTGTGTGCCTTTCCTTTCTCAGAGCACAGCTGCCAAACAGTTGTAAAATGCCATATGTTCCTGTAGGCAGAGAGGAAACTTAAAAGCTTAGGTTTGAAGGAAGAGTATTACATCTTAAAAGTTAAGTGGTAATCTGAAGCTTTTGTCTCAGATACATAGCTTGACAAGGTTAGATCAAGGCTCAACACGTTACTTAGACTCTAAATTTTTTCTGGGTTTGGAACAATACGCACTTGTTTTGATGTCCACCTTGTGAATGTCTTAAACTTGTTTTAAAGCTCAGCTCTGTACAGGCAAAGCCTTTTTAGTCTTTAAATCCCACTTACACCTTCAGGGCTTAGAGGATTTGAATAGTATTCATGACACACACTGTCCGGTGGTAAATTTAATCTGCTAGCAAGACAAAGTAAATCAAGCAATGTAAAATTGTGGAAGTTAATTACTAAAATGCTGGACCTCCCAAAGGAGTTTTCATTAGTGCAGTCTCAAGGTCAGGAAATTTAACACCCCATTTAAGTGTAAGCTCATCTTTCTAAAACAAAGCATGCAGCATTCCAGATAAAGTTGTGCCAATACTTTGTGCAGTGGCGTTAATGGTTGTTGCAGGGTGCTGGAAATACGTGGAATTCCAATATTGTAATTCTGGATAGGTGTACAAATGTTTTTATGGAATTGGACTTATTAGTTCTAAAGTGAGGGTCACGTAGGCTTTCTGTTTGTTCGTATTTACTTAAGCTTGACCAGCGTGGAGCCCTTCTGCCTTTATTGACCTATTTATCCTTAATTGTCCATCCAAGGGTAATGTGGCCTACTTCAGCCATCTGTAGTTAAGTCTAAATGAGTCCTCAAAGTTACCTTTCTTCAAACAGTCCTTCCAAAAGCATTTCTGTGTGATCTGAATAAATGACACTGTTTTTACCATTTAGAAAATTAAAACTCTTCCTTAAAACCTATTTTGTTAATTTCACACACTAAAAGAAGATCTGTTAAGCAATAACTTTGTCTTTTAATGGTTATTTCTTTTACCTGCAGAAACACATTAAAGCCATTCTGATTTTAATCTGTGGGGTTCCTTGGTGGGATAAAGCTTGCTAAGTTACCATAAGACAAAGCTGATGGGCACCATGAAAAGGAAATCAGTGCATGTAGTATAAGCAGATGTCCAGGCTCAAGCAGATGATGATGCCTAGACACTTTAGGTCTTATTTTTAATGCTGGCTACATTCCCTCAGCTTCCCCTCAACAGCACAAGCTTTTTGGAGCAGAAAGAATGTCAGCATATATGATGGAATATAGCCAGTATTACTGTACTCCAATCAGTCATGTTTATTTTAAGGAGGAATTGGCTTGGAAGTCAAATAGGACCCAGAGTAACATAGGAGATAAAGGAGCTATAGGGACCGGTCAAGGAAGATGCTGATGCCCATGTCTCTGAAGCTGAGTGGGAAGGGAAAAAAGGAAATCATAGAATGTTTTGGGTTGGAAGAGACCTTTGAAGGTCATCTAGTTCAACCCCCATATAGTGAGCAGGGATGTCTTCAACTAGATCAGGTTGCTCAGAGCCCTGTCCAACCTGATCTTGAGAGTTTCCAGGGATGGGGTAACCTGGGCCAGTGTTTTACCACCCTCACTGTAAAAAATTTCTTCCTTATATCTAGTCTGAACCTGCCCTTTTTAGTTCAAAACCCTTTGTCCTGTCACAACAAGCCCTGCTAATGTGGCTGTATAAATTGCCATAAATACTGTAAAATAAATAAGGTGTCTACCAGTGCTGCTCATTTGGCTGAGGAACACAAGCAGTGCTTCGTGTAAGCACGTTTGGATTCCTGTCTCACAATTTCAAGGGACTACTGTTGTGTGAGATAAAGACCTTTGGGACCAGGGCTTGAGAGCAGTTCTCCTGGTTGTCAGTGAGCTGTCACTCTGTTCATCGACATCACGTTTCCAGTAGTAGCTCACGTTCCTTGTGGGTTCTTGCTTTGTGAGCAGATGCAGTGAGCTTTTGCTGTCACGGTCTTGCAGTGTCTGGAGGATTTTCAGATCAGGGGTAGGGCTGCATCTAACCACACATGGTTTTCTGGGCTACAGCTGTGCAGCTTGGATGAGACCCCCTTAGACAAAGCTCTCTGAAGTTGCTTTCATTATTTTGATTCCTGTTTATGTGGCCTTTAAGATCTCCTGTCACTGACAGAAAATGATGTGTAATTATCTTGCCTGTGCTTATAAAGTTTCAAAAGGCATGGTTCTTCCCAGCTGTATGATTCTGCTCATCTCCTCTGCCTCGTGAGCAAATTATAACCACTTGCCTGTCATGGTTTTTATTTATGCCACTTCACAACCCAACACTCATCTAAAGTCTTCTTTGCTTATTTGCAGTGGGATCCTAAAATCAGTTTTGTGTATCTGATGATTCCACAATCCTAAGAAAACTGAAATACAGTATGTATGTTTTCAGACACTAACGAGAACTACTAAGAGCTGAAACTAAAAGGGAAGATGCAAGGTTTTCATCAGTGGTACTCAGGAGAAGATTTAGGGATACTTAACCTCAATGTGGGGGAAAAAAAAAAGGTGCATAGTGGAGGGAGGGAAATGCATCAAATTTCTTATCTAAACCTTGTCTAATGATTAAACTCCAACAGGTTCAGCTCTAACACAAAGGCTCAGATTTCTTCATTTCCTTTGCAGCTTCATGTTTCTTTGAAGGGAAGGCAGTAACTGTCAAAACCAAAGTAAAGAGAAAGTCCAAATACTGTATTTGGAATGTACATTTAAAAATCCATCTATTCACAGAGTTCCGGTGTGGAATGAAAAAGATGTTAGCATAGTATGCATGTTCTTGTATTCATAGTGATTTAGGTGGTTGGCTTGTGTTGTTTTGGTTTTTGGGGTTTTTTGGGGGGGTAGGGAAGCAGTTTTAACTTCCAAAACCAGATTTTAAACTTAAGAATCAATGAGAAATGGTGCTTCCTTGCTTCCAGGTTATGACTCTGCTGTGGAATGTCACAACATCAGCTGTGTTGGGTGAAATGCAGCTGTTACTGCCAGGAGCTCAATATATAATGATTTTCACTTGGCATTCACTGACTAGTCAGACCACTAGAGGCTGCACTTGTATAGTAGCACTTCTGACTGTCATTTGAAATTTCTTTTGCTCTAATTCCTTCTCTTTACTGTATTTCTTCATGAGTAATGGTCAGCCTTAGTTTGAGTTGAGTAGGTTTTTCCTTTTACAGTTAAAATTCATTGAGCTGACTGTGAGAGGGCCCGATAATCAAATATAACAAATTCTTCTAGATCAGTAGCCTTTTGTTGAAGCCCAATACAGGTAATCCCTAGTTAAAGACAGTAAGGAGTGGATGTCAAGTTTTGTCCTTGATTTTGGAGAATTAGCTACAGCAAAGTAGATGCAGTGCAGTGACTTCCACACCAAGTACCACCTTTAAGTTCAGCACCTCAGGAGGTTTGAGGTCAGCCTCTTCCTTGGGTCCATGGTTGGTTTCCCAAGGAGATCAGAAGCAATGCACATGTCCTCTCAGCTGCAATTCCTGCACTAGCTGACTTCAGTGTTTTCAGATGAAGTGATACAGGTTACAAAAACTGAAGATAAAACAGTATTGCTAATTCCATCTGAAATTGCACAGAAGTTGTTGATTGTTGCGTTCCCATTTTTGTCCTGTGTGCAGTGCCACGTGCCAAGAGCAGACCACACTCATCAGCTCTGTTTTTCCTCGTAAATACTGTTGGAGTAAGAACTGATATCTGACTGGTTACACACCTCAACCAAAAGTGATTCTTGCAGTAATCTGAACTGAGGTGTCAGGCCCACAGTTTGAATTGGGAACCAAAATGTCATGCCACTTTGCTTTAGGGGCTCAGGAAGTCTGCTAGGTAGCCAAAGGGTTTCATCTGGATGTTTGTAAATGTTATGTTCATAAATGCTACCCTTGTTAGGAACAATTCTCCTCTCGGATGTGTGCAGAACTTGGCACCAAACTGCTATTTTCTGTCAAACCAATTAAATGTCATGACAGCATCGTGCAATTGTATATTCAGGGAATATGTTTTCAGTCTATTTATTTTCTGGACAGATTGGTTTTTTTTGCCACTGATATCTCACTACTAATACAAGCCTCAAATTTTCTGTCATAAAAATAGAAAATACAATTTAAAGTTTGTTAACTTAGAGTAAGTGTAGTTAGTGGGAAGGATTAAGGGCCCAGCTTTCAGAACACTTCCAACTTGTCTTAGGTGTGTAATCACTTCATGATTTGTACATTTATGTGGCAAATTTGGAATATCATTTAAAGCATTGATGTTAAGAAGGTTTATAACTTTTTTTTAAAAATTATTTTCCAGGCTATTCTTCTGTGGAATGTTTCTAAATACTAATTTAAGTGCAAGTTTCTAGAAATCACATAAGATCTGAAATAGCAGCGTTACAAAGCAGTATTCATCTTAAATATGATGTTAAGACCTAAAGGATCACTTAGCAATAGAAACTAGTAATTTCATTGTCCAATATAGATCTCAAATAATGTCTGGTTTATAGTTCTTTCTCAGTTCCTAATACCTCTAAAATTATTTAATCAGGCAGCTTCTACAGTGATGCTAGGTATCGTGGGCTATAAAAGCCAGTGATATCTTAAGTTTTTGATCTGGAGTTTTGTGCAGTATGATATATCCTCTTATTTCCATCATTTACTCAAGAAAGCACAAGACCACTTTCTTCTCCTTAGAGACTGTGGATTCCAATGTTAGGAAGGCCTTAACCTTAGTATAACTTTGGATAGTAAGAAAGCTGTCATAAAATAAAAATACCTGAAGACCAAGCATGATCTTCACCGCATTATCTGACAGTCTTCTAGAGCATATAAAGGCCAGTAAGGAGGTGGTTCTTCTCTGCTTTCATTATTGCTAGGGCAGTAGTAGTTTTTTGGGGTTTTTTGTTTTTTTTTTTTTTTGTAATGTGTGAAACACTATTGAGAAAGAATTCTTGTCTCCCCCTCACTCCCCAGTGAAATCAGTTGAAATGCCTCAGAAAACATAGGATGCCAGGTTTCTCTTGGGAAACAATAACCTTCCTCGTTAATATCTGGTTTCCAATAGTCTTGTTCCTAAGCAAAGTAACAGAATGCTGTTCTTGGTTACCTTAGCTTGCTTGCTGATGAGTGGATATAGGATGGCTTCTGACTTCAAAGAGTGATAGCTGCTAGAAGCATTTTTATCATGGGGGCATGATAGGAATGCTTGAGGATCAAAGTGTTCATACCCCTGTACTGGAGCTGCTGGACTTTCTCCTTTTATATGCTGAACATGTTTGAGCTCCAGCTTGTGTTTTTCTGCAATGGATACAAGAGTCTGTCTCTTAAGATTTAAATTTTTTTTTTTTTTTAAATTTTATGTTTAGAGAGCTGGTCCACACAACACTTGTGGCATGCCCAGCATAAACCGAGCTGCTGTATGGACAGGATGTGCAATAGCATTCCTAAGATGATCTGGCACCATGTGTTGAATATTTGCCTTTTTGTGGTAGCATGGCCAGTGATGGGTGGATGGGCCAGTACCACAATCCTTCCTACATGGGCCTACGTGTTACATGCCAAAAAAGACCAGGATTTGTGAGCAGCCTGATACCCCACATCTCTTCAAGCCGCGTGTGCATATCACTGGTGCACATTGATGGTCAGTGATGAGCTGCAGAGGGTGAGTAAGCTTTAAGAATGGGTGGTACCAGGGATCTATAGACAGCATAAGTTGCTTGTAATGCAGATTGTTGCAAACATTGCCTTGGTGCTCTGCTCGAAGCAGAAATTATTCACTGAATGTGACTGAAGTCCTACTATCAAAATAACTGTTCAGCCATTGAGAGCAAGAATTTCAAGTTATTTTGTATGTATAGGCAGAGGTAGTCAAGGTAGGGAACAATTCTGAGTATAACATAAGCCAACTAAGGCTTTAAAACTGAAATTAACTTCTATTAAACTGCAGTTATTGAACCTAAAATGCTGCACAGCATTTCAAACATGCAAAAGTTTGATATTATCCAGTCTCTGCGATGAACCTGAAGATTTGCTTTGTTTTGTTTGCAGTAGAGCGATGTATACAAGCAGCTTTCATACAGCAGCGTAGAAGCACTGAGGAAGTATTTGTGTAGCAGTTGACACCACCCATACTTTGGAGATCTGCAAGGATCTCTCAGATGATGACTATGTAATTGCTTCCACACCCCCCAGAGGGAAGTTTCCTTCTGCAGTCCTGTGTACTGTAGGCTTTCCCACCCTTTCCCCCAGGTGCATGAGCTCACAACTCTTGCAAACAAGTGGGAGATGTCCCCATAATCTAAAGCTGAGGAGTCACTAAGTGGAAAATTCAGTTCTTACTCTACCCGGAGAAGACAGTGCTTGTTGGGCAGCCACTTCACCCTCACTGTGTCGCCTTCTCCAAGTGGTGTTCCACAGGCCTCCCGAGATGGAAGGAGGGGGCTGAGCAGGAAGCCTACCCTCTGCTGCATTTTCTCCTGGCCTTTGTGGCTCCTGCTCCCCTGCTTTCTACCTTTGTGACCTGGCCTTTGTGAGTTTGCCAGACAGATTTCCTGCAGAGCAGGCATCATTTCTCCGCCTTTCTAAAAATGTTCTGTTCTTTGTGCTGATGAATAAACAGAAGAACAGAGCTTATCTCGTGATGTATTTTGTGTGTGTGTATTAGGAGGGAAACAAAGGAAGGAAATACTAAATCTGAATTACAAGCTTATATAAATTATGTTTCAGAAAGTACACCGGATACAAGTTAATGCATTAAAGAAAACAGAGGCTGTAAGGGAAATGTCACTTAATAGGCAGGTGCTTCTGCTAAGGTTGTCTGTTGTTTGTGTTTCTCGCTGTAAGGGTTGGTTTCCACTCGTTTACAATTCTGCCAAATTTTCTTTGCATTCGTGAGGTCTCACATGAGGTTTTGGTTTAAAATTCAGCCACAGTAGCTGCGTCATTCCCAAGAAGCCAAGGAACAAATCCCCTGCACTCTTCCAACATGAAACAGCTTTTTGTTTGAGAAGCTCAAGTGTTTCTACCCTTTGGTCAAGGACTTGGACTTGACACTTAGCAGAATAATGGCATTAGTGTCAAGGAGATACCTTGAGAAAAATCTGGCTAAATCCCAGCTGCTCAGTATCTATTGAGACTATCATCAAAAATGTCCTGCTTCATCCTGAGGCTGAGCATGAGCTTCTCTGGTAGCAGAATGAGCTGCTCTAGAGCCAGCTCTTCCACCAGGGCTGGGGGCAGGAAGCCTGTCTCATGGGATGTGGGTGCCTCCTGTTGAGAAGCAGGCAGCAGAGGCAAGCTGCTCAACTCAACAGGCCTGCCCACAGCCAGGGGAAGTGTCCACCCAAGAGAAGACACTGAAAGACTGAGCAGGATGGAGGGTAAGAAGCTTAGGTTGGAGGATGAGGACTCTGGGATATTCAGGAAGGGGTGGGGTAAAAACCAGTTTGACTATTTGTTCTTACAGTATAAAATACAAAATTAAGCTCCAAGGGTTTTTGGACTGTTCTTGAGACAAGACAGCAAGGAATGAGAATGGTTGAAGGGATGAATGGGAGAGACTGTTGTGGGTGGTGGTGACAGGTTTGCTGGAGAGTGCTACAAAGGTGTGAGAAGACCTGGGCGAAGCTGATGGGTTCAGTGCAGCCAGAGAGGGCAGGGGTACATCAGTATTTGGACAGAATGTAACAAATACAGCTGAGGGAAAGAGGGACAGCTGGCACTCGCAGTTAAATCGGGAGCCAAAGGAAAGTTGAATACCTGCTTGTTACCAAAGCACCACTCATCCATCCTAGGCCCTAAAAAGGGGGGGGATGTCGGTCTTGCACACTGTCTTGTGCCTGTGTGCGCAGGTGTGTGTGGCAGCAGAGAGGTCAGCAGAGCAAGGGTGCACTGGCAAACAGACCTGTTGCCAGTATTTCCTTTTCTTGAATACATGACTTTGTTGTCTTCGTAATGTTCTCAGCTTTGTTGTACACAATGTCTTAGTTTTGGTTTGTTGCTTCCTGTCCGCGACTTGCTGGAGCTGGAGCCCAGATTCCACAGCCAGCCCTTTGCAGCAAGACCCTGTTGGCAAGATAACAAATATTTTTCTCACCGTGATTGGTTCAGAACAGACCATTTAATTTTTTTTTAAGTAATCTATATTAGAGTGTCAACAGTTTGAAGTGAGGTGCTCGAGACTTTGCCTCTTCTAGTCAGCAGTGGGGAATCCTGGCTTTTATGTCTGAGCCTGGAAAGGGGCTGCATTCTGAACCATGCAACCACCCGACATATTTGATCCCTCAGTTTGATCCACTGGAAAAAGAAGGCTGGATAAAGACATCTTTTGGGCTACCGCAGAGGTATTCTTCCTTTGTCAACTCTCCCGCTTCAGTTTAAGCCTGGTCTTTTTTTTCTAGGAGAATGATATTAAGCTCTACTTATTGCTAGGTGTTAAGGCAGTTGATTGACTGTGTGGAGCTGCCATCTAGATTTTCTCTGCGATCCCAGCTGAGCCTGTCTTTGCCTGTGCTCCTGGAGAGAAAGATGACTGATGCTCTGTCAGAGGCTTTAATTTTATTCCTGTTATGCAGAAGTGTCAATAGTTTCTGGAAATATGAGATGTTGTATTTATGTACTCTCTGGCTTCTGAGACTATGCTTCCACTGAGGAAGTATGCAGAAATTTCAGGACTCCTGGAAACTTCTACTGAGCAGGTGAAATAACTATTTAAGAGTCTTAATACTCTTCAAAATCCATGTGAGCAGGTGTGGTAACAGCTGTAGCACCTTTTTGACTTCATCCAGGCTGTGTGACCCCAGGAGTTTGGTTTGCTATCTGATTATTGTGGAACATGGTTTCTGTAAGCATTTTACTTTGCTCAGTCAGTAAGGGTTAAAATGGTGGGAACTTTAAAAGGGGAACAGGAAGATGCTAAAATCAACCTGAATCTCTCTCCTCTTGCCCTTCAAATAAAGAAAGAGAAGGAAGAGGGGAAGCTTTAGTAAAGCATGGAAATTTACTGTAGTGGGAAGAATATTGGTAATAAAAAGCCCTGTTTGTCTGCAAGTGTTATTCAGGGTTACAAGGCAAGTACTCGGATGTTGTTTATCAGGGTTTTCCTAACCCGGAGGCAAGAGTTAAGTAACATGCACTGAATGTGGGCAGTGAGGAATAATTTCTAATATTCTCCTATGTTAAAATGACTGTTTAGCTTCTTTTGAAAGAATGTGTCCTTTCTTGCATTTCTTATGATTATTCATGTTTCCCCCTAAATATTTAGTCTGCAAATTTGATAGATACTGCAGTTTGTAAAAGAGAGGGGTTAGACTGAGTCATGTTTAAATTTGTAATTATGAAGAATAGCTGAAGATGACACATCTGGGTACCCGTGTTCTTCATCCTCCTTAACATCCTCTTACGCTGCCAACGTAATCTTATAAAGTAAAGCTGGTATTTCCATGATTCAGCAATCTTGAATAAGGGTTCCTGACATTCTGTTGTGTTAATATTGATATTGTCTTTGAAGTTATGAAGATAACAAAGAGATGCACAATTTTTTTTTTCTCTGTGTCACACAGTGCAGACAGTAGACCTTGCATCAAATTATTATCTGGACTGCAAATGTAGCATATCTATTAAAAATGACCAGATGTATGAGAAAACAACAATCCGAGTCGGTCTGCCTTGTATTTGCCTGTCATTTCCATTTTGATTGCGATTGGCTGGCAAGGGCTGCTGCTGGCACTGCACAATTGGCTTAGATGAGGAATTACAAAACAGGAGCAGATCCCTTGACTGGGACTCGGCGGCAGCACATGCAGCTGAGCGCAGGCGAACGAGAAAGGTCACCCGTACGCAAGGATTTGAGCGCTGTCTCTCCCACAGATGTTTCCATTCCAGAGAAGCTCATCTGATCTCATTTTTCTTGTCTATGACTTGAAGCGTTTCAATGCCGTAGGGATTTTTCATTGTGCTGAATGTAAAAACACACCTGGGAACACGGCTGCGACCTGGAGGCATATGAGGATTTCAGATGTGCGGAGTAACACCGCGGAATGATCAGAAGGATCTGCGTTTTGAAGGAGTTTTAGGTAACAGTGAGAGGAAGACAATTCAAACAGAAGCTTAAAAGCAGATGCAAAAGGAAAACAACTTTGTTTTGATCCTGAAATTATACTGAAAACAGCATGGAGGAGGGATTATATCAGCACCAAAACAATGGAGACTTGAAGGGTTTCGTTTTTCTCTGAAGTATTCTCTGTACGAGAAATGTAAAAACTACCTTTTGTGAGAGAATTCGTGATTTGAATATGGTTTGATGCTCTGTGGAACATATTTGGCACTGCTGCATCTTTACAGTGCTTTATGGTATATATTTAAGATCTTTAGATGAAGGTTCTGCACAAAAAGGTCAAACTATTCTTATTTAAAAAGAAAGAACAACAAACAAAACCAACTAGTTTTTAACTGCCTTTTTTTGAGTGAGAGAACCACAGGAATTTCATTTGTGTTTTTAACTAAACTTTCTCTCTTTTTTTTTTTTTTCCCCCCTCTCTTTTCCTCCTCCAAACTTAGTTTACGAGATGCTGGAATTGGATTTATTCTTGTCATAGATCGTAGACAGGACAAATGGACCTCCGTGAAAGCTTCCATACTGCGGATAGCAGTGAGTACTGTTTTAAATTAACTCCTTAGAAAGATTTCTCTGTGTCGAACCTTCCTCTTGTGAGCAGAAAAGCAAGTCTTTTATTTCTTCAACAAAGTGTTAGCTGATAGATGACACAAGTACCCAGTAGTTCTTTGCTGTCCCAGCTGGCTGGGACTGAGCACTGTGTCTATGATGTGCTTTTAATGCAGTTTGCATCTCAGGACTTCTTCCTGAGGAGGCTCTCGGAGAGCGTGGGCGATGTGTGCGCGTCGTGCAGCTATCCCAGGTGGGAGCCCAGAGCTACCCGTGTCCCGTAGAACTTTGGGGCTACCTTTCACTGTTCAAGTGGAAGAGCTGAGGATGAGAGTCCTGATTTTATGTACCACTCATGAAAGGAATTCAGGTGTAGAAGCTGGTCTGCTGGTGTTTGAATTAAAACGAGGGTTGCTTGTAAGCAGGAAAGTCTTGCTTACCTACTGTGATCACTCAACACCACATGCTGTTACTGCCAGTCTGCTTTTTAGTTATTTCCTTATTTTTAATATGAAAACTAAGCTTATTAGAGGCTTTTTTTACACACCTAGAAAAAAGACAGTTTCATGTTTATCATATGCTTATCCTACTGCTGGTTCACTTTTTAAGTTTTAACTTGTTATCCTTGTTTGAATTGTTGGTGTTGATAATCTTTCCAGTAAGTGCTGAAGAACAGAGCTGTAAGCACTTGTTCTTTCAATTTTAACAGCTGAAAATTTTTGGCTCTGTCAGATAGAAGTCAAATCACAAGACTAAATGGTATTTTTACGTACCTCCATTCCGACCAAAGAACTGGATTTTTTAAATGTTAAGTTAAAAGGTATTTAAAGATTATTCCTACTGTATGACTTTCTGTGAATTAATATATGATGATACGATATTCTCACTCCACAACTTTTTCCACAGTAAGTATGTTAGGAATGTTAAGGTGTTGAAAATGTACAAAAATATTAGCAGAATTTGCTTTTACAGATCATTTTGAAATTTCGAGGTGCAGCATTGAGCTGATTCCAGTAGTGAAAACAGAGAGCAGCATCTTTTGGGGTAATCAGTGCAAAAGGACTAAATCTCTAGAGAGTTTTTAACTCTCTTTCAAAATTCAATAGCTTCTATTCAAGGACAGATAAGTATTCTGTGTGTGACAGTCCTTTTATTTATGTAATTGCAGTGGTAGGGGATGGGGGGTGACTACAGAAATGTTGCTTGTAGCCATACCATAAACATTTATGGTAACATTACCATGGTCTGTGTTTCTTTTGCCTATATTCCCTATGATGAGGGACCCCTCGTTGCAGGGATGGTGTGGGAGCCTCAGGGTGCTGCCTGAAGAAGGGCGTTAAGCTCAGGGAGTACTGCGGGTTGCAGTGCTGTTGATGATGGGTTGGTTTTCTTTTTTTTTTCCTTCTTTTCTTGTTCTTCTGTGATCTTTATTTAAAAGCAAAATGCTTCCTAGCTGAAGTGTAATCTGTTAGAGGCACGGTCTTTTTTTTCACGTTTGTTTCTTTTGCTGGACTGACTCAGGTTTGGCTTTGTACTGCATCTGTGGATGTACGTGGTGGTCCTTCCCTTGGGCTTCAGCAATAGTCACATCATCCCCCAACACTTGGAAATTTTATCTTCCCATTCCAAAAAAGATACAGTGAAAATGTGTTGTTTGCTGTTGTCAGCCATTTGTTTGCTATAATATTTGCCATAAATGAACTCTAAATACATTTCTGGTGTGTGTTGCTTAAAAAAATGACCAAAGCCAGATCTACACGATGTGTATCTTGTTGCAGAGTTGTGAGGATTTCTCTGCATTCTGTTGATGGACAAAGATTTTAATTAAATTTTTTATTTAGTTATTTTTTTAAATGGCTCAAGGGTAACTGGATGTTTACCTTCCACTTTTGTAGTTTCCCTAACAGCCAGAGTTATCTTTCGATGGCGATGAAGCATCTCAGTGTCATTTTGAACTGTATGTCTGAAATCCTGGTATCTCTAGCAGTTCTGATTCCTAAAGCGTATTGCAGTCTGTGAGAATATGAGTCCTGCATTATTTGAGAAGAGAGTTTTTGGCTGTTGTCTCACTTGTAGTTCCTGCAGTGTCCTCCATGACATCTTTCCTGACTTTTCTCTAATCATCCTGGCAGTGTTGTGACCCTCTTGATTTGTGAAATCATGAGGTACCAGTGCAGCGTGCTGTGTCTGCAACAGGAATATTCTGGCTGGAGCATCTGCCCATCACTAATATCTTGACAGATATAAGAAATATATTGGAAAGCATGGAGCAGCTGCTAGACAGAAATTCATACCAGCATGTATTTTTATTATTATTATGATTTTATGTTATTTTCAAGACTTCACAGGCAAATGTTCTGTTTGTATTAATGGGTGTTGGAAGTATGTTTTGAAACAAAACTAACACAGAAAGGATTTTTGTTTCAGCCTGAAATGAATGTGAAAAATCTTCCTATGTTATGAAAAATTCTAGGCTTCGTTTTTTGTCTTCCTTGTTGGTAGGGTTCATTTTCATTCCTGGGACAGAAAATGAGCAATGATGAGCCGAATCTATATTTCATGCCGATACTTTAAGGTTACTATAGACAATCAAGGCTGTGAAGACAAGGTAAACCTATTTTTGCAGGCACAGTGGAAGGGCAGTTGATGCAGGATGACTGCTGCTGAAGCACGTGCAGCCCCAGCAGAACTGAAACCAAAGCCAGAGGCACTGGGCTGAAAGCTGGCCCTTCTTTTCCTGGGATGCAACACAAGCAAGTGCCAAGGCGTGGAGGCTTTGCTGTTGCTATACTGTACTTGACAAAGCTGCAAAGGGTGGGCAGCCAGGAGATAGTCCTTAGCCAGTGCAAGACTGCAGACTCTGTAGCTTAAGAGACTCTGCAAACAAGATTATTTCTTTATTTTTCTCCCAATTTAGCCAAATGGAGGTTATTAGCCTAGCGCTAATAGTCAAGAATGCCATGTGTTTGGAGGGTGACTCATGCTATCTTAGGTGGGATGGCTAATCTGGAGATGCTGTGGACTAGACAGAAAGCAGAGCTTTGAGGGGACTGTAAAATTCTTAAGATTTTCCCCCGTCAGCTGCTGAAATTCCTCTAAATTTGTATTATAATGTCCTGCTTTCAGTTGAACACAAAATACAGAGACATACAAGACCTTGCTGAGCTTTTTAGCTTCTGTGGCTGAGCAAGTGAGTAGGCTGATGGAAATAAGGCATGGTTCCTGAATAAGGGTGCAAGGAGCAGCAGTCACATAGCTTGGTCAAGTGGCTCCGTATTGTCCCAGCCGAATTTGAGCGAATAACAAACACCAGATAAATTCATCCCCTTTTCCTTTCTACGCAGTCAAAAATGACTCTATTTTTTACCTCTTTATCTCTTCTCTCCTAGTGTTATCATAACCAAATTAGCAATATCCACGGTTGCAGGAGCAAGGCACATTACTACTCAATGTGTTCTGGGGTTTCACACTGCTCTGTTCATAGTTCATGTGTTTTCTTAAAAAAAAAAAAAAAAGAAGCCTGTGTCATTACATTGTGTCTTTTGTCCAGTCACCATTGTCTTACTCCATCTTGAGGCAAAGGTTGAAGTGTGATCTCAGCCTTTTTGACAAAACCAAAACTGCATGCAACATAATTAAAAGTTCCACCGTAGCAGCCGTCAACCTCATATTGAAAGTCTAGAGAAAATAAACTTCCATAAACTTGGTGTTTAGGGAATAATAATAGGTGTGGGCAACAGCTCTGGAGGAAGCAGTTGGTATGGAGGTCACTCAGGTGGTAGTGAGAAAGTTTTATCCATTATGACACTTCGCAGCCCTTTCCAAATGTGACAGGAGTTGGGTTTGATCCAGCCTCCTGGAGGAGTGTGCACTGTGATTTGCCACACTCACCTAAAGACGCATCGCGTGCAGGTTTCATGCCTTTTGTTCTGGACTGCATTGTCCAGAGCACTGTTTTGCTTAGCTCTTTGTAAATCAAAATGCAGTTTTTACTGTAACAGAGGCTTGGCCCATTAATTGCTTTGAAGATCAGATCCAAGACCTTTAGCTGGCAGAGAAGCCAATGGAGAGCCTCGAGTGCTAATACCAGCCTAAACCTTGCAGGAGCCAGGCAGTCCCATTTTTGTGCCATCTGGAGTCTTATCGTTGGTTTTGCATCCAAGGTGAGAAACAGGGAATTACAGTAATCCAACCTTGAGTTCTTTGGCCTTGTTTGTAGAGAGATGTTTTGTTTCTTAGGGAGTTGTTGGTGCAGCAAAGATGCATTCGGTACGTGATGGTCCATGAAAGGCACTATTTTATGTTGTGGATAGGTATTCCCTGATAACTCAGTTTCTAGCAAGCTCTTTGTATCATGTCCTGAAAACTGTAATGACACTTAACAATTTCTATGGGTGAAGTTTGAAAAAACTGCTCTTCTTTCAGCCCCATGTCATGTTTCTCATTTTTGCTTGGGTTCAACACACCACCGAAACTCGACTGTATGACGAAGCTAGAACAGTATTTGTATTAATTTTGTGGAATGATTCCAGTAAACAATAAAATAAAAAAGGGTATTTTGAGATGCTGTGCAGTTTTGTCTTATTGCTTTGAATGTTTTGAGAATGTTACATGTGCAGACAACTTTGCGCTTATCCTTGTATGGTCAGCCACTTTTCCTTTTTGTTACATAGGGGGTTTTAATACGTAAAAAGAAAAAAGAGAGTCATTTCAACTCTGAAAACAGGATCGTAACATCCCAAGCCATTAAACCCAGTTCTAGTGCAAAATAGCTCAATGTTTTTCAAACTACATTTCAAACTCATCCTTTTATGAAGTTATTTAATTCAAGGGTTTTTTCTTGACAAGAAGCCTGCGTAAGAGACTTCATTCTAGCCAGGAATAAACTGCCTTGGCAAAAAAAATAACCCCAAACACCAAGAAACCAACAAAACAAACAACAGTACTTACTAATTCCTCTACGTCCAGAGGTATTTTGGAAAGAAGTGCATGCTAGTAAGTGCAGAAGGGAAAACACCACCACAGAGTTTGGTAATGTGGGTATATTGGAGCTCTTCATAAAATGAAAAATAGTGTAGTTCCAAGTAATTTGAGAGAACGACTAAAACAGAGTCAAGCACTAGCTCTTTGATGGCTTGCATGGTTCAGGTATTTCTGAAAGCTGGCTGTTTACTTGGGCGGTGGAAGAAAAGGGTCTGTAGGTTCACTTTTTATCAGAACAGTTTTCCTTTGCTGTAGAGGAATAGAAAAGACTTCTGAGTACTGAGGCAGCTGAGTGAATTGGTTGTGGGATGAAGAGCAGACTATAACTTTATTTTCAGTACATCTCTGTCTAAAAAGGTATACATATCTATCCACATAATTCCTAAATAATATATATTATTATTTACATATAATAAACTAAATAATATATAATAAACTAAATAAGCCCTAGGAAGAAACCTGAGACGTGAAAACTCAAAAGTGTTGGTTTTCTTTTTCAGAAGCTCTGCTCTGGGTAGTCACTGTTGAAAGCTGTAGTAACTGGCTCCTGGTTGTAGAGCCTGGCCACCACTCTGCTCCTGCACTGCCTCTTCCAGGCAGCAGCAGCCCAGCAGCACTATATCCTGTCTCAGTCAATATTGTGACTCTTGTGAAGTATGTGACTTAAAAATGTGAATTACTCCTCTTTTGAAAATGCCATCTGCCCAACAGTCTATAGCACACATGTGCTGTTGACCATTGCTGTCAGGCAGGGACGTGTGGGCTTGCTGCTCTGCCTGACTGGTGCAGGTATAATTGTTGAGTGACTTAAATAGCTCCCTGTTGGCACCAACCAACCATTCAGCATCATGTCATCCTCATTTGTGGGGTGGTCAGCCTCTCCTTACCTCCCCCAACTAGCAGCTGCTTAACTTCAGAGTCAGTACGGGTGCTACTGCCATCCTCTCTGTCATGAATTTTCTGTGAAGAAAAGTGAGAATTAAGATTATGAGCAACTGAATTTAACATTTTGCTCAAAACCCAGTTGGGTTCCATCTCTGTAAGATTCCCCCTTTCCAGAAGCCTGGAGCATGCAGTGGAAAACTCCCTATCCCTCCAAAGCAGAGGGACTGGAAACAGGCAGGTTATCCTTCTCCTGAGTATTTAACTGTTTGCCTGAAGGATTTAAAGCAAGCTCCTCTTTTGTCCAGACAGTGAAGGTTCTTCCAGTGTTCCAGGTTTGGGGCACTCATAGGGCATCAAAGATCTCTGTGTACCACTCTAACTCCCTAAGCTATGTGGAAAGCTTTGATTTAAGGGCTGTGCTACACATAATTCCTGACTTGGTCAGATTTATTTCAGAGCTGATAACTACAAGCATATCTACATATTTTTCTGTATATTTGAATCATCACTGCCCCGGCTGGATGGGGAAGAGAAGGAGATAAGCAGATAGAAAACTAATCCCATGTCATGAATTAGCAAATAAGTGCCAGTGCTGATGCAGATGGGATGAAGGAATAGATGGGCTGGGCTAGAATAGAATAGAGGCTACCCTAGTTTTCATACAGGATACCAAAACCATGACCCTGGTCTCTTGCATAGGCATTAAATGAGTTAAATAAGACAAGATGTTGGGGAAGCAGTTAATGAATCTAGTAAGAAAAGATACTTTTGGGAGAAACAGTTTTCAAGCATGCAAACCCTTCTTCAAGTCCCAGTAATGTTCATTGACTTCACTGGAACAGTCCTTGAAGGCACTTTATTTTATGCCACTACTAAACATACATGAATATGTATTTCTGTGCCTAACATTTGGCACAGAATTATGTGAGAAGTCTTTGTTTTCTCTGCCTTCTTAGCGTACAATGGCTTCAAACAAATATGCTGCTGGACCGGAACAGTGGGGTTTTTTTGTTTGCTTTGTTCTCTCGTGTTCAGGGTGAAGTTGACTGGTTGATGAAGTTCGCACGCATCTAAGGGGTGACTCTTGCATCATATCATTGTCTCTGCAAGTCACCAGGGCTTTAGGAAAAAACAAAAGTTAGGAAAATAGTAATATTTGGGCAGTGCAGATATAAGCTCAGATAAAGTGGAATAGCTGGCACAGGTCCAACAATTTTTACTGTAGCAGTTGTTACTTCTCTTCTTGTTATTCTGCTAAGATCAATTTGCAGATTTGCCTCCCAACCACAACGAGCAAACTCGTTTGCATCTTTTTTGTAGGACTTGGGGTTTTTTGGAAAAGAGAAAACCAGAGGGGAAGCATAGGGGACAGACTAGTGGAGACAAGAATGGTATTGTAGACGAAGTTAAAGTAACCTAATAGTTGAGCGTTTGTTGGGAGACGGGGATAAACTCCTGTCAAGCCTTGAATGGGAGTTAAAGTGGTACAAGAATTTAGTGACTTCAACAGCACCATTTTGGGCAGATGCTGAGATGGAGAGAAATTGTAACGTGTGTTCTCTGATTTCTTTGAATCGAACACCAATTTGGTCATGCAGTTAAACTCTGTCTTTCATAAGAGATAATACACAGTTTACTAAAAATGGCTATTGCATAGTATTTGGCTATTACTCTTCGCTTCAGTGATAGCCTAAATTTCTTGGAATCACAGAATAACAACTTGGATTGAGAGGAACTTTGAAAGATCATTTGGCCCAGCCTTTCATGGGGCCAAATTACTTTCACCTAGTGCTGGTAATGTCCTTGCGGATACAGCCTGGAATCCAATTTGCCTTTCCTCATGTTCAGCTTACTGTCCACCAGCACCCCTTAAATCCCTTTCATCATATTTTCTCTGAAATTATGGAGTAAGAATCTAGACTACAGTCAGAAAATGTAGAAGTGATAATTTAAAGCTAGAATGATGAAATTTATTACTCTTACATGTAACTTAAATTTACTTTTACTGTTTACTGTCTTTATGCTTCATAATTTCATGCTGTTCTGTGTTTCTAATGTAACTACTCAACTTGAAGCTAACAGGATAGGCATTTCTCAGCATTCTGGGTAAGGCTAAATTGGTTGCAAACATGCACTGCTAAAGGCAGTATGTCTGGATGTGATGCAGGAGGGTGGATATCATCTCACGTGAAGACCTCTTTTTAACGTATTATCTGAAAGATATTTTTTTCTTGGAGCTTTTTTATTCTGAAGTGTTGGCATTGCCATTGAATAAACTTCACAATTTGTAAGTTGAAGGTGAAATTGAACAACTCAGATTCTGAACACTACTGTTACAGGCACAAAATACATTGACACATGTCTACTGAATGTGTGAAATGAATACATGGCTATCATCCTAAAAATAGTATTCAGGAGATTGCATTTTATAAAAGCTTTTGTCCGTTCTTACCATGTTTCTTGGAATAAGTTTTGGTTGTTTTTTTTTTTAAATAAGTAAGAATCATAGAATCATTATGGTTGGAAAGGACCTCCAGGGTCATCAAGTCCAAAAGAAGTTGTCCTTGGTACAGTAATTGGGGGGGGGGATAAAAAAAGGTAAAAATTCATCTTTTCTTAACTTTTTCTTCTGAATACAGTCAGGTATTTTCTATAAAAAGTTTTTTTGTTAGATAAGCGTGTGTTAGTAACTCCACAGGGTGTACTACTTTTAGTACACAGAGAAAGATGTTTTAGCAGTACAAGGATGAGGAGCTGGTATGGACACTCAGAATTACCTGGATACTGTTCCCAGCTCTCAGACAGACTCCTTCGGGACTGAGCCACGGTGCTTTCTAGAAAATCTGGAAATCACTGAAGTGGAGACAGATTGTGAAGCTGAAGCCTACAAGGTTCCTCAATCAAACTGAGATCTCAGTTGTATACTAAATATCTGGGGAACCATAATGAATCTGTGAAATCTTCCAGAAAAGTTTTAAACTAATTTTCTTTTTAAAAGTTTGTAATTTCCAATGCTAAATATCCGGAACCCTTGGAAACCTTAAAATAATTATTAAACCACTCTCCAACCTCACAGATACTAACAGTTTCACTAGGCATGGAAACAGTGTAATGTAACAGTTTCTTCAGTCAGTGTTTTATTTTTTGGTTGTCTCTTTTTTATAGTAATTCAGTTTGCTAGAAATGTGACATAATTTCCAACAGTGTAATGAATAAAATTGCATACTTAATCATTACAATGATTCTTTCTTTGGTGAGCATCCTACAGTGGAAATAGTGAATAGGGGAGGAGACTTGCATGATTTCAAGAATGGCTAAATGCCAAGTGTGCAAACCTCCACCACAGCAGAGGTTGATTTTTTAGTAATTTAATGCTATTTCTTTTCTTTCCTTCTCCTCTCCCGTGTTTTTCCCCCTGTCACTTGTAGAACTGGGAAGGATCCATCAGACTACTAGTTGAAAGATGATGGGAAAAAACTCACAGCTGAGAATTATTATGACTTTTTTTTTTTTTCTTCTAAATTAAAGCTTATTTCTAAGCTACTGCCTGTGAAATTCAGTCTCAGTGGCAATAACTTGTGTAGGCAATCAGCAACCTAGTATATGCACAAATGAGAAATGTGTTGTTAGGTGCTCAGACAATAATGGAGGTTTCTCTTGGCACCCTCTATTAAAGAGAACATAAGGCAACCATGGAAGTACTGCTGTTGAAAAAGTACTAAGCTACCACTGTTTGCTCATTAGTCTCCTTGTCTAGGTTGTAATCTCAACTGAAAAGCAATACAAGCCAGCCCTGAAAAATTTAATTTCAGGAGAAGAGATTCCTTTTCCCGAAGATAAGTAAATGTCTCCTTGAATTGAAGCTCTTTGTGCAAGCCTTGCAAGGTTATAATTGGTCACTCCATTATGAGAGGCTTTTGATACAGTTAATTTATGGTTTAACAGGGGCTTCTTCATGTTCAAAAATATTTTCTGGAGGTGAGACACACAAAATAACAGACTAAACTTGTTTTGCAGGCCTCTTTCCCAGGAAACCTGCAACTAGTTCTCGTTTTGCGCCCAACAGGATTTTTTCATCGAGCTCTCTCAGACATTGCTTTCAAATTCAACAAAGATGAGCTTAAAATGAAAGTACCTGTAAGTAATCCTCTGTTTTCAGTTTACTACTGGGAATCTGTTAAAGTACTCAAGTAGCCAGTGAGGACCAAATAAATCCCATCAAGAAGCCATACTTAAAGGCAGTTCCAGCAATTTTGGCTAGTTCACGATGGTTTATTCTGGAAAGAGTATGTTGATTTTGATGCAAATGCATTTCCCATGGACAGATACTATAGTTTCTGTCATTTGAGCAAACATACAACTGATAGTTGTTGTTACATAGCTGGTAAGCTCACCAATTATACTTTTGTTTGTAGATGTACAGCATTTTTATTTTAAAATAAACTTTGAAACTATATGAGCTAAAGATACAGAACTTATTTTACTTAGCAGATGAAAATTCAAAGGTGAGAGATGGTTGTTAAGATACTTTTGCCCTGCCCCTTGTTTTTATTGTGGGGAACTAGCCCTTATGTGCCAAATTCATGGAGATACTGTTATATCCCACAGACACAGGATATCAAGGGAAAATGAAGAGGTGAATGTTGTTCTTAGAAAATAGCCATGTATGGTTTATTAAGATAATAAAGCCTGATGGTGCGATTTATGATGTATTATCCATAAACTTATTTAAAATATGCCTTGTGCTTATGCAGAGTTATTTGCATTTCCATCATCTTCAGATGCAACAACTGTTAAGTTTGGTTTTTTATACTCAAAGGAAATAAACAGGTCCATCGCTCGCTTCTGTATTAAACTGAATTTTCTCTATTGGAGGCTGAAGGATGGAGCTTACAATCCTTAAAAAAGCAACTTCTCGACACTAATTGCATTCCCTTTTTTTCTTTGCTGCTGCAGATCATAATGCTGGGCTCAGTATCAGAACTGCAGAGTTATATTGATAAAACACAATTAACAGAAGATCTTGGTGGCACCCTGGATTACTGCCATAACAGATGGCTGTCCCGTCGCACTGTAAGGCTTAGTTTTTCTTCTGACTTTTCAGTTTAAAAAACCCTTCTGTTTTAAACCCTGTCCCTTATAATACACATTCTGGGTGATGCAAGTCGACTTGCTCAGAGTGAGAAGATGTTCCCAATGGTACTTAGTCATCTTAGAGAAATAATATGAGTAATAATTTGGGAGTGGTTTTCTGAACACTTGGAGCAAAGGAGCTACACTGTATTGTTGCATTGAGCTTTATTGTTTTTGCTACAAGAAAGAAAAAGATCAAGTTGTAAAATAACTCCAGGTTAAAAAAATATGAGGAAGATACACCTGATACAAGCCTAGGAAAAATACACAATTAAGGAGTTAATGGTGACGGTATCTGTTGCTTGTAAACTTATACTTTGACCATTTTTCAGTCTTGTAATTCATCTGCTTGGGTTTGTTTTGAGAGTTCTAGTTTGTGTGCATGTGTCTGTTTGTACATATGCATGTGATGAGCATGAAACATCTTTAATGGTTTTTATTCCAAAAGGCTATAGAAGGTTTCGCCCAAAAGGTTAAACAAACAGCTCAGATTCTTCAGTCCTTTGGGACTGAGCTGGCTGAAACAGAACTACCAAATGATCTGCAATCAACCAGCTCCCTTCTTGCAACACACACAGAAAAGAAGGACAAAATGAAGGTATGTAATTTTTGTAAAGATTCTGTCTTCTAGTTAAGCTGTTTCAATTTCTAGCTAATAATGTTAATAGAAAATCTGGAGGATATTAGTAGGGAGTAATAATGCCAAACATTGAAGTCTTATTTAACTTGTTTTGCTTGGTTTTATCTTAAAAATCCTTTTTGCATTTAAAAAGCACATTCCTTGGGGCGGAGTTTACGTATGTACAAGTGCATAGTGATTTGTATGTGGAAACAGAAATTCCTTTGTAAGTGGTGGCGTGTTCAACTTCTAGTTTTGTTTACAACAAGAAATTTAGTTCTATGTGCATGCATATGAAAATATATGACCTTTAGGAGAATGGACAAATGTTCTTTCAACTCGGCTTAAATGAAAAGTATTTGGGGGTTTCCAAACTGTACATTTAAAAGTTCTGAGATTTGCAGCCTAAGGGGACACTAGAAGGCTATCGATCATAAAAATGCAACTCGGTTACACTGGGATCTTAAGATGGTAAACATAGTAAAAGCTGACATTTAGCTTTTACTCTCTGTATTTGTTGTCAAACACAGCTTTCAATCAAAGTATGCTTGCTTTATTGCTGTTAAAACAAAATCTGTTTTCCAGTTCGGTGCTTTATGAAGACTGCTTAGAAAAAAAAAACCAAGAAAGCAACAAACAGCTACAGTGTGGGGGGTTTTTGTTTTGTTTTGTAGGAGGATATCAGGTTAGCAGTAGAACAGGGAGATGATATCCTTGGAAGTATTACAAAACCAGTTACTGAGAATCCTGAATACAAACTGAATCAAGATCAACTAGACAATCAGACAACGGTAGAAAGGTGAGAGGAGCAAAATGCTGAACATGCTGCTTTTTCTGGGTTTTTGGACCCCTACCCAGCTCTTTTACTTAGTTCAATATGCATGCTGAGCAAATAAGCAAATGTTACCATGTGAACACTGGAAGCATACTTTCAGGAACAACCCCAATGTTTTCAGATCTGTCCTGAGCAAAGTAAACCCCTGGTGTCCATTACCAGGTCACCTGGTTATAAGGAAATAGAGGGTGAGGTCTGAGTTCAGTAAGAACAAACACTGCTCTTTTTTTGCCTGTTTGACAGATTTGGACTATATATAATTGAGCAGCTTTTCTATATTTTAAAGAATATTGATGCTTTGCTTAGAGACTAAAGTGCAATCCAATGGAATTTTACTGCTGTATAGAAAGCAGAAGGGGAAGACAGAAGTGATATATCCCTTCTTTTCTGTCCTTCTTGTCCATTTTTTCTAAGTCCCTTTGAATTGAAGTGGGAGGTTTCTTTTTGTTTTAACCTGACCAAAGTAGCTTCTAATATTGCTGATACCTTATCAATGTCATTAGTAACCTTTAAAGGGCCACGAAGGAGTACACCACTCTTGAAGTATTTATTACAAACTTCCTATATGCTTCCTTTGGGCATACAAGTAATAGATGTTGTTTTCCTTTGCTCCCCACCCTCTTTCCCCCCTTAAATTGCTGCCAGGTTTGAAGACATTATATCACCATAGCACAGATGTAAATTTGCACAAAGCATAGCTCATTTCCCACAGGCAGTATTCTGCATTCTTTTTTTGTCTGTCATTCCATATTTCTGTTACACTTGGGCTAGCTTTTCTTTCCAAGTAACTGTCTATTCCAATCCCCAAAGCTTGGCAGAAGTCACTTTTTTGGGTCTTTGTGGCTATCAGCTATCCAAAGGACGATCAGGGTGGGGGATGCTAATTTATCCAAGACATTCTCCCTCAGTACAGTATCTGACGGAAGTTGGAACAAACTCTGTGTGTCTGTGTCCCCACCTTTTTTCTTATCAGTCTCAACTTGTAAATTCAAGGTTTCTTTCTGTGCTACTGAAGACAAAATTCATTAAAATTCTGATGTCTGGCCTTCCCTGGATGTAGCCTAAGTACAGCAAAGCTCACTGTAAAGATAAGTCCAGAGGATACCGTACTGTCAAACGCAATATTGGAAGATAACTTGAAAAATAAAAGTTTAACGTCATTTGCCAAAACTATAATTGAAGAAGGCTCTTTTTGTCACAGTATGGCTGTACACTTGCCTGTGATATTTAAGTAGTAACTACTGCTCAGAAGAGGAGGAGCAATGATCTTCAGGTTTATTATGAGCCTTGCTCCCAGGAATGAAACGTGAGGGTAGCTGGCTGGTCACAACGGTACAAATTTTTGCCTTCATGTTTCCTTACAGCTCAAGGCTTGGGTTCCTCTGGGTCCGAGCCCACACACGTTTGCATGTTTTATTTATACTTGCTAGCTTCAAGTCCCCATGTCCCCAGGCCAGAGCTGAGATGTAGTATGTGCAGCAGCTAGCTTCAAATCAGCACTTGCCAATTTTTTAGAACTTAATGTTTGTATTGGGTTTCAGTTTTACATTGGTGTTATTCTAGGAAACTTTTCTGTGCAATACTCAAAAAAAGTTTCCTGTATCCAGTTTATTTTTTATGGAAAATACTGCTTTCAGGAGGCTTTTTGTTTACTGTGGAAGACTGTATTGTCCCTTGAAGGTTGCACCCATCATTCTTACAGTATTTCTTCTTTTTCTAAAGGCTTCTGGCTCAGTTACATGAAACAGAGACTGCCTTTGATGAGTTTTGGATTAAGCATCAGCAAAAACTTGAGCAGTGTCTGCGCCTTCGGAATTTTGAACAGAATTTCAGAGAGGTGAGAACTCCTTGGTGGCAGTCAATATTTGGTAATATAGAAAAGATTCAGAAGAGAATACTTTCCCCCTCTGGTTTTTGCAGCTCTTGTTGGAGAAAGCTTTCGAGCACACACCTTTTTCTTGTACGTGTCCTTACTTGACACGCTGCTATCTTTACTACCTTGAACACTTGCCTCTAGAGACATAATAGCTTCTCTTCTGCAGACTGACTTTTTTTTTTTTCCCATGGGCCCAGCAGCATATAAGCATTCAAAAAACTCCTTTGGAACCTGTCCTCCACCACAGAAGCATAATACACTGGCTGCACCGCTTTCATCTCACCAGTAGGCCCGTTTATGGAACCAAGCCTTACCTAAACCTTCTGGCTGAAATTTTATAAAGCAGTCTCCAAGACTGTGGGTGGGAAGTTGCAACCACACTGTTAGAAGCTGGGTGGAGGCTGAGCTACAGTTTTTACAGCCAGTTTCTGATCTCATGTTAGTTTAACTCATATGCTTGATGGCACCTACAGTCTCTTTACGCTGGTGTAGCTGATCTCAGAGCACAGCCCCTGTGCTCCATGGGAGCAGTGCTCAGAAACACTCTTACAAGTGTCTGTCTGTATGTCTGTCTCTCAACCAATTGTTAGGGTGAGGATCTGGGCCTCACACTTTGCTGTTTACATTAATGTTGCTTTGTTGTCATTGCATAAAAGCAAGACTATAAATATCTCCTGAACGTTAGTTTTCCTGCTTTATTTATTTATTTTATTATCAGGAAACAGGATTATTTCACTGCCTTTTCTTGGTATTTGTTTTCTTTTTGACTTGGGGGTAACTGTAAGCTGATAAAATGAGTGATTTCTTTAACTGATGGGTCTCCAAAGAGGTGGAATCATCTCCATTGATACATAGCCATGTCTCATTTCAGGTCAAAGCAGCTTTGGATATAGTGTCTGAGAGACTATCTGCTTTCACAGATGTGGGAAACAGCTGTTCACACGTGGAGCATATTTTGAAAGATCTTGCCAACTTTGAAGAAAAGTCATATGTAAGAACTCTGCAAGTCTCCATTAGTTCTAGTGTGACAATGTGTGTGTGGAGGTGAACGGTGTTTGGTTATTGAGTGTATGTTATGAGCAGAACTGAAGCTGACAACAGGCAGAATCAGTGTCTCAAGTAACATGCAGAAAGAATATGGAATAAAGTCTTTAACCATTGGAGTGTCCCAGTTCTCAGGCATCCTTCAATAAAGAGAGGAGTGACTAGTCACAGAGTCAGTGTGCTCAGTTTATGGAAGAATTGCATGAAGTGTCTACATAGCCAAGTTTTGCTCTTAGTGATCCAAGGGGCCGCTTCCATTCCTATTAAAGCCACTTCATTAAATCTCAGAAATGAGAAAGCTGTGTATTGAATATACAGGATGTTAAAATATGACCAACAGAAATATACACTCTGAACAATGTAGAAAGGGAACCTTACTATGATCTGTGCTTCACAATAAAATATAAAAAGGGCAGGAAAGAGATTCCAGAAAACTATAGACCAGTCAGTCTTACCTCCATCCCTGGAAAGATAATGGAGAGGCTCATTCTGGAGGTTATCTCTAGGCACATGGAAGATAAGAAGGTTACCAGGAGTAGTCAATATAGATTTACCAAGGGGAAGTCATGCTTGACTAATCTAATAACCTTCTATGATATTGTAACTGGATGGCTAGATGCAGGGAGACCAGTGGACATAGTCTATCTTGACCTTAGCAAGACTTTTGACACAGTCTCCCATAACATCCTTGTGGAGAATCTTGGGAAGTATGGGATAGAAGAGTAAGTAGTAAGATGGATTAGTAACTGGTTGGACAATAGAGTCCAGAGAGTGGTGGTCAATGGTGCCAAATCCAGCTGGAGAGCTGTAACCAGTGGAGTCCCCCAGGGATCAGTGCTGGGTCTGGTCCTGTTCAACATCTTTATCAATGACATTGATGACAGGACAGAGTGTCTGCTCAGCAGGTTTGCTGGTGACACAAAACTGGGAGGATTGGCAGATACACCTGAAAGCTGTGCGGCCATCCAGCGAGACTTGGGCAGGTTGGAGAACTGGGCAGGGCAGAACCAAATAAGGTTTAACAAGGATAAATGTAGAGTCCTGCGTCTAGGTAAGAATAATAAATGACACCAGTACAGACTGGGAGGTGATCTGCTGGAGAGCAGTCTTGTGGAGAAAGACTTGGGAGTCCTGGTGGACAACAAGTTCCCCATGGAGCAGCAATGTGCCCTTGTGGCCAGAAAGGCCAATGGTATCCTGGGTGTATCAAGAGGAGCGTGTCCAGCAGATCGAGGGAGGTTCTCCTGCCCCTCTACTCTGCACTGCTGAGACCTCACCTGGAGTATTGTGTCCAGTTCTGGGCTCCCCAGTTCAAGAGAGACAGGGATCTGCTTGAGAGAGTCCAACGGAGGGCTACAAGGATGATGAAGGGACTGGAGCACGTGCCTTATGAGGAGAGGCTGAGACACCTGGGGCTCTTTAGGCTGGAAAAGAGAAGACTGAGAGGGGATTTGATAAATGTTTATAAATATATGAGGGCTAAGTGTCAAGAGGAAAGGGACAGCCTCTTCTCACTTGTGCCTTGTGATAGGACTAGGGGGAATGGATATAAGCTGGAGCACAGGAGGTTCCACCTTAACATGAGGAGGAACTTCTTTACAGTAAGGGTCACAGAGCACTGGAACAGGCTGTCCAGAGAGGTTGTGGAGTCTCCTTCTCTGGAGATTTTCAAAACTCGCCTGGATGTGTTCCTGAGTGACCTGTGTTAGGGTGGATTAGGTTGTAGGGTAGATTAGGTTAGGTTGGAGGGTAGATTATATGATCCTGCCCTGGAAGGGGGTTGAACTCTAAGATCTCCAAGGTCCCTTTCAACCCCTAACACTCTGTGATTCTGTGATATATAGCGCTATAAGTGAGGTCATTGCTTTTGAGGCTGAGGTGCTGGAGCTGGGTATGTTTTAGTTTGGGTTCAAGTTGCTGCTGTACTCCATATTGCAAACATACACAAACATGCTGCTGAATAACTAGGACATAGAAAGACAATAGTGGTTCTGTCCTAGGGAGGCATATGATTAAACTCAATGATGTTTCTGAAGTACTCTGATACCATAAAGAAGGCGGCAGAGAAGTTCTTGGGCATCTGGGAAGACGGGAAATCACTTTGATTTATTAAGCAAGGCTGATGCTAACTAAAGATGTATTCTCAATCAAGATGTGTATTTTACTGCTTAGAAACAAATGGTGTAAACTTTAATTTTTTTTTAATTGATGTTGATCCAAGGAAAGATGTACTGAAATGAATGCTTACTTTCTTAGGAAACTGTAGCAAAAGCCAGAATGCTGGCCTCGGAGGGCGATGCTTTTATTCAAAGCAATCATTATGCAGTGGACTCCATTATTCCAAAATGCAGTGAACTTCATGATCTCTGTGACGCCTTCACTACTGAGACAGAACGGAGGAGGAATCTCCTTAACAAATCTCTAGAACTGCATGGCTTACTAGAAAAGGTAAAATTGGTACAAACCAGTTCCATGGCGAGTTGTCATACTGACTGGTGAAAGTATATGGGTGTGCTGGAAGTTTTCTTCTTAAATAGATGAATACATCACAGGTAGAGGTATGAAATGTTTTAGACCTCTTAGTGTTTGATGCTGACATCAGTGCATTCTGAGCCTATTCTTTTCTCTCTTTCTAGTCTATGAAGTGGTGTGATGAAGGAATTTATCTGCTGGCTTCGCAGCCAGTAGATAAGTGTCAGTCTCAGGATGGTGCAGAGTCAGCATTACAGGAGATCGAGAAATTCCTGGACACTGGTGCAGGCAATAAAATCAAGGAGTTGAATAAAATCTACAGAGACTACGCACACATCCTCAGCGAGGACCTAAAGGTACCAGAAGACATTTATGTGTATCTATGCATCCATTCTTTAATTTTAGGATTGCTCTCTTGCCTGACTGCTGATAAAGCTAAATAATCAGTACTAAGAGTTGTACCTGGGAACTGGAAAGCCACCACGTTTCCCTACTTGAGGTGCTAGTCCCGTCACATTTTTGGATAAGCATCAGGGCCTTCAGAGCCTTTTAGTAACTCTTTCAGTTTTTCATATATTAGGATTCTCAAAGTGTTATCAGGCACTGGAATGGCTTGCCCAGGGCAGTGGTGGAGTCCCCATCCCTGGAGGTATTTAATAGTCGTGTAGGTGTAATGTTTAGGGATATGGTTATGGATTATATTGTATGGTTATGGTTTGGGGGTTTTTTTGAGGACTTAGGTTACTGTGAGTGTTAGGTTAATGATCAGATTTGAAGATCCTAAAAGGTCTTTTCCAATCTAGAAAATTCTGTAATTGCTTTAAAAAAAAATAATTCTCCCAAATGAGTATTTGAAATATCTTTTTTTATGCTTGAATGCATGTCCCTTTTCCTCTTGGCTGATCTCACCATTAGACACTGACAAAAAAAACTTCTCCCTAGTTTTTTTTCAGTTGAAACCTGAACCCCACTGGTTTCTCTACAGCAAGCACACAAAAATGTTTTATGAAGTGATGTTCCAGTTTTGAAGTGCACTAAATGACTAACTTATGCCTTGTTATGAGTGAAGAGTAGGGTAATATTTTTATATGCGGTATAAAAGCAATTGCAATTTCAAATCAGTGTGCTGTAAATGGCATTGCAGCTTGTTGATAGGTCTCTGACAGGGTTTGGTTTGGTTTTGTGTTGGGTTTTTTTTGTTTGCTTTGGTTTTTCGTGGCTTTGTTTTTGTTTGTTTGTTGTTCTGTTTGTTTTTATTGTTGTTGTTTTCTTTCTTTTTTTTTTTTTAATGTCTGTGGCAATGGTAGGAGCACGTGCAAAAGGTTTTCCAGAAGCAAGAAAGTATGGAAGAAATGTTTCAAAAGAGACAAGTAAGTCTTAAGAAACTGGCAGCTAAGCAGACCCGTCCTGTTCAGCCAGTTGCGCCAAGACCTGAAGCCTTTGTAAAATCTCCTTGCAGCTCTCCAGGTAAGTAACTATAGTAGCCTTTAACTCGTTTTCTTGTGCTATGCTGAGAAACAGAGAAACTTTCATCTGTAATGTGTGGTTGCACAAACATTTGTGTCAGATATGCTTAAGTTCTAACTGCTGTTTGCTTCTGGTTTATGTGCTTAGGTCTTCAAAGCGAGTATGTATCTAACTCAGAAAGCAGTGCACTTCGGAGGGTGAACTACAGGAGAGGGAAGGTAATCTTTTTTCTTGTTTGCACTTTTCATACACATACTGCTTGAGAAAGTCATAATACAATGGAATATCCAGAAACTTCAAGAAGAATGAGTCAATCCCACTGGAAAAATGATGGTATTTCCCCTATCAAAGTAAGTCTAGTGAATCAGTCATGTGGTTGAAATAGAGGCTGCTTTGTCGCTGGGCTGGGTATGAGGGAAGGTAAAGTAAATAGCTGCCTATATTAGGAAAAATGTGAAGTATAAAATCTATGAACAGGAAACATTTATTATTTGCCAGTAGTAATTGGCTACTCTTAAACTGGCAAAAGTGAAGAGGTGTAGTTGTCATTGGCTCCAAGACAGCTTCAGCTGACCTACTGGGTTGCCATTCCCAAGTGGGGATGGTCTTCCTGCCCCACCTCCAGCAAGGAAAGTAACCTGACAGCAGCAAGAGAAACAAGTAGATTCCCACTAGGTTAGAGAGTTGAATCAACTCAGCGAAGGTTCAGCAAGAGACAATGCAAGGGGGAAGGCAGGAGCACATGACCAGCAGGGACAGCAGTTGGAGAAATGGGTTGGTTCAAGAGGGGACTGAAAGCAGAACCTCTCATTTTTTTCCAGCAAGCTGTAATTAGGTCAGCCTTTACAGTAGAAGTACTAAGAGTGAATTTCTGTGTCAAGTTAGAAAGTTCCCAGAAAGTTAGCACAGTACCTCATTTTTAGCTTGGAAGACAGACTAAGGCCAGTGTTGCCTCCAGGATTATGTTGATGTTCTGATGTTGTCCTCCTGGAAAGGGGCCTCGAACCATGGTCTTTTCTAAGCTGGCCTTTCATGGAAAACTCCCTGTGTCTAAATGTTCTTGTGTGCTTCATGACCTTCAGGTTTGACTTGGATTTTTTTTGCAGTGTTCTTGAAAATTGCCCTCTTTTTTTAATGAAGCAGAGTCTTTCCTGTGAAAATACATGCAAGTAGAGCTACATGCAAAGCTCTGTACTCTAAAGTGGTTTACCCCAATCTATGATGCTGCAATGATTTTTTTTTTTTATTATTTTTTTTTTTTTTTTCTTATTTTTTTGTGGTTGGTTTGTTTCCTTCCTTAGAGTGAACTGACTGAACTCCATCAAAGCAGAGGAGGCTCTACAATGGATGATGAAGAAAACTTAGCTGTGTTACGGCAGTAAGTATATTTTGATGAACAAAAAATGCTTTTTCTCTCATTTGGTTCCAGCAAAGCTTGAGTTTAGCTAAGTATTTGATAAGTATGCTCCTCTGAATTAAGCCTCAGTGCGTTTTGAAATGCTGTGACTGTGCTCTGTACACAGAGGAAGATATTTCAGTCTGTCTGCAGCATTATTTATAGTTTATATAGTACCAGACTCTATCTTTTCTGCAACGAGGTGATGCTGTGGCAAGATAACCACACATTTTCATTTCAGAGATGTAGTTTCAAGTAATAAGCCTCCTGTAAATCTCTCAGATGCTTTGATCTCCATGCTTCAGAAGATCTTGTCTTTTTAAATGACTCTCTATAGTCCCTGGATTTATGAATGTTAAGAAAAATCACTTTCTTATAAAAACTAAACAGCATCACTTATTCAAAAAATAACCTGGTGCCACCTGCAGTCCAAATAGCAGAGCTTACAATTCTGCCTACCTGTAAACTGGATACTTCTGTTGTCTCTCCACTGTTAAAAACACATGTTAAATTGTATAAAATCGTAAGAGGAAGGGGATAGGGGGAAGCATGCTTGCTTGACCATAAGGGAAATTATACTTAAAGCAGCACTGTGATATTTAAAGTGTGCCATGAATGCCTCTAATTTAAAATGATGGGTGTAAGTTTGTCTGTGTTTAATAATCCCATGGAGCTCTAACTGCAGCTCCTGTAATACTTGAAATCACAGCATAACCAGATTCTGTATGTACAATGATAAAATACTTCACTGCTTCAGTTCAGTCACTACAGCACTTAAGATGCTAGATTTGACTTTTTTTCCCTGTTTAAACACATCTTCAAAAATCTTACAATGTTTTAAAAATACATGGTTCTCAATAAGGATATATAAACTGCTGACAGAAATATCCATGAACCATTGCATTTTCATTACCTGGAAATTGTTCTTTCATTGTCTGAAGTAAAGTAGAAACACAAAGTGAACGTTGCCTCGTTATTTTGCATAAGTGAACAGGCCTGCATGAATTGTTGTTCTTTGTCTACAGGCATGTGATTAATGAACTCATTGAGACTGAACGAGCTTATGTGGAAGAACTTCTCTGTGTTCTTGAGGTAAAGATTAAATTTCACTGTGGCTGTTTGTGAATCTCTTTCTCTCTTCTATATCTTGGATGCTTTTATACTTTCCATATCACTGCAATGCATCCACTTGACCTGTCAAGCAGTGTGATCATGAGTTCTCTCCTCTCTCATCTTACTTTTGCAGAGGCCAGAATGTTCATTTTTTTCCTAGAAATAAACATGCAACTAGGATTTTGTATTAGAAAACACAAAATGGGGAAAATAACATACGTGTAAATATTTAGATGGAACATAGCGAGATTTGTAATGATCACTTATTCCTGTAAAAATTCATCCCAGAGTCTTGAGTCAACTCCAGGACGATTGTGTATCACACAGGAATGTGAATCTGCATCAATGGGATCTTGTGTCAGAGGAGAAGACTTGTTTCTTGCATCCCTCTTTGCGTGTCTTTAGGTGGTCCTCCAAATGTCTTGGGTAGAACTGTGTCAACGGAGTGCGTTGAAATAATCATCTCTTGATTCAAAACTGTGAAGGAAACAAAGGTGTTCCCTTTGCTCCAAGCTTGTGGAGGCACAATTGTAGTGCTGCTGAGTTGCTTGTGGAAATGCACTGCAGTATTCTGTATTGCTCCTCAAGTTTCAGTTGTCAAATACGGATGTCTCATTTTGTTGCAGTCCCCTTTGACTGTAGATTATGAAGTAGCAGATAACTGAGGTTGAATTATTTTAATCGGGATGCATTGGAATTGAGCCAAGCATGTTCTCTTGGTGTCCATGCCAATGTAGAGCTCCTAAACAGGAGCTGTCTTCAAGTTATGGACTGGCAATGGTAATTTCTGAGTGTATACCTTCAAGTAAGAGTACAGCATGATGGTTTTGAACTCTGATCTTGCTTTTGCCTAGTTTGTGCTCATCTTCTCATAGCATTTATGTCCTGGGTCTGGCCCAAGTGCTAGGAAGTGTTGATGACAATAGGATGGTTGCATCTGGTCTATGATAATAAAGCAAGGTAGGTCTGGAGTGGACCTTGACGATTACTTTGTTCTTTTATACACAATGCTATCTGTACAGTTTTGTTCGTAAAAATCAAGACTCAAATAGTTGGGAGGGTTTTTGGTCCTTACTGTTCCTACTGGAGGGTTGTTGCAAAACCTTTCTGTTCCTCTGGGATTACTCTTGCTTTGCATAGAGCGTAGCACAACCTTTGTCTTGCTAGGCCAAGCTGTCTTGGTTTTTGGCCAATGTGATGGACTCTCCACTATTCTGACTGTGCCAGGAACACTCCTCTGTGTCTCCTTGCAGTTTGGGATTCACCTCTCTCTAATTTGGGTTATTGGGACTGCCAACAGTAATTCTGGTCCAGATCTGAGGTATGGTTCAATGGCTGCCTTCCAGCTTTTGAGTAATTCTAATTATTAATCCCTAGTTTTGGCTAGTCTCCCAATTCCTTTATTTCTCCTGTTCTATTAATCTTCCAAATTTTCCTGTAAAATAACCTGATACTCCTTAGTATGGTTAGTGTCTCCTATTACTATGTCTGACTTAATTGTCATGCATTTTCTCTCTGCCAAGGATTCCAATAGAAAAAACCAAGGTAGTTCCCAAGAGTGGTTACTGGGAAAGAACTACAGCTCCTTTTATCTAAGCTTGGAAGTTTTCCTTTTGTTACTAACCATGGTCATGCAACTTTAGTCTGTGAAATCCAGTAATTTTTATTGTGGAAAAATACTGGTCTAGGCTATTTTTAGGTATTATATTTGACTCCAGTGCTTTTGGAACAGCTTTTAAATGGAAAACTAAGCCAAGCCTTATATCTTCTTAAATCAAGATTAAATGATCCCTGTGGCTGTATAGAGTAGCTTTTCCCCTCCTTTCTTAAAACACAAGTACTGCATAGGTAGTAAAACATGGAGGTTTTTAATAGTAAAATTTTAAAATAAGTACTACATCAGCCTGAACTGGGGGGAAAAAAAACCCTTAATTTGTCAAAAGCTTTTTGTCAGTGTATGGAATTCGTGTTTTTGTTCTTTCACAGTTCCAAAGTACTGAGCTCTGTCACATTTGTTTCACCTCAGCTGGGTTAGGTACCCTCTCTTTATGCCAATACTGGCTTTGCTGCTGTGTTCAGCATCATTCCATCAGGTGGAAACGAATCATTCTCTTCATGTATGTCTTCACTGCACCTAAACTGCATGGTGGACACAGTTCTTTCCCTGTTAAAAATTTTTAAGGTACATTTTAGGTAAATTCTGGTTTTTTTTTTTTTTTTTTATTATCCCTTTTGGTTTTTTTGTTTTTTTTTGCTTTTTCCTTGGTTTTTTTTTTTTGGGGGAGTGTGGAAAGGTATGTGAGAGTGACCAATGTCTAGCTATCTGAGCTCCAGCATTTTCA
>JANVCC010000021.1:8144521-8342218 GCA_025345505.1 Todiramphus chloris collaris | reverse complement strand
AAAAAAAAAACCCAAACAAAAACCCAAAAAAACCCCATATTTTTCAAGGAATCTTCTGATTTTTAAAAGCTAATAACTGCCCTATCCACATCCTTGAATTTTTCAGGCTAGCTGACTTTACCAGCTAGTTCTCCTACCTTTTGTAGTTTGGACATCACTTCCAAACTGAAAACCCTGGTTGTAGGTGCATTTTTGCTCATCCTTTCATTTAATTTGTCAGTCTGTTACAATTCAGTGCAGTTTATTACAATTAATGTCACTAATGCAGTGACCACCTTGTCCATGATAATTGCTTTAAACAACAACAACAAAATCTAATCCAAATCTGAAGTAGGCTGCATCATCTTCCTTCAGTGCCTGTACACTAGGAAATCTGTTGACAATACAGGCACTAGAGCATTCTTGCAGGTTTTCTAGTTAATTGGCTGGGGGTCTTTGGGTTTGGGGTCTTGAGGGAGGATTGTTTGGTGTTTCTGTCTTAATCATGATTTAATGACCTCGGGACCAGAGAACAGTCCTGGGCTAAAGCCACCTGTGTGCTCTGTTTTCCTTCTCTGTGCTGGATACACAGAAAAGACAATGTGGCCTCATGTGACAAACAGAAGATGTCAAAACCTAAAGTCATAATTTTTGGCACCAAAGCTACTGCCAATCTCTTAAAAATAGAATTTTCAGCTTCACGGTTTGTGTTACATGCAGACAAAAATCCAGACAGCTAACTGATAGATGAGACTAGCGTGAAGGTTTGTGTGTGTACTGTAATTGTGGCTTTAAACTGAGGTGTGTAAAGTGTAACAGAAAAAACATGAACTGTAATTTGTGAGCAGTATGGGAATATGCAGCCTTTGCTTGGTGGAAATGATTGCAAACTTTCATTTATCCTTGCTTAATTAAAATTACACGGAATTATCGCTGAGGCTGGAATAGACCTCAGAGATCATCAAGTCCAGCCTAAGACCTAACACCACAACACCTCGCTAGACCATGTCACTAGGTGCCACATCCAATCTGTCCTTAAGCACCACAAGGGATGGCAACTCCACCACCCCCTGGGCAGGACATTCCAGTGTCTAATGACCCTTTCCGTAAGGAAGTGCTTCCTGATATCCCACCTAAACCTCCCCTGGTGCAGCTTCAGGCCATGTCCTCTCCTCCTGTCACTGGTAGCCTGGGAGAAGAGTCCAGCCCCTTTCAGGTAGTTGTAGAGAGTGATGAGGTCACCCTTTGAGTCTCCTCTTCTTCAGGCTGAACAACCCCAGCTCCCTCAGCCTCTCCTCATGAGACTTTCCTTCCAGTCCCTTCCCCAGCCTCGTTGCTCTCCTCTGGACCCGCTCCAGCACCTCAATGTCCTTCTGGAAGCGAGGGGCCCAGAACTGTACCCAGTACTCAAGGTGAGACCTCACCAGTGCTGAGTACAGGGGGAGAATCACATCTCTAGTCCTGCTGGCCACACCATTCCTGATACAAGTCAAGATCCCATTGGCCTTCTAGGCCACCTGGGCACACTGCTGGCTCATGTTAAGCCGGTTGTCAACCAGCACTCCCAGGTCCCTCTCAGCTGGGCCACTCATCTCCCAGTCTGTAGCGCTGCCTGGGGTAATTGTGGCCAAAGTGTAGGGCCTGGCATTTGGCCGTGTTGAAATTCATCCTGTTGGCCTCAGCCCATTGACCCAGCCTGTCCAGGTCCCTCTGCAGCATCTCCCTGGCCTCCAGGAGATTGACACTCCCCCCCAACTTAGTGTCGTCTCCACATTTACTAAGGGTAGACTCAATCCCCTCATTGCAGTAATTACCCCGTCTTTCTAAAGTCTATAGGTGTGTCTTACTGGACTGATGGAAAATCAGAATTATTATGCCTTTCCATGATTAATACTGAGCTCGCTCTTTGGTATCTGTCAGCCTGCAGGCAGACTGCCTTGTCAGAGAGAGGGAAATTCTGCAAGTCAAGGCAGATAATCAGTGCACCTCTCTCCTGTGTCACAGGGTTATGCTGCTGAGATGGACAACCCCTTGATGGCTCATCTCATTTCACCAGAACTCCAAAATAAGAAGGATATCTTGTTTGGGAATATGGAAGAAATTTACCACTTTCACAACAGGTCAGGATTTGCATTCACATAGAAAAATAATATTTGGATAGGATTCTTTACTCTCTTTTAATCTGACTTAAATTGTTAAAAGATCCTTACTGAGTCCTGCTTGGCTATCCAACTTCCCAAAACAGTATTTCATAGAAGAGGAAAAGCAAAATATCTATAGAAGATGGGCAGTGTGTTAAACTTAATTCAAATGTTTGCAGTACACAAGAAATTTTTCATTGTGGTCCTCTTCCTGAATAAAGGTTTTGGTATCTGGTTACCAGCTAATTAAAACAAGGTTTGCTTGATTTTGGGGTTCTTCTATTTTTGTGAAATTTGCTATGGAACATAAATCACTGTTGTAAAACAGACACTCTCAACTCTTACATCTAGTTGAATCTCGTTACATTTATACTCCAGTGATGTCTCTCTGAAGCTTAAATCTTTGTTGATAGAAAGATATTTCTTCCCAGGATAATATTTAAACTGGTAGCAAAGAGAATTATTTTCAAGAGAAGTTAAGCACATTACATAGTTGTTTCTTATTCAGTCAAAACTAGACTAGAAGGTTTGGCACCGATTTTTTGGGGTGTTGTTTTTTGTTTTGTCGTTTGGGGAGGTAAGGTTTGGTTTGTTTGTTTGCTTTGTGGTGTTTGGAAGGAAAAACCAAACACCTTAAACTGTACAAACCCTGCTGCTGGATACATAAGACAGGGAAACAAAATCTTCCTTCCCTCCCTAATCTTTTTTATTTCAGTTGTAGCAACAGTAAGCTAAAAGAAATTGGTTGAACTTTGTCATCCCTTTTTAAGTACATGATCTAGAAGAGTGTTTAGTTTTGTAGTACAGCGTTACAACTCTGTTTCCAAAAGTTTAGAAAATGAATTGCAAGAGTGTGAACAGTTACTACAATTGTTTTAACACGTGCTCTAAGAAAATCATCTTCCTTGCAGGATATTCTTAAGAGAACTAGAAAACTATGTAGAATACCCAGAACTAGTAGGACGGTGCTTTCTGGATCAGGTATGTGTCATCTTTAGCTGTCGTTCTGTCCAAAAGCCCCTCTAAGACTGTAACACATGAGAATGATTTTCATGCAGTAACTGCGACCGCATCCCCTTCATTTGTCTTGAACAGGTATCAGGTTGAGAATGTAGATGTTAATTGAGAGCTGGGGATATTTTCTGCTCTGTGTGTTAATTAATTTTGTTAGAGCTACTGCCTTGTTGAAAGAAAGCAGTTGGGAATCCATGGAGTCACGCACTGCATCGTTTCACATCACTATAAGTGATTTGTTTACTTGGTTAGGTTTCTTTACTGGGCATTTTTGTTGTTATTCTGTTCTGTGTTCTTCAAAGAATACACCTTAACAGAGAATTCCAAATTATTTTTGGTCTGAAAATAGAAAGCTATGACAGTTAAACTTTCTTAGTCTGGGATTTATTAAACAATGAGTCTCACCTGTAGTATACTAAATAGGAATCTGTTTATGAAAATCAGTCTCCTGTTGTTGCTACCTATTGATGCTTTAAGACTCCTGGGAGGAGCCACCTCTCTCCCTCCTATTTGCCGGCTACATCCATGGAGACGCCGTTTCCTAAAAAAGAGGGACAGAGGTGCTTCCATGAGTTCTGATTTCATACACAGTCTTTCCTTTGTATCTGTTTTTACAATGACATTTTCAAGACTTATTTCCTTTTGCTTTCAACGAGTGCTGAAGTCATGCTGTTTAGTTACTGAAGTGATAAGGGGCAGCAAACTGCTTGGTGTACCTTAGTACAACTCCCAGTGAAAAGAACATTCATAAAATGCAAATGTGTAAAGGAAAAGGGGCAAAGACTTTTAAATAGATTGCACAGAGGGGCTCACAGTTGGGCATTCACTGAGGTGTATTTGTCATATTGTCATAGAAATATATTTGTGACTATAATATATGCTTCTTTGTAAGGTGCTTCACATTCAACTGAACTGAAAATTCACAGGAACATTTTATTCTGATGTTCCAAGTAAAATTTCTGTAGCCATTACCTAATCAGTGCTTTTGAATAATTGTTTTTGCTTGGGATGCCTCAAGAAATATTATTTTTTTGTGGTTGTTTTTGTTGTTTTTTCATAGCCCTATTGATTGTGGACAAAGATATGAACTTTGTTGAGCAAAAAGATAATAAATTCTTGTGACTTTCTATCTCTCGTTTCAGATGGAAGATTTCCAGATTTATGAAAAGTACTGTCAAAATAAACCTCGATCGGAAAGTTTGTGGAGGCAATTTTCAGATTCTGTATTCTTTCAGGTACGCTTGCTTGAGTCTCTAAAATAATCGTGAGTTTGTTTGTGTTGTGGTTTGTTGTTTGGGTTAGGTTTTTTATCTTTGTTTAATCGTCTCGAGAACAAATAGCACAAATATTGACTAGTGTCTTGATGCAATCCAACGCTAATTGCAGGAATGTCAAAGGAAACTTGATCACAAGCTCAGTTTGGACTCATACTTGCTGAAACCCGTTCAAAGGATAACCAAATACCAATTATTGCTAAAGGTATGTGCTGTGAAACTATAATGCTAAGTATATTTTCTACATTTGTTTGGGGTTTTTTTTACATGCTGTTTGCTTCAGCCTGCTTGAGAGAAACCTAGATGTTAGCAGACAGATGCAGAAATTAAAGCAGAGACAAATCCCACTCTCAACTTACATCTCAGTTCTTTTCTCCGTCAGACAAAAAGCTGCTGGTAGACAGGCAAATGTTGCACAGACACCTTGTGTAACTGCTTTTGCCCTTGTATTTTTACTGAAAAATGAAAAGTTGATTAGGGGAAACTGAAGGACCAAGAAACCTTTGCAATAAAGAAAAGAGGGTATCTGAAGTACTTGTTACCCTTCAGTGATGGTCGCCTCATCCATATTGCAGGAATTTACCTTGGTGGCTTCTAGGAAGTGTCCTTGACTGAGAGCACTGTATGGTGTTTTTATGAAGGACAGCATTGTGATTCACTTAAGCATACTCTACTGAGAGAACAAAATGAGAGGAATAGAATTTATTTATTTTTTTACTTAAGGTATAATGTTTTGCCATGGTTGAAGCAAGAAGCATTTTCCCCCCATAGACATGTTTGAATAAGCGTATTTAACAGCTTTAAAAAATTGCCTTGGACCAAATTTACTTTTGAGTTAAAGCTGAGCTGAAGTTAACAGCTTTTCCATTAATTACATTAAGCCTCTGTAAAGAGAGGAGTATTTGAAAGGATTTTGATTTAAAGTGTCTTTACTGTCTGCAGTCCACGAGTAAATGCTTATTCTCATGCTATGAAGTCTGGTGGGTTTTACATGAACCTGCAGATACGTTTATCTAGCTCAAGCAGGAAGGTGCAGTAAGTTTAAGTCTCTTACTAGCATCCCAGGCCTCACCATAATTCAAATAGTAAATTAAATTTGCCTATATTTTTACATTTTACATTTGTTCATTTCTAAAAAGTAACATAACAAAAAAATATTGGCTTTTGTTTGTTGGGGGAGAGGGGGAGTTAAAAATTGTGCAGAAAAAAAAAAGTGTTTGCAAAGTTTTATAAAATCCTTAGGTAGAGTTTACAAAATCTCTAGATGAATGAAATAAATCCAGCTAATTAGCAACAAAGGTGAGACTTAAAACTTCAGGGTCTTCTGAGTTCCAGCCAGTATTTAACCGACTAGGCTATATGGTATAAAACTTTACTGGATTGCTTTAAGAACTTATCCCAAATTCAGCGTTAAGATGTGAATGTTCCTGGTTACTGCTATTTCCAAAGCTGAGCCTGTGTTCGCTCCCTGCCCACTCAGGAAATGCTGAAGTACAGTAAGAACTGTGAAGGTGCTGAAGATCTTCAGGAGGCATTAACTTCTATCCTGGGTATTCTCAAAGCAGTTAATGATTCTATGCACCAGATAGCCATTACGGGCTACGATGTGAGTAACAGTGGTTTTACTTGTATATCTACAAAATTAAAGGAAATCAATTTAAATGTACACCATGCCCTCTACTGTGTAATAATTCTGACAAGAATTATTATATATTATTATTATACAAGAATTACAAAAGGTGCCTTTAAACTAACTTGTGTAATGAAAATAATAGAAAATAGATCACTCTTTACTCCTGCTATGAATAATATTTTGCTTCATCTACTTAAGTGTTTAGTTTGGGGTTTTTTTCTTTCCTCTAGTGAGTTAGAAACTGAAAAACATTACCAGTCTGGTTTAGGCTACTACCAAATGGGAGTCACTAGTAAGTTTTAATATCTATGAGTAAAAACAACACCCAGAACTTTCAGTAAAAAAAAAAACCAAAAAAAACCCAAGCAAACAAATGAAAAAAAGCAAAACAACCACAATGTAAGAAACTTCGTAGCAGATTGATAAAAACCCCAAACAACCAAGTTATGTGTATCGTGCCTCACCTTCTCTCTGTGTGTGTATCTCTGTACCTCTGGTACCCTTGCCTGTCAAATCCTGCCTGAACAGTGCTAGGGAGACAAAAATCATAGAATGGTTTAAGTTGGAAGGGACCTCAGAGATCATGTTTGATCATGTATGATCTCTGTGTGTAAAAATTCACCACAGACTTTCTTATGTTTCCAAACCAAACATAAACAGTGATGTGAGAGATTACTTGGAACAACAGAACTTGTCAAGACCCATTGAGAGTATGCGTTTTTAGTCCAATGTTATCTCTTTGTAGTTATAAATGTCACTTTTTTTTTTTTGTCCCAGGGAAACCTGAATGAGCTGGGCAAGCTTTTAATGCAGGGATCTTTCAATGTCTGGACCGACCACAAAAAGGGCCACTCAAAGGTGAAAGATCTGGCACGCTTCAAGCCAATGCAGCGACACCTCTTCCTCCACGAGAAAGCAGTGCTCTTCTGTAAAAAGAGGGAAGAAAATGGAGAGGGATATGAGAAAGCACCTTCTTACAGCTACAAACACTCCTTAAATGTAAGAGACAGTCCAGCAAGGTCGAGGTACTGAAGGCTTAACCTGCAGTAGTATGACATTCTATTTTTTTGTGTGTGTCTGGGAAGCTTTGGTACAGTTTTGCACTGGGAACTTTGCCCTTTCAGGCAAACCTAACTGGTGCTGCAGGTCTGTGTTACTTTGTGTTGCTGTCTGTTAGAGGGACGGGGCTGGGGGGGGCATTACCCTTTGGGAAAATCCAAGCCATACTAGTCTAGTTGCATGGCAGTTGCATTAATCACACAGCAAATGTAGAGCACAGTAGTATAAAATAAATGTAAGATTTGGTGGTCTGGATTTCAAGAGAGACATCTTGTGGGTCAGGGTCAATTTAATGTACCTAAAACTTTCTTCCCTCCAAGGTAGTCAAGATGATACAAAACACTAAATGTCATATGTCCAATGTGCAGATTATATGTTAGTAGCTATTCTCTTCCTTGACCAAGAAGCCAAATGTGTTTTTTCTTTTCAGAAATAGGGGATCAAGGAATAGCAGTAAGCTCCTGCTTCCATAGTTACTGTAATTGCAATCTGATGGGTCAGCTTCTGTTCTCTTTGCTTCCAGATGGCAGCAGTTGGAATAACAGAGAATGTCAAAGGTGATGCAAAAAAATTTGAAATCTGGTATAATGCACGGGAAGAAGTTTACATTATCCAGGTAAATAACATGCCACTACTTTTTAAAAAGAAAAAAAAAAAAGAGAGAGAGGGAGAAAAGCAGGGAGGGGAAGTTTAAGCCTAAAAAGGTCTAGCAGTTTTTTCTTCTATTGGTAATGATAGGATAAGGGGGAATGGACTCAAGTTGCATCAGGAGAAGTTTAGATTAGATATTAGGAGGAAATTCTTCACTGAGAGGGTGGTGAGGCACTGGAACAGGCTGCCCAGGGAGGTGGTGGAGTCACCATCCCTGGAGGTGTTTAAAGAACGATTAGATGTGGAGCTTGAGGATATGGTGTAGTGGTTGAGAAATGCTAGGACAAAGGTTGGACTTGGTGACCCTGGAGGTCCTTTCCAACCATAATGATTCTATGATTCTATGATTCTATATCACTAATAGACAGTGATGAGGAAATGTAGAGAAAAGGAAGGATTAAAAAATAAAAAAAGGAGAAACCCAAACCACACCCAATTAATTTATAAGATACTTTCTCAATATATTTCAATTGCAGTGTGATCTGAGGGAAAAATTAATCACTGTTTACAGTGCCTGTGGAGGATATTGTGCACACCATTCCTGTAGCTCCCACTGGAGTAGTGGGTGGCTTGGGAGCCAGGGTTTGACTGTAGCACGTGCACAGCCTCTGCCTCAGCACGATCCAGTTGTCCCAGCTAGTTTCCCTTCACAGAAGGACTAGAGAGGGAGGGAAGGAGGGAGGTCTGTCCCTCCTGAAGGATTCCTCTGAGGCTGTGCATTGCTGTGTAACTCTTTGTGTGCTTGATGGCTGATTCTCTTTATTTTTGGGTAGGCACCAACCCCTGAAGTTAAAGCTACTTGGGTGAATGAAATAAGAAAAGTGCTGACAAGTCAACTGCAGGCATGCAGAGGTAAAATCTATTTTTAATCTCTTTTCTCTTTGAATTTCAAAACCTCCCCTGTGTGTCCTTACTGTGTAGGACTGTAGAAATGAAAAGTTCAAAATGCAAATCAATCTTAATAGATTTCTATTTTTTCTTCCATTACAGAAGCTAGTCAGCACAGAACACTAGAACAAACACAGAGTTTACCTCTACCAACATCATCTTGTACAAGGTAAGTATGTACGTTGCCGAATCAACCTGACTGTCTTGTGAATATCATCATATATCTAGTCTGCAGTTCTTCATTTCTCCTGTCCCTTAATGCTGGACCTTACATTTTAGGAGATTTTTAGGTCTCTTCCTACTAGAAAGCTGTAAAGCTTGGAGTTTATACATCTCCAGATCTGTTAAAGTGAGCAGCAGTGGCATGGACTATGCCAGTTGATAGAGAACACAAAAAAGTGATTTTTCTGCCCCAGCCAAAATCCTGGTGGTATTATGGGTCAATTTGTTGAACAGCTATTTATATACTTTACACCCCCATAAGAAAGTTATGTGGAGCAGCCTTTTCCTTCATTCTTTGTACTTTTCCTTCACCTGGATTAAGTTTTTCTTCCTTTTCCAAGGTCATGCTATTTTCCTTTTGTCTTTTTCAAGTGTTATCTTGTCTCTGTCCCTTGTTCTTTTCCTTCAATTTCCTTATTCCTTCCTTTTTCTTTTTCTCCTTTTTTTTTTTGTTTTGTTTTACTAAGTGATGTGTTGATTGTCCCAACTTGAGTCAAACTTTTCTTCTTTTCCTAATTCTTTTCCATCACTCTACTAACCTGTATATTCTTTTGCTCCCACCTGCTGTTCTTCCCTTCTCTGACACCTCTTTTTATCTTCTGCTACTCACTCTTTTTCATGGTATGTGTATGTGTTAGATCCCCATAAGCCCGTGTGCTCATATCTTCAGTCATTCCCACATTGGTATGTGCTCAAATATCAATCAGTAGCTCTCTGCCCTGCATGTTTTATGCTTCTACTTAACACTCAGAGAGAATTTCCCAGACATATAGTATTTTTGGGATGTCTTCTTCCACCCCATTCCCAGTCAGAGGTGTGAAGGGAATCTGGCTGCAACATCCAGCCTGTGTTCGTTGTTCATCCCTCATTTGTTCCTGTATTAAGAGCTGCTGAGGGCAGAGTTCATTCCTTTTTTTTTTTTTTTTTTTTACTGTGTTCAGGAGGAAACAGCACAGAACGTGTGCCTGTAGATAAAAGTGAGTGGTAGTTGTCCTGAGCTGTCTTTTCAGTAGCTTCCGCTGGGTTTTACATATTATACATTATATATATATACACACATTATATACCTTATATACATATATTACTGCCTTTAACGTATAAAAGGCAGTCCATGACTGAAAGTCATCACACCTCTTCAGACTCGGATTTGCTGGAGACGGATTGATTTTCTCAGTTTTCTTCCAATAAACAGCCCTTCACGGAACAACATCAGAAACACCAGAAGAACGGAGGAGAGGAAGGCTGATCTTGCAAGTCTAGAAGGCTATGGCACCACGGCGGCACCAAAGTACCCCGAGAAAGGTAAAGGTGAGTTCACACGTGTGCGCTTGCCTCGGGTCGCAAAGCGCGTGCCGGCACCGCAGCCGCACGGGCAGATCCACCAGCAGAGCAGCCACGGTAGAGAGGCAAACGCAGCTCAACAGAAAGGGCTTTGCTGCTTTCTGGGCAGCCAGAGCACAAAGTGCTGCCCACCCTGTACCATGCACCCTTAGCCTGGGGTTTCCGTGTTCCACTCTGTGGTGTGGACAGGCCCAAAGCCACCCTGGCTAGCCAAGAGGAGGTGGGAACTATCAGTGCAGTAGGTCTTCTCTTGGAGTTGCCCAGCTTCTCAGGGTTTTCTTCCTCTGGATAAATTTTTCCTCATTACCTGTTCTGAAGAGGGTTGTTTGGTTTTTTTTCTTTTCTCTTGAATTTAGGTTCCCCTCATGGAGATAATTTACTGAACCAGTAGCAGTACAAGCCCCTGCACAGTGAGAGCAACCGACCACTTGGGTTCTTCTGCTGGACTTCCAGTTTTTTACTGGAAGTTTTGGGTGCAGTTTTAACACGTAGATACAAGAACTTACTAGTGACTTCCATTTGGCAGTAGCCTAAACCTGGACTTGTAGTTGTCCTTTCTCATCCTACCATGCAGGTTCCCTGGCAGGGCTGCAAACAATTTTTTTGCCTTGATCTTTTCATGGCCTTTTCCCCTTTCTTTCTGTGTCTCTCTCTTCCTTTGTAGATGACACTAGCTCTACCTCAGCATGCTCTGTACTGTCAAAAAAGCACTTTACGCTGCAGGGCTTTACTAACCTCAAAAGTCAGAAAGGTAATTTTAAGAAACAAAAACAAACCTAGACTTTTCTCTGTTTAAGGCTGCAACTGAAGCATCACTTGGTGTGTGTGTGTGTAGTGTGACAGGTTTTCAGAGTATGCACTAGCTTGGTCTCCAAAGTTCAAGCTGGGTTCCTGAGTCACTGACCCTGACAGGGAGATTCAAGAGAAACAGGCTGTAGGGTGGGAGGGGGAGATGCAGCTGGAAAAGTGGAGCTGTTGGAGATGCAAGGGAGGGAGTTCAGTTTCCAATGTCTCTAGCCTCACTATTGAGGCCAAGGAAGGAGTTTATCGTGCCCTATTACTGTAGGAAAACTAGAGGAAGGAACTTCTCTTCAGACAGAGGCCTGGCCTGCTTCTCGCTTCAGTGGATCTGTCCCAAATGCACCTGTACTTGGCAAAAAGGAATCAAGGTTTTGCTGGAGTATTTCTGCATTAGCATCCTTTCTAACAGAACCCCCTAAGCCATGACTACAGCATAATGTGTATGACAGTGTTTTGCTGGATACAAAAACAAAGAAGAATTTCCCTAGGCTTCCAGAAAGTCAGCTTTTTTTTTTTTTTTTCCCTTCCTCCTCCCCCCCATTCCCCTCCCTCAACCAGGCCATAGGAGTCTGAGACCTTTCTTGCTTCCTTCTGCCAAGTAATTGCACTGTACATTCACTTCTTGCTTTGAAAAGCTGTCTTTGAACAGTCTGAATTGCATTAAGATGATGGCACTTTTAAGAGCATGATTTTTTTTTTTTTTCTAAGCATCTTTTCAGAATGCCTTTTTGAAACATGATTACCTTTGAGTTCTTTCTGGAGAGACTCTAGGGTTGTATGTCTAATGCTAATGAGGTGAGCACTAATATCCCATGCTTGCCTTGACAGAAACTCCAACTCCTTCTGCTAAAAGCCAGACATTGCCAATGATCCTTCTTACAGGACCAGGTATTGCTGTAGCACTAGATTTATATAAAAATGATTGCTTAATTTGGTAATGTTTGTCTAAAATTGAAATTAATCTTATTCGCTTGATGTCTAGTTCATTTAGAGAAGTTTATGTATACTTTCATCTATTACTGTAAAATAAATTTGTTAACTTATCTTCAAGTAGTTACATGTCAATAATTACTTCCTTCTGCTGTAATTGACCACTGATGGCTAAAATTAGTGATTTCAGAAATCCACTAGTTTTCCAGTGTAAACTCAAAGGTATTTTGCATGCAGTCCACCTATTCTCTTTTTTCCAGTTCTTCAATATCTCTCTTCTGTGTTTTTTGCCTATTCATCCTCCTGCAGCTTCTCCTACCAGTCCTGACAAAAAAGCTAAACGGCATGAAGTAGTGAGTGACCCAACTCCTTTTGGTTTAAGAGGTATAGTGATACCACATCTTGTACTGTGCACAAATATCCACCCATCCCTCATGTAATGTATTACATCAGAGTACTGGGGATACCTATATGATGCTGTCGTATGCAGCAGTATTGATAGCAGCTGAGTTTTCTCAAGTGGGTCTGTTCAGCTTCTTCATATACTGCTTTTGATAGGACAACTGGTTGAAGTTCTACTGTTGCAGCAAACAACGTAGCATACGGCCAACTAGTTCTAAGGAGAGGGCAGTGGGAAAGGGTTATTTCTGCTAAAGGAATAAGCAGAAGCTGTCTTTAATGGCATTACAGGGGTGTCCAGTTGCTATGAGACCCATGGTTTTCCAGTTAACAGTCTCCTGTCAGTGTACCCCTTGTGGAGAGGTTTTAACTTTTAAAAAAGGAGTTAAAAAAAAAAAAAAAAAAAAATCTAAAGTGCATGTGCTCTAGTCAGAGTAACGATCATCACTCTCACGTGGAATTTCCATTTTAGATCTGCATTTATTACTGTAATCACAGTCCTGATGCATCTTTCTCTTGGTCACAGTAGGCCATTTTTACCCCCCTGGGAACCCTAGATGATTTAACTGAACCCCTTGTAGCAGTTTTTCTCCTGTCTCCCAGCTCAGAGCTAAACAAAGAGTAGAAAAGCATTTCAGTTACACCCCATTTCTAACCAGCAAAGCTGTTGGTGAAGGCTTGAGTATAAATCCCTAGGACTAAATAACTAGAGAATGTAAGGAGAGCAGCCCCTTTTCTCCCTGACTCTCTTCCAATCACTAACTCTTTTAGAAAATATGATTCTATAGATGAAACTGTTTCAAGCCCTTCCATCATACTCCTCTCCAGGTTTCCACAGCCTTAGACTTTGTTCACACATGGAAATGATGCAGGTCCATCTGTTGTGCTGGGGAAGCAATTCAACACTATTCACCTTGAGCAGCAAGCAATGTAATCCCATCTGGATGCTTGCAGAAACCCTGCAAGAGTGGATATGGGAGTTACAAGGTTAATTTTCTGCAGGTAGCAGTCAAAGCTCTGAGATCTCCAGGTACCATGGAAATCCTGAGCCTGAAAATGCTATCAGAGAGCAAGGGGTGTTTTGTAGCCTTTTCCATGGATGCTGGAATTCTCCAGGGTAGAGAGTGCTTGACCATTGCTAATTTACACCAAAATTTTGGGTCCTTGAAACCAACTTGTCTATTTATCCAGAAGCCTTTCACTTTATGAAACCACTAAACCAAGTAAATGAATGTAAAACATCTGGTAAAACATCTAGTAACTCCCCATCCTGTCTTGTACCTTCCAACCTCTTTTCTGAGACTTTCTCTTTTCTCTTTCCCCAACTCAGAGGGATAAACAGAGAGTTGATCTGGGCATTTCAGGATGAAACTGCACCAGATGATGGTCACAGCTCCTTGGTGTAGAGCACATTGCCCCCACTCATTTCCTTTCACTGCTATGTCGCTCTGATGTACACCACAGTGAGCTCAAGGAGAAGAACTAGCGACAGAATCACATCTTGCAGATAGATCCAATCTCTGTGAGGAAACCTGTGGGCCCATTTCTGAAGAGAATGAATTCTTGGCTTTCCTGGCACCATCAGCTTTAAACTCACTTCTGCATAACCTTGCCTTTTCTCAAGACTGTCTGCTCATTTCTTACCTGCCCTGCCTTTATAGGGAGCTCTGATTTACTCACACTGTGCAGAGAACACGCATGCACATTGAGTGGGCTTGTGTAGTTTTGGTGCTTGTAGTTAGCTACTACGAATATGATCACAGTGACCACTTCCCTGACCAGGATAAGATGGACTTTTATATGGACTTGTAATAGCAGAATGCCAGCTGGTATGAGGAGTATGAGTCTTGTTGCTATAGCAGGATCAGGCAGGTCTGCTCTTACCCCATCAGTTCAGTATATTCAGAGAAAGAGACTGAAGAATAAGAGCTGTTACCTAAAATGTTCCAGATGAGCAGGCCAGAGAGTATGATGCTACAGGCAGAGCAATTACAGTGATTTCACTTTCTTTTTATTTTGTGCAACTTGTTGGGTTTTGTTTCTGATGAGAGCTTGGAACAATTAAGAGAAACCAACTTTTTCTTCTGCTGTTCTTAGCTTGGAATTAATACGGAGGGTTTCAGCTGTGTCCCACGAGCCAACTATAAGATGTGAGCTTCCAAGGAAATTTGCATGGAATACAGCAGGCATTTATTGCTCAGTTTCTTCACAGGTGGAAGTTCACTCTTAGCCCGGGACAGGGCCAAATGAGTCAGTACTTCCAACCTTGTGCAGGTCATCCAGCAGTGCAGGCAAGGCAAAAGCCCCACTCCGTTTGGTGAGCCCTGGGTGTGATTTGTTTCTGTGATTCTTAGATTGCTTTGGCTTTACTCTGATGATGTTCAGTTTTTTTCCTAATGCCCTGGCATGACCAGCCATGTGAGAAATGCCTCAGAAGCAGTGAAGAGCAAAAATGCTGGTGCTTTCTCATCTTAACTAAGAGTTACATAAAACTGGGAGGTTTGTTCTTCCTTTTGTTCTTTTCATTGAGTTTCATTGTTGTTACCATTTGGCTTGAACCAAAATCTTGCTTACATTTGTCTCTTTTATTATGCCTTTTTTTCATTATAAGCTTGACACATTTATTAGCAGCTGCTGACCTCAGTGAAAAGCATCCCACTAGTAAAACTTCCTGTAGTTTTATTTGGAAAAGGATTCAGGCTCATAAATAAATGAAAAGCTTCACCCTGAGAGAGAAAAAGGAACACCTGGCAATAAATGACAGGCAGGAGATTGTTCTTGTGGTGTTTGGTGCAGTGACTTAACACCAAGATAAGTCAGTGTGATTAAGTATCCTTGTGTCAGCCTGAATACCCTTAAATAATAAGCTGCCTCGTCAGGTGAAGTACAGAGTGCCTGTAGCTTCTGTGGAATTTCTTGACAGCTCCAAGAGCCTCACAATTTGAAGGAGGTAATGCACATCCACCTCTGGTTCCAGAAGGCTGGTTAGGTTGCTCTGGGTGACAGCCAAGTGTGTTCATTCTCTTCCCATAAAAGTGTATGTTCCTGTCTTTTACCTTCTCCCAAGAAAGAGTTATTTATCCATATTTCATCTTTGTGTAAGAGAGAAATATCTGCTTTTTAGTTGGCAGTTTGTGTTTTCTATCTGTTTCCCTCTATGTAAACCCAAGGGCCAAACTCAGTGCTGTGCTTTACCACAACTCCACTTACTCTGAGGGAAATGGGCTGACTTTTGCCAGCTGTGAATTTCACTCAGTGGCTGTAATAGCTTCCCTGGGTATGGTTTTCCTCCTGTTTCTGCTGATAGTGTCAGAGCTTTCCAACAGGAAGAACGTTTCTCCCAGTTGGTGGCTCACTGCTGCAAAGTTAACTGTCGCCTGTTTGTTCCCCAAGGTTGGGCTAAAACCTCTCATTCTCTTGATGCATCTGAAGAAAATGATGGCTGGTCTAGCGCTGAAGACCCGCTGAATTCATCAGATGCGGAGGAAGAAGGAGGAGGAGGAGGAGGAGGAGGGGGAGGCGAGATGAAGCTGGTAACCAGAAACACTTTGCTACTGAGCTAAGCGCACGGTAGTGATGTGTCGCGTGTGGCCGCACAGAGGAACGCTTTCAAAGCTCGCAGGAAAGAAAACATCTGCCTTGAAATCCAAAGTTGGGCAGAATGCCTGGGACAACTGATAACATCCCCTTCTCTTAAATCAGCCTTGTGTTCGTACCCTGGGAAGGTCCCCCTGTGCCTTTGTCTACCTGCAGACTAGCGGGACCAGGGGTGCTTACGCCGTAGTACAGCAGCCAAGCGGTGACATGCTCAGCTACCATGGCAACAGACATGCACAGACACCGTGTCACTTGGTTTCCAGCTTGGTTTTGGCTTTTCTTTCTTTGGAATTTTTGTTGGGTTTTTTGTTCTGTTTTGAGTTTTTTGTTTGTTTGTGTTTCGGGTTTTTTTCTGTAGAGGTTTGAATTGATCGATGCAATGGAAACATTTCACTGAATGTTTTTCAGAATGTGAGAATTCATTTACTGAATTTGCATGTAATTGAACAGCAAACTTTTACTGCTTCTCAGTATGTATATTTACACTGAATTCAGTGTGTACATGCGTGAAGAAGAAAGGGGAAAGTGCTACTGTGTCATAACAAAAGCTGCAATATACCTTGAAGTGCGCAACAGAAATAATTTGTTTGTTTTTCTTCTGTGTGCATTTAGACTCCTGGTAAATATACAGTTGTGACTGATTATGAGAAAGGAGTTTCTGAAGAATTTACAGTGAAAAGTGGAGATCTAGTTCAGCTGATTCGTGAAGGGGAGGATGGACTTTGGTACGCAGATCTGTGTTTTGAAATTTTTATATGCAGAACTGTTCAGAAGGCAGATGTTTAGGGCAAAACTTTCAAAGGCATCAAATGAAGCAATCTGACATTATTTTTTTTTTTTTTTTTTTTTTTTTTTTTAGGTATGTAAAGAACCTGAGCACTGGTAGAGAAGGCTGGATCCCAGCAAACAATCTGCTGATGCTCATAGGCAATTCAAAATCAGCTCAATCTTTAAGCAGCTCTGGTAGGCTATTTATTTTAAAGGAGATGGTTGTGTCTCTAAAGATTTCTATTATGCAAGAAAGTTGTGAAAAACAACCATATCATAATTTCTTGTTTTGGTTTTCCCTTTTCTTTCCCTTTCCCAGAATCAGGCACTGCCTCCAGCACTTTGAGCACATCATCAAGTTGCAGTGACAGCTGCAATGCCAGCAGCACCAGCTTCTCTGACATTAAGGGCTAACATGAAATTTTCACCCCACCTCCACGAAGGTCAATCTGGAGTTTGTCATTTCATGCAGAGTCCTGGACATTGGACTTCAACAGAGAACCACCAGTCCTGTGTTGCCAGCTCTGAGTATTTTCAGTGGTGATTTTTGCAGATCCTCCTAGAAGATACCAATGAAAGGTGCATGGAATGTGAAGTTGTAAATAAAAGTTAAGCTATTTGAAATAGGGTGGTGTAGAGGCTTCTGCTCTGAAGCTGCAGAGCTGTCAGAATAAAACGCATTTTCTTGTTGATACACAATCAGGTTTCTGCAGAACTGTATCATTTTGAAACAGCCAGAATCTGAATGTGAGCAAACAAAATGTGTTCAGTGCTAAATCCTCATTGTAAACTAATAACATAGCCATCACTGTACAGGATAGATGATGAAAATAAGTCCAGTTTACAATTTCTCCTCAAAAAACACCCCTTTCTCCAAGGACATACCTCAGTCAGTGTGGCAAATGGGACTCCTTCAGCAACAAGGAAGGAGGTTTGGTCCAGCCTCTTCTCTTTTCTTGGGTCTTCAGGATATTCTTCTGCTCCCTAGAGACTGGGATGCAGACGTGACCAATTCACTGACCACAACAGCATCAAAAGAAACTGATCTTTTATTCTTTCCAACCTTTTAATGATGTGTGCAATGGAATAGCTGTTTTCTGAGGTGTTTTGGCCTCACAACTGAATTCTTTACCAAGAGCACTGCATTTACATAGCCTTGGCAATTTTGTAGTATCTTTTTCCTTACACATGTGCACAAGGAAACACTAATGTTCTTATTCATTGAATGATTTCATAACAGTGATTGCATGGTTACCTTCAGTGCTCACAATTAACGTGCAGCTACAGGCAGAGGAAACTATTGTGGCTGCACTATGGGTCAAGAGCCTTCCTTCAGACAAACCTGAGGGCTAGAAATCAGATGTATTTTTAGTCACTCATGTTTGGTGCAGATTTATTCAAAGAAAAAAAAAAAAGACAATTTTTCTATAGAAGAGGAGCACAGGAGAAAAAAAATCTTTATTAGAGAAAAGTCAGGTTTATGCTACAGACAAGTATTTTAATTTCTTTTTTTAAAGGAAGGTTGCCATTTCTCAAGGTGTGATGTAAATTTTCACTTTGTCAGACATTATTTGCACATCATCCTTACAAACAGTCCCAAACTGTGTGCATGTATGGAATATTGTATCCATTACTGACCCATCTCAAATATTTTTACTTATATGAAAATAGGTTTTAACTGATTTGTGTAACATATTACTTATAAATACTGTAGACATTAAGAGCATTACTTTTCAGAAGAACTAAGCACAGCAGATTATTTCAACGGGAACTGCTGTTAATCATCAGACCCTCTGATGGTTGAGCCCTGAAGTCTGTCTTTATGCCAGAATTTTCTATTTCCAAGGGTGCAGCTTAGGAAACTTCCATGACAAACACTCTAAAGAATGATCTTACTCCTGGGTTGCAAAAGTAGCTGTCCCCCAGATGCAATCAAAATGCAGCTGACATGGTCAGTACCAACTGAAACATATATATATATACACACACACACATATTTATGCACATATGTATGTGCTTGCGTGTGTGTGTATATATATGTGTGTGTGTGTAGATATGTATATGTATGTAGATAAAATGTATCAATGTAAAAGATGTATTTATAGTCTTCATGCTGCTGAATGTGTCACTTTACAATTCATAAATACTTAGGTTTCTTGCAATACTGCAATATAAAGGCTGATCAGGGTTTTACTTCAGGCATCTTTTTCAATGCAGAAATCCTCTGATCTTTTTTTAATTATCCCATATAATACTGTGCTGACCAGGAATATTTAGTCTGATATTTAACAGTGGAATGGCAACATGAGATTCAGCTTATCTTCATCTATGTAAGTTATTTTGTAAATTATCTGTAACATAATTTACTTATATATTGCTGTCATTGCTAAGATGAGACTGTCCTTTCGTTTCTCACTGCAGCCTCATTTGTGTTTTATCAACGGTTTTCTCCACGTCATTGCACTTTAATATACAACCCATTTCACCATTTCCTTTTTTACTGCTGTTGTGAATTAGGAGTTCAAAGTCAGAGGTCTCTATTGTAATTACATTGAATAAATTTCAGCAATTCTTGCTGAATGCCTTTATATAGACATGCTCTGTGTTTTATTTTGTCTCACAGTCTTAAAAGCTTCTTACGGGTATCCTATAAAAACAGAGATAGGCTGAAGGATTTGGCACAGAAAGCCAGGTCTGTCCAGCTGTTGCTTGTCATAGTGCGTGTGTTTAAATCCCTTGACTCCTTATTCTGGATTGTCTCAGCAAAACACCATTTTACCTGTGTGTTCCTGTCTCACCTGGCACTGGGGAATTAAAGCGTATCTGCAGGCTGAGGATAAAAAGCAGAAGCCAGTGCCAGGTAATCAGATTCCCTTTCTCACACACACCATTTCTTGAAAGCTGGCACGGTGCTGTTGAGTTCTCCAGAAGAAAGCTGTGTATCCCTTGGTTCCTCCTCTCCGTGTGTATGCACTTTCCTCTTGATCCTGTGGTCTTAGCAGAAGAAGTTGGAGGCCTGTGTCTGGCAATGGCCGCAGCTGGGTGAGAGACAAGAAACCACCTTCCCCCTTGCAGCATCTGAAGAGAACCATGTTTGAGCAGTCACTGATTAATGGCTTTAGGAACCATCATGTCTCGGAAGGAGGTGATTTTCACACTCACTGGAGTGATCTGTGCTGAGTTGGTGGCCATGTGCATTTGCACAATCCAGCTAAGATGTTACTGGGATTTGATTGCTTGTATTTGTTCTTGTTAACAGCTCATACTTGTTAGAGCAAAAGAGTGAAAGAATTCCAGCCCAGATTTACCTTAATGGCAAGTGAAGAATCTTCGACATAAAAATTGCTAATGATTTGGGTTTTTTTAATTGTATGATGTTTATTTTCTATTGCAAACACTGTGGACTCATCTTGGCTTTTTTATATCGTAGATAACTGAGTCAAAGTTGGAGCACAGTCTTTCCTAGATACAGCAGCAGTTTACCAATAGGAACACTGAATTCTTTCTCCATTCTGCACAGATGTCAGTGAGCAAAACTGAGGGCTTTGGACCATAAATCACATACACTGCTTGTCTGAAAATGACAGGGACTCCCAGTCCCCTTCTGTATCACACATTAGATGGCTATTACACGCTGCACTGTAAAGGTCAGAGTGTCCACTCAAGTCCCCAGAATTAGGAGTCTCCCTAGATCTGCCAAATCTGCCTGGTACGAGGTAATTCCCTTTAACTTACGATGTAGGACTAGAAAAGCCAGATTCTGTTGTCCCTTAGCATTTGATGTAAACTGTGTCTAGATACTGTATTATCAAAATAAGATGTTTAGATGTTGAAGTAGCTTCTCCAGGCTTTCATTTGAAAGGAGATGAATAGATAATGTGTAAGCTGATGGCCATGTTAGCAACAATGGCTGTTTATTTTAATACCCATTAAGGAAGAGAAAGATGAGATCCTTTCAGAGACTCATAAGCAGATGGGAAGAAAGGAGTCACTCTGTAAAGACCCTTGGAGGGCAAGGTAGTTTTCAGCCCTGTAAAAGCAAAGCTCTTGATCGATGGCTGCTTCTGAAAACCCTGAGAGGGTGAGGCCAGTTGCAGCAGCAGGACAACCCAAGGCCTTTAGCAGAGGTATGGGAATTTCTCTGCTTTGTTCCAGGCAACATCCAGAAGCCTTTTTAAATGCTGTCCAATTTACATACAATTTTTTCTCTTCTTCCTTTAATACATCCAGGAAAGAAATTCAGGTCTTGTGAAATTCTGAGCTTGTCCCTTCTCCCTGCAGGAGACTGTGCAGTGTCATCTTCAGCTAGCAATATGGGGCCCAAGGCACTTGTTTGCTGTAGTGGGTGAGCTGCTGCTCCCAAGATCCAGCTCAGGCAGAGGGGATACCAGCTCCCTTGACAGCAAGACTGCATCAGATTTTTTCCTGTTTGGGTTTTCTGTTGTTCCTTTCCCCTGTTTCCAAGTTGCTGTACCTCAAGGTGATATTTTCAGGGAACCACAGTGGTAACCACAGTGACTCCACAATAGTGCTGGGTTAGCAGCTCCTTTCCCAGGCACCCTTTTCAGCTTCATCCATCACTTGCTTACCTGGCTGTCCACTGCCCCAAGCTGCTTCTATGGCTCTCACAGCTGGCATTAGCTTTGATACCCCGCATATGTTGTATCCTCAGCCTTTTTTCTCTTGAGATGCTCTGCTGTCCTTCCAGGAGGTACCTGCTGCCCTGCATCTTGCCCTGTTTTGTTGAACTCCAGGGCTGCCTCACTGCCCTTCTGCCCCAGTTGTCCACTCACTGCCTGGGCAGTGCTCTCACTGGCTGTCAGTCACAGCTGCCTGAGCCCCTGTTACCTGGCTCTTGCTCAAGGCATCTTTTGTTTCCTTCTCTTTCTCCCAGCTTTCTTGGTGGATGATCCCCTTGGCAAACAGCAACTTAGTACAGGGGGATGATCGCTTCCGTAGTCCTGCTCCCCCCCTGCCTACACCCCTCTCAGTGCTACACCCTTGGTCCTGCCAGCTCCAGAGAGCAAATTAGTTATCCCTTCACCTTTCCCATGGCATTTTTTAGCCAGGTCAGCTCCCAGAACAAGCGCAGCATTCCCTGAGCAGCAGCACTTGCTCCCGTGGGCACAACCCCTGTAATGTTTCCAACAGGGACAACCTCCAAAGGCAGCAGGGCAGGGCCAAGGGGTGCCCAGGGCAGCGGCACCAGAGAGTTCTGCTGGAGCAGGGGCAAGGCTGGTACAGCTGCTTTGGCATCCCTTCCTTCCCTTGGCTGCTTGTTCACTGTTGTACAGGGTTAGCTCAGAGCATCCTGTCATATATAAACAAACACACACACCCATCTCAGTGGGCTCCAGCTGCTTTGCTTAGTCCAAAGGGTGTTCACGGTGAAGCGTCCTCACCCAACGCTCCAGCCTTTCCTTGAGGAATCTGGGGTCAGTGCCATGTCTACACAAAGCCTTGAGAGAAAAAAAAAACCCCAGTGTGGTGTACACAAAAGGCAGGCTGCAGGCAAAGTGGCAGTGTTTCCTCATCCAACTGAGCAGTGCAGGAAGACGATGAGTCCCTCAGCCCTGCACAAGGAGAGGCCGAGTCGCAGCCGGGGCAGAGGGAGCTCTCCCAGCCCCGACTCGGTGGAGACAGGCCAAAGCCACTCATGGTGTTAAGCTGCTATAGCAGTAAGAACCCTATATCTACAAGAAGAGATGATGTACTAATGTATGGCCCTTGGGTCTCTGCACCTCTCCCCAGTAGAGCTGCAGCCGCTGCCGCCTGTACCAGCAGCAGCCTAAAGATGGTGGTAGAAAATCAAAGATCACGTTTTGCATTTTTAGTCTGAAAGCTTTGTACTCAGATCAGCCAGTTAGGTGCTGCAATATTATCTTCGACAAATCTAATGAAGTAAATTGATTAATCACCCCTCAGGTTTTATTATTTATTCATTGCACATCAATTGACAAAGCAACGGGGGCCCCAGCTGCACTTAAAGGCTATGGATTTACCAGTGGTGCTGCTGCAACTCTGGTGGTCTCAGGAGATAGGCAAGAGAAGAGCTGCAGTAGAATTAGTATCTCTCATTACCAACCCGAGATAGCTGGCATTAAACAGATGGTCTTTGGTGCACACTGCCTTTATTGTAAATTTATTTTGCATTGCCTTTTCTATTTCTTTTACTTTATTAACGAGGTATCTTCAGATCTCCTCTTCAGGCAGCAAAAGAAGAGAAAGAAAGAGCCCACAACAAGATTAAAAAATAAAAAGTTACGCACTTATATTCAGAGCTGGTCACACCAAAAAAAGAAATTATAAAACATATTATTTCCCCATCTTCTACTTTCTCTTTATGAGAATAATTGCTGTATGGGGATACAGAGCTCAGTCAAGCAGGCAAGTTATTCTTTCCTGGAAAGAAACAGTTCTCTTCTGAGGTCTAAGACCCAAATCATTTGCTTTAAAGCTTAGTAGCATGACATTCATGTATTTAAAGATTAGTACAACAGAAACAGAAAATTATTAACTTCATCACAGGCTTGGCTTGCTTTTAATTAGTCTGATAAATGACTGGAAGTTACTATTGTTACTGGAGATTTAAATCAGATTCATAAATTCATTAGGCAGTTGTTCCTAAACCTTTCTTACCCAGATACAGCCTTGTCAGTTTACTCAATTCATCTCTTACGGCCTCTTTGAAATAAAAATCATTGATTTAGTTTTTTCACTTGTTCCAGAGTACTGCCTAGAAAACTCTTGTTTAAATGACCAGTGACCTGTTGGATCGGATCAAGTTGCACAGTTCCAAATAGCTTCCTGTCTTCTCTTCAGCCCAAAATGTGAAACTAAAAATTAGCGAGACTGTAAGTGTTTTCCTTTGAAAAATGTCAGAAGGAAACAAAATAAACCCAAAGAATGGTATGGTCTGAGGCATCAGTTCATCATGTCTTCCAGGCTAATGTTTCTGCTTAGATTTTTTTAAGTTCACAGTGTTAATAACATTCTTCAAGTTTAATTTTTGTAAACTAGTTTTGTTTTTTTTTTAATAAAGCAATTTTGTCAAATCCAAAGCATCCACTAAAAAATATCCTAAGTCATATTTTCTGAACAGTTGTTCCCATACTGCTGCTACTAGAACCCTTGAGCCACAGGGGTGCATGTTTGCATTAATATATATTCACTTCTGATTGAACAGCAGATTATTTTTCTTGGGATTACTCAGAAAACATAAGCCAAGGCTGCAGCCTGCACTGGCAAGGAGGTTTATAGAGCAGAATACCAGGGCAATTCTCATGAACTACAACAAGGCCACACAAGAAGAAAAACAAAGTGAGACTTCGGGATGTTGTTGGGAAGAAAAGCTACTGAACTGATGTTTGGGGTCTAAGACGGTAAGGAAGGAGAGCTCTTCTTTAAAAGCACAGCTTGCTCTTTAACGAAAGAACTGGCCTGGCTGGCGTGAGTAGGAAACAGCTTTGAGATGAGACCTGTGAATATGAAGTTCATGAGCAAAGTCCTCAGACTGCTGAATCCCCAGTGACCCTCCTCATGGCCACAGTCCACCCTGTCACCCCTGATGAATCCTAATCGCATGAATTCTTCTTGGAAGAAGGACTGTCCTCATATGAACTGTTGTTCCTAGCACTTGAGCTCCTCCCTGGACTCTAAAAGCAATTACTGAGCATTTGGCTACATTCCCAACCAATAAATCAAAAGCTTTCATGTTTAAGGGGTGCCAATGGAGGGAGGAAGACAAAAGGGAAATACTGCATCAGTCCTAAGGGGTGTATGAGATGTGCACACTAAGGAGGCAGAAGATGAGCCAGCGAAGCGGTGGGGTGATGCGGAGGTGCTGTGATGCCGCTGCGCAGGGAGACACCCACCCAGCCTGAGGAAACGTGGCTGGAAGGGGCAGTGGGTGCTGACCTGGGCTGGCCTCAGGTGCAGGAGGCACAGCCTTGTGCTCTGATCTGCACGATTCATTCAACTAGACAGGGCTAAATTTTTCCCCAAGAAGCTGAGACAAATTTTCAAGCAGCTCCAACAAGCTGAAGTTTGGTCTTCCTAAGCAGAACATGCCCTTGCTATTTTCAACTCACTGCTGCGGGCAAGCAAACAAGGAATGAGGACCATGTTGGCAGGCTACGAGGTGTGCAGAGGGTTCCAAAAAAGCAAAGACAGGGACAGCATGGGGCTGCTGCAGCTCCTTTGGTATTCCAGTAACTGGCCTCATTCCTCTGCCCCGGCACAGGACCCGCCACCCATCCCCAATCCTCCTGGGCTGCTGGGAATTATTAGCCAGGCTGCACTCCAGATAAATGCCCAGGTGGCCCCTCTTGGGAAAGCAATTTCAAAGCAGGACGTTGAGCTTCGCAGACCCCCACTGAGTAACAGGACCTCATGTGAAGAACGGGTGGGAGCTCAGCTTGCCTGAGTGATCACGACTTCTGCAGGGAGTTATGTTGAACGTTGGCAGCAAAGTGAAAATCCAGCTGTTGCTTTCTCTGCTGTAGCATTCAGATGGAGAGCTGACGTTCCTTCCTCTCCGTGCAGGAAGGGGGGAACAGCCTGGGAGATACTCCAGCCCACAGCCAGCCCTTCACTACTCATAGGCAAACATGCTCTTTACCTCACTGCTATCTTAAGTAAATATTTCCCCAAGAATGTTTTCTAGTCTGATGCTGTTAGTTGATTTTTATTAAATCAGAGGACTGCTTATGTTCCAGATACAATATTGTCTGCAGATTAGCCCCTGAAACCACTCTTGTTACTAATGAAATATAACATGGATCAGCTCCTCTTCCAGCTGGTACAACTTGGGCAGGCCACATAGGTCTCGCAGTAAAGATGGAGAGAAACAGTCTAGGGTGTCTTTTGCTGGTTAATTAGTGTCTCCAAGTCAATTTAGACAGAAGTGCAGCATTTCAATTGGTTACAGAGAAACGGCAAAAAGAGGAAAGCACGAAAAGGCCGTATCTTGACTGCTGACTCATGATAAATATCATCTCTCTCTGCATGTGGAGGTATGAGGCCAAGTTAGTGCTGGTCACATGGGCACGGGGTCCCAGCATCGTGCTGTTCATGAAGAAGTCATGCTAGGTGGGAAGTGAAGTTGCAGGGTAGCAGCCTGTGTAATCAGCATGGCCTTTGCATAGGGCAGGAGAGCATGGTCCAAAACCAATCTCCCCACTTGAGTGGAAAGGGCACGCTGCAGGATTTGCATGTGCCCTTCTGCTCAGCTCGTTGGACTGTCAGGGATCTTTTTCTGTCTCCATGACTCGCCGGCCCCTCCTCTGTCCTGGAGCATTTGAAGCTGAGCTCTTTGGCCAAACAGTCCTTGCTGAAATGTCAATACAGTACTGGGACGCTGGCTCGCAGGGTTCATCATGGTTTCCAGGCAGTGTGTGGCTTTGTTTCTCCACTTTCTTCTGATTCCCCTTTCTCTGGATGCAGGTATGTCACGGGATACGGCTATAGTTATGTTTACTGGCAATGAACCTCTCTCTTGTTACTCAGGTGTAATTTCCATGGCATGTTTTGAGCACTGTTGCATGTTTGTCCTACCTCTGGCTGTGCCTGTGAGTTATGCTAGGGCTCTTGTTTGCTTTCAGTGATGGCCTCCATGTGCCTGTTTTGCCAACTAAGGAAAAGCACCTCTAGACTGCTAAATTAATCTATTATCTCACTGCAAAGAGAGCAGGCAAGCCATCAGCTGTCTGCCCACTGCATGAAGAAAGGAACTTGGGTTTGCCCAATTTCATACTGAGCTGTGGCATTTTTTCAAAGCATTGTCATTCAGCTGATGAGAGATTAAAGAGGTGAGGATCCACCCTGTTTCAGCAGTGGAGGGCAGTGAGGGGGTAGCTCTTTGGTGGCTCTACTACACACGTCTGAAAATCAGCTCCCAAATGACTAAAGCAGACCCAGTGCTTTCAGATTCCCAGTTAGCCATTGACTGGGTCTCCTGCATTACAGGGAACAAAGCTGGGGAAAAAAATTAGTGAAGTCAAAAGCATTCTGATGTCAGTAAGTGAAAAATGCTGAAATCAAAGTGGGAGGATGTCCCCAGCCACACGCCCAGGCACGCTCCTCTGTCAGAGTTTGTGCCCGTGCACCGTGTCATGTATCTGCAATGCAAGGTTAATTAAAAGCCTTTAAAGCAAGCCACATTAAATGCATGCAGCATGACTTTGAAATCATGGCAGAAAGACCCAGCTGGCATTCCTCCTATAAGCAAATGTTTACTGAAGCACCCTGGGATAAATCCAGTGCACGTCACAAAACATTTTATTCCTTCAAGTAACTTTGAAATATAGAGAAAATTGCCACTATTTCACATGTAATTCAGCAAATGTTCTGATTAGACAGAAATATTTATTTTGAGACACCTCACTAGACTGGAATGAAGCCTCTCAGTATTTCTATTTGCGTGCACGTTGGTGAGGACATATACATTTACAGCAGCCACCTCCGGGCCCTTGCAGCAGGTAGGAGGAAACTCCCGGACTCTTGGGGGTCAGTGGAAAATGTCCTGTGGAAAAGGCAGGTGAGCTGCATCAGCCTCAATCCCCAAATCCACCTGCAATCCAAGGGGAAACAGTTAAAATCTCTGAAATGTAAGTTGTCAGGAAGCTCCAGAATCCTCTACTGACATGGAGGAGGAAAAGAAAAAAAGCAAAATGGATTATTTCAAGACTTGTTCTGTGTCATACATGGAGCAACATGCATCACACCACTGTGACTTCTTGTTCCTTGTCCTGAATAACACAGGGAGGGCATAGTTGTGTGATGTGCTTGTATCCTGAAGCTGAGGAGCAGGTCAGCATGGTGACAATGGTATCGGCTCTTTCAGTGCACACTTCTGTGAGTCTCAAGTTGACACAGCTCTAGGAAGCAAGCTCTGCTGCTGCTATCAAGCCTGGCTATTCCCTGTCTTTCCAAAGCACAGCAGAGATATACAGGGAGAAGACCCCCTGCAGCTGTGGTTCATGGTGCCAGCAGCAGCTAGAAGTCATCCACAGGCTCCACAAAGAAATGCAAACAGCATTGTCCATCCTTCCTATGTACCTTAATGTAGCCTTTTTTACAGAAGTAAACTACAGATAAATATATTAAAGCAGTGGGTTTAAAATTGTGGTCTACTAGTGGTGGAGTAAATCCCTTCTGCAGGTCCAAAGAGTGAAGGGCTGTGGGATAACGTGACTATGGGTGAGGGGGTGACTGGGGACCACATGTCACCAAGAGACTTAGCGTAGCGAGTACAGAAGAATCAGGTGTTGCCATGTGCATCAGTGCTAGATAGAGCAACACAGGCTTTTCAGCTGCTAGAACTGAAAGGAACTGTGCTATGCATGTTAAGACCTTCTCCATGAGGTGTGGTGGTACCTTAGGATTTGCTGACATACGCCACCAGCGTATTGTGCCATCTTCTCTTCAGCTCTCAGCTCTGTACAATTCATGTGCTGACAGAGAAAGGAGAGTTTCACATTTTCACATTTCTTTTCTAAAGAGTCTCAGAAAAAAAACTTGAGAGGCAGAAAAGTCTTCAGGGGAAATGATGCCCCCATGCTGTCTGTCTGGAGCGTGTAGCTGTATGACAAACAGAACATGCCGGTGTTTTTCAGTCTTCCTAAAGCAGGAAGAGGCAAGCAGCGTTTTGCAGAGGCAAAGACGAGCCAACAGCTTCTTCGAAGAGATAAAACTGGGCTCAGTAGAGCGCGAATGCATGGAAGAGAAGTGTTCCTTTGAGGAAGCAAGAGAGATTTACCATGATGATGAAAGGACAGTAAGTAACACAGGGCTGAGTGCTCAGTCAGATCAACTCCCCCAACTCAAGGGTGTGCTTTGACATTTGAAACCCCAAGATTAAAAAAAACCCCACACAGTTTGTGTCCTGCTGTTTGCATCTTTCTCTTACATTTCCAAGGGGCCATGCAGCAGCAGTGAGCTGTAGGAGGGTACACTGCACGGGCAGCCCCAGGCAGTCCTGATCTGGGGGATGGTAGGAAAGTGGATGCTCTCTAACTCATCTCCCTGGCTCCCCAGTAATTCCTGGCCTGGCAATACCTTAGATTGTGGTATTTTGCAGCACCTGTTCCAGTCAACCCCACCTCGAGGCTATAGGAGTTATTGATGGTTAACCTATTTGTGTGTGTTACACAGTGCCCTTCCCACTTGGTATATGAAAATAATGGAAAATGTAGAAACCAATTTAGCCTGGTTTATGCATATCAGCTGTCATAAATTACAATGGCAAAAGGGGCATCACTGTGGCTGTTTGTAACCCCTTCTGTGCTACAAGGACTGCAGGACTTAACCTCAGTTGTTTTTCCTTTAATTAAATCTCACATCTTTTTCTTCCAGAAAGAGTTCTGGCACATCTATTCCGGTACGATCGTTTGGGATGCTCTAACAGCTGTGGAAACACTCCCACTGCTGCAGCTTTTCACATGAGCCAGACTGACCCTGAGTGTTTTTACAGACCCTAACCAGTGTGAGTCCAACCCCTGTCAGAACGGCGGGAGTTGTGATGACCAGTTTCAGGATTATGTTTGCCGCTGTCCCGACGAATACGAGGGCAAAAGCTGTGAAAAAGGTTAGCTCTGGCACGGCTTAACAAAATAAAAATGCCATTATTAATTCAGATTCGAGTCAGTGAGATAAACAATAGCAATCATTATCGTTCTGCATCATTCTAGCCCTGACAGCTACTGTTCTCGCTGCGGTGTCGTGTGATGGATCTAACCAGCTGGCAGTCAGGCGCTGCAAGGCAGCAAGAGAATTATTACACTATGATGACTTTGTAAAACAGAATAATTTTAAAACTGCTATTTGTGTGCTGAGAGAGAAGGAGGCTTATTTTTTTCCTACCCAAGTGCTGAAGTTACTTTGACTTAGAAGCGCAGTGCAGTATGTGAAAGAGAACTACACTGCATGTGCATGGTACAAAGCCTGAGGGGACAGACCCAGCAGTTAATGAAGTCAATATACATCTTCCCACTCGTTTCAGTGGGTGCTGTGCATTAGGTGTTACACTCATACCCTCAGAACACACTGAGCCCAAACAAGGACCATCAAGTCTGACCAGGCAGTCTCAACGGTCATCCCCGAACATCTTTCTGCAAAACACAAAAGTTCCAATTTTTCAGTCATATATGATGATGGTACCCACAAAATTACACCACTTCCATCCTTTAGACAGCTCAGCTACTGCATAACTGCCAAGTGGCATAGCCTTTTCTTCCCTAATTTTTTTCTTCCCTAATACCTGGCTTTTCCCAGATGGAAGGTGTTTTTGACATATTGCTGTACATAAAGCACAGAAATCTGCTTCGCTTCCTTCATTCCCTGTCAACTTCCCACATTGCAGTTGACTCATGTTAGGCACCAAGATCCCGTTTGGAACCCTGAACGCTCTTTCTCTGACTTTAGCCAGAGCTGACATGCTGAAGTGCATTTACGACAACGGTGGCTGTGAGCAGTACTGTGCTGACAAGCAGTCTGAAAAACGAGTGTGCTTCTGTGCGGATGATTACACGTTAGCAAGTGATGGTGTGTCCTGCATTCCCCAAGGTAAGATCCTGCCTGCCCCATGCTATGTCTATGCCAGCTCTGGAAGAAGTTTTTAACATACACACATCAGGAGGTGCAAGGTATTAAGACTTGGCCACCAGCTCCTTACCTCTTCTTCAAGGTCAGAGTTCAGAGCAGTACAGTTGATCTTCTGGTGGGAGTTAGACACCCCAGAAAAGCAACTGGTGAAGTGTGCACAGAGAGGAGGAAGCCTTTTGTCCTCTCCTCTGGGACATGGCAAACTCAATCTGCTGGGAGGAAGGAGGGAGCTGAACCCCATTCTCCTCTTTGGGGAGCACTCTCACCACTGGTCCGGTAGAGAAGAACTGAGCAGTGAAGACAAGCTGATGACCGGGTGGTATAAATAAAGCAGAGCTGCAGCTAGTCAAGGATTTGGGGTCAGGTTCAGGGGTGTTGGGGAGTGGAGGGACTGTGGATTCTGCAAGTCCTTTTTTGTTTTATTTTACACCCATGGTGGGAAAATATTTTGGGGGCAGCATTATTTTACTGATGGACCTCCAATCTGAAATCGTGAGTACAGATTTTATTACCATTATTTATTTCAGCACAGGAGTTAAAAGGAAGAGGCCTATTAAAATCAAAGAAAAACATCTATTCTTTCTGTTCTTTTTTTTTTTTTTTTTTTTCTTTCTTTCTTTTCTTTTCTTTTTTTTTTTTTTATTTTCCTTGCTTGGTAGGACTAATACACTTTTGATATTCCTCAAGATGCTATGGCCAGATACTTCTCTCACTTACTTATCTGACAAGGTAAAGCTCAACTGGGACTAGGGTAGCGCAAGTTAATTATTTTTCCACTACATAAGCTAGCACCTAACTCTATTGCAGATGCCTACTTGAATTACTGTATTAGAGGGGAAAATGAGACCCCTGTGGATATGAACATAACAGACAGAGCTGCAGGGAGCATGCAAAGTAATTCTGATGCATGTTGCCCCCCTACACACACCTCAACGGAGCACTCATGCAGAGAACTGGTAATGACAACCTAGCTCTCAGCAACAGCAATTTCATTAGAAAAAAATGTCTACTACTGTGCTTATCCCTTATTAACAGATTCTGCAATATCACGTGATGGGGAAGCTGCTTTTGTTAAAAGCTGAGAACAAAGAATTCCATATTCCCCACAGGCTTTTCAGCGTGTCTTCCCCGTTGAGGAAGACGTATTTGTTGCTGCTTGCTTCTTGGGGACCAAAATAGCTGTAGTGCTGACCGTGTGTTGCAAGGAGACAAAACCATGTAACTGCCAGACTGCCAGTCCCTTCACCCTCCTGTCGTCTCCCACAGTGCCCTTTCAAACACCCAAGCTTGCATTGCCCTGCATCCGCCGTTAGAGGATAGGGGTTTGTGCTACATCTATCCTGATAGTTCACCAGCTGCCACCAAAGAGCTAGTCCTGTTTCTCCATACCTCACCTGTACGTATAAAAGCTTGATGATGTCTTCATAGCAGCTGAAGCATAGTTGTAGATCTGTGGAGATGTCAGATTCAGCCCAGTATAGACTATAGGGCCCTTAACAGAACACTGCCAAAGTGATGGAGAGTGAGGACTCCTCCCCACAGCGTTATTGCAGGGTGGCTGCTGGGTGGAAGGGGCAGCATGGCCAGTTACAGCACAGACACATGGCACACAAAAAAACCCCAAGGTAGACCTGCTTCATAGAATCATAGAATTGTCAGGGTTGGAAGGGACCTTAAAGATCATCCAGTTCCAACCCCCCTGCCATGGGCAGGGACACCTCCCACTAGAGCAGCTTGCTCAGAGCCCCATCCAGCCTGGGCTTAAAAAGGTGAAGGATGTACTGAAAACACCACAGCTTCCTCTGCACGACAGCTCAGTCACAGGTACAGTCCTCCAGATTTGATTCTCTTATTGCAAATCTTCACATCCTTGCTCAGGCTAAAAACAGACTGTAGACTGAGGTGTGCAGTCACGAAGAACCAAGGATGCTCTGGACCCAAGCAAACTAGGCACAGTCCGGCAGAAAACGTACCAGGACACATAGTGTCTGCTTGTAGGAGATCATCAGGTCCACCCAAAGAAGGGACAGCAAGCTGTACATCCCATGCTTAAGCCTGTGTCTCACCATGCTGTAGATGCTGTGCACTTGGTACAACTGAGTTAAAGTCAGCAGGGTCACTGAGAATGCACAGACTACACAGCTTGACAGAGTCACTTCTGCTCTCCAGCTGGCAGCATACCTCACTGCGTTGAAGTGTAGCTTAAGCAGGCATATTGTTTGCAAACTCCTGTGGCAGGTGAATATACGTCAATGATAACATATGGGCCTCTGCTCTGTTTGGAAAAGCATTTCTGTCTTGTTTCCAAACAAAAAGACTACTTACCTGCTGAGCTGTTTTAAATCACTTTTGAGAACCCATGCTCCCAGACCGAAAAGCGTTAGCTAACATAACTTGACTGAAGAATTTACATATTTTTTCTGTGAATTCAGTGCATTAATATCAGACTTGCTGCCCTCTGGGGTCTTTTTTTCTTTGGTTTTTTTTTTTCCCCCAGTGAAATACCCGTGTGGAAAAATACCAGTGCTGGCAAAAAAAAATACAACTTTACAAGGGCGAATAGTAGGTGGTTTCATCTGTCCTCCAGGTGAATGTCCATGGCAAGTGAGTCCACAAATCTTTCATTGTTTGTTTGCTTTTTTTTTACTTATGAAACCACTACCTTGAATTCATTGTTTTTAATGTACTATGTTAAAAATTCATTAAAAGTACCAGGTATGGATAACCAAATTCCCTCTTCATCCATAGCCAGCAGATCCACCTATTTCAATCATGAATCTTAGCCTTGTTCTGGAGTGCCTGCTCTCCTGGGAATGGAGTGGTAATGCAACCTCCTTTATCTCCTGACCCCTTAGACCTTAACCTTCATGCCAACAAGAACTGTAGTTGCAGCTTGTGGGGATATGCTCTTGGCCATAACAGGCAGATTCCATGCTACAAAACAGAGAAAAATGTCACTGGGAAGACTCCCCCTCCTAAATCCTCCATGCAATCAGCACGGTATTCTCAAACACAGTTGCATAAAGCAACAGAAAGAAGCAACGTGAACCATGACTCTGCTGAGATTCAGGTCAAGCACGTTTGATGTAAGACATAAATTTGCTTTACATTGGCAGGCCCTTATACTACAGAATCAGAAAGAGAAGTGTGGTGGTACCCTGCTGTCCCCAGAGTGGGTGGTCACTGCAGCTCACTGTTTGGAGTACACTCATCCTAAAGAGATTCGGGTGAGACTGGGTAAGTATCTTCCCCTCCTCATGTTATTTAGCTGTGGTTGTGGCATCAGCTTCTCATCCTGACAAACCAGGGTGAAAGACAAAATGTGCAGGCTTTGGCAGTGTAAGGGGCTTGTCCTTAAGAAGTGTCAGTCTAGAAACCTCCCCATCTCCTCGAATTCTGAGGAATCAAGGAGCTGCCTGACATGACCTGCTATTAATAACTTCTCCAGGTGAACATGCAATAAATTATGATGAGAAAACTGAGCAAGAAAGTGGAGTTGCCAGGATGATCATTCATGAAGGATACACGTATGGACAGGTCAATAACGATATTGCCCTCCTGAGCCTGGAGACACCCGTGAATCTGACCGACTACGTGGTGCCAATATGTTTGCCCGAAAAACGGTTTGCAGTGTATGAGCTGTCCTCCATCAAATTCTCCACGGTGAGTGGATGGGGGCGCCTGCTAGATGGAGGTAGCACCTCATCTATTCTGATGAGAGTTGATTTGCCACGTGTAAAAACACAAGAATGTGAAAAGGAGACTGATTTAAATATTACAGAGAATATGTTCTGCGCTGGAGACCTGACTGGCACTAAAGACTCCTGCAAGGGAGACAGTGGTGGACCTCATGCTACAAAGTACAAGAACACTTGGTTTCTGACTGGGATTGTCAGCTGGGGAAAGGGCTGTGCCGTTAAAGGCAGTTATGGGGTTTACACCAGAGTATCCAAATACATCGACTGGTTGAAGAAGCACATGGATTAACAATGTTTAACCAGAGCATTTCTACCTCTCGTTATTTCTCCCCAGTCCCTCTCTGGCATTTTCCTATTGAAGAATTCCTTCATTCTCTTAGATATCTGATACATGTGATACCCACACCACTATTAATGAGTTGAAATGAGCCTAATGCCTACTTGAATATATAAAACATCTTCGATATCAGTAGAGTTTGTAAACTCGTGTGTCTGTCTTATCGAGCGGGCACAGAATGGCCGTAACGAATGGGACTCTCATTCTGCAGCCATTTCTGCTAAGGGACAGTGCTAGATGCTGAGGGAAAGACTGTCAGCAACACATCAAGTACACCAAGATCCTTCAGCCAGCTACCCTTTCAACTTCTGGTAATCAGCGACGTACAGACTTCCTGAGCCAGATGTTGCATTAGGCTGAACAGTCATGAATGAACCTGTTGTCCACAAACGTATGCAATCTTTTTTGAACACATTTATTCGTCTGGCTTTCACAACTTCCTGTGCTGATGGGTCCTGCAATATAATGATGCAATAGCAGAAAAAAATGAAAAAGTGTTCCTTTTAGCTTATGTTAAAGTAGCTTTCTCCAACAGCTGCAGTGGCAACAGGTAGATTTGAAGTGAAGTTCTTGCACCCCAGGTGTAAGAAACCTATCAAGGGAGGGAGGAGACCACTGTGGCTGAGACATGACCTGCTGGTCAAACTAAGAGGCAAGAAAGAGCTGCACAGGCAGGTCAAGCAGGGACAGGTATCCTGGGAAGATTATAGGGATGCTGCGCGCTTGTGTAGGGATGAGGTCAGGAAGGCCAGGGCACAGCCGGAGCTGAACTTAGCAAGGGATGCGAATAATAATAAGAAAGGATTCTACAGGTACATCAATGAAAAAGGAAGGTTAAAGAAAACATATCCCCCTGAAGAGCAAGAACTGTGAGCTAGTAACAACAGATGAGGAGAAGGCTGAGATTCTCAACAGCTTTTTCTCCTCAGTCTTCACTGGCAACCTCTCTCCCAACACCTCCCAAGTTAAAAAAAAATCACAAGGTGAAGACCAGGGCAGCAAAGTCCCTCCCACTGCATGTGAAAACCAGGTTCGTGACCACCTGAGGAACCTGAACATACACAAGCCTATGAGACCTGATGAGATGCATCCCAGAGTCCTGAGAGAACTGCCTGATGTAGTCACCAAGCCACTCTCTGTCATATTTGAAGAGTCCTGGCAGTCAGGTGATGTCCCTGGGGACTGGAAGAAGGGACACATTACACCCCTTTTTAAAAAGGGTAAAAAGGAGGACCCTGGGAATCACAGACCTGTCAGCCTCACCTCCCTGCCTGGGAAGACCATGGAGCAGCATCTCCTAGAAGGTGCGATAAGGCACATGGAGGACAGGGAAGTGATCAAAGACAGCCAGCATGGTTTTACTAGGGGCAACTCCTGCCTGAACAAACCTAGTGGCTTTCTGTAATAACAGGAGTACGTCAGCGGACAAGGGATGACCTATCTGGACTTCTGCAAGGCCCCTGACATGGTCCCCCACAACATCTTCCTCATCAAGTTGGAGAGATACAGATTTGATGGGTGGACTGTTCAGTGGATAAGGAAATGGCTGGATGGTCACATCCAGAGGGTAGTGGCCAATGGCTCAATGTCCAGTGACAAGTGGTGTGTCTCAGGGCTCTGCACTGGGACCTGTACTGTTTGATATTTTTATCAGTGACATAGACAGTGAGATTGAGTGCACCATTGGCAAGAGGGACAGGATGTCATCCAGAGGGACCTGGACAAGCTGGAGAGTGGGCCCAGGTGAATCTCATGATGTTCAACAAGACCAAGTGCAGGGTCCTGCACCTGGGCCAGAACAACCCTCACTATCAATACAGGCTGGGGGATGAGGTGATAGACAGCAGCCCTGCCAAAAAGGACTTGGGGGTGTTGGTGGGTGAGAAGCTGGACATGAGCCAACAATGTGCGCTTGCAGCCCAGAAGGCCAATTGCATCCTGGTCTGCATCAAAAGAAGTGTGGCCAGCAGATTGGGAGAGGTGATTCTGACATTTTGTTCTGGTGAAACCTCACCTGGAGTACTGTATCCAGTTCTGGAGCCCTTAGTACAGGAAGGACATGGACCTGATAAAGAGGGTCCAGTGGAGGGCCACAAAAATGATCAGAGGGTTGGAATACCTCTCCTACAAGGACAGGCTGAGGGAGCTGGGGTTGTTCAGCCTGGAGAAGAGAAGGCTCTGGGGAGACCCAATAGCAACCTTCCAGTACCTGAAGGGGCCTACAAGAAGGTGGGAAAGGGACTGTTTGCAAAGGCCTGTAGTGACAGGACAAGGGACAATGGTTTTAAACTAGAGAAGGGTAGATTTAGATTGGATGTTAGAAACAAGTTCTTTCCCATGAGGGTGATGGAACACTGGAACAGGGTGCCCAGGGAGGTAGTTGAGGCCACATCCCTGGAGATATTCAAGGTGAGGCTTGACGAGGCTCGAAGCTACCTGGTCTAGTTGAGGATGTCCCTGCTCACTGCAGGGGGGGCTGGACTAGATGACCTTTAGAGGTCCCTTCCAGATCAAACCATTCTATGATTCTATGAAATATTGAAAGACTTCACAACTGGGAAAAGGTTAATGACACATTTACAGGTCTGCTACAAAAATTTGATTTTAGTCTTCTTGCACCAAGCATTATTGTAGTAAGGCTATTAAGTGTAATATTTAACCCTGTATTTATGAGCAGTGAAGAATATCACTGATTTAATCTCATCTTTGATCATCAGTACAGGAGAGGGCAAATGGAAGGGAATGTTTCTTTCATTTGCTGTCTAGTATAATCTCAATTGTACTCTGTCCTGAGATCTAAAAGCAGAACAGGCTAATTGTCTGACCATCTGCAAAACACTGGCCAATGACCATTCCGTAAAGCCTTAAAGCATAAATGGTAGAACTCAAAGCACTTTGAAAACACCATAAACTACACAGTTAAAAAATGTGCCTTCTAATCTAAGCATGAAAGCAGTGAAAAGGTGAGGGAGATAAAAGTGAACAGGAGATTAGAAAACAGTTTAAGTATCTTATGCAAAATTTAGACTTTGATTCAAATCATGCCAAATATCAGCTCAGCCACAAAACCTTATCAACAAGCAGGACACTTACAATTGATCACACACTATTATTAGGGGGAAACATAGACATTACATGGTACATATACCATGCAATACTGAGCATCCTGCAACCTGCTTTACTGACATAGACCAATGCTATACTGTTCAATTAAGTAGTGAACTGAATTGGGAAAAGCAGCAAATTCCAGAGACCTGAAGAAACAAGAGGTCTTCCAGAAAGAAAACATACCCCAGAGGTTCTCATTCCTCCTAAAAGGAAGCCACATATGCCAGGAGAATACATTCCAGGGGAAAGGGTGTCTAGTACTGCTGACAGGCAAATACAGCCTCATTGTCACTGAGACAAGGCACTAAGCATTGCTAAATCAGCCCTCCAGTCCCTTCAGTCTAGGAGAGTTTTGAGTTTTTCCTGCTCCATAGCATGGTTTTTCCTCGGTAACATTCCAGTGTAAACATTGACATTTACGAACAAATCATCATCTTGCAGAAAAAGGCTGGAATGCTGAAAGAAACCAACCAATGCTAATGGCTGCACAGAGTGACTTTTTCAAACCAAAGCTGAGTCTTAGGTATATTTTTAATATAACCGCCTGTTAGGCAAGCCAAGAAGCTGAAGGAGACCCGCCGGCAGGCTTCGGAAGCACCAAAGCCTTGACGCAGAGACCTCCCCGGGCACAACGGACGGAAACCCCCTCCCTGGAAACGGGGAGAGGGCGGCCGGCTCCGCGCTGTCACCGGCCGGCTTGCCGTCGGGATGTGGGCAAGGCGGGGGGGAGCTGCTCCGGGGCCGGGTGTTTTGGGGTGGGAGCCCGGCTGCCCCCCTGCTCGGCCCGGCGCCGAGCCCGACACCTGCCCGGCGCGTCGGCAGCCTCGGCCCGCGACTGCTTGCGAAAGGAACGATTTCACTGCCACCCCCCTCCCCGCAAGTAAAAGGTGCAATTCAAAAAGCCGGGTTCCTTAGGTTTAAAGAAAGGGGGGAAAAGAGAAAAGAAAAACAAACAAACAAAACAAAACAAAACAAAAACCCAAACAAAACAACACAGAAAGAGAGTCTCATCATCAGGCCGGCCCCCCGGCTGAGAAATCCCGCGGCGGCTTTACCCCTTCCCCGTAGCTTCCGCTATTTCTGGGCAGGGTGAAGCAACGGCGCTTCAGTCTCTGCCCGCCCGGGGGGGTGAACGTGTCGGCTCCAGCCCCGTCCCGTCCCGTCCCGTCCGTCCCGCCGGGCCGGCAGCAGCGGGGGGCTCCTGGCCACCATGGCCGGCCGCCTGCTGCTCCTCCTGCTCTGCGCGGCGCTACCGGGCGAGCTGCGGGCTGAAGGAGGGGGTAAGGCGGCACCTTTCTTACTATGGGGACTTGTGGCGGGGGTCCCCCTCCCCACAGCCTTTGTGGGAGCTGGGAGGGGGGGGGACGCGGGAGGAGGCGGCGGGTCAAGGGTGCGTGACGGGAGAACTCTGCCGGCCCGTGCCCGAGCGGGGGCCGCGGCCGCCGGCAGCCGGCGGGGTTGGCAGCGGGCACCCCGGGGGTTCGTCTTCCCCAGTTTCCAGAGGGGCTGAGGGCTTGCCTGCACCCGAGCCGCCCCCGTGCCCCGCCGAAAGACGGGCGAGCTCCGCGAGCTGCCAGCGGGCACCTCGGGGTGTTGCGTCCGGGGGATGTCGCGGTGCCCTGAGGCCGTTCCCGGCATGCTGCGCTATCCCGTTTCCCCCATATATAAAATGGGATTGCTGGCTCTCCCTGCCCGTCACACTGGGACGATGAAGGGCCTGGCAGCCTGAGGGGCTCCTGGGTGTGGGGGGGAACCCAGCCAAGGCTTGGTTGGGTGCGCTTGGGGCGCAGGGGGAAGTACGTCCCTCTGTTTGTTCCACAAAGGTCACCACCGAAGTCCAGAGCAGCACCAGCAAGTGTCTGTTCTAAACGTGTCAACTCTTCCTGCAGTGAGTCAGACCAATTAAAGCTTTAAAAAGAGGTCTTCCTCACGTTTCTGGAACGCGCTACTTTGCTTGACCAACACCTATTGCTCCTTGATGTCTCCAAAGAAGGAAGCGTGATGGAAAGCTTGGGAAAGAGAATGACCAGCCTCAGAAGAGTAGTTGGCTAATTCAAGTTTACAAAAACATCCGCTTACATGGGTGATGTGGAGGCAAAGGGTTAGAGAGCCGATAACCCCACCAGCTGCATCCTGTCACTCCTGTCGCTGCAGAGAGGGATTTAAGGGCAAGTAAGATAGTGGGTGAATGAACTAGCAGTTGCTAACCTACAAGTTACAGGCACTTTCTGTAAGCCTTCTTTGCAAGGAGCCTTCTCAGAGTAAGTGCTTCAGATGAGTGTGGGCTCTATGGGATTGCTTCATTTAAATAGCACCAGCAGAATTTGGCTCCCTGTAGCTATTCCACCAATTTCAGTAAAAGCAGAGTAAGTCTTCCCTGTGGTCACTGAGAGGATATTAGGGTATATGATTCCTATCAGCAAGTTTATTTATTGCTGAATTCAGCTGCATGAAGAAGAATTCTCCAGAAGGCACATGCAAGCTGCCCACTGAGCATAAGCCATTGGCCTTGAAGTCCCATCTGCAGCACTGTCTTCTACACTCCAGTCAGCAATTAGGAAGGATTTATTCTCTTTAAATTCCAGATGTTTAGAACGTAATTAAATGCCAGCTTCCAAGCTCTGCAAACTTCCCTAGAATAAATGCTTTTTACAGGATAATTGGCGATTTATTTACTTCAGTGTTGTTCCTGGTTTTCCTGTCTGGTGATGCGTGCACAAGTCACTGGAGAGTAACACTGTTGTTCATGCAGCCGAGTGGCTGAGCTGAGTGCAGTGATTCTGATCCCTCAGTTTACATCAACAGCTACCTGCATCTTGAACTTGAAGGCATGTCTCACCCTTCTGTGACACCAAGCCTTCAAAAAATAAACCAGCCCAACCAACTGCCCGCAAGCTGTACTTTCCTGCTACTGTTGATGGTCCTTTGTTTCTGCTCTTTGCTAAATCTTAGAACACAGCTGCCCTAGCTCTATCCACACACATACCAGTGAGGAACATTTCTACAGACAATCAGGAGGTGGTGAGGAAAGGAAGAACTGAGGGCAGCACAGAATGATTTGGGATGGTGAGGGGCAGTAGAACTCATCCATGGGCTTTCCCTATCTGTCAGTAGATACATTACTCCATCTTGAGTTTGTGTGGCATTTAGTTGCTGCATCACAGGCTCCTGGAGCAGGCGGTGGTGTTGCCCGGTGAGCAACTTTAAAACCAAATCAAGGAATACCATCTCCCTGGCCTTCAGGGCAAGTCACAGAATCACTAAAGTTGGAAAAGACCTCCAAGACCATCAAGTCCAACTGTCTTCCCAACATTATCATGACCACTACATCATGTCCTGAAGTTCTACTTATTTTTTGAACACCTCCAGGGATGGTGACTTCACCAACCTCCCTGGGCAGTCTGGTCCAATGCCTCATCACTGTTTCAGTATAGAAGTTTTTCCTAATGTCCAATCTAAACCTCCCCTGGGGCAGTCTTTCTGTTTGAGACTGGAGTCTTGAACAGGAGCAACGGGGACATAAGCCCTCAGTGGCAGCCTGCATGCTTTTATTTTCAAGACTAAAAATGGTAGGAGAGAATTTGAGGGGCCTAAGTTTTGTCCTGGAGTGGCAGATTCTCAGGGGGAGACTACTTTGAGAGATCCTGGGATCTATCAGTCTGTGCGAGGACTAACCTCACAGGTAATGTTGTGTCCAGGTAGAGTGGTGAAAGGATCTGGTTTGGTTTTGTTTCAGCATCACTTATTTTTAACGACTCTTTACCATCACCCAATGTTACTTGCCACCTGTATCATTTTCTCTGTTGTCTAGTATTCATCAAGAAAGAAACTGCTGACAAGTTTTTGCAAAGAACAAAACGTGCTAACTCTTTTTTGGAGGAACTAAAGAAAGGGAACATTGAAAGAGAATGCAATGAGGAGCGCTGCTCGAAAGAAGAAGCAAGAGAAGCCTTTGAAGACCAGGAGAAAACTGTAAGAATGAACTAATATGAAACACAGGTCTATATGTTTCATTTGTACAAAATAGTATTAAGGTCCTTTGAGCTGGGCATCAAAACTCACAAGTTACTCCCCATCACTTAATGCTAAGAGTGAATGGTGGGTTTGACTGTGATTGGAATTGCTAAGGGATAAATGTAACAGTGTTAATTTATCTCTTGCAAGGCCAGCCCATGTTGAAGCCTCCATTCTTTTACCTGTTCTGATCCGTTTAATTGCCATAGTGAAGGATTTGACCTGTAAATAACTGTAAATAACTCCCCGTGCTAGAAATGCGTTCACCCCATCTGTGCAACACAGCTGAGTGCCATGACTCTGGTCCAGAGGTCTTAGATGGAGAGTCCACAAGGAAGGTTGAGAAGGCAAATGCTGACGTGGAACCTCACAGGAGAGCGTTGCCAAATTTATCTCAAGTGGCCCTGAAGTGCTTATCATTTTGTGGCTCTCTTTCTCACTGTCTGAATTGACTGAATGTGTACTGCGGGCAGTTCTTTTATGTCTTAATGCTAAGTTGCCCACATGGAATGAAGTTTCTGTGTTTGACTCTTGTGTCACCTGCCATACCCTGATGGCTGCTTAACTTTAGCCAAAGATACCATCTGTTCCCAAGCTAAAGGGAGAGTTAAAAGTACAGGGCAGCTATGGGGACTGGGGTCAGTAGAAAAGGTGATATTTGAAAACCTGAAGTGACTTGGTGGTGGAGGGGGATCAGGAACATCAGCTGTAGCTACATGGCTGTTAAGAACAGCCCTGAAACTGGAGTTAAGGCCAGATTCATTTCACTTTAGCATTACTTGATGGCCAGAATGTTCTTCGTGTGGCCCTGAGATGACTTGAGTGGGGAGTCATGGGTTCATCACCAGCATAATTCAGAGTATAAAGACTAGTTGATCTGTAGCAGAACCAGCACAGCCTGTTTTGCCTGGTGACCAAATGTCATGGAAAAGGACTGTCTTGGACAGCGGCATAGGTGGTGTCCTCAGTGCAGAAGGAAAAAAGAACACAAATCAGACAGTAAATTTTTTAAATCTCTGGATTTCTAAGGTCCTGATTGATGGGACTGGGGGTGTGGGGGAGGATGGAGACTGGGAATTTGGCTTTAGAGGAATGTAAGTGAATTCCATCAAAACTGATGGAAGGATACAGTTATGCAAGAAATTGAGTGTCTGGTGCTGAGTAAGTCACACTGGGAAGTCTCTCAGGAGTTTTAGATATTTCTGAAGAATGCATGAGACTTGTTTCTGTTGAGGTGGGCACCATAGATGAATCATATGATTTTAATTTATTAAATGGTAATAACAGCTGCAAGGCACTGTATGTGCCTGTAACTTGAATGTTGAACAGTTGGTAGATGCAAGTATCCTGTGTATGAAAGCTGTAATATTTTTCTGAAGAGTTCAGTAATTGTCATCTAACTCTTTCTGTCTCCTTTTATTCCCCTTGTCCCACACCTACCTGTAGGAGGAATTTTGGAACATCTACGTAGGTAAGAAACACTCTGAATTTGTGTAGAGAATTAAGCTTCCTTACTGCAAGGTTAAAAAGGATGCACCTCTAAAGTAACTGCTTCCTGCTCCCTTGCTTCCTCTTTTTTCACCGTGGGACACCCTGACTTCGTGTTTCCTCTGAAGAAGGAATCCGATGTATTGCCTTTCTGTGGCTTGTGCCCAATCGCTTCATTTGAGGGCAAGGTTCAGCTGCCTTCCATTGCTGGGATGATCTTCATCCTCTCAAAGAAAGAATAGTGGCCCTTTGCAGGCAAAGGACAGTGGGAAGCAGAAACTGGGGCTGTGACCCTGCTGGTCAGTTGTCCTCCAGAGGGGCAGCCCCAAATGGGGGAATTCAAGATGCAAAGAGTCGTAGATGAGGGTGCTGCTTAAATGCCACACAAAGTTATTACACTGTATTGTACAGTCTCTTGCCAGTTTCCTGACACCTTCCATGCCAGGCTGTTGTTGATTTCTGTATTGCAGAGCATTTTGTGAGGTGTGTTTTCTATAGAACTGTTTGGCATTCAAGGAAGACATGCCAGTAGGTTAGCAGGTACTAACCAGCAGTCTTTTCTGGTTTGTTTTTTTGGGGTTTTTTTTCTGAAAGTCTTAGTTGTATTTATCAAGGTTTTATTGTTTGTAATCACTATGCAGGGACAGATTTTTAATATATTAGTGTTTGGTAACGAGTTCTTCTGAAAGGATGTGTCCACCTTGCATGTTAACAGGAGTACCTCAAAAAAAGTTGAGGAAACACAGCTCGGCTTTGTCTTTTGGAGTCTGCAGAAAATTGAAGACAGTTACCACAAAGAAGATGCAGACTTGCACAATTCTCTAAGCAGGGGATAAACTTTGCAACCTACAGGCTGAAATTTCAAGCGAAGTCTGCGTCAGTGTTGCAGTGAACGGAAGTGGAAAATTTCAAACCGTTTTCTCATGGGAATACAAGCAGCACAACATCAGTGCGAGCGCTCTTAGCAGGAATGCCAGTTTCATACATTTTAAGCCACAGTCCACAAAGGCTTTATTGATGTTCAGAAGTATTGAAAACCACAGCTGCCCTGAGCAAGTTACTAGAATAGATCATGCATGCTTGCTTTTCGAGTAGGAGATTCTGCAATGCTTTTGTGCAATATTGATACAAAACTCATTACCACAGAAGCAACTACAGTGTAAGAAAAAACTAAGCAAGTGCTGTTCCTAACAGGAGGATGCTGTTTAGCTAAGACCACTACAAAATGGAGTGCTCTGGCACTGCAGAGGGGGCTGAAACCAGGAGCTGTGTTGCAGGCTTTGGGTCAGTCTTTCTGTTGGTAAATGGTGGTCTTGCCTTCCCTCTGTTGGGATGATCATCAGTCTTCAATGCCTCTGTGGTGGACCACACAGATGCGGCATTTGGAGTGCTGTTGGTTTTGGCCACGTGCAAGCATAGAAGGAATGCTGAGGAACGGGAGCAGTACACAAAGCCCAGCATATGTTCCTTGTGGCAGACAAAGCTGCAGCAGATGAGGTCACGGGCCAGAGCCACCATGCAGGTGGCAAGCTGGATCCTTAGCTGCTTGCATCTTGTCTCCTCTATGGGCATTTCTGTTCTTCCAGCTGCTCCAAAGAGGGGCAGAACAGGTGCCAAAATACAGAAATTTGGGGAGTGTGTTATCTGAAGCAAGAAGTTATTAGGCAAGTGTCACTCCTCCAGATATCCTGCTTTTCTTATCAAAGAGTGCAGAAGAGCCCAGCAGGGTCATGTGATGAGGGAACACATTTGTTACAGCAGGTCTCTGGATGGGAGAGACTGTCAGTGAGCATCAGTGCAGGATTGAGATGCGGGGTGGGAGAAAGGGCTGCTATGTGGAACATGTCTCTAAACATGATGCAGCCTCACAGTCCTGCGTGTGACTGTGTTTGTGAGGTACGTGTGGCTGGGGCTCTGGAGTCAGAGCAGAAAGTTGTGTCCAGGTCGCAGAAAAGGGAGAAAGGCTGCAGAACTGCCTTTCAGATGTGGGAGATCCCAGTGTAGATATGGCAAGTGTGAGGCAGGAGATAATTTTTTTAAGCTCAAGCTCATACCTCCATGGATACAATGGGAAAATATTGCTATGTTAGCAGCACGAAACAGGAATCTGGCCTGCACACATGAATTTAGCAGGGCTTGTAAAGCATTTTTTGGTTTATTTTGTTTTGTTTGTCTTCTGATTGATGTGCTGGTATCTGTTTCTTGAAATGAACAGCACCGCAGACAAAAGACGTGAAGGAGGGGTGAGATGACCTTTAAAGAAATAAAAGTTGAGTTGTCATTATTACACAGAAATTGTAAGGATATCCAAGAGGCTGAAAGGTTAATATCTTTAGAAAACAGTTGCAAGGTAGAAATGTCCTTCTGCCTTCACTGTAAATGGTGTATATTCTGACTATGATGTATTACTTCAGCCTCCAACAGAAGGTAGCCTTACGTACACGTTATCATATGGTAGCCACCAAAAGCAGATTGCAAAACTGAGGATAGGTGGATGAATCATTGCTGGTTTGGAATGATTGCATTTATACTCGTTCCTTCTGGAATGTGGCAACTTACAGGACATATGTTTTAAAAGGAAAGATGAAAGATTGCTAACAGCTCTTCAGAGTTCACTGAAAATCCTTACCCTCTTACAGTAATTTGGTTTTTGGTTTGTTTTTGTAGACGGGGACCAGTGCAGCTCAAATCCTTGCTTCTATGGTGGACATTGTAAAGATGGAATTGGTTCCTACACTTGCTCATGCTTGGATGGTTATCAAGGCAAGAACTGTGAATTTGGTAGGTTTCTGCTTTAGAGAAGTCTCTCAGTGAATCTCCCAAGGAGCTTAAACATAGAGAGTTACATCTTTTTTAATAAGCATTATTTGCCTCTTGAAGGAATGCATAGAATAGGATGGCAGTCAACAATGAGTTGTAGGACAGTAGCAGAAACACAAAGCCCTTATGGGTCTACATCTGGACAGTGTTAGTGAGTGCTCTGAAGCTACACTTGCTCCAAAGAACAAGCTTCTAATTATGATAGTGACTCTTTATATGAGCTTGAATACTCAAAACGTGATGATAAAACTAAGCAGCATAGTATTCTTGTAGCTGAGACCAGAGAGCCATTATTCCAAGATCAGAAATGTAGCCCTCCTGCTCCACTTACAGCAGTGAAGAACCAAAGAAAGCAGGTTTCTGTAGCCAGTGAGTTTCATTTCTGTGAAATACAGCTACTACCCTGATGAGACTTGATGATCTTTAAAGGTCTTTTCCAACCTACATGATTCTATGATTCTCTGTCACTGGAGCATCTCTCAGTAGCTGGGAAGTAAGAGTGGGGCATGTGGAACTGAAGTTTAGACACAGGACTGAGGGGAATGATGAGGAGTTGAGTGTTTTTAAGGCAGGAGGGAGGAGTCATGTGAGGATTTACCAATATCTAGACTTTTCTGTTAGCACTTTATTCATTCTTCCACAGTTACTTTGTCTCTGCTTTTTTAAGCTCCCCGTAACAGGGCCTCTGGGCCCACTGAGACTTGGCAAGTATGTTTAATGCAGTGGATGTGACTACTCTGTAAGGCATAAGCTAATGTTAGCCACTCATGCTGTTACAAAGATGTGCTTCAGGTGTTTTACAGGTGGGGATAAGGCTCCTGTTTAATGAGTGTGGTTTAATGTGAACTTCTGTGATTTACAGTTTTTCTCCAAACTTCCCTCTTTTATAGTCATACCAAAGTACTGCAAAATAAACAATGGTGACTGTGAGCAGTTCTGCAGCATCAAAAAAAGTGCACAGAAGGATGTTTTGTGTTCCTGTGCAAAAGGGTATGTTTTAGCAGAGGATGGCAAACGCTGTGTTTCATCAGGTATGAAGCCACATAATAAACTACTAGCAATGGTGGTGAGACTTGTTTCACACACAGTTAGAGAATGTCTTTGGAGCCATCAGTATTCTACATGGCATAGATGTAACGCTGAGGCCAACTGATTTGTATTTCCAAAGCCTTACATTTGTGAGCTGATGGAATGGATTTACCTAAATCTATCTGATTTAGTGCCCTTTGCAAAGCGCCTCTCACAGAATTATTTGAGTAAACTCCACTGTTGACAGGAAAACAGCGACTGCAGTTATAGCTCATTCACTTAAACACACGCCATGTAAAATAGCAGCTCACAAATAATTTTATGCTTTACATTTCAGTTAATCTAATCAGACAGTAACAGATAATTATTATTATTAATTTTATTTACATTTCTGCATTTTTGGTGTATTTCGGCAAACCTGGGGGCATGAGTAAGTCAGCCATGTACTCATGATGTCAGTTTTCATATTCTTTATAACTAATAATAAATTGCTGTCATGGGCCATGTTATTCTTAAAATAAAACACTCTGTTTCCTAATTAAGACTGTTTTCGTAAGAGCAAGTACCTGAATATAACAATGTCAACAGCTGAAGATGATGTTTTAAGTTCTAAATGCTTAGAAAACACTGTCCAGAGATGGAACCCACTCACAAATTTTAGGACTACAAAATGGCTTTGATTTTTCAGACCAGCTGGTCTTTCTCCTTTGTTTCATCTGCCCAGGTTTTGCTAGTGTTTTCAAAAGAGGAGAGCTGCATTAACTGATTAATTGTGCCATGGTGTTGTCAAGCAGTTTCCTCTTGTGCTGATGTTTCTGTCAGTCTCTAATATTAACATTCTTGTCTTTACAGTAAAATATCCTTGTGGAAGAGTTTTTGTGAAAAGAAAAAAAAGGTCAGTTATTTTACCCACTGCTAATAGCAGTGCAACTAGTGATCAAGATGGCCCTCCCACAAACGCAACAGGTTTGGAGGAGGACATTTTCACTACCACAGAAAGCCCAACCCCCCATCCTGGCAATGAAACACGTGGCAAGAATCCATATGTCAGTACCAGGATAGTAGGTGGTGATGAATGTCTTCTTGGCGAATGTCCGTGGCAGGTAACTGTGCTGTTTGTACTCTGCATGTGAGTAGAACATGTTTCTGAGGGAAAGTGGGCAACTGTTCATTTAACCTGGTTGCCTTCTGAATGTTACCCCTGTAATACCCTTTTGTAGCTGGAGGTAGGTGAATTATGTGAACCCTGGCACTTAGATGTGCTGTTCTGCAAACCGCAGCCTTAAAATGTGCAATTTTAGATGGTACTGCTTAACCTATCACCAGAGAGGGCTTTTGAGTCATGCTGATCTGCTGGTGTCATTTTTGCAGGTTACATTCCAGTCCTGTCTGATAGCAGCCCATTTAGGTAGCATGCCTGAAAGCACCTCAGATAAAGCATTCATTTGCTTCACAAATACAATTCCATACCTAGCTTTTCCTCTTCGGTTCAGACCAGCCAAAAGGAGTTCCTGTACTTGGGACACTAAGGGAGAGGCCAAACTGGAACAGAAGTTGGTCAGGAATTCTTTGGGGTGGTTAAGTCAAAGGAACGGGGTGATTTGGGGACTCTCCCTGCTCAGTTAGTCAGTGTCTTGTTCCAAAGACATTACTAAGCACTGGCATTAGGTGACGTGGAATCCAAACATCTACATCACGTGACAACAAATGAGGCTCCGTAGCTGTACAGGCCAGTCTGTAGCATATGCCTGCGTGTGTGCAATAGTGGAAGCCACCTGCAGAGTAGTACATGTTGTAGCAATAAGCATATATGTAGTGTGCAGAGAAACCACTTACCTGCTTATGGCTCAAAGTTAAATGGCTCTTCTTAATTCTGCATGTTTTTCTTTTGCAGGCTGTTCTGTTAAATGAGGAAGGGGAAGAGTTTTGTGGTGGAACTATTTTGAATGAAAATTTTATACTTACTGCAGCTCATTGTATGAACCAATCTAAAGAAATCAAAGTTGTTGTTGGTAAGGGCTTGTTTATTTTACTCCTGTGATGTTTGAGCATGTGTTGCAGACTAATCCTCTGTGCTCTTAATCTTCTGTGAGATGTACTCTATTTATTGTGATTTGTTATTTTTTTCATTGTTTTGCTTTTTATAATATCTTGTTATTTTGGAAATCCTGCTTTGTAAAAACAAGGGCAGCTGATGTGGAAGGTGATAATGGTATATACCTTTCTTCTTTGCCAGCTAGCTGGAAGTGCTTAAGAACAAATGTCCCAGAAGCATTGGCTAGCATTGTGTTCATCAGGGTAGTGCTTCTGCAGAAAGCTTATCATTCCTGGCACATCTGAAGCATACAGATTTGTTTCTGCAGGGAGATTCAGGAAAGCTATGCCACATTGACTAGAGGAAGCGGGCTCAGATTATGACTGCTTCACTTCTAAGGCATCTACTAGATCAACACAACTTTATATTTGCATTGTTTTAGTCTTGACAGAGATCAGTTTCTCTTCCCTGATATAAGCCAGGCTCAAGCTCCTGTTAGAGCTTCCACCCAGAGTGGAATTAGTTTAGCTCAATTTGGTTACGCCTTTACGTAAACTGGTACAAAAATCTCTGTAGACAGAGATTTTGTCTCTGTCTCAGAGATTTTGTTTCAATTCTGAGAACTGAAACTGATTCAGATGCTACTAATAAATATTGCAATCCATTTTTGCAGTTTACTTGTAAAGGCTTGGGCAAAGAGTTAGGAATGGGTATACTACTCTCCTCCTTTGTCAAGGTTGTTCTTAATTATATTATCTCCATATTAATGACCTTTTTCATAATCTTGTACAGGTGAAGTGGACAGAGAAAAGGAAGAACAGTCTGAAACGATGCATACCGTGGACAAAATACTTGTGCACGCCAAGTACATTGCCGAGACTTACGATAATGACATAGCTTTAATAAAGCTGAAGGAACCTATCACGTTTTCTGAGTACATTATCGCAGCGTGCCTTCCCGAAGCAGACTTTGCTAACGAAGTTCTGATGAACCAAAAATCTGGGACAGTTAGTGGCTTTGGGCGTGAATTTGAAGGTGGACGGCTATCCAAAAAACTGAAAGTGCTTGAAGTCCCCTATGTTGATAGGAACACTTGCAAGCAATCCACTAACTTTGCCATAACAGAAAACATGTTCTGTGCTGGTTATGAAACAGAGCAAAAAGATGCCTGTCAAGGAGATAGTGGAGGTCCCCATGTAACCAGATATAAAGATACTTATTTTGTTACTGGAATTGTTAGCTGGGGAGAAGGATGTGCAAAGAAAGGCAAATACGGTGTCTATACCAAACTGTCACGGTTCTTACGCTGGGTGAGAATGGCCATGAGACAAAAGTTGTAGTGGTGTGGCTCTTGATTGTTCTGTTAGCTAACATGGTGCAGTTTCTGTAAGGAAAACTATGTTATGTTTTTGTTCACCACATCTGCTAAACTTGCTTCGAGAGCTGATTCTTTAAAGTTATGATGCTGCTTCTTTTTGATTTATTCCTGGCTTTAAGCATGTATATGCAGACTGCTGGTGTTGCTTTGAATTTGTCCAAAGAGAGGCTTTCCACACACTAAATGACTGCTTAGTGAGGTCTTTTGTTTGCTTGTTTGGTTATTTTTATGTTGCCATTTTATTCCCTATCTGTTCACCCATGTTCTTCCACCAGAGGCTCCTGGTGATACTGTGAGCCTCCACTAATCATGATGAAAGTGGGAAGGACAGGACTTTGGTTCATCCTCACAGTGCATCCACCTGGCTTGGTAGGGAGTTTGTTATTGCTAGATCTGTCTAGCTTCTACCTGCAGATTTAGTTAGGAGATTAAAGGAGCAGGGAAGCTAGCTTGGTAGAAGCTGAGTCACAAGTAAGGATTCAACATGTGATGCTAAATAATCACATTCCACAAAACTGCCTGCTTAGGTGACAGCGGCTAGTTAAATGGGCTTTTGCTTGGTATGGATTGTACTTCACTTTAGTTTAATTTTCACTCTTCTGTTCTACTCATCAGAAAAAAAATAATGTGCATGCTCCCTGTTTTCTGTATCATGTTCTGGATTATGTATGGCTGAAGATTGAAAGCTTCTTTCACTAATACTTGTTCTGTGTGTTTCTGTAAGGTGCAATATTGATGTACACCACCATTTAAAATAAAACATTCTTTCATTTTTGTTCTTATTTTTTCATTTACTCCCTCCAGTTAGCTCTCCCATTGTTTGCAAACCCAGACCCCTCAGCCTGTTACTGTGCATAGAATCATAGAATCATTTCAGGTGGAAAATATCTTTAAGATTATGGAGTCCAACTGTTAACCTAACACTGGCAATCCCACCACTAAACCGTGTCCCTAAGCACCTCATCTACATGTCTTTTAAATACCACCAGGGGCATGCTGTTGCAGTGCTTAACAAACCTTTCAGTGAAGAGGTTTTTCCCTAATGTCCAACCTAAACTGCCCCTGGTGCAACTTGAGGCAATTTCCTCTTGTCTTATCACTTGTTACCTAGGATGACAGACTGACCCCACCTCACTACAACCTCCTTTCAGGTATGTGTAGAGAGTGATAAGGTCTCCTTTGAGCCCTCTTTTCTCCAGACTAAACAACCCCTGTTCCCTCAGACGCTTCTCGTAAGACTTGTTCTCTAGACCCTCTACCAGGTTCATTGCCTTCTTTGGACATGCTCCATCATGTGCTCTAGGCCCCTAAACATCCTATTGGTCTTTCCAAGGCTTCTTCAATCTGCTAAACTTCTCTGTTGTCTGAGGTACACTGAACTTCACCAGACACCCATTACTTACTGCTTACGGTTTGAGGTGGTACTGGCTAGTTTTGTAGAGCGGGTGCTGTGAGAAACCAGGTTGACAAACTAGAAATACAACTCTGCGCAGCATCAAGGTATTGCTGCAGTCAGCAGTAAATGTGGGCAGGAAGGACTGCTGGTCATTTACCCCAGCTTGATGTTCTCCACCTGTACAAACCCTGAGCAGGCTTACTTCAGTGTTTGTTCAGCAAGGTTTGTCCACTGGATTCCCGTTCAAACTTCTTGACCCACTGGTAGCTGGCCCTGTGCTCCATCGGGGAAAAATCCCTCTCCAAAGGGACAACCTTAGGCCTTGGTGCTACACAAATTCTATTTACATACTCATTCTAATGGCATTCTTCTCTGGAGGCTGAGGACTGAAGTGGACCTCGGACTGGACTGTTGAGGTAACAGAGGGCAGGACCTCCTTCTGGCAATGGTGGCAGTAGTTGGGTTTTACTAGCTGGTGTGTATATACATTCTTGTCAAGCCAAGTAGCACTCTGCAAGCAGGCACAGAGCTTGTTTAACAGAAGAGCATGCACTAGGGTGCTGAAAGTCCATGTCTGTGTGCAATATGACTGTGCTTAGCAGTGTGATTATTCCGCAGAGTATGAGAGACTTTGTCCTTGGACTTCACAATTAGAGTTTATTTGTCTTTTAAAAATGAAACTAGCTCCTAGAGCCTTTCATCCTGTGCCATGAGGCCCACAGTGCCCAAGGTTCAAGGGCGTCATATTGACTCCTCATTCTGAAACAGCGTCTATGCCACTCTGAGACAACATTAGTGAAACATCTACTTGCATCTTGGTCTCCTACCAAAGCCTATAACCAACTCTAGGGCCTGCAAGGAAAGAAAGAATTAAAGCACACATTTTATGTCAACTAATTGTTTAGGGGTAGTTTCACACAGCAAAATCTGAACAGATTGTAAAGTCCAGGAAAGAGGTGCAGCACGGAGCTGCTGAGTAACCTGGGGGATTTAAAAATGCCAGGGCTCCTCATGGCAAGCAAACACTGCTGGTTTAGGCAAAAGCTGACATTTACCAAGGATGGTGGAAGGATATGATCTAAGCTACCCTCTAGTGCTCAGGCTTCAACAAAAAACCAGTCCTGAGAAGAAAGGGAAGAAAGGAAGGATAGTGAAGCTTTGGAAAGGACTGATATGAAGACTAAGAAGCTAGGATGTTACTCAGGCCTAGTCCAAGACGATGTATCTGAGCATAAAGTCTTGTGCATGAGGCACTGGGCTTTTTACAAATGAGGCTTCCTTAGACTACAATAGAGAAAGCCTGAGGAGAAACAGCAATAGCCTTCATGTGTGCAACAGGCTGTTGCAGAGATGTACAGACTAATCAGATCTCCATGTGTGCAGTGAAGATAAAAAGATGTAGCACTTCTCCGTTGCAGCAGAAGTTTCAGGGAGATCCCAGGGAAAACCTTCGAACACTATGTCTATAAAAACCCTCTAATAGATTTTGTCTGGAGGGCAGTGAAGTCTGTGGGTTTGGTAGTCTTTCAGAGCAGGAGAGGCAAGTAGCTGTCAGGCATGCAGCATGCTGGGGGCTGCCCTAGGGAAGAAATGTGGGCAAGCTGGCCTTTATTATGGTATCCTAAAGTATGACAGGAAAACACACTTTTCGCAGTCAGTGTCCAACTGGCAACAATTTCCCAGAAGGCTCCTTCACTGGAGCCTTGGACAACAGGCCCAGAATAATAGAGGTAAACTTGATCCCTTGTTGGCTCTGTAGGCTGGGTGATCCTGGAGGTCTTGCCAGACCATGTTTTCTGTCACTGTCATGGTCATGTATTTGTGACCTGCATTAGCACAGTAATAACAAGCAAGGTTTATCTTCTGCTTTACTGCTTCCTCACACAGGTGACTCACCTGACAGGATTGTCTTCTATGGAAAAGGAAGAAGGCAATTGTCTTATCTTCTATTCTATTGTCTTCTTCAGGCCTCAAACCACAAGGCCCTGTCAACACCTGTCTCCATGGAGTGGTATAAGGAAAAAAAAAAAAAAAGAATATTAAAAACACAAGATGAATTTGTGAAAGCATGGTCTGGCCTGGTGCTTGTGAGAGAGACTGGATTCTGTGTGTCTCAGGGGTGCCATCCAGCCTGGTGCATCTGTGCAGTATACCTGCCTATGACAATCTATTTCACCCTACCTAAAGCATTTCAGACTAAAGTGTTTTGGAATAAAAGAGACTGAAGCCTTGTGCCATACCTTATTGGTCTAACACAGAAAGATATGCTGAATTTTCACACTCATTTTTTCTTTTTCTGATTAGCTCAGTGCTTTACTTGCTTCCTAAGGCACTACCAGAGCTGGGAGACAACATCTTTGCAATATGCTAACAGAACTCTGCAGGTGTAGTGCCCTGGGCTACTCCTCACTTCTGAGACACTTTCATGCTTCTGTCCAGCTTGTGGGAGGTACAAAGCTCTGGCTCTGCTTGTTCTGTCTTCCTTGGGCATGGGCAACAGCCAGATCACTTACTTTAGCTCCTCGCTGCCTGGCTAGTAAACCTCTTCTAGGGAGGCTTTGTCTATACTTGATGAAGATGTAGAGCCACCCACCATGGACAGGGAGAAAGGAAGAAGCTATAGACCATGGTCCTGCAGAGGAAATCATCAAGTCACAGCCTGGTATCTGGAGTTTTGGTAACATAACCAAGTTTAAAAACAAGTTCAACCGTGTGACCACATGTTATTCTTCTGAGGAGGAACCTGCCCTGGTTTATGGACTCCCCTCTTCCTAAGGAGTCTAAAATACAGGGGTGTCACAGCCTTGGTGGCAAACCCATCTCCATTCTGACGATGCAGAAGAAAGGGGCTTTTTCCAACATGAGGCACTTGCAAGCTATCAGGATGGCATTTTAACACTGTCCTGTACTGACACTGAGCCCACACTATGTTCTTAGAGGTTTTGTTTTCTCATGAGTTAACGACCTTTGCACTGTAGTGTTTCTCAATTAGCAGCTGCCCCAGAGCCTTGCAGAGAAACCAGCAGGAGACACACAGCAAGCTCAGAGGATAGTGATGGCAGGTCATCGTGGGACAATGTGGCTTCTTCCCGTTGTCCTCCTTTCCCTTCAGATGGTGCAGAGAGGTACAGCCTTTGCTTTAACTTGTCTTTGTGCTGCTTTGCCTAAACCACAGCAGTAATTATTTGCCATTGTTTTGCTCTGTGGACCAGGATAACATGAATGAAAACTTGGTATATTTGCTTTCTCACCCGCTCTGCTCCCATTTGTCTGCTGCAGTAATATCCAGGGCTGAGTCACTGGGGGAATATCGAACTGAAAGAGCTGTGTCAGTGTAAACTACAGGATTAATATGTCCATATGTAGAGCTTTCAAACTAACAGCACAATGAGGACATCTCTTCATGTCCTCAAGAGATGTGATAATTAAATAATCCTTACTATGCATTCATAAGATGTGATAAAATGAACCCCACAAGGTTTAAGTTTGGTTTAACCAAAAATCTATATTGTCACCCACTGTGCTTGTCTAAGCCTCAACACAAGCATCACATCACCTGAGGAAGTGCCCCATCTTTGAGATTGGACCCTGAAATTCTTCTCTAAGAAGTGTGTGAATCATACTGCAGACATGATGCATGCCTTGTTTAATTTTGCTGTAAAAGTCATTTGGTGATTACAGAAGGCTGGTTGGAGACAACTGGACAAACACCTGAGTCATTCACATTACAAGAGATGAGGTGGGAAGGGTACTTAGTGGGACACAGGGAGCCCTGAGAGTCTTCAGGATGTTTCAAGGTAAATTTTCTCATACAAACAGGTAGAAAGCAATTCTGAGTGCACTCACCTGCATTTCATTTTAATTGATACACTAGAAGTGGCTGACAATACAAAGATGGAAGACAAATTTAGTAAACATAACTGTAAAATTACAGAGTTCATGAAAGAAGTAAAGAAAAAGAACATGAGAATAAAAGTTATGATCTTTTTAAAGAGAGAAAGATCAGTCTACTTCTAAAAAACAAACCACACACTCAAAAAAAAACCAAACCACAAAAACCCCGTAAAGTGTTTTTAAGGCACATGTGCAAACTATCCCAAGGTCAAGAATGGACAGGAAGATTAATTAAAATCACGAACTCTTCATGACCTGGTGTCCAGAATGAAGTAAAGAAAAACCTAGATCTGTATAAAAGAATTGCAAACATCCTGGAATAAAACCAGAATACCTAAGGAGTAACTAACTAAATAAATAAATACAGTAAGACAACATGATGTGAAAATGAAAGGCTGATCAAAGTATATAGATATTGGAAGAGTGACCGAGAAGAATGTTACTCTGTTCCCCATGGAGAAGAAAATCTTCATTCCTTCAGGTATCAGATCATTTGCATCCAACAAGGAGGAAAGAAACTACTGAGTTGAGTCCTGCTAGTCAGGATAAACCACATCAGCTGCCCACAAGGAAGGATAACAGGATGAGTGGCTGCAAAAGCTGCAGTACATATCAGGTGTCTCCAGTAAGGGAGGCTTTTAACATCATTTTGTAGAATGCTTTTATTGTGACAAAGAGAAACGCTGGTCTGGATGAAACTGCTGTAAATTTGGTACACCTCTGGTTGAGAAATTGTGCTTATTGGTTGAAAGGGCCTATGGAGTGCAGGGGTCCACAGGTGATCCTGAGGACCTCTGATACTAAGTGATTTCCATAGTGACATGCAAGATGGAAGAGTGTTTACTCACGATGTTTGTCGTTCATTCCGGACTGAAAGGACTGCCATAAGTCGAGATGAGAGTTCCAGACAATCTTGTGAAACTGGAACAGTGGTCCAACATAAACAGGAGGCAATTCAGTAAATACAATCGCAAAATCTCACCCTCCTTCCCACAACACACAACTAAAGAAATTTATAAAGTGTGTAATAAACCCAAGAAGTCTTCTCCATTTTCATGAGGATGAACAGCTAGGACAAGAAGTTATGGGATCCTATAACTCTGAAGGACACTCAGTTTAGATATTAGGGAACACTTCTTAGACATTATAAGGCTAGTTAAGGAGTGGAATTAAGCTGTGTGGGTGAGCTGTGGAATCTCACAGTGAATCTGTAGGAACAGGTTAGACAGCATCTGTTAGGTTTGATTCACCTCTCCTTGCTCTGATAGTGCCAGCAAGAGCTCTCCCATTCTGCCTGTGATCTTGCGATGCCAGGGACTGAACTAAGGTGAGTAGGATGAGCCATACACAGATGGAAAAGGAATATTGCAACATCCTATCAAGAGACCAATAGTTCATTTATTACTGATACCTTTAGTTATTGCTAATTTTAGCCTCTTAGCCACACCCATCTTCATCTTTACCTTAGTACAATAGTTGTTCTGTCGATTATGTATTATCCCTTGCTTTGTCCTGCCAGTTACAGCTGGGAAGCACAGCACAAGATGTAAAATAATAGTGACCTACCTCATGTTGCTATCTTCCCATTTTTAAAACAATGATAATTACCACTGTTGTTATTACTAAGGTCTCTGGCAGGTATTGCACAGAATTTCTCCAAATGGTGGGGTGTTCGACTATTGTTTGTAAGTGAGGTTTGATGAGCTACTTGTGCTTTTATGAAATCTCCATGAATTTGTAACCTGTCTGCACATTTGTCACCATTGCAGTCATATCAAATGCCTGTAGGGTCAACAACGGGAATTGTGAGCAGTTCTGCAAAACTGAAGATGGAGGAGTTGTATGTTCCTGTGCTGCTGGCTATGCCCTGGCCAAGGACAACAAAACCTGCATTCCTGTAGGTAAGAAGCCACACTTAGAAGTTCATTCTATGGGACACTCATCACACCTTCACCCCATTTGGGAAGTGCTGGTGTGTTGCAATGATGTTGTAGCAGAAAGAATAGTGTTCAGTGTTCACGCCTTTCACGTGGCTTGCTTGAGGTGTTGCCAACAAAATGAATAAGATCTTAGCTGAAGGCCATAATTTAAGTAACATCAAATTGTGCAACGGTGAGCGATGTGCTGTAGCAAAAATAGCTCACGGAAGTGTTCTGTGCAAGTGGGTGCATTCTGGGAGCAGACTGCAAACTCCACGTCCCAGCGGGTATGAAGCCAGATAAGAAACCGGTGATTACAACGGGGCTCAGATTCCTCTTCTCTCACTGTCTGGAGACAGGTTAGATTTATCACTGGTGAAAATCAGGGTCTACTTTCAAGACCACCAGGGTGTGCTGAACACCTACAGATCCAAATGAGTAGGAATCCAAGAAATTTCTCCCTTCACAATACATAGTTCACAAGGATTCATTGTAATTTCGGGGTTAATGGCATAATGTGATTACAATTATATCTCACTTCTTTCCCCTCAGAAATCAACAGTTCCATTTAAAAGGAATACAACCTGCCTTTCTATTTTCCTCTAAAAGCAGTTAACATGTAGTAACCTAAATACATTAATAGCTACTGACATTAAATTTAAATCTATCAGTAGTGCCTGCATTCAAAGTGAACATTAGCAATTATTAATCTTAGTCTATTCTTCTGTCCATCTGATGATATTTGTTATAAGGCCCTTTGTAATTTAATACTGAATTGTTTATAATCCCTAACGTAGAATACTTTACTGCTTTCCAATTACAAAAGATTTAATAACATCAAGTACAGAAAAAATAATTATGCCAATAATGGAAGTTGTTTAACTTGTAAATACTTTAAAAATGCTGAACCAATTTGCCCACTTGCTCAAAATGGGCAAGTTTTACAAGTGGAAAGTGATTTTCATTTTTCACCCACCCTGGTCCTTTTGCATGTGCAGAGCTTTTGTCAATGTCTTGAAAAACCTAGCAGGGCCAACCCTGATAAAGACACCTGAATATTTAATTTGAGTGCAAAAGGCTGCTATCAAGGAGTTTTCCTTGAACAGTTGAGCGACTTTCCTCTCGTTCTCATGAAGAGTGAATTCCCTGGAAATGTCCTGTTTCCCTGCAAACTGTTTTCCTCCACTGTAGGTACCTGTCTGTAACTCTAAAGGCTGCTTTTGACAGCAAAACCCATATATGAATCCTTTCTTGTGCTGAAGAACAACACAAGGTGCACTGGAAGCTAGATTTGCTTTTCTGACCATGAAACTGGCCCTTGTACCAAGGGCTCTGTCAAACAAGCTCTGCTGGAGGGCACTTCGGGGACAGAAATTGTCTGCAACAGCAGCTGTCTGTCCTTCTGCTCTGCTGGAGGTTACTTGGCTTCATGCCTCAGGGACAGCACAGGCATCATCCCTCTCAGAGACAGAATACCATGGTCCTCCACATCCTAAATACTAGCTTAAATCAGCAAGAGGGTAGATGTGAGCTGAAGTGAACGTTGGTAACAGCATCCATTTGCTCAGTATTATAGACAGGAATGCTTTGCTCTCAGCATGTGACATGTGCATCAATGTCCCAGTGCCATCTAGACATCAAGTATTAGCATTTTGGTTTTGCCTTTGCAGTCAAGTTCCCATGTGGTAGGCTTCAGAGAACTCATGAAGCCAGCCCAGACAAAGTCACAGGAACCACGAGTGCAGATGCTCATCCTGAAAGTGAGGAAACCACCGAGGCCTCGAGCAGCCACCCAGAGGTCACCGGGGAGGATGGCAGTTTACCCAGTGTGTGCCCCTGGCAGGTAAGGTGCCCTTATCCTGAGATCATTAACACTTGACCCCGCTCACCAGAACCGGCAGACGTTTACTCTTCATCATGCTCATCTCCAGTTGCCAAAGGGACCTCGCTTGATTTGAGACAGACTTCCTTGGGGGCAACATTTTGGGTTGTCATTCTGCTCTCCTGAGTACTACATTTCTGCACCGGTCTCCTACCATGAGTGATGCTGTGCCTCTGTTTCAGCATCAAGCAAATGCTGAGGGGCAGGCCAGGAGAGAAGTAGAGTTGCAGATATGGGATGTAGAGCTGGGCCACAGGGTCCCTCCCCTGCCAGCCAGACCATTATTTGGGTTGCGGTGTGGTGGTATCAGAAGAATAGCCTGAGTTCCCATTGTGGCCAAGACTAAAGTGAAAGAAAAACCCAAGAAGGATCAGTGCTATTACAATATTAGCTACATTTTGTTCACAAAATGGCAACCAAAAACTGCAGGTAAAATAGCTGGATGCATAAATTCCATTTTGAGACAGGAAAAAGGTCTGTCTTGACAAGTTTCCTACTGTCGTGGCTACATCTCAGTGCAGCTCTTACCACCTCTGAATGAAAGATCCCTCCCTTTGACAGAAGATATCTATGAAAAGGTCTCCTTTAAGAAAACTGCTTGAATCTCAGCTAGCTGTTCAGGATTTCTCTGTACATATGGTTTTGTGCTTTATGTTTCTTCTCTCTCTTTGTAGGCTGTTCTAGTAGCAGATAAGCATGATAAGTGGTTTTGTGGAGGGACAATTCTGAACGAGTATTTTATACTTTCTGGAGCTCATTGCGTTAACCACTCCAAAGACTTACATGTTCTTGTTGGTAAGTGCTTCTCATATTGCCCTTTACTACAAAAATAAGAAATTGTCCCATGTTCTAGTCTTCATATACAAGACACTGAACTCTACCAGAGTTTTTCTTACCCTCTTGTTATTTCTTACTGCCTCATCTTGTCTCTTGACTGACAGTGAAATACATGTTCAACCTTGAGGAGTGGACAGTTTCTTTAAGCTTGGCTTGGCCTAGGGTAGCTTGTGTATGATAGAAGCCAGTTATAAGCTGGGAAGTTACTTGCTACAGGCAAGTAAGGTGGAGCTGATGTAGTTAATTGGTCTAACCTTACACCTTTACGCAATTTCCTGTGTTGGCCCAGCCTTGAGGAATTCCAGGTGCTTCATTCAGATGTTAGCAATAACTGTTCTGACAATATGTGGATACTAGTCTGAGACTGTTCCATACTTGAAACCTCAGATTATTATTTCTTACTGCCATTTATGAAGCAGTTTATAACAAGTTCTAGACAGTGAAAAATGGTGTTTCAAGTCATAAAAATTGTACTCAGCCTACAATAGTAAAGCAAAAATTGTGTTTGCCTGAACTCCAATTGTCTGTCCTTTTTAATTCCCAAAGAGACTTTACACTAATTGAGAAAGACTAAATATATGTCATAGAATCATAGAATGGTAGGGGTTGGAAGGGACCTCTGGAGATCATGGAGTCCAACCCCCCTGCCAGAGCAGGATCACCCAGGGCAGGCCACACAGGAACAGATCCAGGTGGATCTTGAAAGTTTCCAGAGAAGGAGACACCACAACCTCTCTGGGCAGCCTGTTCCAGGGCTCTGTCACCCTCACAGTAAAGTTTTTCCTGAGGTGGAACTTCCTGTTTTTCACCCTGCTACCATTACCCCTTGTCCTATCACAGGGCACCACTGAAAAGAGCCTGGCCCCTTCTACTTGACACCCACCCTTCAGATATTTGTAAACATTCATAAGATCCCCTCTCAGGCTTCTCTTCTCCAGGCGAAACAGCCCCAGGGCTCTCAGCCTTTCCCCATGACAGAGATGTTCCAGTCCCTTCATAATCTTTGTAGCTCTCCATTGGACTCTCCCTAGTATTTTCCTATCCCTCTTGAACTGGGAAGCCCAGAACTGAACACAGATGTGCTCTCACTAGTGCAGAGTAGAGGGGAAGGAGAACCTTCCTCTACGTGCTGGCCACACTCTTCTTTATGCACCCAGGATACCATTGGCCTTCCTGGCCACAAGGGCACATTGCTGTTCCATGGATTACTTACTGTCCACCAGCACACCAAGGTCCTTCTCTATGGACCTATGCTTTCCAGTGGTTCTACCCCTAACCTGTACCAGTACATGGTGTATAAATTCGTAAATTTTTGTATTCAGAATGCTAAAGTTTTAAAAGACAATATCTGTTTCCTATTTAAGTTTGTTTGACTATGATGCTCTGCAAAGAAGAGGGGCAAGATCCTTCTCTTCTGCCTTTAGGCTTTTAGTTGTGTATCACGAGAATGCCATTGGGAATATTGAAATGAAGCCCAAAACTTTATATCAAAGCTTTCATCAAGAGCATTAATCTGATAGCAAAGTTCTGGTTTTCAACTTGTTTGGCATTTTGGCAGGCCTCCAAAACCCTCCAGAATGGGTACAAAATGCTACAGCACCAGGATACAGGACTGGTCCATTTTATTGCTATAATACAATGCCTATACGAAATGCAAAAAACTTTGGTCCCTTCTTTTATTGAGATGCAGTTTAGACTTGTTGGTATTATCTTATGAACAACTGCTTTAATAATGTGACACAGGGATGGTGGACAAAGAAAAGGAAGAGCCGAGAAGAACTATGCACAGAGTGGAGAAAATCATTTCACATGCTGAATTTGATGCAGGAACTTTCGACAGTGACATAGCCCTTCTCAAATTAAAGGAACCTATCACATTTTCTGAGGACGTTGTCCCAGCATGCCTTCCAGAAGAAGACTTTGCTAATGACATTCTGATGAACCAAACATTTGGAATTGTCAGTGGCTTTGGGAACATGTTTGAACGCGCAGAGCCGGTCAAAAGAATGAAAGTGCTTAAAATCCCTTATGTGGACAGGGACACTTGCAAGCTGGCCCTTCATAACCAGGTCACAGAAAACATGTTCTGTGCAGGTTATGATGAAAATGGAAAAGATGTCTGCCAAGGAGATGGAGGAGGCCCCCATGTAACCCTATACAATGGTACTTACTTTGTCACTGGTATCATCAGCTGGGGAGAAGGGTGTGGAAAGCAAGGGAAATACGGAGTATACACCAACCTGTCAAAGTTCCTACCCTGGGTAAGAAGTGTCTTGACAGAAGACTCTTAACAGTTTGACATTTAATCAGCCTAATTGTCTTAGCCATCAGATCTAATCCCTAAGTAGGATTTTCCTCTTTTTAATATGCCTGCTAAAATTCTGATAGCTTGTGCTTTAAGAGTGTCGTGGTTTAGGGTCAGGGCAGCCCCTTAAACCTATAACAGACGCTCTCTGTTAACCCCCCTCCCTCCCCAAAGGGGAAGAGAAAGGGAATAAGGGAGAGAGACTTAGATTAGAAAAGGAAACTAGAACAGCTTTAATGAAAAGGAAAATAATAATTATAAAAATGGAATATATACAAATATATACAAAACCAGTATGGAACCCAACCCCCCTGATGGTAATTACATCACCGTCACCACTGATGTTGTGCAGGCTCCGGGGGAGTCCCAGTGTTCGGGAGCTGGATTCTGGTACCGGGTTCAGGAACACGCAGATCGGATCGAAGGCAGAACGGACAGAGTCCTCCTTGGGTGCTCCAAGGAAGGAACCGAAAGAGGACCCGAGCCAAGCCAAGCAAAAGCTGGCAAAGCAGTCCAAGAGGGGAGAGAAGAGCCCAGAGACCCTTCGGGTCCCTCAGCTCTAGACCAAATATGGCGTATATGGGATGGAATACCTTGCTGGTCAGTTTAGAGTCTCCAGTCCTGTCCACTCCTCCCTGAAGGTGCAGCCTCTCACCCCCTGCACCCCCCAGTGTGGTACACAGCACCCAGCAGTGGCCTTGGTCTGCATACCAATCCTTGGTAGTAACTCCAAACATAAGGTGTTATCACTGATAGGAGCAGACACTGTCTGTAAGAACAGGCTGCTAACTTCAGAAAGTGCAGTTAATTAAAAGAACCAAGCTGAAAAGTAAAATCACTGAACAGAATTAGTTCAGTTTTCACTCAAACCAGGACAAAGAGACACCACCTGTTCTGTGCTTTTCAGAAGGTGGCGACCTCCAATGAAACCTCTGATTATAGTTCAACCCTAAACTATATATTGAGAGAGATGAATATGATATCTGGAACTGTAGGCCACGTTCAGACATGTCCCAGGCACTACTGTGAGGCCATTGTACTTGCTGACCCATCCCCTCATTGCCATCCATCTCTCTGTGTTACTGCTTGCCTCTGTTCTTCACAACTCCTTATCTGTTCATAAATGATTACAAAAGGCACAGAAACCTTCAACAAGCTTCAATTGCTGTCATTATCTCAACATGCATTCAGAGGAACCAGTCATCTAAGCTGCTCCTTCCTCACCTCCCAGTTTGCATTACCAGACATGAAACTCAGACATTCAGTACCAGATAAGAACAAATTCTGTCTGCACAGACACTTAATCCAGCTGCTTAATTGCACAGAGAATTGCAATTATCACTCGAGAGACACACCAAGACACACATCATGTCACCTGTGCTCTAAATGCTATGTGAGTCCTCACAGAGAGGAAAGAGTTTTAATTCAAGTCATTGTGGAAGATTTACTTTGAAACTTCAATAGGCTTTTTTGCCATCTTTTTTTTTTTCAATATGGATGGATTTTTTTTCCCTGTCATAAATGCAGAAGTCAACTCCCATAAGCAATCCAGCAATGTAGCAAGTGCACAAGCCCACAGAGTTCATGCCTTCCACAGCTTGGGGGTCAGGCAGAAGCCACCACGTGGAGGGCAAGGAGGTATCTTGCTGCAGCCATGGGAGGTGACAGGGCCATGGTGTTCACCAGTATTTTGTCTGCTGCCCTATGCCACATGGGGGTGGACAGACATTGTCCTAAGTGGGCTGCAGCAGAGCTGCAAGCACATTGGTCATTCAACCAGTCACGCCTGTTCCTCACCCTGCTAGCCAGGACTCCGGGTAACCTGAAGAGAGGACAGAGTAAAGAGGAAGCCAGGGTGCTCTTGAGGACCATGTCACAGGCAAAATGGGGCAGGAGAAGAAGCAGAGGCAAGAAACTCTCCAGATCCATCTGCAGCACAGATGGCTCAAAGCAGACGGGCTTGGAGAGGCCCTTGCAATTGCCTCACTTCCATCAAGTTGAGCTTCGCCAGGTCACTAACCACCATCTTACACATTCAACACACATTGGAGGAAACACATCTTTCCTTTTTCCTCTGCATCCATGCTCCCAGAGATGTAGTCTGGCAACAGTCACCCAGGATCAGCGTGTAAGGCATGGTACAAGGCCACACCAGAAGGGTCTGTTCCCCATGGGCTCTGGCCTCAGCCTTCCTCCCCCTCCCAGCTCTGCAACATCAAGCAGCTGTGGGCATTCCCTTATCCCAGGGCTCCCAGCTCCCTGTTGAGGGCTTATGAAAAGAGGCTGGACAGAGGGAAAGTAGAGGAGAAGGGAGGCTGGAGCTGCTCCTGTGAGCATGGATCTCTTGCTACAGGGCAGGTGGACCACTGTCCATTTCACCTTGAACCATCTTCCACAACACACAAGCAACGGCTGTGCCCGTGTGCTGCTGGGCAGGAGGACACCCCCGGGGAGAACCATGACTGCCAGCCCAGCCATCAGCTTTTGGCATTTGCTTAGCGCAGGGGTGATGTTCCCTGGAAAATAATTGCTGTCCCCTTTGGCTCGCCAAGGTGTGCCTTTCCAAATAGCATGTGACAAGAGGTCCTTGGGACAGCTGCCCTCGGCCACCCCCGCTGCAGCAGGGCTGAGGGGCAGCATGATGGAGGTGGAATTGGCATGTCCCCATCGCTGCCCCATCACTGCCTGGGCAGCTGGTCTGCAAGCCCGCTTCTCCTGCCTTGCTGCACTGCTGGAGAGGGGACTTCTGTGGGAACCAGTTGCTAAAGCAGGACCAATTAACTCAGCTAGGATTTCACACCTGATGGCTGGGCCGGGCAGGCTTCACACCAGAAAGAGCAAACCTTCAAGCAGGAGGCAAACCTGAAGCAGAGCTGCAGGAAATAGGGGTGTGGGATACCTTAAAGAAACACATCTCCCCATGTTCATTGTGGTAATTAAAGGAATGGAAAAATAAATCCTAGTAACTCTTTGTAAAGAAAGACATGAGGCAAGGACTGACCTTTTAAAACCCTCTCTTTATGCAGCTTTTTACAGTAATATGGAAATTTAAATGTAAAGCCTGCTGGATTGATAGCAGAGCAGAAAAAGCAGGCAGTGCCATAATGTACTGAGAGCACTGTGGCCCGTTCCCGAGGACACAGCTGCTTAGCCAGGGAATACCTTTTAAAAAGAAAAACACACAGTAAGAAAAAAATGACCACGTAGACTAAGATCCGGTGAGAATACAGCTGCTGAAGCTCTGTGTTGTTAATATTAACCTAATTTGAATAATTACCTTATTAAGGTAGCCTTATTCTTTTTCAGTTCCTTGACTGATGTAGCTGTGTCTTCTGCTGACACAGGTCACACACACAAAATGTAAAGAGCTCATGTTTAAAACAGTCTGCGGACGGGTTCTGCAAGGTCCTGTGCTGACATCAAGTGGTGACATATTTTTTTCATGCCAAAGGGAGCCAGATTTGCCCCACTGCATAGGCAGGGGCAATGTCTGTTATCCCAGGAAGGTGAAGGCACAGGGGGACTATAGCAGCAGCCCCACTGCCAGGCCCTCTCACAGGGCTGGTCGGCCAGAGGAGTAAGGACAAGCAACTCAGCCATGACCATGCAAGGCAAGAAGGACAAAAGGAGCCTCTGCAGCAGCTCCTGGGCACACGAGGCGCTGGCTGAGACCCCAGCACCCAGCAGATGTGACTGCTGGCAACAGCTCCCCTTTTCCCCAGGCAAGAAACCCCTGTCTGGGTCAGGTCCAGTGGTGTTCGGTGGCCCCAGGGGACTGAGGAGAGCATGAAGAGCTCAACATATAGTTAACTAAAGAGTATAGGAGGCTATATTAATCAGTTCTGCAAAACTATCAAGAAGTGAAAAACAAATACGTAAGGTTATGAACTGGCTGTGAATAAAATCACGCTTGATATTAATTAGAAGAGTTTTAACTGTGAGTGAACTTCTGGGACAATATCCCTGTAAAGACTGTACAGGAACCCCTCCCTCAATGCAGTTTCAATGCAGAGGTTAATTATTTGCTGAAGGCAGTAGGGCCTGCGTTGTCAGCTGTAATATTAACCCCAGGTTGTCAGGGACTGCCCTTCATAAGGCGTGTGGTCTGCTTCACTCACCTGCCTCAGGAATCACTGAAGTTGTTTCTAAAAGCTGCAATTGGTGGGAAGTGAAGTTTTATACGGGGCTTTACCCATGAATGCTCAGATCAGTTATACTTTTTTAAAAGAACTGCATACTCAAATAATAGCTGGGGTTTTATGATGTGAAAACACAGAATGGTCTCTTGTTTCTAATGCAGAGTAAAAAAAACCCACACTTTTCCTCCCACCAGTTGTTGCTCTGGCAGTAGCAATGTTTTCTTTTACTTTCCAGGAGCCTGCCTGTGCTGGGAGACAAAAATCTCCCCACGGTACCACTGCCATTGCATGGCAGTGGGTTTATCCTTCCTTCCATTCTGGGCCAGGCAGGAGAGCCCAGTGCATGTCACAGGAGCCCAGGGAGGTGCTCTGGTCCTCTCTGTACTTACACCTCCTTTCACAGACAGACCCTTGTGTGTGTGGCTGTTTCTGACTGGGATCCTGAAGTTAGGAAGAGTTTCCCATGCTGTCCTTCATGGCTGGGCAGTGCAAACAGTGAGAAATACAAACACTGTATCCATTCAGATACACCCATCCCTACGGGGGGAGTCACACACGTGCTTGCTCCAAAACCTGATGGGCTTTGACCAGTGAAGTCTTGGGAGATGCTTTATGGGGATAGTGTGTGGAAGAGCCACGCCATAAAATTGGTCCCTGTAGTCATCACCCAGCTCATGCTCTGCTATGCTACAAAGCTATTTCCATACTGTTCATCTCTCCCTGCTTTGTGTTACTGTAACTGAAGGCTGGGTGCTGGGAGGAGTACCCAGATCTTGGTGCAGCTCTCAGCAGAGCTGCCAGAACTGCTCCCCTCGCAGCCAGGGCACGAAGAGAAGGGCCACTGTTGCACCACTAAGCAGGGAGGTTCTTTTTCACCTGTTGACATTGAGGCCACCAGGCTCTGCCCTTAGGGGTTTTGTTTTCTCATGAGCATCTGGACTTTAAACATTAACAACTCTCACGTAGGTGTTTGCCCCGAGAGCTGCAGAAATGCAGACAGGCAGCCATTAGGCTCCGAGGGTAACAATGGCAAGGTGCTCTTGGACAATATTGTTTCTTCTTTCTGCCCTTTTCCTTCAGACAGAGCAGACAGGTATGGCCTTTGTTTTGATGTGGATTTAATTCTGATTTGTGCTACTGCTCCTCTAGAGACGCCAGTAAATTTGTACCTTGTATTATGTTTACTTTGTGTCTCAGGGTGACACCACTGAGAAATGTCTGTTCCTTATTTTCCTTACATTTCTCCTGTTTATTTCATATAGATAAGTAAAAACTATGGTAGGTTACCGAGGCATTGTAATTTTGAGGTACCATCATCTACACCAGGGTAGTATTTTGTCTTTTCTTGTCACTCTTAAAGAGCATCCCAGATAGTAAAGAGAATTTTGTTTAATAGTTCTAGTTGCTGCTGAATTATGAGTCCTGTGAACGAGGCTGAGATGCATGCTTGCTATAGCTTGAAGAAATTTATGTTTCTGTATTAATCCTCCACGGTTTGTCAAAAATAAGGAGGATCTGGGCAAGGAAGGAAAAGATGGTGACCACTTAAGGTCAAAACACGGCTGGCAGCAGCACTGGAACATAACTGGAAGCGCAGTTACGCTGGATGCACCGGAACCATTGCACAGCAGAAATGTGCCCTGGGATGGCAGATAACACTTTAAAATGCAAAACACAAACATGAAGCCTTTTCTTTTTTAATACCACATGGAAGCCCGTTGCTTATCAAATATCCTTTAAAAAAATATCTAAGCATTTTTATGCAGTTTCAGAATAATTTTGTTATTGCTGTCATTTTTCCAGTTTGAATATTACTGATTGTTTCAACCATTGTGCCCAGCAGTGCTGGGCCCCCAAACACTGTACAAAATACAAAGAAAAGCCCCCCAAAGCAGTCCGTGCCCCAGTAGGTTTGCTTTCCAAGCACATGACAAGTGGCAAACACACACAGATGCATACTCTTAATGTCAAAGGCAGCATTCTCCAGCATGGCACCAGTCATCGGTCCGGCAGCCCATTTTTGTCCTGCAGGAGTTTTAAGATCTGATAACTCTCACGTCTTTGATCTCTCCTCTTTGCTCAAATCAAAAAGACTATGGTGCCTTCTCCATAAAGGGTGGTAGATGATATAGCACTCTTAATTTTGAGCATTGCTGAGGGATAGCTTTTTGTTATTCTCCTTAAGAGAGATTTAACTGAGAACTCAGCCGTGTCACGGTTTTGCCTCTCAGCAATGAAACCCTGTGAAGTCAGAGTGAAAGGCAGCAGGTTGGATCTATCGTCAGAAATCAATTCAAATCATTTTCACTTCTGCTGATGCGTATGAAAACCCCGTACACTCTTACAAAATGGGCTCTGCCTTTGTGCTGATACTTTCCCCCTTTTCCTGGCTGTGCCACAGCAATGGTGCTCCGTGTGTCCGGTGCAGGAAAAGAGTGTGTTGGGAAGGGCTTCAAACTCTCCCTGCTTGGGAGCAAGTCAGACACTCCCCAAAAGTAAAAGCTCACGACTCCTCCGCTGAGTTTGGGCTGAGGAAGCAGGGCTCTTTCAGTATGTAAGTTTAATGTGGCTGCAACCCTGAATCAGTCAAAAGTTTTCACGATTAAAATTGGCTGTTCAATAAAACCTTTGTAAAAATGGAAAAAAAAAAGGTGAAAATACGTAAGGAAGTTAATCTAAGTACTGATGTTAGCATTTTGTCACACAATGTTCCAGTGTTTATATCAGCTGATGATGCAAACAATGTTATCAAGAGACAGAGGCGTGCCAGTTCCCTGCTTTTGGAGGAGGTCCTCCAAGGCAGCTTGGAAAGGGAATGCCTTGAAGAGCGCTGTACGCATGAAGAAGCAAGAGAAGTATTTGAAAATGATGAAATGCTCGTAAGTATTTTGCTTAACCTGTGCGCACACTAAAAATCACTGCTTTAGTCCTTTACTGTCAAATACAGCTCCACAGCCTGCTTCATTTGTTTGGGTGTCTCTCCATGTGGATTCTTTGCACTTTCAACTTCTGCAGGTGGAAAGCAGGTGTCTTCAGTGGTCAAAATGGAAACACAGAGGTCGGCTCTGACACTTTTAAAGCCCTCTCCTGAAAATGAAGTGTCCTGCATGTTATGCTGTGAAAGTATACGGCTGTTTTCCCATCCTGGTCACACAAAGAAATACAGCTTTGGCATCCCTTAGGGACCAGGAGGGGCAAGGGGTGTTGGTATGCAGGAAAGCAATGCACCAAGTAGTGGGACCTATAGAAAGAGACTTATTTGGTCAGTGGTTGCAGGTCCCTCTCATACAAGAGGTCCGTCCCCCTGACACACAGAGTCAGATTCTGTGCTCTTTAGCAGGAATCTGGCCAGAGACTGTGTTTGCAGGGAAAGCAGAGGAAACAGCCATTGGGCTGCCCATGGGCCTGCCCCGTGCTTTGGGAAAAGTTGATGGAGGGGAGGTACAAGCAGCAGGGAGAGGTTTCCCCTTTCGAAAGGGAAAAGTGAGCAGATGGTGTTAGCAGTCCGTGTTGGTGACCTACAGCCCCACTCTGTCCTGACTCCTCTGCCTCCAGCAGCACCTGCTGGGGCACAAGCAGGATGGGATGTGTCAAGGTCACCTCCCAGGCCACTGCACACTGGAGAGACAATGGCTGGCCAGTTTTTCCAGGAAGCCGTATTGCTAAAGGATTTAGCTGTTCCTCCCTTGCCTATAGCTTCTTAAGAAACAATACAATAAGCAGGATGCAAACCCCCTCCCATCTCACTCAAATTTAACTGACAGGGCAGAATTAGTAGTTGTGCGACTGTGCAAACATTAAACCATAGTATATATTCTCTCATAGAAAGTTTTCATTTTATCAAAATATTTCTGGAAGATGATATTATTTGAGAATTAAGATGTAATTTGTCCTTTTTTTTTTTTTTTCTTCTTTTTCCTCAGCAAATGTTTTGGGAAATCTACTATGGTAAGCTGGCCTCTTGATTTCTCTCCTCCATAGTAATGTCACGCTATGAACATTATGATTCAGTCCAATGCTTATTTTCTGAGATTTTGTAGCAGTTAATTCTACAAGAAACAGCCAGTAGCTATTTGTCACATCTCTAGTAAAGCAGAAGGAACAGTGTTGATGTGAAAAGATTTAAAAAGTAATCAATAGGAAAAAACATTAAGACTGCAAAGTGAATAAAATTTGAGGGTGGGTGGTGTTCTCATAGTAAATAGGCTTTTTCTTTTCTTAAACTTTAGTCTGTTCTGAAACAACCTCGGACCTGAGAAAGTCTGCTTTGCTGACACAGTAAAGCAGCACAGCTTTATAGCAAAACCTCACAAATGCAAACCTAGAACATAAACCTTAGTGAGATAAATAGATGTTAAAAGCTACTGGGCTATCTGCAGACCCTGGGCCATGACACTGCATCATCCCTTGGCAGACATCAGGGCAAGAAATGGTTCTGTAAAACCTGAGGGGCTGGTGTTAGATGCCTCTTGAACAAGGAGCCTGGGGCATCAGGTTATGGTGACTATGCCCTATGCTCTCCCTCTTTTCAGAATGCCTTGTTCCAAGGTTTTTTATATATATATAATTATTTTTTTAACATATTTTATTAATTTCTAATCTTAGGTTTAGACAGTGGATAAGGTTTCAAAACCAGCAGCTTGTATTTATTTTCTGCAGAAGCCACTGAGTCCAGAGAACTGTAATATATAAGAATCCCATCAGTGATGTAAAGGTTACAAAGAATGTTGCTAAGTATCTGGCCTTTCATTACTTCTGTGAGGGTGCAATTAACTTCTCCTAATTACTGTCGCTGGACTCTTGTGCTCAGCATGCCATGCAGGCTTTCTGTTTGGTCTATGAAGAGAGAAGGGAAACCAGTAGAGAATGTTCCATCTAAACAATCTTGGCCACAGTGAGGACACTTCACTGGCTTCAGCTTCATTGGTGGCTTCCTTGCTGTAATTAAAAGCCATTATGTCCTGTGTTTGTCCTACAGAACAGCAGTGTGTGTTTCCTTCTTTGTGGTATCTTTTCTAACATTTTGAAGAGTGTTACTGTACGTCTCTATGGCTTCCTTTCTCCTCACTAAACAAACCCATTTTTTTCATCCTGTCTTCCAAAGTCTCATTTTCTAGCCCTCTGGGATGTGCATTGCTTTCCTTCCATAGCCCAGGGCATGGTGGGTAAATCTGCAGTGTGAATAAGAGGGCTGAGGAGAAAGACTGAGCACCAATCTAACTGCTGGGTCATCCTTTGACTCTGTTTTGTCCTGCTCCACCATGGTGTTTTCAAGTCAAAAGTTGACACACCAGCACATCAACTTGCCCTAGCGTGGATGTACATCATCAGAGCACGTGCCCTCAGGTCACACTTGTCCCTGACCCTCTTTTATTAATGGTATATGCTTAGAGATTGATGAAGTCTCTCAAAATACCATTTTCCAGTTTTGTGCACGCCTCATAGTAAACTGTGTTTTCCTAGCTCACTTAACGATGATGTCATCTGAGATTTCTGTTCTATGGTGTTCAGATTCCCCACTAAATTCCTTATATTACAATAAAAGTAGATTAAACTGATCCTGATTTGATCTTAAAAAATGCATGTTAGTTGTTACTTATCACCTTCGTAATTTGTTGGGTGCTTACAAACAGTTTAATAACTCAGTCCAGTAGCTTTCCAGTAACAGAAATCCTGTTGATTTCTCTATATTTCCTTGAACCTTCTCCTTCCTCCCTTAACAAAGTTAGGCTATAGGTTTACTTTGTTCCCAGTCTTACAGAACTGATCCCAGGTGGTTTCGGAGACTCCCTTACCTATATTTGAGCATGCCTGTCAGAGGCTTGAAACCACCTACTAGTGGTGCTCCAGGCTGTAGGTGCAGCCCTTCCCTAGCTCCAGCTACCCACTACTGCTGCTGGAGGTCCTCACTTCTCAACTCTTACATGGCACCACTGGGATGTGCTGGTGGCACCTGGCTGCTGAAGATGGTAACTGCTTTAAGCCAGTTTAATACTACTAAAGCTAAAAGATACACATGCCCATAGCCTGAGCAGATGATGGATGTTTGGTTTTTTCCCCCAGTGCCAGGCAGAGTTTTCATCTTCCCATCCCTGATGTCAATTACACCAGCCCACTGACTGAAGTTAACCTCTCTGATGAAATTATAAACTTTAGAAAGGTTGGATTTTCTGTCTTTCTCCCTAATTGCTCATGTCTACAATAAGCAGTTATTACTTGGAGAACATTTCCAAACTCTTTTGGAGTCTTCGCAGTAGCCAGCTTGAAGGGAAACCAGTGGTCCTGCCTGGTGCTTCTCCTGCAGGCATCCTCCGGTTTCAGTGTTCGGTTCATCAGAAAGACTAAGCTCACTAGTGTCTGAGTTGCTCTGCAGTACTGTATAGATGTGTAAACCCCAGATTTCCTCCTGGTTTGATGTTGCTTGCCAAATAATTTTGATGACAGCTTTTTTTTATCCAGTGCACGTCAACCCAACATGGGAGACCTAAACCACCAATCTCATACATTTGTAACAAGCGCATGAACTCGGTGCTTTTCCCTGGAGCAGAGCATCTGTCTTCCAGAAGCAGGCTCTGCCTCTGGGCACCTCCTGGCCTCCCTGCCCAGGGCTGTGGGAACACCTCTAGAAGCAATGACCTGGGCTAAAATTACTCCTAAGGAGGTAAAATTATTCCTGAGGAGCAGTTCAGTGAGATGCAGCACATTTCCTTCCAGATTGCTTTTGTAACTCTTCCCCGAGCGGCTCGTGCGCTGGGAAGGGGGTTGTGTGATTCGGGTCGGTGGTGGTGGTTACTTGTCCTCTCCTGTGGCTTTTCTTCAGGTGGCATGAGGTGCTCATCAAACCCCTGCCAGCACAACGGGGTGTGTGAGGACAACATCCGTGGCTACACCTGCACCTGTGCCGAGGGCTACGAGGGAGAGAACTGTGCTTTCGGTAAGGCATCGCTCCCTCCTGAGAAGTCCTGTCTCCTGTTCCAGGACATCCTGGGAAACCGTACACAGCTCTCCCACTATGGCCAGTTATCCTATTTGGGCAGAGAGGCAGCAAAAGGGCTGAAGCAAGTCCCCTTCATGGGTGGCCTCCAGGGACAGCCCTCCCACTGGCACGCCCCTGCTGCTTGTCCTGCTGTGGTACCAAGTGGTGTGTGACCTGAAAACCAGGGCTGCGGTGCCAGGTCGGCTTCCCAGGTGCCTCCAAGGCCACACCCACCCAAAAGACAGAAAACAAACTGGTTTTAGTGGAAATGTAATAGGCGTAAAGCAAAACAGATTCTTTTTGTCATGTAAAACATCCTGGGCTGGATTCTACATGTTTACATCTGCCAGGTTCTACTTTCCAGCCCTTACATCAGTATTTCTGCTGGCTCAAAGGTCCCTTGGGCTGGGTTTTGTCCTGACTTCCACAGAGGAGGGTCATTTTCTGCACAAAGCGTGTGACTGTGACCAGCTTCTGGGGGAGCACAGAAAGCGACACAGCTTAGACCAGTGCTTGGAACTGAATCTCCTCAGCTCGACCCCGAGAGCCACGTTACGTGAGGTTCTTTGCTACTTCACCTGTGATCTAGATCCACCATCACACAGTTGTTCCTCCTGTTGATTTGTGCTGAAGCTTAAGTGTTTGCTTAGTAGAAAGCTGACCGAACATGTTTCAAAGGTGATTAATACTCCCTTTCTTTTTTTCTTATCTTTGGCAGCTGTTAATTTCAAGTTTCTTAGCACAAGTGTTAAGAGGTAGGCATTTGTTTTCACAAGGATACTCCAGCTGAACTGTTCCCAACACTTTTCATCTGCTTGTTCCTCTTAGCCAAAAATGAATGTCACCATGAAGCAAAGGAAGGATGTCACCACTTCTGCTATCCAGGAAGTAATTCCTACCGTTGTTCCTGTGCTGATGGCTATGAGCTTGGGAAGGACAAAAAACAGTGCATCGCGTTAGGTAGGTGTGAGGATGGACAGTCAGGGGGGACCTCTGCCCAAGGTGGTCAAAGAAGCAATATTTGACCTGAACTTTTAAACATGGGTCTGCAGAGGATTTGGGTCATTCTCCATGTCACTCACTGGGACAGGTTTTCCACTCCTACGCTCAGTAAAGAGAAACTCTGTTGAAGACATGTCTTTTTGAGAATGAGGTTCAACTGATTCCCATCAGGCACCCAATGGACTGATGAAGGGCAACATTTGCGTTCTTATTTAGTCTGAAGCAGTAGCCATCTTCATTTTTTCAGTCCCACGCTAGGTGTCTCCTCCAATCTCACCCCTTATAAACTAGGTCTGCTAAGAACATGGTAGTTTCCTTAGGCCCTTGCCTGTATTAGCAAGTAAGGCAGCCAAAAAGGAGTCAAGCTGTAGAGCCAGGCATTTGGTGATGAAGGCCTGATAGTCCACACTCAGCGCACACTTCAGGTGGGCTTCACTTCCAACTAGCTCTGGTATGGTCACGTGGATTAAGCACCCATTACCTGTGAGAGTACATTATGCATGTACCTGGAGGATGCCACAAGGTGAACAGAATGGTAACTGCAGGTAACTGGGGGATCCCCTTGAAACACATGTGCTGTTTGATCCAGAACAGAAACACGCATCCCTGGACTAACAGTTTTAAGGAAAGCCCAGGATTGACCTTGTCCAGATTGGTCGACAGCTATCAGGTACCTGTCAGGGTTCAGATGCAGGATACAAAGATGAGGAAGCAAGCTGTGCTGATGGCTGGCTGGAGAGGAAGCCTCATTTCATTAGTTACAGACAGTGAAATCTGGTCACTGCAAGCCCAACGCAATGACCCAACATGTTCAGTGCCATCACTAAGCTTTTAGACCAAGAGAATTATTCCAACCGCTGAGAAATTGTCCTTCTTTTCCTTGATGCAAAAGTAAAAACCCAAAGTCAAACTGGAAGCAAGAAGGTATTCAGAGGTACGAGTTATCTTGAAATGATACATTAGGCTTTGACTTTTTAAATTCATTTTCTAGATCAATGTGCATGTGGCAGACTTCAAGACAGTGACCACCTAATAAGTGAAACCAGGAAGAAACACAATAAGCGATTTCCTTGGCAGGTATTCCTAGCAATTCATGAAACTCATCACTCAGCCTCACATGGACAGTGTTATCTGTCATCTTTGTATTTTCTCAGGTCCTGCTGCTGAACTCAGAAGGGAAAGGTTTCTGCGGAGGAGTACTGCTAAAAAGTAACTTTGTCCTGACTACAGCGGAGTGTGCCCTTCTGCACAGCCATCTTGAAATCAGGGTTGGTGCTGGTAGGTGATCAAACACATCCTCTTGTTGCAGCAATTTTAGTATTGACAAGTGATTAAAAAAACACCCAAAAAACAACTTAGTGAAATTTTTGTTACATAAAAATATTGCTAAAGGAAATAAACCTGCTAAGTACCTTGAGCTAGAACCACAGCTGCCCCATACCACCCTACAAGGCGAGCAGAGAGGCAACTGCCTCTAATGCAATTCAGAACTCAGCACTTAGGGATAAGGTAACCCAGGTGGATTGAGAGGTGGCTTCTGTTTCATGCCAAAATAATCACTTCTCCTGTTAAGTATCTGTCTTTCCCTCTGAGGTTATGTATGCTTTACACAGCGTTAAAAAGCTCTCGCTACATCATTCCTAGTTTACTGCAGTGCTTTCAAGAAAGAGCATCTTTAGCTTATCTACTGCATGTGCTTCTCAGCATGACTAGGGAGTTGTCAGCTTGCATCCAGTTTTCAGGTCTGTGATAAATTATTCCCAAGAGCGGTGAAATGTCGTTGCTCCACAGGGCCTAACGGAACAAGCGGAAGGGAGAAGATCATGCAAGTCAGTGAGAAACACGTACACATCCGGTACGATGAAGACACTGGCGAGAACAACGTTGCATTACTGCAACTGCAAGAGCACATCGAGTGCAACAGCCACCAGCTTCCTGTATGCACCCCCGAAAGAGACTTTGCAGAACACGTCTTGATTCCAAAGTTGGCTGGCACAGTCAGTGGCTGGAGAATGGAAGGTGATGAACTCCAAGGGGATGAGTTGCAGGTTTCATACCTTCCTGCTGAGGACTGCAAACGAATACTCAATGTAAGCCTCACGAACAGGCAGTTTTGTGGACATCTCCAGGAGGCCGTAGACAAACAACTGGCTGGAGGAAGTTTTTTAGCTACGGAGTATAAAGGAACTTGGTTTCTGATTGGTATCCTGGGATCTTGGCCACTAGAAGACACTGACTGGGAAACGTTTCTATTTACTAACACTGCGAGGTATATGATATGGATTAAACAAAAAATGAAGTAAGACACAAACACAACCAACCCTCGAGCACCACACCGCAAAGAAACATGGATGCAGCCAGTACACCCCTTTGACTATCACCATTTCCAGCAATGGAAGTTGCAACGATGATACATATAACTCCAATTCATACAGAAAAGCCTGTCTTTCCTCCCTCTGCTGGCCTAGTACTGTGAAGGTCATGATGTGCTATAGTTATTTTACCAAAAACTGACTGAACTTCAAGTTTATTAGAACTGTTCATCCTAAAAAAACAAAAATGTTGATGTTTTTCTGGGATTTTAAATGTGGCTAGAAGGAAATCCATCTTCCAATTTTTGTTACTCTGAAGTTTGATTTGGCAAATTCATATTCTTATTTCAGCATCCCCACAAGTAAAATTTATGAAGACCGGAGGAACTCCAAGCCTATGTTGAAGTAGGACTTGACACTCATCACACTAAACCGTACTCCCCCTCAGACATGGTACCTGTGTTTTCCTTTGTGAATCATGACCACATCAGTTAGTGGATAAAATAAAACCCAACTCTCAAAGAGTTTTATTCACTTTAAAAATAAATTTAAAACCCCAAAATCACTATCCCATCACTATGGGCAAAAGTTACCTTGTACCACCCCAAGCACACAACACCCTCAAGTAGTAACACTCAGACTGAAATGCAGAATAAAATGCAGAATAAAACAGGGTATGGGTAAGATATGTAAGCTTTTGTTCATCATAACAAAAATGAAACAAAAAACCCAAACCTATCTGTGGGCACCTACAGACAAAAATCCCACATTTACTTGAACCCGTAAGTATCACTAACACAGTAAAGCTTTTGGTGTCAAGCACCTCTCTAGTTTTTAGAGAAAGCTTGAACAGAGTATTTAATACCAGCAAGGTTATTGAAGACACTTAAAAAAAATAATAAAAGAAACCATGAAAGAAAACATCATTTCCATTCTGAAGAATGGATTAACACAAGTAACAAAGGGTGACACTTCTCTCTGGAAGATAAATGCAGAAATAGTAACATAAATTACTTTATAAAAGCTGTTAACTAGTTTGGAAGGAATTTGGAATGCTTTGCTTGATTTCTTCATTAAATACTTTAAATGATTCAGAAAGCCTGTGGAAATTATCAGTGAAAAATTAGCATTTCATTCCAATGCACTTTGTAACACTGGCAGCCTTGGTCATTCTGGGAAAGGAGCCACAAACAGTTCCTGGTATTCCAGTCCTGGATATGAACCAGGTCATTTGCAATGTTCTCGGGGTGATCAGGAGCAGCTCCACGGGGCAAGCTGAGTAACTCTTGAAAAGTGCTTGCATGAATAAGATGCAACACTCAACACACTGTTGACAGTGGAGGAAATGGGTTCTGCTTACTGACCACAAGCTTTTGATGCTGATAAGATATGTAGCCTTTAATGTGGCCCTGGAAGAAGGAGGAAAAAAAGACAGCATTAGTACTGGAAGCTGGTTATCACAATGCCTATAATCTCAGCCATCTTCAGGCTCCATCAAGCACAGCTATGTGTGTACACTCGATCACCACTGCACTGCTCCACTTAGTATCTATAAGGATCCAATTTATGCAAGTGGGTCAACTCACAGAACAAGCAGAAAGCTGGAACCATAACCATGTTTGTGTACCAACAGTGCTGTCAGACTGAGTGCCCATTGCCAGAGCTCCCTACTGGTCTGCTTACATTGCCTTGAAGAGACAGAGCTCTACAGAAGTGTTTCTAAATTTACTTTTGCTCACTTTAAAATGAGGACTTGAATTAGTCACTATTCCTGACCTAGTCAACTAAATGGCACACTTCTTCCTTTTCAGATATAGTGCTGTAACACCGAAAGAAATCTTCCAGTGACCTAATCACACCTCCTGTTACTCCTAGACCACACCAAGTAATGTTCTGCAACTGGAGAAGTGATGTATTTTCTTGCTGACACTGCAATGCTGCTCCAAAACATCAGATTTATTAGAAATATCTAGATATCAAGTCTTTATCTGTGCATGAGTAGTTGAGATCCACTTAGAGAAAAAGACAGAATATGAAACAAAACCAAGGAAAATTGGTTTTCATTTTTTTCTAATGTTAGAATGTCAAATTCCTGCTTCAAATGTGGAAGAACAAATCCCTTTTGGTCCCAGTTACAATTTTTGTGGTTTTAAATCAGTATTTATGCATATATAGAACTGTCAGTACTAGATTTGTAATGTCAAATTCAACTTCAATTTTACCTGATTCCTGCAAAAGAGGTGAGAACTTAAGGAAACCCTCAGGGCAAGTGAAAACATTTCACTTTGAGCACAAGTGAATCGACATTTTTTTTAAAACAAGAAAACACGGGATTACTGGTATGGATTTTTGTAATAAACTTCTATTGTCTACCTAGTATTTTTTACTATCTGAAGAATGGAAGGACCAGACAACAAGTGGTCAGTACATACCATATATATGAGGTTAGCTAAAATGCACTGGACTTCATCACTATCAATATCATCTACTTGCATGAATTTTACGGCAAACAGAAAGGCATCTAGAGATAGCTGATGGGTTTTGAGTAGTAAATACCTGAAAAAAAGAAAAAAAACAGAAGAAAATCTGTTATTGAGAAACAATCATTTTTAAAATCTGGTTCTTTGAAAAATGGCCTTTTTACAATAAATTCACTAAGAGGAATTCAGCTCTCTCAGAGAGAACCAAGGAGCATAGACGTTTCTATCTCAGTCCTAAGTGAGAATACATTAAATCTGCTTCTGCAAAAAACGCAGGTTTTGTTGTGCTTACACTTTCTTAAAGAGATTTCTGTACGTGATGATTTTCAGCTTCTCAAGGATAAGAAAAATTCCACATCGAATAAAGAAGGTCTCATGTTTTGCCAGAGCCTCATTCAGCAGGAGAAGATTGCCTTCACTACAAGGATGAAGAAATGAAAACATGAGGAGGTCTCACCAAATGAGAAAATAAATTGTCTGACTTGGTAGGAATATCCCTCCCCCACCCTCCTCAATCATCCCAAATCAATACCTTTTATGTGATACTTTTTGAACTCCTAGACAGTGCAGTAAAACAATCATCATACCTCACAGCCTTTGTTACTTCAGCAAACTGCATAAGGTCATACTTTTTTAGGAGCTGAATTGTTGGCATATGGCCCTGAAAAATAAAATGGTTTCCAAGTTTCGCAGGGTAAACTCAAAAGCATTTTAAATGTGATCTAGTATGCTATAAAAACATTTATTAAAGAAAGACAAACGTTCAACCACCTTCCTTTTTTTTTTGCTACAGAATAAGAGGTGCATAAAAGTATTTGTAAGACACCACCATTGCCCCTGCCCTTGTAGCCTAAGTCACAATAACCACCTATTTATCGTGGCTTAGGAAGTCTTTATATGTCTTAATGTTGGGGAACAGTTATCACACTGGTAAAATCAAGATTCTGCAACGTGAGGTCTGGGCAGATCCAAACTGACATCATGGCTGCATGGTCTAATCTGCAAACTGAAGAACCGTGGAAATCCCAAGCATTACTAATAATACAAGCAGTGCTTCAGCACTGTCAAGTGTTAGCTCAGTTTGTATCAGAATTTCTTTTCTTCACTATGCCTCCATGGGGAAATAAAAATGCTCTTTAAAAAAAAACAAAATTAAACTAAACTAAAAAAGCAAGTTTAAATTTAAAGAAACAAAATTAATTCTTATTGTTAAATCAGGTAAAACTGAACCACCTACACTATCAAAAAAGAAACTGTTCAGTTTTTTTCCCCTGCACAACAGAGATCAGATTGCACACTCACTTGGGTCAGACTTTAAATTTAGTTACCATCATGCTATGCTGTTAGTAACTCCTTTCCTGGTTGGAGGATTAGCTGAAAGCAGAACTCAGATGGATGTTTACTGAGAGCCGCTAGAAATAAAAAACATCCAAGCTATTTTAGTACAGTTTAAGGTTAGTGTTAACATTTGGGCTCTGATTTAAAAAAAGCAACTGTAAAAACAATGACCTTTACGTAGTTTCTTCAGTGCCTCTTGTACACTAAAGCTGCTCCAGAAAAGCCACAGTAATTCTAGCACTAACCAACCCACCAGTTTAAGACACCCAGTCAGGACTAGGACCAAGTTTTTAGGAAGCCTGTTAGTTTTCCTCCATGTGCCCTACCATTTTGATCTGAAAACAACCAGCACGAAAGCCAGTAACTAAAAAATGAAAAAGATAAGCCCATTACCCACGATGCCTCCCCTTTAGCCACTTGACACTGCAAGGGACTGGAAGGGAAGCACTGACTGGAAAAGGGAAGATAGTCAGGAGCAGGCTGGGGCAAAGGTGGAAGATGGCAACTCACAGAAGCAGGTGGTAACAATATTCCCCATGGGTAACTGTAGTAATATGGCCAGGAACAGAAAAACTCAAATCTAGTTCTTCCCTCAGCCACACTGAATTAATTGTTAGCATAATCCCACTAACTGAGGGATACACAAATGTTAGCATGGCATGTGGGAAAGGACAGGAACAAGAAGCAGAGACGTGCTTAATTCTTTTAATAGAAAGATGAAACAATCAAATAGTAACAAGTCTTCATTGAGTCGTTCAAAACTGAAATGCTCTACTTCCTGACCCTTCCTTCTGACATGCCTTGAATGGACAGATGTACAGGGTGCAAATGGAAACCCCAAATACAGGAATCCTTTCCATCCTGTGACAAAACCCCCTCAACAGCCATCTGTTTGCACATCCTCCTTCCCTTCACAAGGTGAAAGCAGCAGACAGATTTGTACTAGTGAATCCACACATTCCCTGGCCCATCTGTGCAGCTCACCAGACAGGCACCCTGCTACTGACATAAGTTACACTGTGAAGTGCTTCTCAAAGAACTTGAAGTTACCTTCGTTACAGAAGTAACCTCCGGTTGCACCTTCAGGCCGGGTAGGAGGAGATAGGTGGAAAGGAGGGTGGGGTTTTGTCTGGCTTTCATTTTATTTCCTTTCTCCTTTCCTGTGTTGCTATAAATGACAATTCAACATTTTCTGACCTCCCAATTAAGTGTGCATATTCTGGTTTATGGGGGGGTCAGGCAGAGATAGCATCTGAATTCCAACAGGGGAAAAACATGAGCAATACTGAGCCTCAGTTTTGTTTTCTGCTCACAAAAAAATATTTAGAAGAGTAACATCTACTCACCAACAACATTTTTACTGGCAGCAGGTAGATCAAAATCATTCTTTTGTTCTTCTGGCTTGAGCGATGACAGTGCTCAAAGGCAAATGACAGATACTCTTCAGCTGCAAACACAAATAAAAGTGCTAATGACATGAGTCAACAACAAAAAAGGATTAAAACTTTAACCCAAATACTATGCCAATGTCTACCTGTAGCTTGAACACGTGATATTTGAATATATATATTTAAAAAAATATATGTATAACACCAATCAAAATACATTAAGAAAAATCCTGTAAGAATTAGTGGAGAGTCACACAAAATTACAAAAGTATTATCAGAAGAAGCAAGTCCTCCTTTCAGAAAGTCAAAGAAAACTCATTAAGTTCTAGAAGTCAGAGGTAACAGTTACAAGCAATGCTGACATTTTCAGCTCATTTCAGTAATATTATTGTGCTGCTGTTACAAGAGGAGAGAATCTCAAGAAGTGCTGATGAAAGAGTATTCTACATTCTAAATTCACAGATGAGATTCTTCAGTGGATGCAAGCTGCATGCAATGCACACATCAGCTGAGCTTCAAAAACATGCCAGTGAGATCACACGGCACGATACAACAAAAATCTCTTTTCAGTTTTCACTGAGAGAGAAAGCCAACAGGCCTGACAGGCAGAAAACACTGTTTAATGCAACAAAACTGTCTCCAGAAGAGATTGGGGTCAGGGGCTTCAGTTATTGTTGAAAGTTGTACACCTTAGCTCTAGAAGCATTCCCAGTAAACCTATCGGAAATCTCGGAAACACAGTTTCTACACCTTCCAAACCCAATGCACTGAGAACACAGCACAGTTTGCTGAAGTGGGCATATACTGCAATGAGAAGTGCCATGGCATCTCATCTCTGATCTGGCTCAGCCTGGAAGAGGTGGATCTTTCAGCATGACTTTTTCTTTGATCGGTGCAAATGCAGCTGCACCTTCTGCACACATTTTGAGTCACACGCACGCGTGCCATCAGCCAGGTTTCATACCAAGCAGCAAGACTAAATCTGTCTTACTGCCACACAGTACCTTGCTTAAAGTCACTGTCAAACATGGCTTTGCGTCCAACATAGTATCTGTACGTAACCCGCTGTGCCATGCTGTATTCATCCTTCAGGTTTGAGCTGTCAATTGCTCTAATTAAGGGCTTACATAGATGGAGTTTGTTGATCTGTTAAAAAAAGTAAAAATTAGTTGCATCTTACTCAGAGAGTATAGATAGATAGTATCACATAAAAAAGGGTGGGTTTGATCTGGAATATGAAATACAAAACACAGCTTACCAGACTTGAACCCCACCTTAAAATAAATTTTAAATAGTTGATTCACAAGAAACAACATGCCCCACTTTTTGGAATCTTCAATGCCTGCTCGCCTGTCATAAGAAAAGAAAACAAACATACTAATACTAGAACATTGTGAGAAATTTATGGCTTTGTCCTTATGCTAAATTCCCTCCACAGATATTTAATGCATTTTTTTAGGGTACAAACAGGTGTCTGAAATAAAAGTCAAGGCCAAACACCTTGTCTTAAACCACACCAGCACTGTCAAAACAGAACATGTGCTCCCATCTTAAACAGCTCTGCTACATTTCTTCTCAACATAATGAAAAGATGTCATGTAAAATACTATTCATCTGCCTAAGTGTCCTCACTCCAGTCTGCAGGTAACACACAGACTAGCATAGCAGTTGCTTATAATATTCAAGGTGAAAGATTGGAAAACAAAACAAAACACAAAAAAACCCACAAAAACAAACAACCAAAACAAAAACAACCGAAACATTTTCTACACTTTGGATATGTTGAAATTGCTAAGACTGCAAACCAGAGAGTCACTTCTTTTCCATCTGATCATAATAAAGCAAACTTCACAACTGAACGGGGCACAAAAGTGTTAATGATCTTTCCTGAGAAACAGGAAAATCATCATTCCCTCCCAACAACATCTGCTAGGAATGTTAAACCTGAAGGGAGGCCTCTCAGATGTAGTCAATAATCAAGAGAGAACAGACCACAAACGAGAGGAAACAAGCCTCAGAAGTGTTCATTCCTACGCAGATACGGTCTCAATATGTGGGAAAATCTTACGTAAAGTTCATTAAGTTCTTAGCAATTTAATAGTGCAAGTTCTATACAGGACCTTTCACTTACGTGTCACTGGCACAGACTCGAAAACAGCTCATCAGTAGCTCTGCTGCTTTTTCCAACATGTCGCCAACTTTGCCTTTCCCTTTCTTCACTAGCTGCTGATCTGCCTATCATCACACAGCAAGAAACAACTCAGAATCACAGAATCGTTTCGGCTGGGAGAGACCTTCAAGATCATCAAGTCCAACCTTACTCCTAGCCCTATCAAAGCCCACTAAACCATGTCCCTAAGCATGTAATTCTACATCCTGGTTCCCTGGGTTATAGTTTAGTTCCTTAATACAGCATTTTGTAAAGTACTAAGGCAATAGATTTGTCATACCTGCTATCCCCCGGAAGGCATTCAAACTCACACAATAAAAGAAAACACTCTGAGAGGCTGGTGAACATGTACCAAACCTAATGCACAAGACAGTCCTCTGGAAATACCTCTGATAGCTATTACCTTTAGGACCACTAAGCTTAATGCAGCTCTCAGAACCTAAATTCAGGATCATCTAATAGCTGACCTGGAGAACTAACACTTCAACTCAAGTTTCCAAAGACCAAGAGGCTGGCAGAAAAATGCCTTTTGAACAAAAAAAACCTAAAATGATTCCCCATCTATGGAGTTTGAGATTTAGAATTTATAATTAAGCTTCTCTCCAAAGCTACAAAGGCCACATTTTATTTCTAAACCAAATTCAACATTTTCTACTAGGAATACACATTGGGACTTTCAGGAGAAAGGGAAAACGTGTTACAGCAGCAAGAGGAAAAAAAACGAGCTGCCAACATGTGGGAAAAGATCCATGCACTGATTACTGCAGAACTTAAACAATAAGGAACAGTGGTGGTGAGGGGGGAATAGCAAGAATCCATTTACTGTATGCTTTCTAAAAGGTTTTATTACAATGCTTGCATTCTCACTCGCTGAAATGTAAGGAAAAAATGGAAACACCCTTTGCTGCAGAAGACTTCTCTGTATTTGCATCCTTGGAATATACTAAGGTTAGAAGATAAGAGTTCAAGCACTTCCAGCATGACTGACCCTACTCCCCCCCTTTCTCATGCTTCTGAGATGAATTTGCCTCCCTCAGACTGAGAATCAAGACTTGTTACAGAGCAGGCACACACACGCAATCCTCTGTGCTAGCATGATAAATGTGATGCTTTGTGGGCAGGTGGGCACAAGAAAATGCTGAGGGGACAAGCACTGAAAACACTGGATATTGTCAAACTCTAACCTAACTTGAACTTTAGCTTCACTTCTTCAGGTAAAGTGACTAGGAACAAGATCATGACGCTGCCACTGCCCTTGGCCTAGCAGTTCTCGACAGATCCCAACACACGCCACTTCCATCCACTAGCCTGAGAAAAATAATGTACATTTGGGCTTTTTTGTTTCTCAGCACTTGTATGGGCTCAGCAAGGACTCCAATGAGCATCAAAAGCAGTACACAGAGCTGGAAGGGGGAAAGGAAGCAGAAACTTCCCTCTTCAGTTGTATTGAGTGGGTAGATTAGCTCAGTTGTCTGTCTCCTCCCCTTCTACTGTGCACTAGTGAGAGCACAGCTGGAGTACTGTGTCCAGTTCTGGGCTCCCCAGTTCAAGAGGGACAGGGAAATACTAGAGAGAATCCAACAGAGGCTACGAGGATGATTAAGGGATTGGAACATCCCTCTTATGAGGAAAGGCTGAGAGATCTCAGGATGTTTAGTCTGGAGAATAGAAGACTAATAGGGGATCTTATTAACCTTTACAAATATCTGAAGGGTGGGAGTCAAGTAGAAGGCGCCAGGCTCTTCTCAGTTGTGCCCTACGATAGGACGAGGGGCAATGGTCACAAACTGGAACACACCTCAACATGAGGAAAAAGCTTCTTTCCTATGACAGTGACAGAGCCTTGGAACAGGCTGCCCAGAGAGGTTGTGGAGTCTCTTTCCCTGGAGACTTTCAAGACCTGCCTGGATCTGTTCCTGTGTGGCCTGCCCTGGGTGATCCTGCTCTGGCAGAGGGGTTGGACTTGATGATCTCCACAGGTCCCTTCCAACCCCTACCATTCTATGATACTTCCACCCATATAAAGATCACCAGCAAATCCCATGGATAACGTGTAGAAATAGTGAGTTGTGCCATCATGCTACCCTATAAAGACAGTATTTCATCACCTCATATGCTCTAAGCAACTGCTGTGAGGTCCTCAGAACCTCTCTAGTTCAAGCTGTGAATGAGAGGTGGGCAGACTGAGCACCCTAGTTTTCCAATAGGACTGAATTAATTTAGTGGATCTACAAAATCCTACACAATGAGTTAAACAGTACTGAGCAAATGTAATAAAGTCTAAAACATTTCCACCATGGAAACTCCTAACAGATCAAAGTAACGAGGCTGTTAATCAGATCTACTTACATTGTTAGCAAAAATTCGAAGGTCAAGGGCTACAGCATACATAATGGGTAAGGCCCTGGAAAAGTAAAACATAGTATACTTAGTATGCACAAGTCGTGCAAGAAGTAAGATGTGATAAACAAGCAATGGGTTGTTTTGCTAGTTGGTCATAAAAGTAGAAAAGTATGCATTAATCTTTAAGTAAAGAAAGATGCACTTTTTAAAAGGGTTTTCACAATCTCAGAAATCCTACACTGGAGACAGAATTAATTCTGAATCCTTTTTTTACTATGGCTTTAATGAAATACCACCTCACCTTGAACAAATTCTTCATGTGTTTTATTTATGGACCATTGTACACAATTAAGCTCACATGTTCAGTTTTCACACTTTTGGATCTAGAAGTTCAAAGAGGCAGCAAAAGCTATTAGGCTGCATTTAAGTATTACTGGGGATAAATAAAAACTATAGGCATAATTTTAGTTTGACTGCTATAGCATTATACTAGGGAAAGACAAGAGTCTAGTTTCTAGCAGCTCTCTATGATGTACTCACCAGTTTTCTTCTTTGTGTGCCTGAAATGCTCGGAGGAAAGATGTACTGTATTTAGGAAAATATAAAATGCTATGAAATGAAGCACAAGCTTAAAAAAAAATGACAGTTGAATGGTACTATATATTATGACACAAAAAAGTAGAAACCAAAAAAGCAGCAAGGAGATGAGGAGTCAGGATGCAAAGGTGCAGCAGGGAAGCACATGAGCACAGCCATGCACCCCTGGATGTGCCAGCAGCTGTAAGGAACACTGGCCACTTAGAGATAAGATAGCAGCTTGCTTTATCAGTATCTTCCCCTCTAGCCAAGTACAAACTGGGAGATATATTAATGATCTGGGGGTCTCCTACACCCTGCAAGAAATAAGTTTTCTATTTTAGAGCCAAGTGACAGATTCTTAGTCCTACAGAAAGCTGAAAGGAGAAGAGTGTATTGGGATTTCATCACTTAAGAACCTAAAATAGCTGAAGTGGATTTGGAAGCAGACTGCATTCTGTTAGATTTTAAAAGGTGTAGAGATAACTTGCTCTACAAGAAGACATATAGTTAACCTGAAAACAATACACAAGGATTTAGCAAAAAGGATATTGGACGATAACTGTTTGGCATTTGTATGCTTCTATAAAGTCATGGTCTCCAACAGCATAAGTACACCTGCCAATGAAAAGGCGCATTAATGCATCAGAAAATATCATATATGTAAGACAGATATCTCATTTTGCCTCTCAACAGGGATTGAGCTTTACAGTTTATTTAAAAGAGACTCCGAAATACAATTAGAAGCATTTCTAACAAAATGGCACAGCTATTTTAACACAGCACAAAGCTTGGTAACTTGAAAACTGATCTGAGAGATGACTGAGAATTTGTTTCTGTAATATGCACAGTATCGACTGGAATGTGCTAATGCTTATTGAAACTGTTGCCAAAATTAGCACAGATTAAAAAAAAAAAAAAATTCCAAGATGCTGAAAGTGAGCTTCAGACTGTGTTCATGCAGAATTTTGTAAAATAAAAGCCTCAGAGCTACTTGGGTCCTGAAGCTGTCTTTAGAGTACTTTTATGACTACAAATCCCCTATTAAAATATTTCCTTTACTTATTTCATTCAAAATTCTTGTGGAGCCAGTAAATGAAGAGTAAAGGAAGCAGCAAACACAGAAACCAAAGCTGCACCAATGGCTATACACAGATGGCTGCCACATACATAAAGCAAACTTTACGTGGAGAGGAAAGACAAGGTCTTTATCTCCTGCAGTTCTAGCATTATTTATAAGAATAATAAATACCAAGTTTTCTGATGTAAGCCCTTTAAAATAACTTACAAAAGCCCCTTAAAATAACTGTAACTTGTAAGCCCTTTAAAATAATTTATGAATATCCTTCCCCATCCCTGTTGGATGCCTCACAACTGACTTTACGTTCCTGGTCCATCTTTACCTTAAGTGGGCTGCAAACATTTCATCATATGGTGGTTCCAAAACCTGTTGACACTTCTCCTCTGGAGATGGAAGCTAAGTACAGAATAAACAAATGACACATTAAAGGAACACCCAATGCACCAGAAACATCATAACATTGTGCTATGGCATTTTCATGCATATATGCCTTTGCTATCTAGGAGAACCTCAAGTTATATTAATAATCATTAATAAATTGCTCATGGCATTCTGTCTCCAGAACCCGATTCGATCTTTAAATAAAAGGATCCCCAGCCTGCTTGATGGTAGGGATGAGTGAGAAGCTGAAAAGTCCTTGACTTAGTGTAAACACTGCTTAGCAACAACTACAAAATCAGTGTCTCATCAACTTTATTCTCATCCTAAATCCAAAATCCAGCACTGTACCAGCTACTGGGGAGAAAATTAACTCTGCCCCAGCTGAAACAGTACAAACTGGACCCTTGCTACCCACAGCTTCTCTCTTTATAGTCACTTCCACTGTGCCACATTATTAACTAATGTAGACTTGTCCAGGAGGGACTTTCAAGCTTTTATCTATCCAGAAAACAATTCAGAGTGTAACACAAAAGGTCATCCAGGGAAAAAAAAATTCCTTGTGAGAAGAGAAACAAGCCTATAAGAGGATCCTGCTCTGGCCTCTGAAACAGATTTCTAAGGTTTATCTCCAATGCAAAGGAACCCATATGGAGAGCTAGAAAAACTGAAAGCAAAACAAAAGAAAGTCAAAACCATGTTCTAACCTGTAGCCTTGGGTTTGCAACATGTGGATGTTTAAATGATACCAGTTCTGCACAAAACTGTCCATCTCTGCTGTCAATGGCTTCTTGTACCTACCAAAGAAAACAGTCACGTTACAGGACAAAATCCAGGCACAGTCATATGACATATTTACACCTGACTGCAGAAGTCACTTTCTTGTTAGATGCTCTTGTTCACATCAATACCAACTCAAATGTGAGTTTTTAAAGGTTTAGAACCAAATGAATCAATATTGCAACTTCAATACACCTGTTTTTCAGAAAGGTATCAGGGAGAAGGTAGGATGAACGCTACTGTGGGGTTTTTTCCTTCTTATTTGTAGGATACAAGCAAACCAGAGAATCCCCAAACAGCTTGGCTTTAGCATTGTAAAACAGCAGTTGTGAGCCAGATCTGGTTATGCTTTTTAAAATTCCAGGTGGTACTTCTGGGCATCAAACACATATGTAAATGCATAAACAAGCTTTGAGTGGCACCTAAAAATGAAGACAAGCAGATAAAACACATAGCTCTCACTCCAAGGGCAATGTTTGATATTAGACTTGCATCTGCATAGAACACTCCTGAAACCTGTCAAGACCATAAATGCTGTATTCTGTGGGAGAACATTTTAATTCTGCTCCCTGCTAAACATAAAAACCAGTCTATGTGAGCAGTTTATTGTAACATTAAGCTGGAAATTTCTTGAGTTATAAAAGTAATTTTAAATATTACTTCTTAAGAGATCCTTTCCCAACTGCTTGTGTTTTATTTGTCATATTTTTGTGTCCTGATAGGAAAAAGAAATAAAATATTTTTGCTGTATGAAAAGCTCATAGAAATGGGAAACACTATAGACTAAAATAGCAAGGGAAGTACCAAAGAAGGAAAATCAACTCCTTACACACTTTCAGAGGCTGATGGGACATTTTTAAGTAAAGGAGAGCTAGCTTTGTGGTTTAAAAGTAGTATGGGGGAATTTTTTTTCTTATTAGAGATTGTCAATAGATTGTCAACTGGACAAGATGCTGATTTTTCAGTACAGATCATTGTCCTTAAAACTCTTAGCCACTCCATTTTGAGGCTAAAATGCAAACAATTAGTCTTTTTATGCCTTTAACTCAGTTGTCGTGACTGAAGTAAGATGATAACAATCATAAAAATAAGATGGTTCAGAAAGGAGCAATTAAGAGAAGTCACACTAAAATACTGACGTTGAGAGTTCAGTCCAGCTGATATCCTTGTGACCCTGCTCCTATGCCTCCATCCTCCTCACCATACGCAGTGTCTCTGCGTTTCTGTACTTCTGAAAACCCTAGGATTCTTGAATCCCGGAACTGTGCATTACTGCACAAACACACAACCTCACTGTGTCAGTTCTTCCGGATAAATTATTTCACTATCCATTGTATCAGTAACCATCATACTTCTCAGAAACTCAGGTATACATCCTTGGCACACAGACAGTATACTTAACACAGCCTATTTCTTTACCAAATCGCACATTCTAGGCTGATCTCTTAAACAAGGCAACATATTTAAGAGCAAAGAAAAATACATCCTCACACTCCAACAGTAGCCACAAATAATTAAATAAATAAAAATCTTACTTGCTGCAAATACTGATTTATGGTGATGTGAGCCATTAAAATCTAAGGAGAAGAGGCAGAAGTCCCAAAGAAGAGGCAGTCGTATCACATTCTGTAAAACGAACAGGAGTTTAAGAGAACAGCAGAACGAGGATATCGCACACAGATCCTCTCTTCACTGAGGAAACACGGGGTAACTTCACTGACCCTCTCGCTAGCGGGCAGCTGCTGCCAGCGCCCGGGCCCGGGGCGGGGAAGGCAGAGCGCACACACAAGCTGCCTGCCGGCGGGAAACAGCGTGCGGAGGAGGAACCCTGGCGCCAAGGCTCCGCGGAGGGCGGAGCGCCCCGGCGGCCCGCGGGTGCCGACAGCGGAAGACAGACGCTGGCAGCGGCGGTGGCGTTGTGGCGGGAAGAGGCCCGGTTCGCACACGGCTGCGCGCAGAGACACCCGCCCGCCCGCCCCGCGCCTCCCCAGCACGCCCCCGGCGGCCCCTCCGCCCCTCACCGCCGTCCCCAGCAGCCCCGGCCTGCGCTGCCCCACCTCAAGCCCACCCTCAGTCCATAGCGCGGCACTTCCGGCAGTCAGTCCGGCGCTTCCGGTACCCAGTTCCCGGCACAGAAGGGGCCCGAGCCAGCGGCCTACCGGCGCGCGCGCGCCTCTCGTCCCAGGGGCCGTGGGAAACAAGCGATGTCACGTGACACCCTCCCGCCCGTCGCCGCTCCTCCTCCTTCCGCAAGAGCTGGTGCCGCCCCTTGTCCCCGCCCACCGCTGCGCCTGGGAGGCGTGGCTTTGCCCCGATAGCCAATGGGAAAGCGCATCGGGCGGGGCCGAGCGCGTGCGTCCGTGATAAACCTCGTGCGGTGGGGAGCGCTACACGTTCGCGGGCGGCGTAGGCCTGGGTGTCCGGGACTGTGTCTGCCCGCCCTGCTTGTTGACACTGGTACCGCAGGAGTGGTCGCTCCCGCTCTCCTCTACCCCTCACCTCGTTCAGGAGGCGGGGGGTAGCCTCCGGGCTCTGTGCTACACGTGCGCCAGGGCCGCAGGGACAGGACCCCCGTGTCGCTTCCCTCGGAGAACACCCGGGCTTGAGCCCCTTGCTCCTCACGTCCCCCTTCTCCCTGCTGGCCGGGTGCTGGGGTGGGTCTCGCTGTCTGCGGGGAACGCTGGGGAGCCTCTGAATTCGGCTCCAAAAAGTGGAAGCAAGCATTGAGCCCTTGGAGCCGTTGCTTTTGAAGGCACCAACGTGAGGCGTGCAAATCACGGGCACGCTCCGCGCCCTGGCAGGCTGCGCTCGGACGACGGGGGGCCGGGTGTGCCCTCCTGGGCTGGGGGTTGCTGGCGATTGGTACCCAGGGCGGCCTCGCGCCCGGTGGTTCTTCTGGGTAAGAAACCGAGGTCAGGCTGGGAAACGCGGCTGGCTCTCGACGACTGCTCTGGGCGTCCCTTGGCGTGGTGCCGCTTCGCGCCGGGTACCAACAAGCGGAGCCAGGCGCAGCAGAGGGGCTGCGAGGCCATGGCGGGGAGCCGCCGCTGCTCACTCGGCGTCGCGGGGGCTGCCCCGTTCGCCGCCGGGCGCGGGAGCCATCTTGTGAGCGGGGCTGGCGCTACCCGCACGCCCGAGCGCCGGGGCTGGCCCGAACCCCAGCACAGACCCGGACCCGCACCCGGGCTGGGCGGCACGGACGCCGAGCCAGCCGCCGGGGCGGCGTGGGGCGGGTGGAAGTGGGTGGCTGTGGGTGACTCCCGGCCCGGCGGCACTTGGCAGCCACCCGCGAGCAGGGCCGGGAGGCCGGCGCGGTGGGGGAGGGCGGCTGGGTGGCGGCGGCAGCGGAGGAGGAGGGGAGCGGAGGCGGGGACCAGCCGGCCCCAGCCCAGCCCAGCGCCTTGCCCCGGCCGGACACGGCGCCCGGGGCGGAGATGGCGGACGAACCCCAGAAGAAACCGCACTTGTCGGCCTTGGTGGGGCACACCAACGGGCTCACCAAGCCCGCCTCGCTGGCCGCCGCCACCCGCGCCGGGGGAGGAGGAGGAGGAGGGGGGGGAGGCGCGACCGCCTCATCCAAGAAACTCGTGATCAAGAACTTCAGAGGTGGGTGCGGGCCGGGCCGGGCCCTGCCCTCTTCCCCGGCAGGTGCGCCCTGTCCCGCAGCCCGGCCCCGGCCCCGGCCCCGGCCCGACCTTTGTTTACCGCGGGTCCGGCCTCTCCCCGCCCCTTCCCCGCGGCTGGCAGGCGGTGACCGGCCCGGCGGCAGGAGGGCCCCGCCGCTGTCACCCGCCCCGCCGTCTCATCTGGGCGAGGGGAGGCTGCCGCCGGGACCTCGACCCTCCCCGCTGCCGTCACCGTCCCGGTGAAGGGTTTATGGGGACGCGCGTCGTGTTCTGTACGTGGGGGCAGCGGGAGGAGCAGCGCAGCGAGGACTCGCGCCTCGCAGGAAGCGGGCAGAAAGCCACCTTAGTGTCAAAACTAATTACAGCCCCGGCGAGGGTTACCTTGCTGAAAGTAACGTGGGGGGGAAAACGCAACGACCCTGCGGCTGGAGCGGCCCCGAGGCCGCCGGCGGGGTCGCGGTGCCGCTGCTGCCTTGGCCGGGCAGGGTCCGCGCCTCGGCCCCGGACGGCCCGGCGTGTGCGGGGCCAGCCGGCTGAGGGGTCAGGTGCCCCGTGCAAAGGTTTCGGCGCCTCGGGTGGAGTTACTGACCCTTTCCTTGTGCCAAACTTAACCCATCGAGCACAACATGGCTTGGCAGAACTTGCTGAAGCAAGGTGGGAAGGATTGGTACACGGTCCCCTTGGACGGATAGTTTTCAACTACCTGTGTCTTCCTTCACAGAAAGACCCAAATTACCAGATAATTATACTCAGGACACTTGGCAAAAACTTAATGAAGCAGTGGGAGCGATACAGAGTAGCATTTCTATAAAATACAACCTTGAAGAGCTCTACCAGGTAAGGCTTTTGTTTTTGTCTTAGTTTAGCAACAGAAAAATTAACTGCTTTGAGACTTCCACAGAGGTACGCCTTTAACATAATGTGTTTTGACTTGTTAAAAGCTGATGATATTTTCTGAGCTGTTCGCTTGCTATTCTGTTTCTAGTCAGTTTACAGTTTTATGGATCAGGTCCTTGGAGAGCTACCAGGATCTGGGCCCATGAAAAAGCAGTTTGTGTCGGGAACACGGAAAGCTGTGCCTCAGCAGGGCTGACATTCAAGTCTTAGTCTCTTCAATTCAGTGCCTACTCAAGATGCTGAAATGGAATGTTGCTCTTGCTGGCTTATGGAGATACATATTTTATGACAATTTGTTTCTCTTTTGTGCTTGCTATGATCTCTTCTGAATAGTGCTGTTGAAATTCTTGTTACTGTTAGATAACAGCAGACTTCAGCATCAATACTCTTTGGGCAATTAAAAAGAATCTTGACTGAGCAGGCAACAAACTCAACTTACCCGTGTTTCAGATTACTGTTATGTTTTCATAACAGTCTGGATCTTAATTTTTTAATTAAAATGGTGAAAAAGTGTTTCTGGAACATCTGGACTACTGGAGCAGGGGCTAGGGAGGGTAAAAGAGAAATAATCATGAGCCATTTCTTTCTATTTTCTCCATTTATAGATGGTTTATTTCTATATTGTAAATGTATGTGCTTTGAGGTATTTAACTGAAGTAGTAATTTTATACAGTGATAATGTTAAAAAAAATTACCGATGCGCTAAGTTGTGCTACGTAGCTTAAGTTAGTTATGAGTTTTCTGTGGACGCAGGTATTTGATCTGCAGATATGGATCTCATTGCCAGATCAGCACTCAGGACATTATTATGCTCACCTAAAATTTTCCAAATGTTCAGTTCAGGTAGGTTTGCTGCTTACAAAGTGCAGACTGCGAGGGAGGAGAAAGCCAGCTGTCCATATTCATGCTCAGGAGAAAATCAGGGTGAATTTGAGAGCTGACTCTGCTTGTCTCCGTGGTTAGTTAGGGTATTTAATACATGGATCTGAAATGGCCGATTATCTAAATGCATATTGACTTATCTATTTAAAGGGAATAAATTATATTAATTTGACTGTGATATAATCATCTCTTAATACTTGCAGGTTTGCTGAGTTTGAATTACATAAGACATTTTATGGTTTTAAACTCAGCCTTTGAAAAATCCTGCTTTTTCATGCTGAGCTAAAAACCAAAGAAAAGCTCACAGATGCTTTAAGCGTTACTTAACTTGTTTTCAGAGGCTCAGAAATGGGATTATAGTAATATGGCTATGAAACCACCGGGCTACAGACTTGAGTTTTGGCAAAGGAGGAGAGAGATTTCACAGAAACTATGAAGGGAGAACTGTACTTCTGGCTTACTGTACTTCTGGCTTTTTCAGTTTGCCTGCTTATTTGTAAAAACCAGGCAAGGCCAGTCTGCTAATGTGGAAGGCAGTGGTGCGAATCAGCTAGGTCTCTGCACGCTGGGCAGTGGTGCTCGGAGTGCCTGGGCGTGCATAGGTGCTTATTCTCCTGCCAAAGGAATCAAAGATTAAGTTCAGCATCCATCAGAAATCTGATCTGCACTTACAGATGGTTTTAACTGCCTGTTGGTGAGCAGCGAGTCATCCACAAGGGAATATTTCTGTGAATGCATCAGATCTTACTATCAAGCACTTTTTTTTTAAATTTTTTTTTTTTTGAGTCCATCTGACGTTATGGGAGGAAGTGAGAGGCCTGCTAGAGTTCACTGTGGTGAGGGGGTTGGTGTACCAGCCTGCCTTTGAACTTTCTGTTTTCTTTATTTAATTTGGCATGGTGGCTGAGGAAAAACTGAAGAACAATGACAAGGCTTTGTGGGAAGCCCAAGGGATACTCCTTTCCAGGCAGCAGAGGCAGCATGGGATCAGGCATGAAGGTGCTTGGCAGAGCCATAGTCAGTGAGCAATGGGAGGGTGGCAGCCAATTTTTTTGTGACTAAAATAGAAGTGATATCTGGGATTGGTGGTAGATTGCACAGATTTTGATAGAAGTAGCTTACACTTGATGGGCTAGAGAAAGTGGGGCAGTGCAAAGAATTGCCAAGTGAGGAGTGAGTGATAAAAATAATGGAAAAAGAAAATTCCCTTTGCAGCAAAGTCCTAAATAACCTGAAATGGGGCAGCACTGCCCTTCTGGAGGACATAGAGTAGGGCGGTGTAGTAGTGAAGGAAAAAACCTGATGAGTCTTGACCAGACTTCTTATTTGGGTGGATGGATAGGAAGGGCTATGTATCCTTGTAGATGTGATAATTACTGTAGCTTTTTTTCCTAACTAATTGTGCACAAGATGAATAAAAGTCAAATCAATTTTCTTCAGAAAGAGAGGTAGCAAAAACTCTGAATGAAACAAAAAGTGAAGAAGGAGCAAATTCCTGGGTTTCACGGCCCCCTATCAAAAAAGTAAAAGCAGAAGTGGCTGGTAGAGGCGGCACTGAGGTTCTGCGGCTGCTGTCTGAAATACACTTTAAGCCAAATAATACAGTAGACCAAAAAAAAGCTAAAATTTGGGGCAAACCCTGTGAAAATGCTGAAATTTTGTGTAAGTTCATTGATGTCATCAGATAATTTGTCGAAAAAATGTGACATTAGAAAGCCTCTGAACCAAAGGAAGACATTCTTGGGTCTGTTTTAGTTGCTCAGGTGAAATTGTACATTAGGTGATGTTCTCTTCAATACCACCTCAGAGCATAAATGCAGTAGAGGTGAAGTTAAAGACAGCTGTGTTTTTAGTTCCAAAAATCATCTCCAGCTCCTTTAGATAATTTTGTATGAAGTACTGAATGACCCAAAATACTTACTGTAAACTTTGTAGTTCTCACAGAATGTTTAGCTGTCTCCATTGTGATTCATTTCAGATGCCGGAGTCTACTAATAAAATAATTTCTTGAAATATAGCACATGAGTTAAAATAAAAGTGTGCCTGGAATGAAGTCTAAATATAGGCACTGGTATTAAGCAAAGCTATGTTTTCTCTTTGGCATTCTCGTTGAGTCTCTTGTGAGGAAAAAATTGTTAGTGTAAGATGGTGTAATTACTGAATAGCTGAACAGCAGTATTCTAGACTTAGCCAGAGCTGTCTCGGCGTAGTCTGGGTCCACTGCATAACAACTCCATTTACATTAGTGTAGTGACTACAAGAATGTTTGGGTTTGGGCAGAATTGGTCCTAGTCAGCTGTGGATAAATTATCAACTAAACCCCATGAGGTCCAAATAAGTCAATTCAAGTCTTTATTTAATGGTAAATATGGGGGGTGGTGGTGTTGTTTGGGTTTTTTTATTGGTTTGGGTTTTTTTGTTACATTTACCCCTCAGTTTACATACCTCAGCATGACTGTGTGAATCAGTGGAAACACTCAGAAAGAAATAACTTAAAATGACACAGGAAAGCATCTGTATTCATTTACTGTTTAGAAAGAGTGGTTGAAATCTCCACCTTATTCAGAAATGAAAATATTTGATGTGTGTCACAGTTTAGGGTCAGGACAGCCCACTAGACCTATAACAAACACTGTTAACCCCCCCTTTCCGAAAGGGGAAGAGGAAGGGAGTAAAGGAGAGAGACTGAGTGACTAGAAAAGGAAACTAGAACAGCTTTAATGAAAATGATAATAATAAAAATGGAATATATACAAATATATAGAAAACCAGTATCAAATCCAACCCCCTTGGTGGCAATAATGTCACTGCCACCACTGGTGCTGTGGAGCAGGCACTGGGAGAGTCCCAGGCTGGGCCCAGGGGCCAACAGAAACTGTGTTCAGGAGCTGGATTCTGGTGCTGGATTCAGGAACACACAGATCAGGGTCAAAGGCAAAATGGACAGAGGCCTCCTTGGATGCTGGCCATTGAAAGAAGCTGGAAAAGAACCTGAGCCAAGCAGGAACCTCGTGATCCCTCAGCTTTATACTGAATATGACATCTATGGCCTGGAATCCCTTGTTGGTCAGTTTGGGGTCTCCTGTCTTCTCCTCCCCACAGGTGCAGCCTTTGACTTCCTGCACCCCCCAGTGTGGTACACAAGATCCAGCAGTGGCCTTGGTCTGCACCCCAACCCTTGGTAGCAACTCTAAACTTGAGGTGTTGTCACTGCTAGAAGCAGACACTGCCTGTGAGAACAGGCTGCTGATTTCAGACAGGACACTTAGTTAGAAGAACTGAGCTGAACAGTAAAATCACTGAACAGAACTAGTTCTGTTCTCACTCAGAGCAGGACAGTATGATTGTGCATGTGTGTGTGTGCTGCAGGATGCACAAAATGGACCTGCAGGAAGAGATCTGCTGCTGAGCAGTATTTAGGGGGCTGGGGTTGGGAATTCTAGTTGCATTTAATGGCACGTCTGAAAGATGACCCAGATGGTGATGGTGGGCCTTGTTTGTATATGGGAAATAGGAGCATAAGAAGGGACCAAAATCAGAAAGGAATTGTGAAGTCTTATTTTTTTCTACCTAATTTAGATAATTTTGATGCTTTATTTTTGTGCACAGCTTGGACAGATGATGCTTTTTTTTTTTTCTTTTTGTTGTTGGCCTTGATTACACAGGCACAAAATTGGAGTTGGTTTATTTATATATTTCTGTCTCATTCATAACCCTTTTTGTTTGTTTGTAGGCTGTTGAAAATCTCTGTTCTTACAAAGTCTCTGCTACACTGTACAAACAGCTGCGACAAGTCTGTGAAGATCATGTGAAAGCACAAATCCTTCAGTTTAGAGAATATCCTTTTCTCATGCACAGAAATGCTTAGAATGGTTAGTTTATGCAATTATTTTTTTAAAACAGCACTTTGTAAGAATTACACCAGTAATTGCCAGCGTGTTAAAGAGGTGCTTTGCCCACTTGGCTGTGCCTGATTTGAAAACATGTAAGTTCAGTCATCTGCTTGAATAACTTTTGTGTAAGTCGCTTGCTAATAACAATTCACTTATTATTTAATAGGAATGCACCTAATCTAGAAAATCTGAATAGCACTCTTGGATTTTTATAGCAAGAGAGTAGTGGGGATGCTTCCAGTAGCAATAGTTTAAAAAAAAAAACAAATTAAAAAAAAATCACTGCAGTAATTTTCAGTAAATGTCTCCTGTAAAAGAATTCTTAAGTATCAAGTGCGCTTGTTTGATCAGTAATAACTACTGATGGGCAGTGATGTGTCATGGAGGCATTCAGCAAGCCCTTTAGGTATCTTATGTATACCTTGGAAAGTTCTTGGGGGAGAGAGCGAAGTTCAGGAGATCACTTTGCTGACCTGGGATCCATAGAAACTGGAAGGTTTATGGTAAATTTCCCCATAATTTTCTGAAGTTACTTGCTGGTCTTTTCTTCTGGCTGAATTGGTCACAGAAATGCCTGTAAATCTTCTCTGGATGCTTGGGTGCAGCCAGCCCTTTTTTTCTGAATCCTGTTGTGCTTTGCATGCAGAGACCATGCTTGATGTGATAATTGTCTTTTGTGTAGTAGCCTTGGGGTTGCCTTTGCTCAGGCAGTAGGATAAATAGAGTCTACACCCACCTGCCCATCCTGACATTCCTGGAGAGTGCCTCAGCTAGCAGATGCTGGAGAGTGCTGTACTGAAGAGATACTACAGTACTTTGTGTGCTAGCAGTGTTTCCCAGGTCTCTGCATGTATTTTATCAGCAGAAAATGATAGGTTAAAATAGAAAGAAACAAGGGACTGGGGCTTAGAAAGAACCTTCTTTCCAGGTGAATGGCTTAAATGTGCTTTGGATTGTGAATCTCAGTTTCTCAGTTTGCTGCATTCCCAGGTAGGTGCCTACACTTGTAAAGAAGATTTTTCTTCCCCCCCCCTCGCCCCATTAGCTAGATAAGTCCCAATATGATTTTGAGTTATGTGGGGTTTTTTTGTTTTGCCTTTTTTTTTCAGCTCAGTTAAGGAGTTTGGCTTCTACATAGAGTATAAGAAACATAGGTACTTAAATCAGCACTGTGAATTCACATATGACGACTGATCATTTCATTATGTTTACTTTGGTTCATTAAAAATCACATCTAACTAAAAAGTACATTAGTACAGTAATCTCTTAAATATAGCTGATCTCTAACAACCAAATCTTACAGTCTGCTTTAAAGCAGTGTACAGTCACCCATTTTTTGCATCCCTGCCCTGTCAGACTTCAGATGATCTTCTGAAGGGACTGATTTAAAACTGGTGTTTTAAAACTTTGCTTTCTTCCAGCCCTCTGACAGAGCTGGTGGTTTGGAGAGTTGAGAGTCTTGTATTTTACAGGTATACCACTTTATATCCCAAGGACAGGAGACCATGTTCATCAGGTTTGGCCTGAGGGAGATTAAGATGATATTGAGCAGGAGAGGAAGTTAAAGCCACATTTGGATTTACTCGTACACTGCATGAGAATTCTGTTACTTATAAATAACAGATGGATCTGTAGTGTAATGAAGAAAACGCTGTAGTTTACTTTTGGAGGCCTGGAGATGTGCGTAAAAAGAGCGGTATTTGGATTTGGTGAGGATTATTTAGAACTGTAACTGCTTTTAAGAGATTAGGGTCACTCTTGTTGTGCACAGTGTGAACTCATTAAACAAAATAAACCTTTCTATCCCTCTCACCTCAGCTGGTGACAAGGTTGCTTTTGACATTGATGGGATTTCTTGTTTAAATCTATATCAAAGTTATACAGTGCAGCCACTAGATGGTATTACTGAAGAGCAGCGAGTGTTATTCCTTGAAAACACAGGGATGCCTTTTGGAGAACTGCCAGCCCCTCTACTGGGCAGCAGCTCTGCAATTAACGATTTATCTCTGGGCAGTCACAGTCACATTGCAATATCTGTGGAGCAGCTTTGCTTAATGGCTGACAAAGATCATCTCCAGAATCTGGCCTCAAAAGATACCGGCAAGCTAGTTTTCCTTAATAGCTGCTGTACAGATTCTCTGGATAGTCTTTTATTTTTAAAGAAGATAAATAAATGCTGGCAAGATCATTGCAGACAAATGGTAAGTTGAATGTTCGTTCAGAATACATATCCTTGAGGTGTGAAATCTGGTAAAAAGGAGTTTGGCATGGTTTTAGCCTGGAACTGCGTTACACCTCCTCGGCCAAGTTTCAGCACTGCTTTTCACTTGCCCCTTTGCTATCTGGGTGTGGTTTTGTTGTTGAAATCTCATGTTCTGTGTGTTAACTCTCAACTTTCATAGCTTTCATATGAAGTTAGAATATCAGTCAGAAATGTGTTGGCACCTGTTTTCTATGGGTGGAAAGGAAAACGAACCAGGCTATGCTGAAATTGTTTGCTGTCTGCAATTTTAAGTACTTGGAGAATCTGCAGTCTTTGGTTTTAGATGGCTCCAAGAGCTTGGTGAATTTGTAAATTGTGGGTTTGTTGTTGGTTTGTGGTTTGGTTTTTTGTTGTTTTTTGTTTGGTTAGTTTTGGTTTTTGTTGTGTTTTTTGTTTGGTTTGCTTCTGGTTTTGTTTGTTTTTTTTTTGTCAAAGTAGAGATGATTGTCTTGACTATAGGGCTACGAAACAGGAAGATGAAAGAACTGAAACTCTTGTCTTTCTTTCTCCCTGCACTTCTTGTCCTCTACCTCCTCAACTGATTATATTATAGGAAAAAAATCCTCTCCATGTGAATTGTCCCTTTAAAAATGCATCATTAGAATTCTGAACTAACATTTTATAATGAGTTTTCATTGCATTGTTGCTTAGCATTGGCCACAGATGCCCCAAATGGTTGAGTTTTTATTTTCATTCCTTGAATCCACCCCTCACTATGATTTTTATCTGAAATAAAAATGGATAGTGTTATGGAAATGATTCAAAACAGATCAACAGTCTGATGAAAATAGAGTTGAAGTTTATTGCCTTGAAAATTTAATTAAATTGGACCTGTGTTTTTATAAAAAGGCTTTTACTGTGAACTCTGTTCACTTTAATTACTTTTGAATGTTCTTTTTTCTTTTTTTCTCTTCAAAGCTACAACATGTAGCAAGTGGTTGCCCATGTGCTGAGTTAGCACTTGTGGTATTTAAGAAAAAAAAACCCCAGCATTGCTACTGTTTTACTTTAGTATGCTTCAGAAGCAATTAAATCTTTTAGGGGAGTGGTAGGTGGACAGCTGGGGGTATGAATTTCTTTGGCTGGCCTGGAGGCGAGCTAGTTACTGACATCCTGAGTTACACTATTGCTAAACTGAAAGCTAGGCAGCCTTTTTATGAGCAAAGTTTAAAATGAATTTTGAATGTGAAAGAGTCATAATCTAAAAAACCACCTCCTTCTCCCAGTTTTTTAATTCTTAAAAAAGATAACATATGTTTATACCTTCTTTCCCTGGTTTGAATTAATGTATCTCTATTTTTCTCAAGAATTTTGGTAGCTAACTTCTATTATGGGAAGATCTGTTGCACAGCTGATTGCTGTCTCTGCTTAAAGCTTCTTTTAAAAAAACAAAACCAACAACAAAACAAGAACAAACACCCACAAAAAACCCAACCAAAAAACCAAAACCAAACCAAACCCAAAAAACCAAACCACAAAACAAGAAAACCATCAAACAAACCCTGGCAGCATGCTATTTCAGTGTGGTTACTGAATGTCTTGGTGGTACTGCTTGAATGGCTTATGTATCTCAGTGGTAGTGAAACTAGTAACATTCTAATAGAACTAATTAGTTAATAGCTAGGAATTCAAAAACTGTCTCAGATGTACTTGGCAATACTGCTTAGTAATAGTATTAAATTACATACCAGTGGCTGTACAGTCACCACAAAAGCTGAAAATACATATGTAGGTAGTTAAGGTGCATGTCTGTATGATGTAGTTTTTTATGCTGCTTTATAATTTAAAATACCACATGCTGGTGAAGAGAAAAACATTTTCCTTATGTATTTTCAGATCATGATCAGAAGCATTTTCTTATTTTTGGATCGTACATATGTACTTCAGAATTCAATGCTTCCTTCTATATGGTAGGTATCCATGTAAGTATTCCTCGAGTCTTTAGAGTTTGAACATGCTATTGTAACTGCAAAGGTTGAAAATAAATTTCTCATGTTATAGTTGATCTGTGTCATAGGTCTCTAAAATTGCCTGTTAATTTATGGAAATACATGTGTTAGTGTATGCATGTGTCATTTCCCCAGGAATATTCACTGTAAAGTGAGGGTAAAAGAAGAAAAATGTGTGAGAACATAGACTTAAAAGTCAAGGTATCTCTACTGCTGTCATTGTCACAGCCTGGCTGTGTAGGAAACTTCCTTGGGGTGCTGCCTCTGTGCTTTAGTGCTGGCCCAGCATTACTTTGTGCTCTTGATTTTGACAAAATTCAACAACCATCTCCTTGCCCTGTTTGTTTTGTTGTTTTTTTTTTTAATAAGTCAGATACACTGACAAGGTGCAGATCATCTTTCCAGCACGGGCCTCTTGAGAGCCGAGACCTGTGTTTTGGAGCACTGGGATGCCTCTGCTGTACTTTCAGCACACCATGGTCACACCTTGGGGCATTCTAGTTTTTAAGCATCTTTCCTGAGGACCATTTGATATCATTGCCCAAGAAAACAAACCCAGGCTTTGATGAAAAATTCTGGTATCTTTACTCCATCTAAAGAAAAAAAAAGTAAAGTACTGATATTAAAGCACACCTTCTTCCTGCCTGGCCAGTTTCTGTGTTCTCAGGAGTTCCTCAGGCTGTCTGAGGAACCTAGCATCCTTCTCCCACCTCTCACTTGTCCTGTGGACATTTGTCTTCCCAACCTCTGCAGTTTTTTTTCCTCCAATTGGTGTGTTAGGCTTCCTTCTACTAAACGTTGTTGAAGACATCCATTCATACTTTGTGTCATCTTTTCCTTGTACTGGGAAAATTCCCTTTATTGAAATCCTGATGCATGTGAAGAAGTTGGAGATAACACGTTTTATCTGAGACTCCCCTGTTTTCCTTGGCTAAGCTAATGTTTAATAATTTGCTGCTTCCTGGCATAGAGAAACCATTCTTCATCTTAGAATGAAACAGGACTGTGAGACAGGTGATGATAAGGTCCTAAACATACAGATAATTCATGCTTTTGAACAAAACTTAGAAATCACACATAGATTGACTGATCCAGAGAATCTTATGTTAAGTTATATGCTAATATTTTAAATTATTTTTATAATAGTGGGATTTTTTTTTAATAAATAGAGAATGATATAGTGTATTATGTGAAATATGGACAGGCTGGTCACAGTTCTCAGCTGAAGTGTATGTGTCTGGTACCATGCAGCCTGGTATTTTTATGATCATTCTTGTTACAGTTTTCTCAGTGGACAGTGTCAAAAAGAATATACACTTCATTAATATATTATGTTTCCGTGTAATATACATGCCCTATATATTTTTTATATGTACTTCTTTTTCTCAAACTGAGATATGGATTTTTGTAAAGAACTGACAGTGTGATTTAGTAATTTTCAATGTTCACACAGGGATATGGGGCTAGAGTTATTTAGAAATCATGTCATTAGTGACAAGCAAGTTCAAAACAAGACTATTGATGGAATCCTGCTGCTGATTGAACGAGAACGAAATGGTGAAGCTGTGGACAGAAGTTTGCTGCGGAGTTTGTTGAGCATGCTGTCTGATCTTCAGGTGAGTACAGCAAACTTTACTACCAACAGCTATGTTTAGAAAAAGTTTGGATTTTTCTAATTTGTGTGTTGTACAGAAATAGTTTTATTCTTCTAGTAAATGTGCTTCAGTATCTAGCTACTAGATTAATAAGATTGCCTTTTCTTTACCCAATGAGCAAACTTTTATTCTCTGCTTTTAAATGAGACTCTTTTACTTCTAAGGAAAACAGGCAATGGCCTCCAGACTAGTAAATAACAGATCTGCAAGTCTTTTAGTATATGCAATATTTTGTTTGTCTTAATCACTTGTTTCCTAATCCTAGTGCAAATTAAATGTAGGAACACAAAAAGACCACCTCTGTCACTGTAAAAAGGCGGCACTTTTTGGAGTCCAGATCATGGGTCTGTATCACAAAAACATCAACTGTATTGGCAACTTCTTAGTAAGGGTGCCAAGGACAGAATGGGACACAAAGTTAAGGCCAAGTTTTTCAAATAGATAAAGTCACCCTGTAACTTACTGCAACTTCACATTAGCATAGATGATACTAAGTAACCAGACTAAAAATGCTGTGCTTCTGGCTTTGGCATAGTTTGCCATCTAGTCGACTTTGCAGCCTTGTGGGATGTGCAATAAAACTTAGTAACTGCCTTTCATTCTTAAAAGATGTTGAGGTTGCTCCGTTGTCTATTGGTGTACAGTGTTATGGAACTGGCTGAAGGCTCAGAAAAGAGTTCCAAGAGAAAGACTGCATAAAATAATCTTTTTTGGTCAGGCAGCTTATCTGCTTTTCTGCCTTTCATGCTAACCCTCCTGACTTTCATCTGTAACTGTCTCTAGTGTACCAGAAAAATTAGTAACTGATTATTCTGTACAAGAGAGAAGGAAAATTTCTGTCAGTGATTTTTCAGATCATATAGCCTGGAGGTGCTCACCTGATTTGTGTGCTTTTTCCCACTTTCTTTCCCCCCCTGTTTTTTACCGGGTTCTCTAACTGCATCAGCTTTTTCTAGGTGTTGACTTTTTAACATTTATTATTTTCTACCAAAGTACTCTTCTAACTAAAGATAAACATTTCCCTTAGTCGGGTCCTTCTTACAGATTGCACTAAGCCTGTATTCTCCTTCACTGGCTTGAAAGTGTAGGTTTCTTTTTTTCACTAGGGAAGCAAACCTAATCTAATCTATTCTTTTATAATATATGTCATTTCATTGAGATAGAGATGCACTCAAAGTCCTGTAATTATACACCAGGATCTCAACTTCTTCCTCTTTCAACAGAAGTTAGCTTCTGGAAGAAAGATTAATTAAGCAAATCTTAAATTTAATTTGAAAAAACAATTAATCTCCTACTCATTGCTGATTTATAGGCAGTTTATGCAGCTGCTGAAAGTTGATTTCTCCTTGCCTAAACCCTATTCTACAGCCGTGGGCTATGGTAAAACTTTACACGTTTTATGCAGAAAATAGTTCCATATGCTGTTATGTTGATGTTTTTTCTGATTATGCAGAAGGGAAGGAAGAAATCTAGTATTTGGTTCTGTTGAACAGGGAGCTAGTGTAAAGAGAAGGCTGAAGCAATGAGTTGATGTCTGTTTGTGATGCTGGATTAGTGTACTATTATGCTCCGAATGCTTGTCAAGCCAGAGATTTCATCATTAAGTTTGTATTGAAAAAAAAATAAAAATCAGGCGTTTAAAAGTCTTTACAAGAAAAAAATGGCCAGAATGTAGTAAGGTTAACAGCTCTGCTGTATGTTTTGAAAGAAATATTTTATTCTATTCTTCCACCACAGTCAAGGAATCTTTCATTTTTCTTGTCACTAACTGTCCCTCTGTTTACGTGTTGTTCCCTATCTACCTTCTTCAGACTGTTTTAACTGTTTTACATAATTGTCCTTTCTAACTTATCTCCCTTCTAGACTAAGCTGTTAACCATTATGCAGAAATTTTTGTCTGTGTTTGTTGGTGGTGCCCTTTTATTACACACCTTATGACTTCCCTGGAGAAAGAGTTCACCTTATATAGTTTTTTTCCTGAGCCACTGAGATAAACCTGGAAGATCTGAAGATGAATTACCGAGTGTATTATTATTTTACTGATTGGAATTACCTGGTTTGTGTCTATGTTTCACTACTTGGAAATATTTAATCTTTTTTTTTTACCACAGAAATATCAGTGGGAGGCTTGAGCTCAGGAGGCTCAGGTGTCATTGCTGTGCTGTGAAGTTGGGTACTGGTGTTGGGCTCTGTGCCTTAAGCAGAAGTCTGTCGATTTAGCAAATTTGAGTGCTGATGATTGAAACAGCTATTGCTGCACTGAGAAGTCAGCTCTGATCTCAGTCTATCTGAAACCTAAGTCTTTCTAAAAGTGGTCAGAGAACTTCTGTGTTAATGTAACGTTATTCTGACACTTGTTATAATTGTGCCTTCTTGACATTCTACTTGTCCTCTATGCCTGACAGACAAAAATGTGTAACTAAATTAATTTCTTGGGTAGGTTTACAAGGAATCATTTGAACAGAGGTTTCTGGAAGAGACAAACTGTTTATATGCTGCAGAAGGCCAAAGATTAATGCAAGAAAGAGAGGTAGGTGCATGCTTTTATGTTAGTTTTATTTGCTAAGGGATTACGCAAGAACTTCTGATAGTGCCATGGTGTATTAATGTTCAGTACATTTTACTGGTACCCAGATACACAGATACACATTCAAGCGTTTTGATGTGAACTACAGAATTGTTTCAAAGGGAAGAGCAGCCTCCAGATTACCTTGGTGCTTGAAATATGTAATTAAGAAACCCAGTGACATCTTGTGTAGCTAAAGTCACACTAACAGAAATTAATTTCCACATAAAGCTTAAAGGTGTGCCATCAATATTACTCATGCCCAAGAGCTGTAAAATATCCACTGGCATCATTTTACTGTGTGGTTAATACCTAAATAAATTGTTTACTTATTTACTATTTTGGTGGTTTGCTTCTTTTCCTTATTAGTCCAATATACTTAAGATGTTTTTGTTTTCTGTCCTCTTGAGATAAAATTATCCTCTGCAGTGGGCAGCCTGCAGATGTGGTTATCTCTGAAAATGTCTGTGTTTCTTCGTGGTCTAAACCACAGCAGACTATCTTTATTAATTCCATTTTACCAGAGAGTCATTACAAACATGCTGAAAATGCCTGTTTCCATTGCACTGGGGTGAATCCTTGTGTCTGATCCTGCTCCATTCACCGCATTCCTCGGCGTTCCCCTGGGGACTGAGGTGAAATGCTTTGACATAGATTTTGAGACTGAGTCCTACTTTTATATACCTGATGGGAAGCTGTGGAAAAACACAAAAGGAGTAAGGCCATAAATACATATACATAGATAGACATATGCACATAATGCATATGGATATATGCATCTACATACATATGTACATGCATGTGTATGTGTGTACTTACACATACATATATGCACATATGCATAACTATTTTGATCATTTGAAGCCTGAGTTTTTCATACCTGTATCATATATGTTCTAAAGGTGTTAACTGTCCATAAGGACAGGTACTCCACTGGAGGAGCTACCATCGAGCTCATAGGACTGTATGGTTCACACCAACTGAAAATCTGCTCTGTGATACTTCAAGGGGTAGCTTTTCTCAGAAGGGTTTGAAGAAAAAAAAAAGTAAATTCATCTAAAAAATTATCAGGGTTCTGTTTTACTCTTTCTGTCAGGTGTGTTTATAATACTTCTAATATGAAGTAACATTGATTAATGAAGATACAGATTATGTAGTGCATAATAACATTCTGGTGGCATAGTCCTTTCCAATTTGTATTCTCTTTACATTTGTAGTTTAAAATAATTGTCATGGAATAAGACTATCTGCCTTTCATACCTTTGTAGTTGAACTTGACATTCTTTTGTCTTACTAGGTCCCAGAATATCTTCACCATGTTAATAAACGTTTGGAAGAAGAAGGCGACAGAGTAATAACATATTTAGACCATAGCACACAGTGAGTAAAATTTTGTTATTCTTATCATAAGTCAAGCATACTTCATAAAACAGTGTGATTATCTATGGCTGTAGAGTCACAGATCTGCATCATCTCATTTCTGCATCATCCTACAGATATTCTCTTGTTGGCAGCACTTGTGATACAGCTTGGGCTTTTTCAGACTTTATTTTTATCAAAGCTGATTTCTTTAAAAATTTGAAATTTGTCCAGAAAGATTAATCTGTATACTAAAGTTAACAAAACATTATACAATAACTCAAATTTGCATTATCAAAGTAGCAGCTGATGTTAGCCATTCATGTACTGATAACAACAGTAACTGCAAATCCCTTGAGGGGAAAGAAAGACTCATTAGGAAAAAAGAAAAGGTTAAATTAGGGCATAGGATAGAGAGGACATGGCTCATCAGCAATCCAGGTTGTGAACTTAACCACAGTAGATCAGCTTTGGGGCAGCTGCTGCCAATGTATTGTGCAAGGTAGCTTGCACTTTTTTCATTCATGTTTTGAGTAATAGTGTGTATTTTGCTGAGCTAAGAACATGCGTTCAGGAAGTACTGCAGAGGCACTGACATGCTATAAATTCCTATATAACTTGTCCTGCATTAAGTGGTTTAATTAATTTTTTTATTAAAGAACATTTCATTTTATTTTTTTTAGTTTTCTGGATGATGTGTTGGCATTTCATTGGGTGTTAAAAGGGTAACAGAATAAAAATTATCTGTTTAACTTATTGTTTTCTTCAGACGTTTTTTATATATGTGCTCACACACACATGAAAAGAGTGTCATGGTACATACCTGAACTTGAGTCTTCTTCCTGTAAATGCTGATTGCAGGATGACTCACTTTTTCTGGCAAAATAACTCACATTAAAATATGGAACTATTTCTATGTATAAAATTAAAGCATATATATATATATATATGTGTATTTACTGTTTCAGTTAAAAATAGGTCGATATCATTATATTTCTAGTCTAGATATACATCAAGTCCTTGCTTTGGGTCTTGTCCTTAGGTAAAGGCTTAGAAACCTACTTTTTGAAGGCTTTGTACTAATTTCCTTTCTTTACATTAAGAAATAGCAGTTCTTAAAATTATTGCCTTTGAGTTGTCCTCCAGTCAGTCTCTTTGGGTGTGCATGAAAAGAGCAGAAAGGATGTTAAATTTAGTTAGTAGGTTTGATCTTGAGATGGAAATGATACTTCCAGGACAAAACTGTCATGGGAAACACCATTCAAAATACTTCAGATTTGTGCAACACACGGAGAGTGTGTTGCTGCAGCACACAGAGGGATTTATTCAGCCCATCAGTACATGCCTTTCTGGACAGCTGACCAGAATAAGCATACCTCCTGGCTGGTTGAGGCTGTACAGAAGGTACCTTCAGGCTCATTCATTAGCTAGCAGTCAAGATAAATACTCTTTCTGCCTGCTTCTTAGGAAATAGTGTTCTGCCCCTCAGGCTCAAGCAGAGGAAATTTCCTTTCATCCCCTGTAGGCATAATAGCTCTATTTCATACAACCTTGACTCCATCTATTGTTGGAGACAGCAGCTGTAGATAGCAGTAGTTGGAAACTTCAAGGAATATGGAAGTGACCATTAAAACGACTGTCTGTGTTAAGGCCAAGAGTCTAACTGGTGTTTCATGTTCACTTACAACCACTGAAGGTTAAGAATAGAGTAAGCATATGTGATGCCCCGACGCTCTCCTAGTATCTGCCTGTTTTCAGCTCAGGGTGTTTTCTGAGCCTGGTGTGGTTTGTTTGTTTGGATCTCTTTCAAATACTTGCACTGCCTCTCTAGGATTCACATAAGCTTTTCCACCTGTGCCAGCCTTTGGCAGAGTGTTCCACTGGTGCACTAGCCATTACACGATAAATTGCCTCCTTTTGTTTAGGTCTGGTTCCCAGTACCATCACTGATGACTCCAGTTAGTATCCCTGCTAAGTCATCTCTTTTCCAGAAAGAAGAGTCATCACATGTGCCGTTGTTTCTCTTCTAGCTGCTGCTGCATATTTTGATCATCCCTGTTCCCTTCTCTGAGCCTTTCCAAATTCTAATTTAATCTTTTTGAGATGAAGGGGCTAAAACTGTGTGTCATACGAAGGTCAGGCAAGTAACTGATGGGCAGTTTCAGGAAAAGTGGTGTTTTAGCAAAGGTATGGGTGTAATGTGAATGCTGCTATGTGAAAGGCTTCCATCAATCTGTGTCAAACATCTCTCTTCTAGAAAATCTAAATTAAGGGTCTGAGAACCAGTTTTGTAAAATTTAACTCAGAAAGAAATGTTTGGTCTTTTGTTGAAGCCTTAGAAGTTTTTAAACATTGAAATTAATTATCTCTTTGCACTTCAGGCATTTCCTTCTTCTTTTAGGCTATAAAAGATGTAAAGGAAAACTTTCCATTATTTTTCAGTCCTGTCTAAAGTGAATCTATCAAACAAATATTTCATTAATAGTAAAAAGTAGGGAAAATTCAAGGATGAATTTAAATGTTTTGCAAATGTGAGTCCTGTGGTTCTATCTCAGTTTCTGCTTATGTAGATGTGTAACATAATCAGATGAAAAGTCTGAGTTTTGAACATCAGTAGCATGTATTGTGTTGTTATGGGGTTCAAACTCTTGGAGGGTTTTGTTTTGTTGTTTAGTTTGTTTGTTTCCAATAAAATATCAATTTGACTTCTTTCCCAGAATGTTTTTTTTTAATTGATTTTTGCTATCTAAGCTTCCCTCTTCTGCTGTGTAAGAACTTGAGTTTTATTATTCATGTCTGAATATGTTTTTTAATTCCATATATGGTTTATTGTTTTCTTTGATGACTTGTGTCACACATAACATTTTTGTCTTAATTTGTAGCCTCTAAGTAGAAAAATGATGTGTGGGGGTTTTTTTGTTTAGGGTTTGTGTTTGGTTTTTTGTTTTTTTTTTTTGGTGTTATAATGTGAGTTACTCACAAATGACATGACAGGAGGCAATTCCCTTATACTTAATACTTCTAATATGCTTTTCTTGCATTATTTAGGAAACCACTGATTGCTTGTGTGGAGAAGCAGCTACTAGGAGAACACTTATCAGCTATTTTGCAAAAAGGTAATGTTTATAAACTGCTGTAATTTCTGATAAGCAATAGATTTTCATACTCTGTAATAACTGTAAACTCCACAGCTTTTATTATGGAGGTGTATTAACCATGGGAAAAACTTCCACAGATACAAAAAGCCAACCCTATGACTGTTATAGCCACTATAACAAGTAAATTATATTATGTGGAAACAAATATCTAAAATGTAATTCTGTATTGGTAAGGTTGCTGAACTCTTTGAATCTCTTGTGACTTGCAGCAGTTGGCTTAGGTATGAAACCTTTGGAACTGCTTATTTCAAAGAATTTTATAAACTTCTAAATGACAGCTGCAATTACTGTCATAGCTTCTTTTATGTGATAATCACACAGCTCAAGTGCAATTGCTTCACCTATTCTTGTGATTGTGTAGCTCAAGAATCATGAGTTATTGGAACGGATGACATTCCAAGGCAATGAACTTTCACATCCTTTTGTCTGTATCTTACCGTTTGTCTGGTAATTTCAGATAAGAGCTCCAGTCTTCTTAGGAAGTCCTTATTCATTAATGTCTTCAGATCATTATTTCTTTGTTCCTCCTAACTTTTAATCTCCCCTTTTTCACTGAATTTCTGGGTTTGGCCTGTATTCCCTGATCTTTTAATACTTTAAATGATCCTTTTCTTTTCCTGCAGTAGGCATATTCTAGCTTTTAGGTCTTCTAGCAAATTTTCCTTACATCTTTGTTTCCTTTACTGATACAAAACAGATGTCCCTGGTAGCCTGGTATCTTCAGGCTCCATCACATGCATGTTTGTTAATACTTTCAGGTTGTTATATAGACCCCTTTCACTTCTTTCTTCATCCCCTTTAAAGGTAGACATACACTCACAATTTTCTCTAAACTGCTCTAGGAATAGGTTATTTCACTGTTTTCAATACATTTAAAAAATAAGAATGCTTGCTCCATCTTAGCTGTTCTTAAGATTATCATAAACAAAAGGTAAGAATAATTATTTTTGTTGATATATGCCATTGTCTAGATATTGGTGGGTTTTTTCATTGTGAGTATAATAAATTTTTCCAAGGCTGTGTCAGTGCTTTCTAGTAAGTTGTGTGAAGCCTTGTGCCAGAGGACTTTCCTGTATATCTTTTTCATTTGTCAAATATATAACAAATGTTATTTTCACTTACACAGCTTATATGCCAGAGGAAGGATAAAGGTTAACCTTTATAACCTAGGTTATAATAAAGCAGTTAGTGTATTGGTGTCTTTCAATGAATAGCAAGTGATGCTAGGATGTGATGGAATGGGCATTTCTGAATTCCCTGCTCAGTGCCACAGGAACACCAACCACATGTATTCAAGTAATTGTATTCTGTTGTCTTACATTTAAAGTATATCCATTCTTCTGCTATCTCAAAAGTATAGGCAATCTCAAAATATCAGACAAAAATTTACCTGACAACTTGTTTAAATATTGGTTGCCTTTCTGAACACGTAAGTATGTTGTAATATAGTGGAAGTATTTTTAAGATGAAGAATATAGTAGCAAATAGGATAATTCAGTAGCATCTTATCTAATACCCTTTAAAAATTGGAATTACTGAAGTATATTTTATGAAGTAGGACAGTTGTACAGTGTCAGCTACACTGATGTGAATTGTCGACCTGTGTGAAATTGAGCTTTCTGAATTTAAAAAAAGTCATAAACCTTTGATGCTACCTTCCTGTATTATTAAATCATAGAATTGTCAGGGTTGGAAGGGACCTTAAAGATCATCCAGTTCCAACCCCCCTGCCAATGGCAGGGACACCTCCCACTAGAGCAGGTTGCTCAGAGCCCCATTCAGCCTGGTCTTAAAAACTTCCAAGGATGGGGCTTCCACCACTTCTCTGAGCAACCTGTTCCAGTGTCTCACCACCCTCATGGGGAAGAAATTCTTCCTAATGTCTAACCTGAATCGACCTGTCTCTAGCTTTAATCCATTCCTTCTAGTCCTATCACTGCCCGACAGCCTAAAAAGTCCCTCCCCAGCTTTCTTGTAGCCCCCTCCAGATACTGGAAGGCCACAATAAGGTCTCCCTGGAGCCTTCTCTTTTCCACACTGAACAACCACAACTCTCTCTAGTCTGTTCCCACAGGAGATGTGTTCCAGCCCTCTGATCATCCTGGTGGCCCTTCTCTGGAAATCCTCTGTCACCAGCACCAAACAATGTGTATCTGATTACATTGGAACTACAGTCATCATATTCTCAAATGTAAAAATGTGTATGGAGTAATTACATGCTTCATACTATGCCTCAAGCTTCAGTTCTCTATTTGTAACTCCAAAGATTAGTCTCATGTAGGGTGAATCCAGAAAGTTAAAAGTTGTTTGGAAGTAATTTGTAGTTTTATGTGTTATTCCATCCGTATGAGCATAGACAATTCATAGCACAGTCTTAATCTAAAAACATGGCTCACCACCCTCCACAGAAAAAGTCTTGCAAAGTATTTCTCTTTACATTTGGGCAGTTTACTTAGCTTACTGTTCTGTGATGTTCTTTAGATAGTTCTTGATAAAACTGAACCCTTCAAATCAAGCACTCTTCATAAACATTCTGCAAAAGACCTACAGTCAACACCTTGTTTGGAAAGTACTTCAAGTTGAAAAAGTTTTAAAATATTATACCATAAATCATTTCAGTCAGTTTAAAAAGGGGGACATGTTAACCCTGAACATATCACTTGCTTTCAGAAATCTGGTCTTTAAAAGTTCATACTTTGAAAGCACACTGGAGGGTCTTGTCTTTTGATGCATTTCATAGAGATTTTTCTCATCTATTTCTAACTGGTTTTATGCAACTGTATTCAAATTTTCTCTTCCTTCTCCTTCCTTTATTTTTTTTAGGACTTGACAATCTGCTTGATGAAAACAGAATATCAGATTTGGCCCAGACATACCAGCTGTTCAGCCGGGTAAAAGGTGGGCAGCAGATCCTTTTGCAACATTGGAGTGAATACATCAAGGTATTTCAAAGATCTCTTACTAATGTCAAAGTTTATGCTGTTACCATATATTTCTTCTGTCAAAACCAAGAGCAATATGTAGGAGTGTGCATCAAAATTCTGTTTTAAGCAAGTATGGGGAAGGGTATTAATGCTTTGCCCCCAGTAACAGTCACATGATGAGAAACGGCAACACCTAAGTTTTGGGTTTAAATTTCTGCTTGGAAATTGCTTTCCTTAGAGGTTGGAATGTTGCATAAGAAGTTATTTTGTTTTGCTTTGCTTTTAAGTAGAGCCACATGCACATGTGTTTACAGTATAATGGACTGGAGTATATGCTGTGTTTTCCTACCAATACACTCAACTATTTACATATCCACAAAATCAGTGAAACGTCAGGCTGTAGCCAGCTGTACTGCAGGTTAGCAGTGCTACATGTAGCCAACCTTCAGCACTGCTGAAGAATGTTTAACCTATTTGGAACAGAATACTCTTGAAAATAATCTCTCCTCAAAGTCGTATTTAGATGCTTCAGGTTTGCTTTGCTAAACATAACCTGTATATAGTGTGCTGCCCCAGAGAGCCTGCACTCTAGTGCTCTTGCAAGGTGAGAGCAGGAAAACTTCACAGAAGATATTTCTCTCTGGTGTTGATAATTCCTGGTGTGGTGGTTCTCCCCTGAATCACCCATGTGCTCATCAATCTTCAGGATAAAGTGCACAACAACAGTTCATTTCAGAGGTGTCTTTCCTGCACACCTATGTCTGGAGTTTGGCCTGGTCCACCAGCGTGCAGCCCATGGGAGTGGGACGTAGTCACCTCTCTGCCTCCCCAGAACCAAAATGGAATTGCTCTGCAGGCTGTTTTTCCAGTGTCACCATGTGCAGCCCATGGATCCAGAGGCAGCTCTGCCAGCTGAACAGCTTGCTGTGGCTGAGAAGGAACATCTTCCTCCCTCCCACTAACCCTTGTGCTGCCTGCCACTCCATAGACTCTTGTCATGTTTTAACACAGTACCTAGGCGAGGTCAGTTTTATGCCAGGTTTAGCGAGCTAAAGAGTCTCACAGAAAAGTCTATGTGTTGTCCCAAGGAAAAGAGGAGTTTGGGACAGGTAGGAATATAAGGGAAGGTGAACTATAACCTCTCCTTTTACAGCAGCAAGTTGTTGGCTGGTCATATCTTATGTCTCACAGAATCAGACCTTTTATGAGTTTGTATTTAAAAATTTTTTTAACAGACTCAGAAAGCTAGAAACAATTTTCTATAGTGTCAGTAAATCTCTTGCTTTCAAACATTCTGTACTGCAGAATTCACTAAAGTGAGGCTTTTTTATCTTGTGAGCCAGTGTAAGAAAAAGCACAGAAAGTGTGCCAAGTTACTGGGGCAAAGGGGTGTACTGCACTCAGCTTTTTATGATTTCAGAGGTGCCACTTAGCTTTCTGTATCTCAGTTTGCTGTTTGCAGAATGGGGGCAATTCCCTGCAATTTATGAACATAACTGACAGAGACTGTGAGACATCCAAATGCTGTGGTAACGAAGGGCCAGTTGTGCTGACTGTAAGATACCATGGACTAGATGCTGTTCAGGGGTCCTTTCCAACCCAAACCATTCTGTGATTCTGTGATACATATATTGAATCTAAGGACCTTGGGCAGCTCTGTACTCTCAAATGAGTATTTCAGTGAAAGATTGCAGTGGATAACTAGATAATGAGGTGAAAATTCTGAGGTATGGGAGGGATTTCCCCATCTCTCTTTGCTGTTGTGGCTAGCATACTTCAGTTGATAAAAATATACCCATTGAATACTGTTTTGCTGTTACTGTGCAGACATTCCTCTTTCTTACCTAGGGAAACTGGTCATTCTAGGTTGCTGACCTGCGTTACTAAGTGATTGTAGATTGTCTGACATGTTAAAATCCTCCTTTACAGGGTATTTTGATTCACTAGACAAATGGTATTGTACCTCTAACTTTAAGATAATAAATGTAGGAACAAGAAAAGAAAATCAAGTCTGTGGCTGCTTCCTGTGAATGGGAAAGTTTTGTTTTATTGCAAGCCAGCTAGGTTTTCTTGCTTTTTTGCTTTTTTAGCCTTTGCTGAAAGAGAAATCTCAGAGTGATGAGCAGCGGTTGAAATTTTTGCCAACTGTTCCATCAATAGAGCTCTCTAGTGGACTTAAGAAAAGCAGTGCAAAGTTCTTAATTACACTTAACATTTCTGAGGCAGTTTCCATATGATTTCTTTCACATGGATCATATAGTTCTGTATCTAACTGTAAACTTGCACATCATACGGTCATGTCTGCTGTGTCGGTTTTGGGTTTTTTTTAGCTTTTGTCTTAAATGTGTATAATCTTTAAATCAAACCCTAATGTTTGAAATCCATTAATGTGTGTCTGGGTTTTTATTTTAAATTTCAATGCATCTCATTTTCTTGAAAACTTGAAGTCACATAAGTAGCTCTGTTAAAATTATTCTTTCTAATGATAAATTTTATAAGGGTAAATGTGTCTGTTGGGGGAGATAGGTAGCACTCTAAAGTATTTTATTATCAAAAGTGTTTGTTTTACAGAACTTTGGGACAACAATAGTGGTTAATCCTGAAAAAGACAAGGATATGGTGCAAGAGCTACTAGATTTTAAGGATAAAGTGGACCATATCATAGAAGTGTGCTTTCAGAAAAATGAAAAATTTATAAACTTGATGAAGGAGTCCTTTGAAACATTTATCAACAAGAGACCAAATAAGCCTGCAGAATTGATAGGTACACAAACGTTTTTCTGTAAAATATTTCAAAAATCTATAGAAAGCATGATAAGATAATGCTGCTGAGTGTGCTAGTGCAGTAGTGATGCAGTATGCATTCTGCTTTAGGAGTCTCATTTTGGGGAGAGGAGGCAAAAGTTAACCTGGGAGCGCTGCGGGTTCGAAAAGCTTGGGTGCTGTTAGGTGTGCGCGCGGCGTCCTGAGGCAGCATGCCAGCTTCTGCCCTCCCTGCGCTCTGCTTCTTGCACGGTGCCTGGTGCTAACAGCTGCTCACAGAGAGTACTGCCCATGCTGACAGTGGAGTAAATGATTAGAATGGCTAGGGAGAAGAGTAGCTGTGGCAAAACCCAGGAAACTGGTTTTAGTTGTGGCAGTAGAGGAGTAATTTGGATGTTAGGGATCTCTCAGAAAGGACTAAAGTACAGCCCATCTATCTGCCTTGAAGGTTGTAGTTGGGAGAACAATTTTAAAGCCTTCAGATGCAAGGGATTTCAATAGAGAAAAAAAAATTGTTACCTTGAAGTGGGAACTAGTGCTCGTCAGGGGATCAAATAATAAAAACATCTTAAAAGCACTATTACTGGGTTTATCCCTGATCTGGCAAAAGCTGTTCTGACTGTTTTGCCTGCAGCAAAACTGGAGCTGTAGCATTTTACACCAAGAGAGGATCCCGCTCCTTGGTTCTTTGGTCTTCCTGTGTACATTCTTTTGCCTTTATTCAACTTATTTTGTGGCTTCCTTCTAAACCAGCTTTATGCAGGGGAAATTACACAACCTAGCGATGCAGGTTAAAGCCATGAGACAGGCTGCTGTCATTTATGGATTGTGGTGTTTCAGCTCCTGCAAAGGTTTCCTTCTTATGCAGAAGGTTGTATAAGGATACTAATGTGGCTTAATAAATACTTAGCTAAACTCATGGCTTAACCTTATTTCTGGCATTCTGAAGCAACTAACTTGAAAGCATTGCTTCTGGTTAAATATTGGTATCCTTCTACCAAGGAGCATGAGGGACATGGTAGTGGTCAATAAAAATATAGCCCTCTTTGTCTTGTTTGTTTCTGTTTCTCATAAAATACATTCATATACATTGCACACTTCCCAAACATTGTCTTTCAACGAGTAATGTGCTTGATATGACTATAACACAAAATGTGGTAATTTCTAATGCATTAATTTTAATGAGTGTACTGTATTTAATTTAATTTTTTTGGACAGTTCTTTTTTGTGATATTTTTTCCATGATGGCAGTAGTACGCTGGGGCTCTATTATTGCACTGAACATAGGGATGGAAAAAGGGAAAATAGAAAATTTAACAGTTATCCTATATTTTAACATACAGTCATATTTACATACAGTAATATTTCAAGTGGGAGACAAGTTAGTTACTTTAGATTCTTTTTTTAAAAGCTGTTAAACTGTTTTATTTATTTCTAGCAAAATATGTGGATTCCAAGTTAAGAGCGGGTAATAAAGAAGCAACTGATGAAGAGCTGGAAAGAATCCTTGACAAAATCATGATCATATTCAGATTCATTCATGGTAAGAAATAGTGCTTCACCATTGATACAATTTAAGCTGTTTTCCTTGCTGCTAGCAGAGATGCATGCCTCTGAATGCAAGAGATCTTTTTTTAGCATGAGTTTCTGCTCCACTCGGTCTTACATTCAGGTTGCCTTACATCTGAAGGAGCACTATAAATACACCAGGGAGGACAATCTTATTCTATGGAGATTGACAAATTACAGACCTTTTGCAGTCTGCAAACAAAGACCTAAGAGTCAGAGCTGTTGGCAGAAGTTATTTCACAGAAATTAACCATATCTGTAACCACAACCTCTCCTCTAATAACAGAGAACAGAAGGGTCAATACAGATTTTCTTTTCCCTGCCCACCTCAGTATGTCATAGCTGCAAAGTACATGAAAACCCAGCAACTTACATTTTCTCACACGACTGAGAATGAACAGAGAAGGAGACTCAAATTAAAATGTTATTGCTGTGTTTTACTGCCTTTGAAATTCACTTCCCTTATTTATGTCCCTATCTGAGCAAAACCCTTGAGTATGTTGGAAGAATTTGTTTTTGCTAGGATTGGCTATTGGAAAAAACAGATGTGGTTGAGTCCAATAGAGATGCATGGTCAATGTTTTGAGGGGAATGAGAGGTGTATCCTGGGCTGGGGTGGAATACACAGGAACTACCCAATTCTGTGCTAGTTTCTTCTGAGGTCTGTGGGCTGCTTTCCTCATGAAAATCAAACTCAATGAGCAAGGTAGTGGGAAAGCAGACAAGCAATCAGTCATAAAGTAGTATCATTTGCGTTGTGATTTTTGACAAATGCAAAGGGTATTGGATGAAGATGGTGAATGAAAACAGTTTGTCAGCCTATGAGGTTAGTTTCTGTTAATCTGAAAATGTGACCAACTTTTTCTCTTAATATTTTTTTGCACTGTGCTAAAGGTGTAAATTTATTTTGAGCTACCTAGTGCATAAGAGTCCTTTTAAGAGCAGATGTTAATTAGTAGTTAGTTTCTGGTCATTGGACTTTTCGATGCTGCTTCATGGAACAGCAGTTCACCAGAGGGCAGGAGGGGAAAGAAGAGTATCAGAGGAATTAGGAGGTGCTACTGTAGGCAGCACAGATATAGTATCTTGGGCTATGGTGAATTTCTTCTCTTTAAAAGTGAATCAACTCGCTGATACCTTTGCACAATCCCTAGAAAAGATTTGTGGAAGTCTAGTTTAAGATGTGGAAGTCTGTGGGTGTCTGTATGACTTCTTTATTTCAAACAGCGATTGGCAACCCGAGTGAGAAGAGTTGTGTCAAATTTTATTCACCTTAGGCTTTTAAAGGATATTTGGATATTTCTTTAATACATAGGAACTTTTTTTAAAATATTAATAAACCAAACCACTGGAGGGAGAATGTTCTTCTGGACCCCAGAAAAATTTCATGTGATTTGCAGCTGATCCCATGGGAAGTACAAGGTAGCCCATGTTCGGGGGGGGGGGGAAGAAACAAAAATTTTGCAGAGTATGTTAAGGGAATAATTAAAATCTAAACAGAACAAGTTGCCTATATGCTTTTCTTCACTGTTGTGTAGTGAATATTGTTCTGCTGATCAACATGTCATGAGAAAGGCTTGTGTCACAGATCTGAAGAGCAGTGATGCAAATAAAATGTATTTCAGTTGTATTTTATTTTTGCTTCAATTTCTATACAGGTAAAGATGTGTTTGAGGCGTTTTATAAGAAGGACTTGGCCAAAAGACTGCTGGTTGGAAAAAGTGCATCTGTAGATGCTGAGAAGTCCATGCTGTCAAAACTTAAACATGGTAGGGGGCTTCAGATGTGTTAGATTTTTATTACTTTTTGGAATGTGACATGAAATCCTTATTTTCTCATGCTTTAAGGAGTGACAAGCCAGATTTTAAGTAACATCTGAGCACACCACAGTTTTCATCGTGCTCAGTGAGAACTATTGGGCTGACCTCTTAGATATGTGATTGGTTCATTTTATGTACCAACAGAGAAGCAAAATCTTTAAAACATGCACCTGTTTGTTGGTGCTCTGTAACCTGGTGAATCTGGCTCAGCTGTCTCAAGTTAAACTTTTATTCCTTGTTCTGTGCTTCTTTGTAATTGTGGGATCTTTGCTTTAATTCATGTGACAGAATGTGGTGCTGCTTTTACCAGCAAACTGGAAGGCATGTTCAAGGACATGGAGCTGTCAAAAGATGTCATGGTTCAGTTTAAGCAGGTACATTTAGCTTCTGTTTGTGTATTAAATTTTCAGGGAAGCACTTAATGGTGTTACACCCTGTATTAAGCTAAAATTAAACAAAATAGCTTTTGAGTGGGTCCTGGTCATAGTAACAGAGTCTACTTATAGTTCTAGATATAGAACAGAATTTATTTATTGAGATCTTATTCTATAATTTTATTTAATCCCCTTTAAAGTAAATTACAGTCTAAATACTACATAGTAATTCAGCTGTCTGACAGCCTTTAAATTCTGTACCCTTTCATTCTGGAAACTGTTGCTGCTCTGGTGAATTCTTTGTGAATGACCCACACCAGAGAAACTTACTGAAGGTTGCTAAGTGTACATGTCTATCTGATCCTCAAAGCTTCCAACCTGTTGGTGACTGAAGGAATGTTTGGAGAAAATACTGTATATGTTCACCCCGTTGTTGCACTTCTCAATGGGTACCTGTTTTGAGGATTTACTGAACTTGCAGGTAGAGACCTGACCAAGACCTGCTCCTGTCATAAAATGCTGTAGTGACTTGTCCATCCCAGACTTTGCAGCCTGGCTTGACTGAAGCTGTGTTCAAATTATATGAAAATGTTTTGTCTAACAGATGTGGAAGTCCCAAGGGATCCTTTTGATCTTCTAGTTCTTACACTGGCTTCTCATGGAAAGTTTCTTTTGCTTTATTTGCATGTGATTGAAGTTCCTTTGACCTTAGTACCCTGTAAAGACCTGGTCTAGGATACTTCTTTTCATTTTACTTCCAACCATTTGCTCTGTTTTGAAATTGGAGAGAGGGACATTAAATAGTCATTCAGAATCCTGGTAGAGCATGTCTAACCAAGGATGTGACCTGCAGAAAATTTTCATTACTATACTAATTTTAAATTTCTAATGTAAGTCTACCTAGTTTCTAATTTAGCATGCAAACAGTATATGATTTTTGTCTCTTGTATTTTAGTATATGCAGAACCAAAGTGACCCAGGAAATATAGACCTGACAGTAAACATATTAACCATGGGATATTGGCCAACTTATACACCTATGGAAGTCCACTTAAATTCAGAGGTTAGTGTTTGAATTCTTCTAAATGCACTTTAAAGAGTGGAATCATAATCACTGTCATAAGGTGAACTAATGCCCTTCATTTAATGTTCTTCTGCTAGATATTTAAGGGGTTTATCTCATTTTAAAGATTACAAAATTGCAAACAATGAAATGTAGTGGATAGAGTCCACTGGTTTTGGACAATTGTTTCACTTAGTATGTTTGGGGGTTTTTTTACCTTTTTAATAATAATAACAATAATAAAAAATTAATATTAAAATAAAATTGGTGTCCTATTTAATGTTGCAATCAAGCACTTAAAAGTTTAAAACTGGATGGTTCACTTTAATGTAGTCAGTCTAACTACAGTGGTTAGACATTTTGATCTAACCAATAATTATGTAACTGCACATTCTTTTTTTTCTATAAGACAATCTCTTATTCTCTATACCTTACAGTGTGTCACACAAAGGTAGCCCCTGTATCTAAATGGCATTTGCCTGAAAAAAACATTGCTTCCAAGTTAAGATTTTTGCAAAGCTTACATCAGTAGCAATTTAATTTGAAATATGTATTTGAAGTGCTATTCCCTTCAATACTTTGCTTGATCTGAAATGTGGGAAGCACTTCAGAGGCCCGAGGTGGTAGTAGGATTCCTGTTCATTTCAGAAGTAGAAGCTTTTGTGCTCTAGCTTCTGTGGCATCATTTCTGCCATAGCAGACTACTCCTAAAGGATCCATCCTGAGCACCATGTCTTGAAAATGGAGGGATATTTGTAAGTAAAATGGTAAAAAATACTAGAATCAGACCTGAGTCCGCATAGGACGAACTAAGTTGAGAACTTGGGAGTATATACTAATAGTCAGTGTATAGGTGTGAGATGTATGCTTTTTGTCTGGTGACTTCCTGATTAGACTCAAAGTCCAGGACAAAACTGTATTTATTTTTGAGGTTTAAAACTTTTTTGGTTTTTTCTTTGGGGGTTGGGGGGGGAGTATTTTACTTTTATTTAAACAAACAAAAAAACTCCAAAATGAACAAAAAAAAAAAAAATCCACAACAGAAACTCAATCAACCAACCAAAAAAAAAAAAGAAGAGAGAGAGAAATTAAAAGCTATTTTTGAGTTGAGACTTTCTTTTGTGCTTAATAGTACCAGTGTACTTGAGAGTGGGATGGTGCTCTTTGGATTTAGTTTTTCACACAAAAACACTTACTATGAAACATCGTTGAGGAGAATAAAGAAATTACTTATGTGGAATCATCTGGCATCCCTGCATGGGTATAATGCTAATTTTTTTTCTTTTTCCTTCTTGCTTTACAGATGATAAAGCTTCAAGAGGTATTTAAAACCTTTTACCTGGGAAAACACAGTGGTCGGAAGCTTCAGTGGCAGACCACTTTAGGGCACGCTGTCCTAAAGGCAGAATTTAAGGAAGTAAGTTTACTTGTTTAAGGCTTAGCCCCTTGGGATAAAAATGAAGTCAATTATTTGGAATTTAGTCATGTATTGTATTTTTTATAAAAGTACTAAGGTTTTTGTGGAGGACCAATCACAATTCAATACTGTTATTTTGTATAGAAAGTATAAGTTAGCTGAAACACTACTTAGCTAACAGAAGACAACAATGTGATACCTTTTGGTAACACTTGCATTCAGGTGTTAGGAATTGCTGCTCCTTCAGATAAAGCAAGCTGTAATAAAGCAGGAAATTAATGAAAGAAAAAGAATGCAGCATCTTCTTATTTTTAGTATGGAATTGTTTTGATCATAAAAATACTGGTGATGCTTTTAGTGTGTTTCACTGATACAAAAAGAGACTGAAGGGTTGTTAGTCATGTAATGACTGTGGTTAAAATTTAAATGCTTGTTGAATTATTTAAGTCTTAAATAACCTCATTGTTTCTTAATGTGGTTTTGTTTTGTCTCACAGAATATCTTGCCTTGCTAATAATGCAGCTTAATTGAGACAGCAAAGACAAAAAAAAGTTGCATTCTTTTACGAATTCATTGTGAATATGAAACTCAAGAGGTTTAGGCATTATGTAACAGTTAGGTGGGTGGGTTTATAGACATCAATTGACAGAAGCTGTCTGAAGAGTGAGTTATTTATTTCCTTTCCACTGCCTGTTTGTACAAACATTGTGCTACTGATAATCCTGTCACTCTGTATTATAGTAAACCAAAATTATATTCTGTTTCTTTCATATTTGATCCAATGCCAAGATGCCTTTTGTATTAACTTGCTCATCTCTATAAAATGAAACTTGGGTGAAGTAGGAAGATTTTCTGTTGATGGAGCAAAGCCAGAATTTCATATATTGTAATTAAAAAAGAGTAATTGATGTGAAGTAAATACAAGGCTATTCTAATGAATTTCTGCTGTGTACTGCATTGCTACTGTTAAAAAAAAAGAAAGAGGTTTTAAAAATATCCTGTTTCCTTGATACTGCATTCAGGCAGATTCTGCTGTGTGCTAGGCATTCTAAAATGCACATCTCTTCTTCTGTAAATAGAAAAAAAAACAATGTATAGCTTCTGTAACTTGTCAGATTTGGGGGATACGTTAGAAAATGCTCTGAATATTACTTCTAATTATTTGATAATTCTTTTTTAGGGAAAGAAAGAATTTCAAGTGTCACTCTTTCAGACATTAGTGTTGCTTATGTTTAATGAAGGAGATGAATTCAGTTTTGAAGAAATTAAAATGGCCACTGGCGTAGGTAGGAAGAATACTTTTTGATTCTTAATTTTATTCGTCGAGTGATTGTCAATTAAGATTTGGTATGTGAAGGCCTCATTTTAACAAATTTGCCATGATCAGTAGGACAAACTTTATGAGCCAATAGTACCTAGACACTGAAAGAGATGAAGAAAACACACTGCTGGTGCTTCCTAGTGTAGCTAAAATAGATGCCTCAAAAAATTAATAATAAGAGCTGTGTAGCATATGGTACTACTAACAACTTATTAGATTTACAAAATGTATCATTTTAATTCTGAAAATTCAAGTGGTGATAAAGACTGTTGAATGTAAAAAATATTTTTGTTCTGTTCAGTTTCAGATACTATCTTTTGAAAATGATCTGTTGTAGAATGCTGTTATTTTGGGGTGATTCAAGAGAATATTTCCAGTTGAACTACTCTGAGAGTTTGCCCCCCCTGTTTTCCATTACTATTGCTGGAGTGCCACATTTACAGGAGCTCTGACTTGTTAAGAAGAGCAGTGTGCTGTAGGGTGTATACTTTATAGCTGACTCCTTCTGCACTTGAAACCTGAAAGCAGAAAGAGTAAAGAATAATGAGGAAAAGTATAGTTTTCTTTTTATCTATCTGCAGTATCTGCCCTCTGTGTTCTTATGCTCTTGGGTGGCTTTTTTTTTTTTCTCCAATTTTTACACTTCCTTGAAATACTTACAGACAAATTTGCATTAAAAATGATAGTGCTATCATCTCTTTACACTCTGGAACTTCTGCATCAATCAGCAGGTCGTACCCAGTAGCCCTCCACGTGTTGAATCTTATGATTAACCCAAAAGAGCAGCTGCTGAGAGAGTATTTGAACCCATATAAGTACTAAAATATTGTAAATATATGTATGAAAATACTATAAAATGGGGATATCAAGAATGCCTGTGGTTCAGAATGATGCATTGCAGAAGGCAGTGCAGCCCAGGTGCTCCAGCTTCTCAGGAGCAGTGCTTCAAGTTGCTTAGTTTAATGCTAAGAGAGCTGAAGAAAATTCATCCAGTGTGAATGATAAGCATCGGGATAGTCCGGAGAGGCTCGCTAGATCAGAGTGCAATGATTACAGAACAAACATAAGCTCATGCAAGCCTGATCCAGACTCATCTCCTCCTTTCTCATCTCGTACTGGTGTACCTCAGAACCTCCATTCTGGCTTCCTGGCAGCAACAGATAAAATCCACTGCACCGAAGTCCAGTCCATTACAGCACAATAGAAAGGATTTGTACAGACTGTTTTTAAGGCAGGGGGCTAGAATTGTAATTGGGAGCTGCCTTTATTATGTTATGTCATTGCACTGAGTGCTTCGTCTGTGTTTCTCTCTCCTATGGGGAATACTATAGGAATACAGGTAATGAGGACAGTTATGGGCTCTCATGGGACAAGGATGGATGGCATAAAATCTCCATCTTCCCAGGCTCTACCTACACAAGGTATTCAGAGCTACTTTAGAGATGTCCCATTCCCACCTAGCAGTTTCCCTCCTTCTAAAGAGGAGAAAACTCTTATGGCCAGAAATGGTGTTGGAAGTAGGTCCCACACTGCACCCTTCCTGCCTCCTGCTATCTGGATGATCCTTTCATGCAGTGGTACCCTGCAGAAGTTTGGTATCCTGACTAGATGATAGTCAGGATAGTCAGGTACCCTGCAGAAGTTTGGTATCCTGACTAGATGCCAAAGAACAGTGATTCAGTTATTAGAAAAAGTAGCTGAATTTGTGCTGCAGCTGCCTAGTGACTTGACTGCTAAGGACAGAGGTGCTGGCAGCCAGACTCTCAGAGACCATCCTGGATGAACATCCTGGCTCATGGGTATAATTAACAGGACATGGTTGAAATCCTGGAGGGTGAAACCTGGGCATTACTGTTGCCATAGAAACTCTTTCTAAATGTTCTAAACACCATGTGCAGGGCTAGACAGGCAGGCAGAATTGTAATGTATGCTTGAAGCAGTGACTTATGGAAAAGGGTATAGATTTACTAGGAAGTAGGAAAGCCTTTGAAACAGGAGGAACCCATACAAGAAGGGTGGGCCCCATCCAAATTCAAAGGGAGTGAAGTTGCTGGTGCACGTTAATGGTTTAGAAAATCTGTAGGGTTTGTCAGAGTTCTCCCTCCACCATCTGAAAATAACATGGTGGATCTGAGAAAAGGAATAAATCTCTACAGGTGTATACCAAAATTAAGTAAGGACAAAGATGAGAAGAAATATGGAAGGTATAGAATGGTTCCCATACTGAGGATGGAGAGTCCATCTCTTAAACTTGCGGTGTCATGATTTGGAGAGAGGTGAAAAGGAGGAATACAGTAATCTGTGGAATTATGAATGGTTTAGAGACAGTGAAAAGTGAATTCACTAGCTCTCACAGCACAAGAATTCACTCACTTTTCAGCTTTTCCATCTAGCTGAGTCAAAGAACCCATGTTGGGGGTGTCAGGCATTTTGATCCAATCCATATAACATATAATGTAGTTGTTCTGAATTGAAACCAAGTTAGCTGCCTAAGATGAATGGCAGGCCTTAAAGCACCAATTCTTAAATGTCAAATCAACTCAGATTGAGTCAGCCCCCAATTTCTTTCATGTACATTGATTTTCAATTGATAACACGATAAAGGCGATCCTAAATTAAATTCTGCTTATTTAATGTGTTCCTGTGGACCTCTTACTATATAAGCATCACAGATAACATACTGAAATGAGGTAGGAAGCATCTGGGATTTTCCAGCGTTACAGAAATCTGTTGGGCAAGTTTGGTACTCCTCCTGCTGTGCTTCCACAGGGCTTCCTTAGGTCTGTCAGTCATGTCTCCCCAGCTCCCTTGTTGAGTCCAGGGGGAGATAGGGCCACTCAGATAATCTTTTGTTTGTTTCACTCAAGAGTTATACAGATGTTAACACGCAGAAATAACCAGCAGGTATGGCAGAAACCACTAAGATAGTACAGCTTTAAACTTTCAGTTGCTTAAGTGCTTTCACAAAATAAAACCTAGCAATTTGTCAGTGCTGCACTTGGCAGAGTAGGACAGCTGTGCCCAGAGCTCCAGTTCTTTAATTAGGCTTTCATACATTCATTATATATAGAATAGATCATATGAGGACCGTTTGAAGGAGCTGGGCCTGTTTAGTTTGAGGAAGAGGAGGCTGAGGGGAGACCTCATCACTCTCTACAACTACCTGAGAGGACACTGTAGAGAGGCTGGTGCTGGTCTCTTCTCTCAGGTGATTAGGGACAGAACCAGAGGGAATGGCCTCAAGCTGAAACAAGGTAGGTTTAGACTGGACACTAGGAAAAAAATCTTCACGGAAAGAGTGGTGAGATATTGGAATGGGCTGCCCAGGGAGGGGGTTGAGTCCCTATCCCTGGATGTGTTTAAGCATCGCTTAGATGTGGTGTTGGGGGACATGGTCTAGGGGTGAACTTGCAGAGCAGGGCTAATGGTTGGACACGATCATCCCAAGGGTCTTTTCCAACCTAAATGATTCTGTGATTACTGTATACATTTTACAGAGGTGAATATGATACATTCTGTAGTTCTACTGTCTAGACAATTTATGCAGCTTCAGTAGTAGCTACATTGCTGTGTTTACAGTGTTATAAGTTAGTTTTGTAACTATCTTGCACTTCAAAAAGTAGGTGGGTATCTGGATAGCAAAAACCCTTGGGTATTGAAACAGTTTGGGTAACTGGTCTCTACTTGCATTTCAGACTTTGTCTGTTGTATCTTTATATTCCACTGCCATCTAACACAAAATAAATTTACTTTTGGAGGTCAAAAAGTCATACTCATGTGAATTTTCCTCATGCTAAATAGAAGAGCACCTCACGGGCAGTTACCACATCACTAACAACAACAACAAAAAAGCAACCAAAAAGCAGCCCAACAAATGCAAACAAAACAGCATGTGGATTTCTACCCCTTTAGGATATCACTGTCTTCACTGGCCATAGTTGGAACTTGTGTTTTCCAGTCACTGTTACAGTAAATTATCACCAGTCTCTAAAGAGATGAGAGTGTCCCTGGTAAATTAGTACAGTTAGAAAATGCATAAACTGACACTCTGAGAAAGAATGGTTATTACCTTCTCTTTGGTAATTGTACTTCTTTGAGATGTGTTGCCCAAATAAACTTCATGTGTTTACCTGCCTTTCACATTATCAAGAAAGCCTCTAGGAGCTGTAGGTTTTACTTTTACTCCAGTGATTGACAGGCAATTGCAGATTCCTTCCCTTTGGCATACTGTAACCTGTGACTTAGCATGCAAGGCAGAAGCAAAGCTCCGTGGTATAAACACTGAGTTTTTTTAACAGCATCCTTGTATTTGGACAAAAACATAACTGAACAATCTGCGTTTACTAAAGCTGAAACAACCTCATAAAATGCCTGTTTAGTCAATGTGGTTTAAAGATTTATTTATTTTTGTCATCATAGGGCAGCTGGAAGTTAAAAAAAAAAAAAATGGAAAGGTCATTTTGTGTGAAAGTTAAAGTATTTTAGAAATAATAATGATGTTAATCTTTTACTCACCTACACTGCACTTCAGCACTAGATTGCAAAACTTTCCTTTCCATTTTTAGCCTACGACTCTGTTCAGGAGAGCCAGCACATTTGGTAATAATTTTATATTGTGAATAAAAGTACTCGAGAGACCACAGAGGCTGTCTTAATACAAAATCTTGATACAAGACTTTGCAACATAATTATTACAAAGTTTTTGACTTCATTTTATTTACTTGTCCTCCTGGTCTTAGTTTTAAATCTTACTAGACAGAATTTTCCTCACCCACTTCTTTCTAATACTTTCCTGTTGTGACTGTAATAGCTGCCAGCTCTACCTTCTCACAAAACATCTTCCTGTCAATGTGGACTTCTGTTATTTTTTATTTTATTACGTATTTTCTGGTCTGTGTTACAAATAGCAATGAAATGATAGAATGTGTTGCTTGAGTTTCTTGTCATCAACTAATTTGATTTTCTTGCTCTAAAGTCCTGCTATGACCAAACAAAACTAAAGCAATACAATCAGGCTGACATCGATGTGAAATCTTTTCCAAAACTACTTTTGGATGGAAAGCTCACTGAGATGAGCCAGTGCCTGTCTTTCTGACAGGTACAATGCTGTGCACACTCTCAGCACTTACCTGTGAAAGCTGTGAGACCAAGCTTGAAGGCTGGGAGCTGTTACCTAATTGGAATTTAGCTGGAAGGAGGCATTAACATAAACCCGGGAACTTTTCAACTGTATTTCTAGATTAATCTCATAAAACTCTTCATGTTAATGATTTGTTCTGCTTTCTCCCATACTTTGAACTTCTTCACAGAGGACAGTGAATTAAGAAGAACCTTGCAGTCTTTAGCTTGTGGAAAAGCACGAGTATTGATTAAAAATCCAAAGGGCAAGGACGTAGAAGATGGAGATAAATTCATCTTTAATGGTGATTTTAAGCATAAATTGTTTAGAATAAAGATCAACCAAATCCAAATGAAAGAAACAGTATGTATTTTTTTTTTCCATTCATTCTTTTTATATTAACTGTTTATCACCACATCCCCCATGGAGAGTCAAAATCTTTGCACTTCCTCTCATAGTTTTTGCATACAGAAAACGGAAACAGATTTTTTTTTCTTAGTAGTCAGAATGCTTTATGGAGACAAAAAGGATTTTAAAACTCACTGAAATTGAAACAACTTCAGTTCCTTCCTGTGCTTGCAAATTTAAATGCCTATATATTAAACTGATAGGATCTTGTAGATGTTTCAGTCCATCTTAGAAGTTTCTGTGGCATAGCTGAAGGGTTGGTACTATATTGAAGTCATGAACCAAATGTCACCATGTCACTCCTTTATTTAGTGGGTAGAGAGTTATCCAAGTCAGGGTTGTCCCTGTTTTTGCAGTGGATGTCTTTGCTGTACTTCAGTACCAATTCTTGACACAAGGTGACATGTTTAAATTAACATTGACTTATTTCCTTTTTGCCTTTGCATATTAAAATTCCTAAAAGTCAAACTGGGATTGATGAGTTTGACACAGAAAGCCACTGTCAGACTGTTATGTGTTCTCTCAAAAATCTGAATTGAGTTTTTAAGATTTAATTTATCAAATAGATTTAAAATAAGGCATATGTTTGGGTTTTTTTTCTTTACATTATCCTTAATTTTATCTTTGACTTGCTTTAGCAGTACACTTCAGAATCATTTAGCTCTTAGCATGAATTTCATTGTAAGGTTAAATATAGAAATATAAGTGATTAAAAAATAGCAATAAAAGGTGATATGACTTATGATGTTGTATTGTTCTTTAGGTCGAGGAACAGGTCAGCACAACTGAAAGAGTATTTCAAGACAGGCAATATCAGATTGATGCTGCTATTGTACGAATTATGAAGATGAGAAAGACTCTTGGTCATAATCTCCTTGTTTCTGAATTGTATAATCAACTGAAATTTCCTGTAAAGGTAACTTGTTTTTTTTTCAGACCATCCCAGGATTATCTAAAAGTATGCAATATATTTTTTTTATTCAGCTTGTCCAAAGATTAAGGCATTAAAATGAGTGTGTGAACAGAAATGAGCCAGAGTATCACTAGGAAATTATATTTAGATATTTACTATGGCACATTTTCTCATGTAGCTGTTAGCAGTCCTATTTTTTTTTAATAAAGTATATTTGCATTTATATTACTAATGTTACATTAATGTAATCTTTTCTTGTAGCCTGGAGACTTGAAAAAGAGGATTGAATCTCTCATTGACAGAGACTATATGGAGAGAGACAAAGACAACCCCAATCAGTACCACTATGTTGCATAATGGAGAAGAAATAATTTTATTAAAAAACAAACAAACAACAATAAAACCACAAAAAAATAAAAACCAAAATCATCCACATGTATCTTCAGGACACCGAATACCTATGCTGTTCCAGACTTTCCTTTTAGCAGATTTCGGGTTGATGTATATTATTCAACCAGCTGCATGCACTGCTGTGGAAGAGAAGCAAAATGACATGTTGATTGATCATCCTTGTCAAGACTCCTTACTAATTTTAAATGTCATGTTTTTATTTCTTTTAGTCACTCTTTTGTTCTTTTGGGTTCTTCAAAATTTAGTTCTACAGTTTTGTTTAATGATGTCATTGAAGTTGGATGGAAAGGTAAAATCACCTGTGTGAGAGAATACATCTGTGATGGATGCAAGTCTGGTTTCTTCATTTATGTGTTCCTACCTGCATCCATAAAGACCCTATATGCTGCATTCTTAACTACAGTGACAACTTGGGTAACTTTTTAAAAACCCTTAATTGATGAACACTTATGTACAAGCAGTGTTGTTGAAATACACTGAATTTTTGAAATTATGCACTATGAAAGCCCTTCAACTTGTGTTCAGTTAATTTTCTTTCAAATTAGTATAACTTCAGTCTGGTTTGGATAAATCAGGTTTTGAAGTGAGATCCTTGAAGTGCCAAGAGGACAACTACGTTCATGTGTGTAGTGAGTTATTGGATTATTTAGCTAAGGTATGGATTATTATTTTATTACAACTTCTGCTGGCTTGGGTGGCAAAGATTAGATCTGAGTCAAAAAGGCCCTACCTCATTTTAGGGCAACTGATGTTTATCACTATAAAAGCTGTTTATCACAGCTTTTCCATAATCACCACGTAACTGCTGAAACATTGAGTTCTGCCTTGAAAATAACATACAGGGAACCTACTGTACAGCGTGCTCCACTTTAAAAAACAGAGTATTTTTTTTGTTTAGAAAGACTTTTATGGTCTCAATATTGTGAAAGCATAGATTTTTTGTCTTGAAACTGAGGATTTTGTGAGTACTATGTTACATATTGTATATATGCAGGTTGATTTGAATTAAAGAATGAAAGACACTGTAGATCTGTTAGGTAGCTGTATGGAAGATGCCCTTTGTGGCAACACTTACAAGACTCTGTTTATTTTTTGGATTTGCATACCGGTGTGTTTCATTCTGAAAAAGAGCTACCAAAGGAGTTTTGATTATGGCATAAATGAGAATTTAACTGAGCAATATTTTCTTGACAGCCACCTAACATAAGTTTATGTGATATGAGGTTCGTGCACCAATTAAAAGGCCGCCACCTCTTCTTAAAGTAAACATTGCTAAGAGTTGACATCTTGTGGATTTACATATTAAAGTCCTTATTCTGTCATCTGGTGTCATTAATTGTATTGCATCCTTCTGAATTATTTTTGTTCCCTTTGTGTTTAGAAACTAAACACGTTTAGTTTATTGTATTTAAAGCATATTTAATATTGTAATTTAATGTAGACTTATTTTAATATTTGAATCTTCAGTTAATGCAAATAAAATCTTTGATGCATATTAAATTAATTTCTTAGCCTTTGTGAGAATGTGGCACTTCAGTTTATTTGTGCAGTTTGTTCCTTAGTGTAATTACACCATTAACCTTATAATTCACTTTCTGTGCGTATGGAAGCCGATCAGATCCATCTTACTAGACTCTTTAAACAAGAGTATGTGCCTCACAGAAACATGGTGGCCACAGGTTTTTTTTCCACAGAGAAAGTTGGCAGTAGTCTGCAGTAGTAAGTGATACCGAGCAGTGAATGTGTACTGCCTTCCCTTTCTGAACCCCAGCTTCCTGGTTCAACAGTTTTGAACGATAGATTAAAAGCAGTGGTGTTATCCTGAAGATGATTGAAACGGGTCTGCCTTATGAAGCCATGTTAATTGATTAAAAGTGCTGAGCTGTGCAGTTTTTCTTAACTGACATAGACTAGAACTCTTTGGACAAATTGCTCTGGTATAGCAATTAAAAATTAGTGATTCCACAAGCAGTAGAAATAATGAAGCCTTTCTTTCTGTGATGTATGCTCTTGGTCTCCTGCGGTATCATCTACCCAAAAAAAATCTCAAGCAGCACTACTGCAGAGGATTTTTCTGCTTAGTTCTGCCTCTCTGCTTCTGGGTGCATTGGTGGTGGTCTCCTTTATCTAGCTGCTGATCTCCACCGATCCCCTTACTCCCTGTAACTACAGAGAATGTAATGATCTCTGCAGACTTTTAATCATCCAAACTGGTCTGAAAGTAGCTTCAGATGTTCAAAAGCTATGGGACAGGTGGGGCTACCTGAGAAGCAGAAAAGGCCTTGACTCTGTGTAAACTCTGCTCAGCAACAGCTAAAACATCCCTGTGTTATCAACTCCGTTTTAAGCACAAATACAAAACATAGCCCATACCCGCAGCTGTGAAGTAAATTAGCTCTCTCCCAGCCAAAACCAGCACAATTAGTTACTCAGGTCTATTTGTAGGTTTATGATCTTTGGCAGGTGTGTCAGGGAGAGCAGGCTCTGCACTACAACCTTGGTTATTTATTCCTAGCAAGTCTCTTCGGAAAGAAAAGAGCGCAGTGAAGTCAGATTATGCACTGCAAAAGGCTACAGGAAAAACGGAGTCGTGTTTTGTGGAAATTCTTTCCTGGTAAAAATTCCCAACATGTATTCATTCTGCCCTCCGTGCCGGTATTCTGACTTGACTTTGCACAACAGTTTGCACTGTAGCACCAGCTGTTAAATCTTCTGGGTATTCCCTGCCTTCCTCCACGTAAGCAGCTATGCTGCACCCCTGGCTCTGAAGAGGGACCAGGAGGTGCACTGTGGTTCATCTGGAGCTGTCTGCGTGCTGGTTGGCCAGCAGCTCTCTCAGACAAAATGCATAGGAGGTGGGTAGGGATTACATTGCCCTCAGTGACGGCACTAATTTGGATCTCCAGGCTGTCTAGCTTTTAAAGAAGCTGTAGTTCCATGTGTGTTTATATTTTACCCCGCTATCAAGTTTGATTGATGTTGGCCAACAAATTATTGAGCAGGGTGGCTGATGGCCAACACGGTTGCATAAGACTTGTTTTCCATTAGGAAAACAGACTAACGAACGGCCTGCTAACACTTCTACTGGCGATGACACAGCAATTGCATGGTCCCTTAGTAAGCTAATGATCCACACCATGTAAGATTAACATCATTCTCTGTTGATAGGCTTTATATTCTTGATTTACCAATTTCTTGCCACAATACTGCCGCTTGATGCAGTTTCTATATTGATGTTAGTTGGTAGTAAGCGAAGCACCTGGCGTTTTTTAATTCACAGATGCCTACCAATTTTTCAGTAAAGGGGCAGACTTTTGCACGGCAAGTTTAAACCTGATGTTGGGCCTCCTGCTCTATTTTGTTTTCTTGAAGACTTCAAGTACTCCACACAGCTCTTTCCATGCCTAGTGAAGGCTCCTGTCATGGTTTAACCTCTGCTGGCAACTAAACACCCCACTCACCCTGCTCCAGCCACAAGCTGAAGCCACGCACTGGAACAAGCTGGAAATAGGTGCCCCTGTCCCAGGCCAGCCCTCCCCTGATATAGTGGGCATGATATCAGTATGGAATCGTATATCCCATTGGCTGCCTCAGTTGTTTATCCCAGCTGTGGCCCCTCCCAACTGCTTGGGCCGGCAACTGCTTGTGATAATAAACCCAAACTGAATCCAGGACAGTTTCAAAACCAGTGTTCAAATAAATGAGAACAAGCCACGTCCCACCTCCATTGACCTCAACTCCTCAGCAGATGACTCATGCAAACGCTTGACCAGAGCTGTTCCTTACATCCAAGTTCACTAACTTTTGCTTTTGGCAATAGATGACAAGAACAAAGATTGCTGGTAATGCCGTGGGGAAAAACAAACGAACTAAAATTAAACATTACTGTCTCTAAAAATTCACAGATGAAAATGCAGCATTAGGAAAGAAAGGTCTGTTTACAGCAGTAGCATTGAAAAGGAAAGGCAGATCCCCAAGTCATCCTGAAGAGCAAATAAACTTCTCTGTTTTGGGGAAATGGGAAGTGTAAGTGAACCGAGACAAACATCACAATGAGGTCATCGAATTTAGAGTAGCTGGACTTGACTTTAGCAGTTGGTATTAGGTAAATAGCATTTCAAATTGATTCTGAGTAAAAATGTATGAAGGCAGCTGGGGAGTATGAGTCTGTCTCAGAGCGGATGGTCTGGAGTGCAGTGCAATGCAAAGGATGACATGGCTGCCCGTTTGAGAAAGCAGAAGCACCCTGCTATTGGCACACTTGCTAATAGCACTAGAAATAGGATTTTGGTAGTAAAATAAGTTCTTCTGAGGTTTCAGATGAGGAAAGCATATCCTTAAGAGCCTAGATAAGAAAGAGCATTGAATTACAACGTGATCAAATGGCCTGGGCTCGCTATCTCTGTTACTATGCTAATGTCTGAGAATATTGATAGACTAACTTCACCTTTTTTTTATAGTTTCCTCCCAAAAAAAGGGACTTTGTAAAATTATTGTTTATAAAAACAACAGACAACATCAGAAACTATGTGAAAGTGTAATTAGTTTTACCCATGCAACCACAAGTCATTAGCAATCCCTGTCTTGGCTTGGAACACATATGTGGATTATATATATGTACACAGGTATACGGAGGTGTCACTTCAGAGCTAACAGACCATTAACTCCCCGTGCTTTTATAGAGTTGGAACTGAATTAGTTCCATGCAAGATGATGGCCCTCACCTTGGACTGCCTTTAAACTCGATGGCAGGAAACATATTCTGGAGGCAATATAGACCCTCCTTTACCACAGGGGTGCCCGTGCTGCATTGCCCACTGGGAACCAGAGTTAAATGCCTTGTGCTGGTCAGGTTGAGAGGGGCCCTGGTGTTCCTCACGGCCCTCATCCGACGTGAGTTACAGTGCTAAGACATACAGCAGCACAGAGGGACCCCAAACATCCAAATGCCTATTGCCAAACACCCGTGCCTCAGGGGAAGGCTGGGCAGGTGGCCTGTGCCAGGTCGGCAGCGCCCAGAGCCAAGCTGTGACTGTCTTCAGCCCATGGCAGAACAGAGCCTTGAGAAAGCTCTGGGCCCATGGTCTGCAGATGACGCCAAGTTGGGTGGGGGTGTTGATCTGCTTGAGGATAGGGACACTCTACAGAGGGATCTAGACAGGTTGAATCGATGGGCCAAGGCCAGTGGTATGAAGTTCAATAAGGCCAAGTGCTGGGTTCTGCGCTTGGGTCTCAACTACCCCAGGGAATGCTGCAGGCTTGAGGAAAAGTGGCTGGAAAGCTGCCCAGTGGAACAGCTTGGTCCACAGCTGGCTGAACATGAGCCAGCAGTGTGCCCAGGTGGCCAAGAAGGCCAACAGCATCCTGGCTTGCATCAGAAACAGGGTGGCCAGCAGGACTAGGGGCGTGATTGACCCCCTGTGCTTCACTATGGTGAGGCTGCACCTCTACTATCATGTTCAGTTTTGGGCCTCCCACTACGAGAAGGACATTGAGGTGTGGGAGCGCATCCAAAGAAGGGCAGCAAAGCTGGTGAAGGGTCTGGAGAACAAGTCTCATGAGGAGCAGTGGAGGGAACTGTGGTCCTTTAGCCTGGAGGAGACTCGTGGGTAGAAGTTCGTGCTCTACAAATACCCGAAAGGAGGTTGTAGCGAGGTGGGGGTCAGTCTGTTCTCCCAAGTGGCAACGGACAGGCCAGGAGAAAACGGCCTCAAGTTGCACCAGGGGAGGTTTAGATTGGGCGTTGGGAAAAAACTCTTCCCTGGAAGGGTTGTCAGATGCTGGAAGAGGCTGCCCGGGGAAGCAGCTGAGTCACCGTCCCTGGGGACATTTGAAGTACCCTAGGCATTTCCCTGCGGGACGCTCTTTAGCGGTGGACCTGGCAGTGCTGGGCTAGCAGCTGGACCTGGTGATCCCAACGGTCTCCTCCAAGCTGAACAAACCACGAGCCTACGTTCGGGCCGGTGGCGAGACGGGCCCGGCGCTGAACCGCAGCACCTTGTGATCATGGCGCACTGCCCGTGCCCGTGCCCGTGCCCGTGCCCGCGCCCCCGCAGGCGACCAAGCGCCGGGCGCGGCCGCACCGCACAGCTGCGCAGGGGCCGGGCCTGCGAGGGACACACGGCGCGATCACCGCACCCGTGCCTGCCCCGCGGGCCAGCCCCGCTCCCCGCGCGCTTGCCGGGCTATAGGAAGTCCCCGCGCAGGCCGGGCCCGGTGGATCCCTCCCCCCCTGCCCCCCCTCGCCGGGTCGCCCGCTGCGCTGGGCGTGCGGGTCACGTGACGGCGCACGGGCGGGCCGGCTGACGTCACAGGTCATATGACCGGCCGGGGCCATCGCCACTCTTCCGAGCGCGGTGCCGGTGCCGCCGCCGCCCTCTCGCCTTCTCCGCGCTCCCGCCGGTGCCGCCTCGCGCCGTGCCCTGTCCCCGCCATGGCTCGCTCCCCGGGCGCGCGGGGGCTGCTCGCGGCGGCCGCCCTGCTCGGTAAGGAAGGGGACGGGGCGGCCGCGGCCTGTGCCGCCCGGTGCGGCGGCGGGTGACGCGGGGAGCCCGCGGGCAGCCCCGCGGCCTGCGGCGCTGGACGCGGCACCTGCGCTCCGGCTGTAACTGGAAACCCGCCTGCGGGCTCCCACCTGCTGGTGCCATTCCGGGCGGACACGGGGGGTCCCCGGCCTTCTGGGGGCGGCGGTGCGGCCTGGGCGGCGGGGGGGGGGCGAGTCCGTTCGCGGGGGTCCCCAGCTGCTGGGAGGCGGCGGGTCCTTGGGGGACCTCATCTCTCCCTTTACCCGCACCGGGCCCCTGCGGCACCCGGCAACCTCTGACAGCTGCGCGGGGTACGAAGGGAAAGATCGGGGGAAGGCGGCGGCGGCTGCTGCTGCTGCTGCTGCTGCTGTGTTGGTGGTGCGAGAGCTCTGCAACGACCGCCAGCGTCTGCACTGGTTCTGGGGACAGCGCTCTGGGGAGAACCTGCAAATACGTCTTTATCTCTCACGAGTCATGGAAACGCCGAACAACTGATGTCGTTGCTAGGAAGTAGCTCTTTTCTGTAAGGCATGTAATGCCCCAGTACTCGATGGCTTTCCTCCTGCACAAAATCTGAAATGTCGCTGGAAGAGAGAGGTTTTGGTTCCTCGGTGAGGAGGTTTGTTAGTGCGGCAAAGATGTTTTCATGAGGAAGTGTGTCTGGCTTGTTTACTGATAACTACCTTGCTTTAGCTTTCTTGCCTTGAAAGCCATATCACGCGATGCTATCAGGTTTCTGAAATGTGGCTTTGGCAGCAAAGGAAACTTCTTCGGCGGCTAGAAGAAAATTATTTCCTGGATAAAGTGGCAGTTGAGAACAGTTATCTGCTGTCATTCGGGAGATTATGACAACCTTTGAAACGAGAACTTTTATTTGGTTGTAAATATCTGTCATTGTTGCTGGTACTTCAGTTTCACTGGGCCTGAAAGATGTCACTCACAAGGGCTCCTGAGTAGCTTAAACATCCAGTTCCTTCGAGCCAGTTCAGTGAGTGCAGTGACTTAGTGCTATCAGACTTGCTTTTTAGGATTGGCAGAGTAAGTGGCGTTGAATTGGTGTTACAGTGGGAATTCTTTGTATGGCTTGTTTAATATAGTTATGGCTTCAATGAGGAATTGCTGCTGTTTGCCTTCAAATCAGCCTGCATAGCTTTTAAGTGGTACTACAGATAATGTTTTCTGGGACTGTAGTAGTTTTCCCCTGCTTAATTAGCAGTTGCAGACATAATTCAGTTCATTAGCTTTGTCATTTTCTGGAATGGCAAATGTGTTAGGTTTCTGCAGCTGAGGCAACACACTAGTTTATTTTACTACAGAGTAACTATTTACTGACAACTGGGAGCTTTGTACCAGCCTCTAGTAGCTGTGTGTTTCTACATAACTTTACCCTACAACCCCAGCAAGAACTTTGTGGTGCAAATAGAGACTTTTTTTTGGAGTACTCTGACATCTGCCGGAGTGTGGGGCTTGGGTGGTAGTGAGGGGAGAATGTGAGATAAGGAGAAGATACGAGATATTAGCTCACTTGCAGCCTTTCAGTCATCTGAGTGAACACTGATGAGGATAAGGTAACCACCACAGGAGGCTGAAGGAATGGCATGGGTGTGTCAGATGTGAAAGATTGTTTGGCAATTCCTTGACTTTAGGACAATGAAAGTTACTTTTCCTTCAGAATACCTCACCCCTCCCTTACTGTTTCAGTTTTCCATTCACACTGAGCAGCAGTCACTAAGCTGTAGTTCATATGTCAGCATTATTTTATAGTAAATTTCCTTACAAATATCAAATGTGCGTATGGAATAATAATAATAAAAACTGGGTAGTGATTAAACGTAGGGAGATTGGTCTGCAGGGAATGAAGTACCTCCCATCAGACTTAGCTGCTGCTTTTTGACATGTGGAGGGAGATGGTGCTTGGCTGTTGTTGACCATGAAGGGTCAGTTGGGCTGTGTGCCAAGCCCAACAGAGCTGTTTCTGCTCTTCAAGTCTTAGAGTACCTCTCATTGTTTTGGCTTTGTTTGGTTGAGAGGTTTTTTTGTGTGTTTTTTTTCTCCTTTTTTTTTTTCTCTTTACAAACTCATCAGAGAAAACCCTTCTGAAAATGTAAGCTTGGAGTCAGATGTGGATTCAGTTTTAGTGAGTAAATAGTGAAGCGCCTGAGATTTGGAGAGGGAAAATTTGGAGAGTTCGACAAGGTAGTATGATGCCATCTCAGGGTTATTGACGCATATTCCACATGCCTCTATTGCACAACTCTAGTCCAAAGGGGAATTTCAAACCTTCATAACGATGTAGGGATGGTCAAGAGAAACTTGGATAATAAATTTCAGCCAGTGAGTGATTTGGTGGTGTATTGTTTTCCAGAGTTTTGTCATTGATAGCGGTTTGGAACCGAGATAATTTCAATTTGTTTTGACAAGATACAACCGCTTTTATATTGTGTGACTTCTGAAACATTGCTTAACCAAATCCAGCCCTTAATGTGGTGTTTGCTTGATAGCTTCTTTAAGTGTGTTGACACAGTCCCTAAGGAGCTGAATTGGTGTGCTAGTCCCACACCCGTCACCATGTGATAGGTTACTCAGCTTTGACTTCAGCAGCTTTTGACTTGGAAAGTAACTTCTTACTGGCTGCATGAGAACTCTGCAGGCTCCCTAGGTTACTGTTCAGGCTGACTGAGAAGTTTCATTTTTGGTGTAACTTGCTTCTAGATTATTCTGCAGTCAGTAGGCTAATTTCTAATCAGTAGCAGACGTTAAACAGCAGAATTGCCTGTAGGTACAGAGGAATCCCACTCGAAGAGAATGTGTCTGTTTTATTGAGAAACTAACTTCTGTTATGCTGTTAAGCCTTTCTGTGTCTGAAAGGTAATTTAATTCTAGCACTAAGGCGGTGTGCCTCACCTGTGCTTGTTGCAGCTTAGCTGTAACAGTTTTTCTCTCAGGTCAGACATGAATATTTGGAAATTCCTTGAGAAAGGTGGTGACATAATAGATTTCTTGGTGTTTATTCTCTTAATCTTGTCAGGGGACCCATTTGGGTATGTGAGTGGCAGTAGTTACAACAGCTATTTGAACACTTCACTGAGTTATCTTTATTCTAAATTACACACTTCAAAAGGTACCTTATGTTTTGGTACATCACTCTTCCATGGTTTTTGTGCAGCTGACTTCAAAGATGGACTGGTGTCCCTTTTAATCTAAGGTTTCTTAACCTTCTCTGTCACTTGACAGCTCCACTGACTGCTAGTTTTTCTATGGTAACTGGAAGTGTGAGTGCTAGTAGCACCCAGGCAGCAGAGCACAGATGTGGTTCAGCTCTGTGCAGTAGGCACTTACCTGCCTGTTTCCAGTGTTCAGGCTTGAGCATGCTAGTCCTCACTTAATATATTTAGTGTTCTTAAGGTATTCATAAGATATTCAGTGGCTTCTGAATTCTGAACAAGGCAGAATTTGGTCTGTAATATGGGAACACCAGTATGTCTTTGTCTTCTTGATAGGATTGTCAGTGTGTTTGCACTCAGGCAGTTGGTTTACTATTTTTCATTTCCAATATTCTCTCCTCTGAGGAGGCTTTTTCTTTAAATTGTCAACACTGCTCCTTCCTCCAAACTGTCGTTTGGGGCTGCCAGCTACTGTAAAGGACATGTTAGTTGTGTGGTGTGATGCAGCAGCACCAACCAGAGAGTGCAAAACGAATGTGTGTGAATGCTGAAAAAGGTCTAGCTGTGGGAGTTCAGACCTCCCAGTGGACTCATGTAATCAGCTGCTGTGGACCTATCCCAAGACTTCCTTCCTCTAGATAGGAAACCATAAAGAAGCTTCATGTGACTGGACTTGATGCCATTGTGCAATTCTGTCCAAATGGCAAGTGTACAGCTGCTGAACGGCCTTTCCTTTATAATGCTTTTGTATGTGTGTAACTTTGTTTATAAAGACAGAGGTTGTTCATCTGCAAACCTAAACTGAGAAACAAAATGTTTACTGCCTGAATGGAAATCAACAATATCAGAACCATAGAGTGCAGGGATTTGTCTCTGTTAGTTGGCAGGGATGCATCTTCTAGGGCTGGGTCAGGAACTTGGCATAGTCAGGTGCTGCACCTGCACAAGTTCTTTAGATCCATCCTTGAATGAAGCTCAATTCCCCCTTTCCATCGCTGTGTATGTGTTCATGTGTGTCCAACAGCTGTTGAAGTGAGTCCAGCCTTTTCTTTTCATGCTGTGCTTTCCAGATAGCCAGTTGTTCAGGCTTCTGTCAGTGACAGGTAAGTGTAACTCTATGAAGACCATGTTGTCTCATGCAAGCTGGTTCATACATCAAATCTGTCAAGGGATTTTCCTGCTTCCAGTTGGTTCCTAGAAACATTTGGGTTAGTAAGTAATGGGATCTTTCAAAAAAACCCCATTATTTAAGTTCTTGCTTGTTTTTTTGATTGTTTGGGTTTTTATTGTTGTTTTGTTTGTTTGCTTTTTTTTCCCTGTAGTATCCCAAGTTAGTATAAATTCTGGATTCTAAGCAAATGATCTTGATATGGCCTTCTAAGAAAGGACTTGTACCAGGTGTCCCTCTGGGAGTGGTGCCTACATTAGAAGACAAGTGATTAGAGGAGAACGTAACTCGTGGGTTTTTTCTATTCTGTGGCATAGCTTTAAGAGTTCAAAGTGGTGACTAAGGTCACCACTTTGTTCACAAAATGGCACTGAGATAACAGGATCCTTCTGAATCAGCAGAATGAGAAAATTACTGGGCACTTCTGTTCACATGTGCAATAGCAAATAAACCTTCTGTAGGTCGGAACCAGCATTTCTTCTTATTATTCTACTTATGTAGGAAACACAACTACAGTAACAAAACTCAGAATTCTATCAAAGTAGCTGTTGTCTTAGGTCCTTATTGTCAATGTTCCATGTTTCTAATAAAAAATGGAGATAAAGTAAATCATTGACTATAGTAACTGAAGTCTGCTTTGCAAGGAAATAGTGTAAACAATGGCTATTAATATATGCTGGCGTTTTTAGAGCACAACCACAATTCATCTTTCTCCCTTTCCATTATGTGGGACAGTAACCCAAGGGTAGCTGTGCTTGGCTAACAGGATTTCAGTTATAAAAAGGTTGAAACCTGAAAGCATCTTTGTGTAATCAAAGCTGGAGAAACCAGCCATTCTAAGAGACACACTCAAAAGGGCTCCTGTTTGGATTGTTAAAATGTGATAGAATGTTTTGTTAGATTTGTAGTTCTCCGTTCAAAAGAAACTTAACTTTTTGAGATGGATTTCTTTAAGATAAATTGTTATATAACCAAGGAAGTCTTAGGTTTGCTTGTCTTGTTTATTGTTTATCAGTGTTAATATGCTCTGCTTGGGTTTTTTGATGTAGGTGTGTTAAAAAAGGAAGGATGCTGCATTTAATTCAAGGGATTATTTTATGATTTTCAGTTGGAAATCTGCAGCTAGGTTAAATATGTAAGCAGCCCTTTTCTCAGAACCTCTTGGATGCAAAGGAAGCATCTGAGCTATGTGAAATTTCTTTGATGCAAGTGCATTTTTATGATTGCTTTACTAGCTATCCATAGTGTAATAATTGTGGCTAGGTGAATAATGAACTTCACAAAACTTACTACTTGCTATTGAAGAGCCTAGGAGCTCTTCAGCTGTGCAGATCTGAAATGCTGCACTTGTTCTAGCACAGACACTTGTCAGAGAGGGTCCTGACGTTTGTTAGGAGGAGCATTTAAAGTCTGACATTAAAATGAAGGCTTTGTCAGGTTTTGTGCTAAATAGCAAAGGATGATCTTGTTGTGAAAAGTGCAAGCAATATTTTCAACTTCTAGATATGCCATAATAAAATCAAGCAGTAATTTAGGTAACTTAGAAATATTCCCAGGACAGACTGATACAACATCAGTTTGCTGTTCTGTATTCCTGACGTTTTGACTGTAGGCCCTTCCTGTTTGTGGGCTGGTGCTGCTTCATGCATTAATCACTAGTCCACACTGGAACTGCCTTCACAACCTCCACAGCTGCTTTCCTGCAAAACCCAGCGAGCTCTTCCTCTGCCTCACACCCGCTGGCGTGAAGAGTAGGCAGGACCTTCTTCCCCTCACTGTCTTGATTTGTTTTTACATGTGGGTTTTTTTTACCTTGTTTCATCTGCATTCCTCCAAGCCCATGGGAACAGATGCTGCTGCAGCACAGCGTGCCCTGATCGGCGTCCTGGTGCCCGGTGGCCTCCTGGCAGGGAAGCAGCCTCTCGCCGCTTCGTGCTGACAGCTCAGCGTCTCGTGCTGCGCGCCCGGCTCCTCACTGCCGCTGCAAATCGAGCAGCTGCTGAGCATTTCTGAGGAAGGAAGGTTCTGTACTAATGAAATCAGGATTCACACCATGGTGTGAACTTAACCTTGCAAAAAGCCAGTAGTTCTGCAGGTGGTATTTTGTACTGTTTGTTCACACCCCTTTATTGTCTAGTGCTTAAACTTGCTGAGGATGATTTGTCAGCTCTTCGTTCCCAGAGTCCAGCTCCTATTTGATGCTTTCTGATAACTGCGTTGTTTTCTGTTGTTCTCTGAATTATCTGTAATGGGTAGGTCTCTCTTTTTGGCCAGCAATATTCTTCTGAATTGTTTTTCAGTCTTTTTCTTTCCCCTTCATTTCTTTCTAGAATGAATTCTATTCTCTCGCCCGCTTTTCTTTCTTTTACCGCCTGTGGCATGTTTATTTTTAGCTCTAAAATTGCCAAGATTTTAATACCTATCAAAGAAGTCAGCATGCACACTGAAGGTTTTCATTCTAGCAAATTTTCCATTGGCAGTGTCATTTCCAGTAGCCGTGGACTCTTATTCCCTGTCTCTGTGCTGTTTTCTGTGCTGTGCAAGAAATCTTCAAGAAAACAGATGCTTGGGTAAAATGTAAATAAGTTCCAGATGTAAATTCAAACTGAAGAAAACTTTGCAGACTGAAACTTCCATGCAGAGGAGCATTGAGTGTTGCTAGTACTGCTCTGAACTGCAATAAATAGCATTTTCTTTGTGACTGTTGTGGCCCTTAATGGACATTATGAGCTGGACATAAAGGAAGACAAAGGTAGGACAGTTTTGCTTTGAAATAGCAGTTTTTGCACTATCCATTCTTAAGCAGCTTCTTTCTTCTATCTCTGTTTTCAAGTCTAGACTCTTTAAACAGCTGGGTAAAGGGAACAAATTCTAGCTTAAGTTTTGGTCCTCTTTGGTGCTGAGAGGGAATATAATGTAGCTAAGAGGAAGGAAAAAGGGCAAAACTCTTGCTGAGTGCCAGAGAAATTGTTTTCAATGTGTTCCTGTGAAGGGTCTTCTACCAAAGGCCAGCTGGCAGGAGTCCAATTTTTCCTAGTAACTCTCTTAATACAGTTGTGTGCATCATAGTTTTGTAGTGAAAAGTTCTAAAATTGGGACTTAGTTTGTGAAAACTGCTTGGGGAGGAAAGCTAGCTAATGGGGAAACCCTCAGCTCCATCTTTCTGCTGTAATCAGCAGCCAAATGGATTGGCATGTTTGATTCTTTAAAGTTTATTTGCTTGAAATAGTGGTTTATGTCCTGCAGCTGCTAATTCTTATCAGGTTTTCTGCAAGACTGAAGCTGTTGGAAATGCAAACTGATAAATTGCCAGCAGGCTTTTTGCAGTGAGGTTTGCTTCAGTAGCGTGTGGTGACAAATGGAGAATGGGAAGAATAAAATGCTCTGCAATAAAGAACTCAGAACATCTTGATATGATTTCAAATACAGGAGCACTGTCCAGTTAGCCATTACTGCCAGTGAAGTATAACGAGCTCTCTGGGTGTATCCAGGCTGCTCCAGCACATCCCCTAGGTGAAGCTAGGTCTGAGTCCACCCGGTCTGAGCCCACGCTGCTGTCAGAAAGGATGATTCTGTGCTTCTCTTGCCACGTGTTCTTACCCTATTAAGGCAGAACTATCATAGTCAGTTGTACTGGTGCTCTGGTTGTGAGGGCTGGAGCGGAGGGAGCTGGGGGAAAGCCATGCTTTTGTCAGCAGCTCAGTCTGAGGTTAAACCAGTCAGGAAAACATAACCTCCTGGTGCCCATCCTCCTCTCAAGTGCAGAGAGCACGGTGACATTAAAGAGAAGCTCTCCTGGCAAGGGTGGCACGCTCCATCATGCTATTTTTGGCGGTCCCTCCAAAACATCTGCCATCAATCCGAGCTTTCTAAATGCTGCATTCAGTGCATGTGCAGCTGAGTGTCCTGGTACAGAGGGGATGAAGGCTGCAGGAGGAAGGCCCAGTGCTGTAGGCTTGCAGGATCACTTATGCTAGGTTGAATTCTGGCTGAAGCTTGTAAAATAGTTGCTGGGTAGGGTGAACACTGAGTAGCTGCCTTGAACAATATGACTGGTGTTTGTTGCAAGGTTTTTATTACAGGACCAGCATGTCAACAGTTTTGGTTTGGGTAGCTTTGTCTGTTTATAAATGGGGTGTTAAATTTGTCCTCGATGTGTTAGTGATGTTAAAGCTGCTGTAGAGACCATTAATGGCCAAGTTTCTGAACTCAGCTGCTGTTTAGGAGTTACTCCTAAAATGTACAGTGATATTTGTCTCTTTGGGATCAAAAATAAAAACTTACATGACACTAAGTTAACCACTTGTCATTCTTAACAGGCTTTTTACAGGTTTCCACTTCATTTGAGGTGAAAGATTCAAGTGGTAAGGTCTGCATAATCGCTGATCTGACAGTAGCCTTCTCAGTGGAATACAAAAGCAATGGTCAAAAAGAGGTAAGGGGTGGGGGGTATCTCATTGCTTGTCTCTAACTTTTGTTTATAAAATGTGTGGTATTCCTGTCTGTGCACAGTATTTAAACTTTGAACAAATAGTTAAGCATGAAAACCTGCTTTGGCAAAGATTTCCCTCCCTCCCAGTCATGTTGCATCAACTTTTCTTTATTACTGATGCTTCTTCTAATGAAACAGGGTTAATGTTGCCTGAAACCACCACAAACAGCATGTGTGAAATTAAGTTTGTGACTGAAATTCCACACCAGTCCTATTGGTAGCTGAAACAGCTTTCATGGGAACTGTAAAGGCAAAAATGCTACCAGTCATGTTTTGGTGAACTTGGTCATGCTTAAGTAGACTAGATCTGAACTGAAGTAATCATTGGCATGTAGCTTTTAAACTTCCCTGAAACCTGTGATCTTCTCACCAAGAAAATCTGGAGCTTGCAGTATAACTGCAGACTAGTGCAGCTCATGCAAGTTGTTCCAAATTAACAGCAAAAGCCTATTAATGGAAAGCTAAGAGTTTTTACTTGCAAATACACTGCTTTTTGGTTTATGCTTTTGGTATCTTTACTGCTGCAAAGGAATTGTTGATTATTTATAATCATATTGTATGTTTTGAGGCATTCTTGTTGAAGCTGATATTTTTTTTCCTTAGCCATCAGTATAATGTGAGATTTAAAAAGTCCTACTGCTTTGCCAGTGGTGCAAGTGCTGTGGTGATTTGAGCTGAGTTATCTTGCATAGTCCCCTTTTTCAGTGGTGCTGATGGTGTGAAATCCTGCTGCTGTCTGTATACAAGTTTGCATTCAGAGGTGACTTTCATAACATGCTGTTTCTTCTTGTAAGCAGTAAGCTCAAAACTTTGAAATAAATCTTGTACTGGTCTTTAGGTGTCATGTGACTTCTCAATATGTAGCAAACTCAAAAGTATTATAGCCAAACTATATAGGCTGCACTGTTTGCTTTTGTTCTTGCTCAATTTTACTACAAGCAAAGCTTAAATTCTCCCATTTTTCATGTCTAGAGTTTGTCAGGTTTGATTCACTTAGTACAGAAGCACCTGCACATTTATAGTGTGAATTTAGGGGGCAAAAAGTTCTGAGGTGCTGTGAGTGTGTTGTGCTTTGTCCTCAAATTTCAGAGAGCAATAATCTTAGAAATCCAAGTGCCAGTAACATGCTGCTTCCTAGACACAGGTATGTAAGTAAACATCATACAGCATGTGTGAATGTCAGCTCTGTTTGATAACAGTTTCTTGGGATTTTTAAAAGCAGTAAGGAAATGCTGTTACATCGTCCTCTTTGTGTGTTTTTTCTACCCCACAGTTTGCACACTTTTTTCTTCCACAAAATGCTACAGTAGAGGCACAGAGCTCATGTGGTAAAGCTAACACCTCTCATCCAATTCTGGTGTTGGGTTTTGGAGCAGGACATTCATTAAGCCTGAATTTCTCAGAAAACGCAGACAAGTACCAAGTCGAAGAGCTAGTTTTCCACTACAATCTGTCAGATGCAACTTTATTCCATAATTCAACTACAGGTATAGTGAAAACTTCCTGTTCTTATTGTGTAACCCCTCCTGATGTAATACCAGTTTGCTTCTGGAAATACTGTTACATACTAATGCAAAGTAATCTTTTTACAGGAGACGTGAAGAAAGTATCCCATAAAACTACTATTCAAGCACATATGGGCACAAAGTACATATGTGTCAACTCCAAGCATATCAATATGAAGAATGTGAATGTTACTTTCAGCAATGTTACTTTGGAAGCCTATCTCACAAATGGCACTGTCAGTATGAACAGTAGGTATCTAGTAGCAAAAAGTGTACTTGGTGAGCTCATATTTGCAGTAATAGATTTATTTTTTAAAAGTCCTGACTAATTAATTGTATTGAGGCACCTACAGACTGCATCTGAATCTCTGATAGCAGCATCTTTTACAATGAATGGACCTGCTTCAGGTTTTCTCTGTAGGGGTGTCAGCATCTATAACTAGAAGATAGTGCACTGGGTTCTCATGGGTTTTGTACAGAGATTAGGGAACATTCCTTCTGTTCATGAGTATTTATGGGTGTAAACATGTGCTGCAGTAGGTTGCCTGGGCACATGGCCAGAAATCCTAGTTTAAGAAGTATCTGCTAACTTCGAAGTATTATGCCTCTACCAAAGTAATTTGAAATGGTATGTGCTCTGGGAAAAAATTAATGATCTAATGGCAAACAATAGAGAGCTGATCTGTAAGGAGCAGAGATTATCTATCTATTCCTACAGGAGGCTTTATGTAAGCTGTAACAGTGATGCTTTTTCTCTGTCATAAAGCTACTTTTTGTCCCGATTGCTTGTATTGAAAAGCATTTTTGGAAATGTCCCTGTTATGATGATTAGAAAGCAAACTACTTCGTAATGTGCTCATGTCCTTGGCTTCTGTGGCAATGCTCTTCAAACATGAAGAGCCATGCAAACTGATCACACATGCTGTCTTAAGGAGTGATAAATCTTTGCCGTACTTCTGGGGCCAGTAAGAAGTCTTGGTCTTCTCTGGGAAATGTAGAAATTTTCTTATGCTGTTAATCCCATTTATGCACCTGTTAAGTTGAAATGAATCTTAAAATTAGGGTCGTCAGTGCTGGCATGTGCCACATGCCTTCTACAGGTGTATCTCTGCCTTGTGCCGTATCTCTGACAAAGCAGGGAGTATTATCTGATGCACTGACTTCTTTTTACACCTACCTCTTGTGACTGGCTTCAGTTTCAGTGTGTATCATTCTCTTGATCAGTCTTTTCCATTCAGTGAACTAGTTTGCAGCAAAGGTGTGCACCTACCTTTGTCATTTAAAAAAAAACCAAAACAAACTTTTTCCTATTACTCCAGTCTTCAGAGCCATCTAATGTTTAAAATATGGTATCTTGAACTAGTTATCATACTGGGTAAGTGTGAGTGAGGAGTTATCAGCAGCTTGAACATAAGCCATGATATTGGGAAAAGCTGGTTTTTAACTTCTACAAAATCTTCCTGCTGTGTAATACTTTTCCTTTTAAGACCACCTATTACCTGTTCTTACATAGTCCTTTGGTTAGAGAAATTCAATATTGCATTGTTTCTGGAGGGTCTTTCTTATGCAACACAAATTTGTCAGCATTTGCTTTATTTTCTATTCCTATACTTCCTTCTCTTCTTTTTTTAGATTAATATAAATGCTTAATTTGCCATGATCACTTTCAGAGTTGCTTTTCTCCATCCTGTGTTATCACTGTCTTGATGAGAGTATTGATTGATCCTCAGAAAAAAAACCATGTGGTTTCCTATGACCTTAGGATAGACACTGTTCTGAGTTCAAGCTGGGCTGTTTACACATTCCTGTTACCCATATGCCATCTGTACTTTTTCTTTAAATTATCATCATCCCTAAGTTTTCATTGCTGTCTTGGATTTGCATCCAGGTATTTCTTTTTTTATTCCTACTGCACAATGAGTAATCTCTCCTTGTTTTGTTTGATTGGGTTTTTTGAGTTTTTATTCAGATACTTAAAGAATTCTCCCTTTTTTTAATCTTCTTGACCCTGAAATGGCATTGTTCTTTCCAGATCACTTAATTCTTTCTGTTCTTGTAGGCTTGAGACTTCCCCTGTCCTTTTGTCAGCTAGTTATCAATGAACTGGAATTCTCCCTTAGCTTTATTTTTCCCTGCCAACTCTTTCGTTAGAAGATATTTTTGCTGGTGATCTGGACAAGGCTCACTGAAGGGGAGAAGAGCCAGTATTAAGTGCATGTGTGCATCACTAGTAATGGTAACTCCGGTCAGCGTACCTGGAAGTTAGTGACTGAGGTTGTGGTGGTGATTATCTGCACCTCTGAAGTAAAGGAGGCTTTCACTTTATCTGTGTGGGTAATTTTGTCAGTCACTTCTCTGAAACTGTCAGAAAAAGACATAAGAATTTGTCTCATCTTTAAATCTGTCTCAAGGAGTTACTAGGAGCTACGCTGAAAATCAGTTCAGTAAAAATACTGTATCAAAACTCTGTCTAGGACAAACTTCCACTTGAAGTGTTGGTTGTTTCCATCTCTGCCCACTTGAGTAAGACCTGTATGTGTTGAGGTCTTGCAGATTGGAGGGAAATTCTCCATTGAAGTACCAAGTAAAGAGTCTGTGTGACTTCAGAAGGTGTGCTTAGAGTTCCTCTTTCTGAGCCATTACTGAAAGTTAAGCTGCTTTTAAGTTCAGGGGCTATTTATTAGGTATCTAGTGTCCGTAAGATATGTACGGATTAAATTTTAGAAGTAGGACCTTTGAGTCAGAATTGACTGCTGCTGCAGTTGTTCTTGTCCTTATAAAGTTGCAAGCTGTTGTCCCTGACATGTGGAGATGACCTTGGCGTGGAACATTCAAGCCTCTACAACAGTGATGTCTTTGCTATAACCTTTGGTTTTGGCTTAGATGTTCAATGCAGGAACCTTCTTATCTCACAGATCAAGTTAAGATCTTGCTGACAGCTGTTTGGGAGTATTCTGGAAAATAAATTAGTCCCTGTTCTTCCTCTCTTTTGCCTTGGAAGTTGCTGGTGCACTGAATGAAAAGTAGAAGGCAGTCTTACACATCTTCACACAGCTTTGTACCCGTGGTGGTGGGTGGCTACTAATGCAGGACTAAAGGGAGGGTGGATGTGAGAGGATATAGTAGAACATATGCTATCAGAAGTAGTGTCCTAGAATCCCATCAGTAAGGTTAGAAGAGCCACAGCACTGCTATGCAGACTGGAGAGGTCCAGTAATATTTTAATGTTACTGTGAGTAATGCCGAAATTATGACCTAGTGTCCTCACAGCCTGGTAGTGTAATGGAGGGAGGGGAAGGAGAAGACATCTCCTGGGAGACCACTTCTAATGGTAGGCAGAACTTTTCTGCTGCTTCTAGCACAGAAGCAGGCAGAATGTCTGAGGGGCAGTCATCTCAGCCTTGTTGTGAAGGTACAGCAGGAATGCTGGCTCTGTCAGTATAGCAGTATCTCATTTGTCCTGCCTTGACAGCAACCTGAAATGCCAGACATGAATGAAAGCAGATGCAGTCGCCAAGAACTTCTGTAAATAACAGCAGAGGTGTCATTTTCACATGCCACCCTTTAAGTGTCTTTAACTTTGCAAGAGTTTAGGTAATGCTTTACCATTGTGCTTCTCAACTTTTATTATCTTGTACTAGGGAAAGCTACTTGAGATTGTCTCCTCCTTTCCCATGAGGATTAAAAAGGTAGAGCATCCTGCATCTTCATTGTGTTTGGTAATGACTGTTTCCTTTTCTCTCCAGAGACAGAATGTGATGAAGATATGGTCTCTACTACTGCTGTAGCACCTACCACTCCTAAACAGACCACTAGCCAGGTTCCAACAACTAGCCCAGCACCGACTGCATCGCCCCCAAATCCTGCAGTTGGTAAATACAATGTGACCGGTCCAAATGGAACCTGTGTACTTGCCTACATGGGGTTACAACTTAATATCACTTACCTAAAAAAAGATGAAAAGGTACTTTTTTTCTTTCTTCAAAGCCTTCAGATTCCTTTTTTCGAGGAAAACTTTGTAAATTATTATTGGCTAACTTTTGTCTTTTAAAATCCTAGTTCTTTGTAGTGCTTATCCACGATTGTCCTTTATATGAGCTGCATGATTTGGACTAGACTAGTGGAGATTCAAACAGTTCTCTTCTACTGAAAGTGGTCGTTAAGGATTTTTCCCACTCAGTGAGAGAACTCAACTTTTGTCATGTGTATGCAGCCATTCTACAGAAGCAGTAAATATCAAGATACAAATCCTATTATCAAAGATGCTATCTAAAGATTTAAAAAATGTTAAATAAAATACAGGAACTACGCCTGAGGCACCTGAATGAAAACAGTGCAGGCCTATTAGAAGGGAAAATTATTATTGCTTTAAAACTGGACAGGCTTGTGACTTAGTTACCTTCCAGCCAGCACCGAAGGGGCTTGGGTCTGACTTCAGTGCTTAAGAATCACAGGATGGTAGGGGTTGGAGAGGGACCTCTGGAGAGAAGTCCAACCCTCCCCCCTGCCAGAGCAGGATCACCCAGGGCTGGCCACACAGGAACAGATCCAGGCAGGTTTTGAAAGTGTCTAGAGAGCTACTTAGTGGCTGATCTTAAGAGAAAAAACATCCAGCCCAGGCATGGGTTCTTTCCCTCTGTTGCTGATGCAAAGCCCAGCTTGCCAGCCTCATGGACAAACCTGTTACATGCTAACCAGCAAGGCAAGGCTATGAGGGGTAATCCCTAAAGGGACTGCTAAAGACCCCTAACAGGAAACTGTGACTGAGGGTCAGCAAACTTTTATGTCCAGTAGAGCTTTGTTATAAGGACCTTGGATCGCAAACTGCTTTTTTCCTCGCCTGTGGCTTAATTTGAGGTAATGAGGCCAAGTGCAGGCAAGCTAATCACGGCTGCTTTTGTGTCATTTAAGTTGGATCTCAGTCATAAAGGACGTGGTGAGGAGCATGGCATCTCTATAGGTTTTAGCTGCCTAATGTAGTATGTGGTGGTGCAAGGAAATCTATTGCATTTATTTCTGATGGTGATGACTGAGAGGTGAAATCATGAGCACTGATAGCTGGTGTGTGCCTGTTCAGTAGCTGCTTAGGATGGCAACTGTGGTCTAGACACCTTAACGGTGTGAAATTCCCTGAGGTATGTTCTGTAGCATGGTGCTCAAGCGCTGCTGGAACAGCTGATTTCTAGTGTAATGACCAGGGAGGAGGTGGCAAATACATTTTCCAAAGTCACACGAGGGTCAACTAAACTGCTGAAATGTTTCTCTTTGATCGTTTGGCAAATGCGTTTAACCCACAGCCTTCTGCAGGTGCAGGGCAGTATAAAACCATGTGCCACGGGCAAAGCTAAAGCATTTTCAATGGAAGTGACTTGCAAGATGATTGTCCTTACAGGTGGTTCCTTTGATTGCTTCTCCATTATGTTGAAGTAGTATTTTATTGCCTCTTGTGTAGTGGTAGTTGATGTTTTTCCTTATGTTGCTAGGACCAAAGGCATTCAGTGTGGAGAAAACAGCAGGTTATTGGTCACAGAAAGCTTTGTTAGGCATGTGGAGATGATGCCCTTTGCTCTCTGTGCCAGGCTGGTAACTCAGGTGTGGCTTACACCAGCCTGTAGCTTGCACCGTATCTGCCCGCTTGTCTGTGACCTGTGGGCAAGTTCAGCACTCTGTGCACATGAGTACCAGCAAGATAGAAGTCAACTGAATGTATGGTGATGTCTCTTTAAATACCATAAACTGATCCTTTTCTTCTCAGATGGCTTTGGATTTGCTGAATTTCATACCACATAATACAACTTCTTCTGGGACATGCAACACTACGTCTGCCTTGTTGCAGTTGACTTTTGAGAAAACAAGTGTTATCTTCCACTTTGCATTGGTAAGAGTCTCTAGACAGTGTGTAGGGTCTGCAGGACTTTTAATGGGGGAATACTAACTGGGGCAAGTACAAGAGAAAAAAGATGCAACAGCAGGAAGAGGAGTAAATAATTCCTTTATTTTCAATACTAGGATTTAGTACTCGGTGTTATGAGGAATGAATATGTACATGTACATAGATATGTACATGCATATCTATGTACAGATATGTTTGGTTTGGATGGGAATTTCTTTTACAGTTGTATTGCCTACTCTCTAAAGCTTCCTCCCCAAAGAAGCTGCTTTAAAACTCTGTCTGTAGTAAGAGGTGAGATCATTGCACTAGCCTGGTTAAGGCATGGGTGGCACTATGCCTGTAGTGAGGAAGTCCAGTCAGCAGTCTGAGGGGTGACAGCCCCCCTTTCTTTGTCCTGGTTCCCTCCCCCAAAGTAATCTTCCCTAAGGTGCATCTCTTGCGTGGCTTTTCTCTCCTGAGGTGCAGCTAAGCTCCTCCTTTGGATGCTGATCCCAATTGTGGACTACACTTTGAAAACCTTTCTCAAAATGCGTGCAGAACTGAACCCAAATATTAACACTTTACGTTGTGCGGAATTAGCTTAAATGACAACTACTGGTTTGTTGGGTTTGTTTGTTTTTGTTTTTTAAAGAATGCAAGTACTGAAAAATTCTTCCTGCAAGGGGTGAATGTAAGCACAACTCTGCCTGCTGAAGCAAAAGGTAAGGACTTTTAACGAGTGTACTTTCAGTGACTGCTTCTGTAATTATTAAGGGTTGCCTCCATCAAAGAACATGTTAGAAATGTTGGGGATGAATGTATCCAGTTTAAGATCTGTGAGCTTACAGCACTTGCTCTTCAGGATTCTGTAATAAGCCTTCCTCTTGCACAGTTCCACAGTTTGAAGCCTTCAACAACAGCATGAGTGAGCTGAGAGCCACAGTAGGGAACTCCTACAAGTGCAGCATGGAGGAGAATCTCCAGGTCACGGACAAAGCCCTCGTCAACGTATTTAATGTTCAGGTCCAGGTTTTCAAGATTGATGGAGACAAATTTGGGGCAGGTAAGAGGTTTACATTTTGTGGGGGAGCCTAACATTTGTGAAATACACTTTGATATAAACAATCTGTAGTCAAATACCAGCTTGTGGGTGCTACGCTTGGTCTCTGCGTGCCCTGCCACAGATGCCGTGGGGGCTGACAAGATGTCTGAGTTGAGGCTAGTGTGAGAGTTACATAAAAAGCTTTGGAATAACTAGGACTTTTTGCTTGTGGTCCTGAGAAGAGTTAAGGAAGAACATTAACTTTCCCTCCTAACAGCATGCAGACAGCTTGTATGAAAGGGGAAAAGTTCTGGAAAGTTCTTGATTCTCTTAATACTGTCCTTTGTGACTGGTTAAGGGCAAACGGCAAGGGGAGGAGTTGCATGGGTGTATATATGATGGCCAAACTTGTGCATAACAACAGCTTTTGAGAAGGCAAAAAAACCCAGTATAAATCTCTGTACTGTGCATACAACTAGTACTAGGAAGGCTTCATTCTTAATGATCATAGTGGACTTGGCTTCCTTTTGGTTGTTGGCAAGCTAAGCTAGAAGTTAACTTGAGCCAGTTTTGTCTTATGTGCTGAGAGGAGAAGTTGAAGTTCTAGATATAGCCATTATTTGGTGCACTAATGCCTAACATGGATCTTTTTCTCTCTCTTCAGTGGAAGAATGTCAAATGGATGAAAATAACATGTTGATCCCTATAATAGTTGGTGCAGCCCTTGCTGGTCTTGTTCTGATTGTCTTGATTGCTTATTTGATTGGCAGAAAGAGGAGCCATGCTGGATATCAAACAATTTAATGACTTGCACTGAAATCCAGTGTAGATGAAAAGCAATTGCAAGAGTCTGGGGGAAAAACCCCACACACTTCCCCTGAGCTAAAACTGGTATTGTAAGGGAACATCTTTTCTTGCAAATTGCTTCTTCTTTTAAAGTCTGCTTTATTAAATGTGAAATCATCTTGCAGCATTTAACTATGCACAAAAATAACTTCTGAAAATTCTGGTGTTTAATTTTGCTAACTAGTTTAAATATTTACCCACTTAGAAACAAGCTAAAAGTTTTTAAGGGTGCTTTTTTGGAATTGGCATAAGGTCATGTCAGCTGAAGATACCAGAGAGGGATGTTGCTAATTCACACTGACTCAATTTCAGAACTCTTAACAAAGGGAAAAGGTTCATTCTTCGTACTGCTGCCATCCAGTGATGGTGTTAATTATACTGATGATGCTTTTAAAAAAATTCAGTAACAACTGAACTGACAACATTGAAATTTAAAATCTGAACTCCACCTTGTCTGTTAGGCGTGTTTTTTTTTTTTACTAAGCTTTAAGCTCAGTGCCTGGCATATGCGGGGTGTGAACGATGCAATACTCAAACCTTACAGGAACTCTTTATGAATGGATAACTCCCCTATTTGATATTTTTGATGCTATGCCAGCTTGTTAGGAGCTGGCACTTTTTTAAAATGGGTGTTATTTTTATTTACTTTCTTTTTTTGTAAAGTGATTTCAGTCTCTGCTGTTGGAAGGTCCAGAGAGATCCCGTCGCTGCACATGTGTACAATATAGATCTCAATCTGCTGATTCTCTTGCTTTAAACTTGGCTGGGGGGTTGTACACTTTAAGGATCAGTTCTTATGTATGCATTGCCTGTAACAATGCTAATAAAGACACTTTTTTTCTGTATATCTTAGTGTTGCTGATCACTCTTAAACATTTGACCGTTTGGTAAGCGCTGAAGTCTTGGTTTGGCTCCACTTGGGAAGCTTTAAACAATCCTTAGTGTAGAGGTACATTAAACAAGTTTTTTCTCTGTGGCACAAAGGTGAGGCTTAACTGTGTGTGTCTCTGCAGAACAGCCCCTTGTTCTGGACTTTGTGCTTGGAAACAGGTGAAGCTTCTGTGCGAGTAACCTGAGATCTGGAGAAATTACCTCTTCTGTTAAATTGCTGCCTACTGAGAAACGTCAGTACGTGGGTCTGCCCTGCTCAGCGCTGCTTTCTCCAAGTGCTGCTAAGACACTTGGTAGATAAGGAGTAGCAATGACATGGTGTGGTTTATTTTGGAGCCTTACCACAGAGCAGGGAGTGCATGTCTGCTGAGGTCTATGGGTGTTGCGTTGGAAATGAACACTTGTGTTTAAAGCTTCCCTGGCTGTAATGTTTTAGTGTTAGCAGAGTAGCTGTGCAGGGCAGGAACCAGGGCACGCAGAGTGCATGGCAGCAGGGCTGGTGTACTTTGGACCATCTGCCCTTCTACCTCAAAGGTACCTAGAAACACTGGATATGGCCAGTGGTGAATAAACTTGGATTTCTTAATGCCTGCTGATGTCCCGGAAGTGTGGTACTGCTAATGTCCTTATAGTCCAGTCCTCAAGGAGAAAGGAGTCTGTGTAGTACCATAAAGGACAGGAGAGTTCGGAATCACACTGAGTAGCTGTCTTCTCTAGAAAAGCACTCATCTACTAAAGAGTTTGTGAGGCTTTTTTTTTTCCTCTCTTAAGTAATGAAAGAAACTCAGTTGGAGGGGGGGCAAAAAAAACAACCCAACAAACCAACAAAAAAAACCCAAACAACCTTCCTTGACAAAGTATGAAGACAGCTTGGAGTGGAGTCTGACGAGGAGTGTGGTGTTAAAAGGTGAGGCTTTCCACATTATTTCAACAGGGAGAATCAAAAGCAGGAATTGCTGGTGTATCTTCAGTCTGTTGTCTCCCTTCCCTTCCCCCCACCCATCAAGGAGGAGGAAAAGGCTTTGACCAGGAGAGGGCTCTGTGAGGACAAGCAGGGCTGGAGCAGAACAGGGACAGAGCTGCTGCTTCCCTGCTTCTGCCAGCGGGGGGATATTTGGACTTACCGTACAGCTTTGGAACGGCCCGGTGTCTCACCCTGTCAAGGAAGGAGTCTGCTTGTGTTTACAAGTGTTCCTCCCAACATTTTTTGGCACACAGGTGTGGGGATATAGCACCTGTAGTGCAAGCTCAGTACACCAACACAAAGCACAGCATCTACTTTCAGCATCTCTTGCAACACAGTGCTTTCAGACTTGAGGCAAGTCATTTGTTACCTGCTGCGCTAGAGCTATAGAACTCTGAATATATTGAGTGGTTAGAGAAGCACTTCTGCTTCTGCTTTCTGCAGCCTGGACTTGCACATGTTCCCTGCTGCTTTTACCTGAAGAGATGTTATACATTGTGTGGAGTAACTGCCACTGAAGCTAAAGATCACCTTCCTCATTGCTGTCTTGCATTGCATGTTGCCCTTTTTATTGAGTTCCTTAAGTGACAGCAGTGAGGAAACAGGAACATGTTTGTGTTCTAGCCAACATATGGCAGTCAAGACTAAGAACTGTATATTTTACTCTCTTCACATCCAGAAACAGGTTCTGACAAATTAAATTAATTTATTTTGTACAAATGATAGTGATGTCACAGTTAATACAGTAGGAAGGATATGTAACTTTATACACCTGTTTTCTTTTAACATTACAAAATGCCCTGAAAAGACAAGGATGGTGGCTGTTGTTTTTCTGTTTTAAAGAAATTTCCTAACACTGATCACATTCTACTCTGAAAACACATAAATCCTTAAAAAAAAAAAGACAAACCAAACAACCCCAAACAAACCACAACCACCGAACCACCAGTTCCAGTTATCAAGTCTGACATACACTATGAAGTGTTAACAACACTTACTTGAAAGGCAGGAAAAATTGGTCAAGTGTTAGTTGTCTCATGGAAAGCTTAAAGTGTGTTTTAGTCAGTGCAAATAGAGGAATGTGTCAGTTGCTGTAGTGTCTTGACCACCTGGTTAAGTCTGGTGAGTTATCCCTGAGAAAGCAACTTCTCCCTGCAAGTCTCTCGGAGTTTGTTGATTGTTGCCATGGACAAACTTCCAGGGTCTGTGAATATTTTCTGGGGGCAAAAGGAGAAAACTCTTAGTTAAAATGCTAGCTTTGGACAACATGCTGCAATTCTTATGTAATTTAAGTGTGAAATTCCTGCTTTTATATCTATACTGTGAAAATGCTTACTGCTCTTCAGCCTTCTTGTAACAGGGCAGCATCTCCCTCTCCTCTGCTGTAAAGACACAGTAAACCTGCAGCTCACATCCAAGTGCTCCAAGTTACACAAAAGCAACAATACAAAAGCTAATTCCAATGTTAAGTGTCCAGTTAATTATTCTAGAAGGGATTTCTATTTGGTGGATGGCAGGCATATTTAAAATGCATTAAAACCTCTTGGTAGTGCTACAAAGCACCAGTGCAAAGCACCACTCTTGTGGTGCTGCCACGAGTTGTTTGGGCTGTGGAACATGTGCCTACTGAAAAAATGGGTCTTAATCCCTCCCTCTACTGCCTTTGCTCTTTACTACCCTGGAAAGCCTGACAGATGTGTGTGGATGTAAGAATTTGAAGCATTCCAAATGCTGTCATACATCTGTAATTTTTTTCCCTTGCTTTGACTCGTTACTCAAGAGTGAGATGTATTTGTTTCCACTACTTCATCTAAAACATTAAACAAAACTATGAAGCAAGCTGCAAGTTTATGCACTTCAATCTACTGTTAAGATGTGGGGGCCCCAACTAATTGACAGCTCTGGAGATGAGATTATAGAGGTGCCAGTTCTGACCAGCATGCTGTTAAAGAAGCCCCCATGGCATTAAACTCAAAACTTGTTCAGAGGGAGGAAGGCATAAAATACTCAACTGTCATCACCTCTGTTGGTAAAAATCCAACCAAACAAACACAAACTCAAAAGTATGTGTTCCAGAGATACATAAGAACATAACCTAAATTGTTTATTTAATTGCTTCACTACAGTAACCAACGTAGTTAAAATAAACTGGTGTATTGAGGGTGACTGCAAGAAAGGGTAGTTCGTTTCCTAAAACCAGTTGCTGTAAAATGTAACCTAATTAAAAGCAGGGAAAGGGGAGAGGGAAATAGTCCTTCCAGGACAAGTGTTTGTAAAACCTCTCAGTGGGTATTTTCATGACAGTTAACACTTACAGAACTTAATCTAAACCCTTTATAGAACAGAAAAACCCCTCTAAATTAAAGCTGTACCTGCAATTTATTTTTCTTTTGCTCCTTTAAATAAGAGACTCGCAAACCAGTCAGTTAAGCATATTTTTCTTCTACCTGAGCAAAAATGAAACACATGAATGACATGCTACTGTGACAGACCTATGCACAGAGCTCTGACATGAGCATGAAATTCTTTTGGAGGTAAAAGTCAACTACTGGCACGTAGCTTTGTGCATGCTTAGCAAACAGGGATAGTGGAGTTGGCCAAGTGATTTATGACAGATGTGCTCCTGTTTTAGTTTTGGAGGGTTTTTTTCTGTTCAGCTAATGTCTTTTACATTTCCATCTTCTGAGTTAAGCCCTGAATCTAATGTTCCATACACATTTGGTATCCAATTTATTAATAATTTACAGTAATAATTTTTAGTTTGCAGATTGTCATAAAACTTGAGCACTCAAATTCATGGTTTTTTTTTCCCCTGGAAGTAAGCACTTTGTGCTACCTTTCCGTTCAGAACAAAATGCTTTATATTCTGGTGCTGTGAAGATTTCTCAATGAAATTTAAAATTCCCTTTGTGATTATTCTGCAATGCTCTGTTACAACTCATCTGAAAAAAGCAGCACAGGAACACCATTTCTCATCAATTTCCTGCCTTCTGTGGTAAAAAGAAATTTTTTCCCCTATATGACAGGTAATGTCAATGGATTGCTCTATATGTACTTGGGTAGTGTTTCTTTCAAAAAATTCTTAGAAAAGTTTGAGTTTCTTACATAAAAGCATTCTTCATTCTTTTTGCAATTCCCACAGATAGATTTTTGCTAAATGTATCCATCTTTTTGACTGAGTAAAACATTTCCATAATTTCCAGCAAGTCCATCTTGTTTTTAACTTGTGACAACTTAAAAGCTGCAGAGAATTTACCTGCATGAAGCTGTGACACTCTGTTGCAAGTGGTCCTTTGGTGATCTGCTTAAATTTATCACAAATATCAGGGAAATTGGTGGCTTCCAAAATAAAAGCTTGGTGTTGCTTAATTAACGTTAAGGCTACGCGGAAAATGATCTTTGACCCTTCATAGAATAGGCAGTCCCATATTCGGAGCACAGTCTGCAGGAAAGGAGAGAATTCAGATTACAGTGATCTCCTCTATGTAATTATTAAAGCAGTACAAATAAAAAAATTGCTATAAGTGTGTATCAAGAGAACTTGATATTAGCATTTACCTCTACTGGAAGAATGTCAATGAACAAGCAAATAAACCAGCGTGACACCACTAAGGTCCACATGACTCCATGTCTTTCCATCAGCTCTGCCACAGCTGGAACTTTCATTTTCACGAGTTCTGCAAGGACTTCCTGATCAGTTTTCAGGCCCAACATTGCAGGACTGTAATAATCTTGGAGAGAAGAAACCAAAAGTCAGGAATCTGTGGGCATGGTCTTTCCACAAAATTGAAGAGAGTATCTGGTGCAGCTGAGCACATAAAGTCACGCTGAGCCCTCTGAATCCCAAGGTGCTGTAAATGAAACCACTCAGCAGAGACGTCTGCGTTGTGGTCGCACAGCACATCGCTTTCGGCCAAGGCTGATCCCTCTGCACAGACACTTCATACCTACCAAAGGATCTTCTTTCCCTCTCATGTTTTTTGGCAATTCATTCTTCCTTCCCAAGGAAGGATAATCGTGGCAGTTTTTAACTGCTAGTTTAAATTTCAAAAGTCTTATTAATATTTAAACAGTTCAGTAAAACCACCACCTCCTTCTGGGGGGGGCTGCACAACTCCCAGCCGGGTTAAAAACCAAACCAATCTGTAGCCTTTAGAGTGGGTCCAGTCACAAAGTGGAAATGAGACTGATTGTCAGCTGTGCAGGGATTCTGGAGACCAGTTACCACTTCTCCTGCAGTGTGACCTAGCCATTAAGTTAAGTGTTTATCTCTTTTATTCTCTGCCAAAGAAATCCCACTTTTCATAGAATAATCCCAAAAGGGACTGAATGACAGATCACTTGTGCAACAATTTATCTACAAGACAGGGTTTGAAATTAGACCTACATCTCCCCTGCTGCTGGTCACTGCACTAAGTTACATCCCCAGATTAAGAACAATGGAACACACCAGGACTGGCATTTAAGGAATTCATATTTTGGGTTTAGGTGTTGACAGCAACATTTAAACTGGATGTGATGGCTCTGGCCCCGGGAAGCAATCTTTGATCGCTCCGTAGTGCTTTGCTGAAAGAACAAACTGGTAACAAGCACCTTTGTATGTGTTTCTGTCCTTCAGTGATTCTGGAAAGCTGCAAGTCAGGTTTCTCTAACTTGGCTGGTTTCTGCCAAGGTTCCGAGACACACACAGCGTAGGTCAATGGTTCACATGGAGGTGAAGGAATCAGAAAAAGCAAAGACTGAACCTCCCATGCCACAAATAAGCTTAAGATGATGTCCAAATTACGTTTAGAACCACTTTAATTTCTCTCATGAAATCACAAGAGCAGTTTAATATCCACCCTTCTGTGTCAAAGGTTTTCTGGAACAGGCTTCCCACTCCAGAAGCTGTTTGCTCTGCATTTGTCCTGTCCGAACTGCAAAACATCTGCAGGAGTTGTTATGGTACTAAAGAGCATCACAGTCAACCTTGAGGAATCCAGCTTTTTGTCTGTGATCCTAATTTTCTTTGTTCCCACTGAAGAATGATAGGTAAAACTCTCCAGGCACAAAAGCCACTGCCACTCTATATAATATTCCTTTAACAATTTGCCTTTCATTTGCTTGTAGGGAAAGCTCCGAGAGCTAAAGCGCAAGTAACCCCATGAAAAAGTGTACTAAAACCAGTCACACCCTGACCTCAAAGCCAACACAAAGCCCTCTCTTTCTGCACATTTTGTTATAAATTGTTGTAAATTGTGCTCATTTATGAACTGGAATGCAGGTGAGTAAACTGTTGAGTAAAATGAGTAAAACGTTGCTTTAATGTAAGTGAAGAAACAAAGAATCACATTTCAAGGGAGAAGCCTTCTTCCCTTCCCTAGCTTTCCTCCTCCTCATCTCATACATCCACAAACTATTTTTTTTTTGTGTGTGTGCTCTTGGGACATGCGAGTACTTAAAACTTGTTTGAGTTACCACAGGTGAGTGTCCTGAGAAGGAAGGACAGCAGCCCCCACGCCATCATCCGATACGCTGAAATGAACAGCAGCTGCTATTTTTAACGCATACACCAAAGGGTAAATGTCAGGCTCTCGGTGCGAGCACAACCAGACACCCACCCAGCTCTTGGAGAGCTGGCGAGTAAGAAGTTAACAGCCAGGCAGCTGGGATACATCGCTCCTTGAGTTACTGCAGCAGCCAGCAGCCGGGGAACCGCTCCGGAAAGTAACATTTTGTGCAAGTTGGGTAGATTGTACTGCTGGGCAGAAAGGGAAAGGGAGCTATTCAGCTATCTGGGGCAGGCTGCTGCTGTTCCCTGTGGAGCAGGAGCAGCTCCCACCGCCCTGGTGCTCAGCGCTGCAAAGTTCCACCCGGTGCTGCTGCAAAACAAGCGGCGGGAGCGGTGAACGAGTTTATGCAAATGCCAATAACTGAGTAGCAGGGTTTTTTTTTCCCCAGGATATTAGCTGCCAGTTCACAACAGAAAGAAATTACAATAAATAATCTGCATCCAAGACATTTTTACATGTAATTAATGTACATTATAGTTAGCGTGGGTATTAATTATAATTATTAGCTGTAATATGTAATTATTTAATATATAATTTTACTGTATATATATATACACACACTTTTATGCATAAATGTATATGTGTATAAAATTAGCTCCTTAAATGAGAAAAGGCACATTTCCAATCCTCCAGAAACATTCCTGCAGGACCCCGTATTGGTGCAAACCTTGCCCACAGATCACTTCCAAGGCACACAACAGCACTGCAGTAGCCCGGGGGGAGCCCAGAGCCACCCCGGAGCACAGCCAGCAGCACCCACACCCTGCCCGGGGACCCGCACCAAGCCATCGGGGCTCCGCAGCCATAGCCACAGCTACACTGGTGAGTCAGAAATGGATCCAGCATCACACTCACGTCACCTTTCATGGTCCATCTCTGCTCCCACCAGGGAAAATGATTTGTGACTTTGTTCGGTACCAAAGTGGTTGGCAACGTTTAACTTGCACAGCTCTTCTGTTACTTGCTTGGGATGCACGGTCCCTGAGCCTTCTGGAAATGTCCCCTCAGCAAAAATCCTGCAGCTCTCCCTTGCTGCAAATGTTTCAGTGTGCGCCCTGTTTTCCTAATCTTTTATAATTGGCTGCTCTGCCCAGAAGCAATCCCTGCAGTCAAGATATCCTTGTTTATAAACAAGGCTACAGAAGCCTAACCCTCCCCCACACTACAAAGCTGTTTTTTCACAAGATATTGTGCAGCAAATGATTTTTACCCACCATCAAAATACATTAGCTTTGTGTTCCTTCCATAGCTTATCTTATGAGTTATTTGAAATGTTTAGATTTCCATGATCTTAATTAACATTTAATTAACATATTCATTATTTCTCCCTCCCAATAATCTGACAAAATACTGAGCAGTTGATGACCCAGAACAGACCCGAGTCAGTAACTCTTCCCAATCTGTCACTTAGTAATTAAAAAAAGATCTAAATCATATGTGGGCTAATTATACAGTGTATCTATTGATCTAGGTTGGTTTACAGGAATGTCTTCTGACAATATATCATCCCCCTGAAAAACACATGGCCAGATTGCTTCCTTTTATTCCTCACATTGGCAAATGGAAGCGATAACGTTAACATTTAATTGATCACACACTACAGTACTTTTCCTTGCATCTTCTTCTGCAGGCAACAAATAAAATATTGTATTATCAATTATTATCATTATACTATTAAATTCCAGAAAAGTGTCTAGATGAAAATGAAGTTTCCCAATACGAAACTCCACATTTCCAAGCTCTTTTGTAAATTGGTCCTGGGCTTTCCTCCATTTCCTCTCAGTTTCGCATTGCCTGTTGCTTACCCACACGACATGCCCCTGCTTTGCCTCCTCAGTCATTCCTGGTGCCCACCTATGGATCTTGGACACCTTGCTAAGTTTAGGAGTGCCCAAGAGAATAGCAGAGGGCAGTGCAGGCAGCACCCCACATGGCATTCACCCCACCAAGTGCCCCTTCCTCATCAAAGTCCTGACCCTGAACTGCTCACAGCCCCACAGCTCTGCTGGGATCATTGGCTTCTCTTCCCGTTGGAGTCAAGCAGCAAAAATGAAAAGCTGGTTTCACCAGCTGCAGGTATTTTATTGCTGCTGAACAAACACCACAGGGGACCAGATGAAGGGACCTTTTTTCTATGTTTAAAGGGCTTTTGTTACTAACCCTGCACTGAGTGTGTGACATGCTGTCACTCAGCTTGAAACCTGTCCTAGAGCTTGGCATCTGGCAAAGAGAGATTCCTTAGACTACGTTTCATTCTATCACAACAATCAGCACCTCTTCGAGTCCAGCCGGGATGTCCAGGTCTAAGACAGAACTGCCTGTTTGTGCTCCAGAGCAGTAATGGGATTTGCAGGAAATAAGGATAAAGCTTGTAGGAACTGTATGACCTTGTTCTCTGTTACAAATAGATTAAGAGGTTCCAAAAATAAAAGTTTAAGAAGCAGTTACCTCTGCAATTAATTACCTCTAATTACAATTAATTAATTACAATTAATTACCTCTACAAGTCAGCTGCAGAAGTTAAAAAATAATCCTGTCTATTGTGCATATGTCAGGTTAAACAGAAATACTCCTACTAGAACTAACAACAGATTAATTCTTAGTGTTGCAGAAATACCCGAGACAAGCCCTCAGCTCTGTTGGTCATCTTCCAGCATTTCTAACTATGATTTCAAGAGCCTATCTAACCCAGCCTGGGATAAATGGAGTTATTTGTCCTGGTGATCCAGTTAAACTGAAAACCATCAGCTGCTTTAACTTTTCTCACAGTCATAAGCAAGGTAACGTATTTTATTCACAAGAGGGTTTATAATGTCCACGCAAGCCATGGCAGGGGGGAAAATTAACATTCTCTCTCCTCCCCAAAACAAGCAAAAATGTTTAATTTTTATACCAACATGTGATATTCAAAAAAGTCTCCTTGCTTTAGATGCAGATTACCATTATCTACCAGACTTCACTGGAATCCAGAAGAGAAAGAGAGCCGGCCTCAGCGCTGGCAGGCAGTAGCCAGCATCACCATGAACAGAATTGGCCTTCCTGATAAAAGTGCTCAGTGCTGCACTACAAGGCAAACCAGAAACAGATTCTGTCACGTGCCTTTGCAGGGAAAAAAAAGTCCTTTCCAGTAATCCTTGTCTATACAATTTATCTGTTTGCATGTTACTAAACACAGGGGTTATTTTAAATAACCTTGGCAGTGTAAAGCCTTCCTTTCCAAAATGATATGCTATCGTAGCTGAGTTTATGAACACACGTGGAATGAGTTTCATCACTTCAGTTACACAGAGGTCAAACTAGATTATGATACCAGTCCCTTCTCACCTTCAGAGCATCTAAATACCACTGATCCTATTCCTACACAATGTATTGACTCACTCCTTCTCCTGTTGGCAACTCTCAGCCTGCTTTGTCTAAGACAGCAAGGTTATTTTATTTCTACTGTGAGATGATAGTCCAAAAAGGTGCAATAGGTCTTCTAAGAATCTATATCATGAGCCTGGCATAAAAAGTTGGAAAACCTATGTTTGGGAGGAAATCGGAAAGTCACAACAGGAAAGAGGGGAGAAGCAGAAGTACTGCCAATTCTTTGTGCAATGTCAGGCCAAAGTGGCTGCCTGCATACGTGCTGGCCAAAGCGATATCCTGCAGATAGGTGCTCAAACAGCAGGCTGAACTCTTCACAGTGCTATTTTTAAAACAGAAGTTGATAATCTTTCAGGGAACTGGGGGAAAAAATAAATTCCAACAAACAAACCAACCCAAAACAGGCTTAAGGAAGCCCAATGAATCCTGAATGGCAGAACTATCTTAAAAAAAAAAAAAGAGAGAACACAAGCATTTTAGAAATGCTTATTGGTTGTGATACTGACAGTACACAACATATAGAACAACAGCACTTTGAGAAATGATTTACTATTAACACCTTTTCAGCAAGCACCAAAAGACAGTGTTCAATTGTTTCTGCATGATCCCATCTGCCTGTACTCATCTTTTGCTTCTGATCCCAAACCTGGAGAACAGATCCTGTGGAGCAGAAAGAGCCCTTTGGTTTCCCATTTGCATTCACACAGCACAACGGGATTCCGAGCAGATGTAGTAGCTACCAGGTGGAAACCAAAGAAAGATGCTCGTTAATTACAAAGACAATGGAAAGAAAGGCAAAGATGAGAGCCTTCCAGACATCACAGGAGGCAGAGGAGAAATACAAAAACAAACAAATCATAGAATCCTTTCAGAGTAACCTCTCGGAGAAACAAAGTGAAGTTAGTGGCATCTTGGCACAAAGGTGACTTTCAGACATTCTAGGTACTGGGAACAGAACTGGCTATGGCTTTTATTTCTTTCTTTTTGAATCCTAACTCTTTGCTCTGATGCTCAGCAGTTGCATCATTAAAAACTAGTAAAGTTATTGTTACCAAAACACTAGCACACAGATTAGATATAACTCTGAGCACAATACTGTTGGCCAACTCTCCTTTCTTGCCTCTCCCCCCTCTTCATATCCACTACCACTGGAATTGCTGCTTTTGCGGATAGTGTTTTTTCCTGGTATCAGTGAGCTGATAGACACGGGTTATTCACCACTCGGTTGTCTGGCCTGGTTCCAGTTATCTCACTCTGTGAACTGCTCCAGTCTAAAGAGCACGTGCTTTGGAGAAGGCTGCAGCTTACTGGGCTGCTGGTGGTCCCAGAAGCCAAGGCTTTTAATTCACAAAACACTTTGAGAGACTTTTAACACCCCTTTCCTCAAATGGAGAGGAAATTAAGATTATGACAACTGCTTATCATGCCTGTAGAGGAAACAAACTTTTTTTGTTTTTTTTTTCAGTGAGTTTACAACTGTAGAGTGAGTCTTAGTAACTGATGACTTCAGCTGAATAAGGATTCCTGGATCTGTGGCTTAATTCCTCTACGGGATTAGGAAGAATAGCTATTTTATCCTAACACAGCACTTAGATTCTCTGGCACTTACAAAGAACCCCAGCATTACATTTTCTTCAGCTCTTTACAAGAAGGACACAGTCACACCATGGGAACTACTGAGCACATTGCTTAGAAGACTGAGGCAGAAGCAGGAGACTTGTAACAGAGAGCTGGACAGACATATGGTTCTGGCCTGATATTTGGAGAAGAAAACCAATCCAGCCCTTCAGTCTGAAGAAAAGGGGAGTGAAAGATGCAATCCTCTTACTTCAAGCTTGAAGTAGCTAACAAGAGAATTAATCTTGAAGGAACAGGTTTTAAAACTGTAAGAGGAACAAAGGAGACTTATTTAGAATCATAAAATGGTTTGGGTTGGAAGGAACCATTAAAGGTCATCTAATCCAAGCCCCCTGCAGGGAGCAGAGCCATCTGCAACTAGATCAGGTGGCTCAGAGCCCTGTCCAACCTGATCTTGAAGGTTTCCAGGGATGGGGCATCTACCATCTCCCTGGGCAACCTGGGCCAGTGTTTCACCACCCTCATTATAAAAAACTCTTCCTTATCTAGTTGGAATCTCCCCTCTTTTAGTTTAAAACCATTACACCTTGTCCTGTCACAACAGGTATTGCTAAAAAGTTTGTCCCTATCTTTCTTATAAGCTCCCTTTAAGTATTGAAAGGCCACAATAAGGTCTCCCTGGAGCCTTCTCTTCTCCAGGCTGAACCACCTCAACTCTCTCTGACTTTCTTCATAGGAGAGGTGTTCCAACCCTCTGACCATTTTCTGGACCCACTCCAAGAGGTCCATGTCTTTCTTGTGCTGGGGACTTCAGAGGTGGACACAGTACTCCAGGCAGGGTTTCACTAGGGTGGAGTAGAGGGGGAAAATCACCTCCCTCAACCTGCTGGCCATGCTTCTTTTGATGCAGCTCAGGATAAAGTTGGTTTTCTGGGCTGTGAGTGCACATTGACAGCTTGTGTTCAGCTTTTTATCCACCAGTACTCCCAAATCCTTCTCAACAGGGCTACTCTCAATCTCATCACATCCCAGCCTGTATTGATTCTGAGGATTGCCCTGACCCAGGTGCAGGACCTTGCACTTGGCCTTGTTGAACCTCATGAGGTTTACATGGGTCTACTTCTCATGCTTGTCCATGTCCCACTGGATGGCATCCCATCCCTCTGGCATAACAACAGCACCACTCAGCTTGGTGTCATCTGCAAAGTTGCTGAAAGTGCACTTGATCCCACTGCCTATGTCATTGATGAATATATTGAGCAGCACTGGTCCCAGTACAGACCCCCGAGGGACACCACTTATCACAGATCTCCATCTGGACATTGAGTTGTTGACCACTACCCTCTGGATGTGGCCATCCAATCAATTCCTCATCCACCAAACAGTCCACCCATCAAATCCATCTCTCTCCAATTTAGAGATGGATGTTCTGGTGGACAAAGTCAAAGGCTTTACATAAGTCTACATAGACAACATCCATAGCTCTTCCCTTTTCCACTGATGTAGTCACTCGATGATAGAGGGACACCAGGTTTGTCAGGCAGGACCTGCCCTTGGGGAAGCCATGCTGGCTGTCTCAAATCACCTCCTTGTCCTCCATGTGCCTTAGCATAGCTTCTGGGAGGACCTGTTCCATGATCTTCCCAGGCACAGAGGTGAGGCTGACAGGTTGGTAGTTGCCAGGGTCCTCCTTTCTACCCTTGTAAAAAAATGGGTGCAAGGTTTTCCAGTCACCAGGGACTTCACCTGACTGCCACCACTTTCCAAATATCACGGAGAGTAGCTTGGCAACTACATCAGCCAATTCTCTCAGGATACTGGGATGCGTCTCGTCAGGTCCCACAGACTTCTGTATGTTCAGGTTCCTCAGGTCTTCTCTTACAGTGGGAGGGACTTTGCTCCCCTTGGTCCCTGTCTTGTGATCCATTGACTCAGGAAGTGTGGGAAGGGAAGTTGTCAGTGAAGACTGAGGCAAAAAGGGTCACTTCTCAGGGGGTCCTATTGACTAACTCCTTGAAGAGATGGAAGCTTGCTTTCTAAAAGTCCTGGCTTTACTCCTCACCTGACCAATATCTCTCACGACTGTGAACTTCACCAGTGTGTGATCACTGCAGCCCAGGCTGCCTCCAATCGTTGTCACCGATTAGCTCACTTGCATTGATCCAGTATTGCATTCCCTCGGGTAGGGTTGTCTCTTACCTGCCTGGATTGCCTACAGCCTGCTGTGCTACTTTTCCAGCAGGTGTTGTGGTGGTTGAAGTCCCCCCAGAAGGATAAGAGCCTGTGAGCATGAAGCCTCCTGAAGCTGAAGTAAGAATGCTTCATCAATAGGCTCCCCTTGATCAGTACCCTATTATGGACACCAGCCACAAGGCTCCCTTTGTTGCCTTGGTCTCTAATTCTTACACATAAGCTTTTTACCTTCTCATGGCTGTTCTTCAGGAACAGCTCTTCATCCTCTATCCATTCCTTGACATATAGGGCAATGCCTTCACCCCTCTTTCTTTGCTTGTTCCTCCTGAACAGCCTGTAGTTGTCAATATTTACACTCCAGTCATGGGATTCATCCCACCAAGTTTCAGTAAGGGCAACCAGGTTGGAGCTTTCCAGCAGCACAGTGGCTTCAAACTCCTCTGTGGGTTGCCCATGTTGCGTGTGTTGGTGCAGAGGCACCTCAGCTGTGCTGTTGGCCATGTCACCTTCTTAGAGGAACACCCCTTAATTCCTTTAAGGTATTTCCCCCAGTGTTTCCCTGTTGGCTCCTCTTACCTCAGGAGTCCCTGGCCCATCTCCGTCAGACTTCCAGTGTGCTGCAGTGTCCCCAGCATGCCTCAGAGCAACAGCCTGACTTCTCCACTAGCCACAAATTACAAGATTAGTAAAGCATTCGAGTCTTCTGAACACAAGAGGCATGAAACAACCAAGGCTGTATTTCCCAAGCATCTCTTTGAAACTAAACGGTCACTTCTTGTACATTTAGATAGAAAAGTTACCACTGTGCACTGCACGAGAATTTCTTCGTATCAATTTCCTGTACTCCTAAAGAACATCTCCTTCCACACATTCTTTATGTAGCCACCTATGCTGCTTATGTCTTACACGACATTTTGAAACAAAATCAGTCTACTGTCAGTGCTCCTTCATACAACACCATACTAAAAAATAAAAATGAAAGAAAAAAAAGGACAATACAGTTGAGCAATTTCAAATAAACAGTTTTGCTGGACATTAAGTTGAAAATACGATAAATCCAGAATGAACACATCTTAGCTCAGGAGAAGCCAAAGTACTCCTTGGATATACTCACCACTGAAGGGGAGAGGATGTCATGTCTGTATATGACATTAACAAAACTGAGGTTAGAAAGCTGCACCCAGCTCTGATATTCACATTTGAGGCAGGAGGTTGAAGAATTGAAAAGGACATGAAAGAAAGGCTAATAAACACTAGTTACAAAAATTGAGCTCAATTTTCTATTGAATTGAGCTCAACTTTTCTATTTGTAGAATTTATGCAAGGAAAATGAGAATACATTATGCTTCTTGCTGTCAAAGTGACGTATTCAGGAAGATTACATTATTAAAATTGTAATTGAACATGCAGAGCCCTGGCTGACCATTAGAAGGTCAAAAAAATAATATACGCTATGAGGAATGAAATAAGCAACTCACTTTAGCTTTGCACCTCTGCTGCTTTAATAATGGAGTTAAAGCAGCACAATCCCTTTAACATGGAGACAGCTCTGTCATAACTATAGCTGCAATCCCAGATGTGCACATTAGTGCTTTCACAGCTAAAAACTAAAAAAGAAAACCAAAAAACAGGAAACAAAACAAAAAACAACCAAAACAAAAACTCAAGACAAATACAACATCATCCAACATGGCTATTCTGATAAAATATAAAGCACAGACTAAGTAAGCCTTGTGCTGCTTGCTAAAGCTCAGCTACTACTTTGTTTTCCACATATCCAAAAAGATATGGGGACAGGACACACACTCCTTCCCTCAAACCCACACTGCTGTGTTTTCAGCATTCCACCCACCCTCCTTCTTTGTACGCAGCACCGGGGAATTCTCCTTTTGATCAGTTCTAACCGAACAGAGATTTCATTTGAGAGGTTCATTTTGCTGGTGGCTTTAGATTTACTGGGGAGATAACCAGGCTAAGAGACTGCCAGAGCAGACAGCCAAAGGCCACGGTCCCACCCACAGCAGTACCACAGGAGGCCTGCTGAAGATAGCTCACGTTCAACATAAGGAAATAATAATAGTAATACCAGGCGTGCCTGCCAGAAGGGAAGAGGCATACTTGACTTTTTTAGGTGGAAAAAGTCAATTAGGCCCTGCTTCCAGTGTAAATACAGCCATATCAGAGAACGTAACGTTCTTCAGCATTTTTAATCACTATGGGTCCTTTGGCTGCATAGCTGAAACCTAGCATAGCTGAAACCTAGCATGTTTCCTCACAAAACTAATGCTGACAGCATGTATATTCTTGTCATGTACAGGAGACTTCTGTTTTAGACAAAACTGTAAGATTTCTACCAAGCTACCTAAAGTACTACCTACTAAATATGGAGATTGTTCTTTTCCTGACGAGGCCTTTGACTGGAGGGTTGAGGGGTGTGCATACACAATGCTTATAGGAAATAATTTATTCCAAATGTCTAAACACATGTATTAAAGAAGAAGTACATCAGTCACTGTCTGCTTGTTCAACTCTCCCAAATCCCCGAGCAGTTCAGATTTGTCAGTAATAAGCATTTCAGGCTTATGATGGTTTCTAAATACAGGCACATGATGACTCCTACATTCCACCCTCAGCTTAACAGGACATTGCATGCTTAACTCCTAGGTAAATACAGCCGACCTCTAACGTTTGAAGACTAATGCTCTCATGGTGGCTGCTGGTTAACAGGAAATCATGCCCGAGTCCCCTCTTTCCAAACTCCAGTTCAGTCTACCCCAAGCGTTCCTCTCTCCTAGGGGCAGATGTGATGTTGTAATTCAGAGGCACACACTGCTACAGCTTCACGGGCGATCACAAGAGAACTCTAAGGGTGAGTGAGAACTTTGCCAGCTCACGGCATGCATCTGAGTGCTGCCAGAGGAGGAAGATAAGCAAACAGCTCAGAACAGATCAATCCACTGTAATTTTCCAGGTTGATGGTACCATAAAAAAAGGTTGGTTATCAAAAACTGCTTTGTAAACGTTGAGGTCATGCATGTTACGCACAGCCTTGCAAGGAGCTTTCCACACCAAAGCCTGTGATGCTCAAGTCTTCTCTGTGAAAAGACATGCTTTTTATCACAACTAGCCTCCTTCACAGGCTGCAAATTCAGCTCAATATTACTACTATTCAGGTCTAGCAGTATCTTCTACCTGCACAGATGAATAAAATACTTAGTGTGAAATGAAATTCCACTCCCCTTTGGGGAAGCGGGTCTTAAAAGATGCAGCTGCCCAGCCAGGTCTACATTCAGAGGTTCCCTGGCAATACCTAATCAGGGTATTAAAATAAATTCAGCCACAACAGTGAAATAAATACATGCTTAACCTCAACTAAAAGAAAGCAGTCTAAATAGAAATACTGTAAAGGTAGTACAGCATTTTGCATTTCTCAGGTGGTCCTTCCTTTCAGACCTGGAATTCTGTACGATGGGAATTTAAAGAATATTATTACATGAACCACTTGAAAGAGAAGAATATACAAAAGTTTGACACATAACTGTTATTATTCAGTTCAAATATCCATGTCTCTTACTACGCCTAATCTCTTACCCAACAGTACCTGCAAATCTATGGCTGGTGCAGTTGAGAACCACAAAGAGGTCAAGGCAGCAATGTGTTAGATATCTATTATCTCAACGTGCAGACATTTGCCTTAACCAGCAGACGCTAAGGTCCCCACCAAAGTGCTATCTTGCACTGCACCTTGTGTCCTTGCAGATAATGCCAGTTAGTTCAGTGAAGTCTATTATTTTTGTCATTATCTTATCATTCAAAAATATGTTCTTATTTTTAATTATTAAAAAATTTTAGAAACCAAAAGGCTAAAAATTACCAGGCTGAAGGAAGGTTGTTGAGACCAATCCTTGAAGAATGCTTGTAGAATGCACCCAATTTAAAATTTTTAACAATATTGTAGAAAAAGAAAAAGCTGGTGTTCATTAACAATCCTAAACTGAGAGACAAGGCACAACAGGGTAACATAATGAAGAGTTCAGAGTACGAGAGACATGATGATATTTAAAATAACAAGGACAAAAATATGGAAATACACTTTAGCAGAAAGGTGTTATGAATTCCTGTAAGCTGTGGAAAACACATCTGTTGACAATGAAAAAGAAGCAATAGCACATGCATTATTCTTGAAATCACAAATCAAAACCAGAGTGCCACAAGAGAAAAAAGGCAAGGGAGATCCTACAGTTTTTCCTCTCACATAAAACACCTTCATCTGTGAAAAGAGAGAAATAATGCCACTGCACAAGGCACTCACAGATTTCTCCCTGGAAAAAAAAAAAGGGTGCCATTGTGATCAAGTTAAAAAGAAAAATAATCAGGTTTTTTAGGCTAACATGGGAACAGAGAAGAGTTTCATGCAAGGGAAGAGTTTGACTGAAGCAGCTCAGTAATATGAAAGAACTGCAAAATGAATTGACTGTATGCTACAAATACGTGAAAGGTAAGTGCTTCTTAACCTCAAAAGTCAGCACTGGCAGAAGAATAAAAGGGTACAAAATCAGCAATGAACAGGCTAGTCTCTCTTAACTATTGGAAGAGTACTCTACAACTGGTTTTCAGTAAGAATAAATAACTCCAGTAGAATAGTCCAGTAGACTAACTATATCTTGATAAACATTGCTGCTTTCAGACTGAGAACCACTGTAGTTGGGGCGGGGTGGGGGGAATGTTTTTAAATGCTATATATAAGCATACCTGTCATGCTAAGGTAAGTCCAAACAGTCAAGTTTTTTTTCTCAAACTCACCATTTTAACCACAAATATGTAAAACATGATAAATATGCTCAAATTACATACCAAAAGTACCACGGTTAAAAGATACCACCTACCTGATGCTTTCTAAAGCAACCTCCCCAGTATTTCCTCAACAGAGCATCAAAAAAAGTTTCCCTATGAACAGGTCAGAAACACTAGAGCTATGCTGGATACAAATCACAGACACAGCCACTCTGAGCTTGAACTGAATCCATACGGCTACTTGTGGGCAACACTGTCTGCTCCTGCCATAGGAACCTGGGAATAAAAGATCTTGGTAACACCCAAAAAGTCAGTTAAACAAATAATTCTCTTTCCCATTGCTATTTTTAAATAAGACACGCTCCTAATCCCTCCAAATCCCTGGCTGAGCTGCTGGCAGACACAACGGGCAGTAGACTATGGGTTTGCCTTCAGCAGAAGAGGGACCTTTCTGGCCTCACCCAGCTGTACCCAGCAGGGCTATGTCCAGCCAGATGAATGGCAGGCACACAGCTCCATGTACCAACAAACCAAAGTGCAATTTTTGCTGGCTCACTCCTCCTTCCAGCTGTGCTAACTCCATTTGGGGGTAACAGAACAATCCAGCCAGAAAATCTTTACTGATGGGGTCCCATTGCCAAGTTGTCCCCCTCCTGTCAGTGGGTGGAGCAGTCACACCTTCATCCTATCCTACGGTACGTACCAGACCTAAAAAACCAGTACAAATGGGGAGCTGAGCCATAGCTTCAGGAGCCCTTCTCTGCCACTTCCCCAGAAGGCTGCTACTAATGCTACCATCAGTCACATTCTACATTTTCCAATCAATGCCATTGATCCGTGGCTGGTTTGGTTCATCTGCTGACCAAAAAAACACTGTCAGCATCAAGCTGTTTAATGTAATTAAATGCATGGGATTCATAGGGACACTGCAGAGGGCAGAAAAGGGATTTCTAAATTGTCCTAATTTTAACTGTCAGCGACAGGACACACTGGAAAATAAGGTCATGACCTGGAGGCATATCTGCTGCAATGAAAGGGGAAAATATTCAGATTATAATGCACCAGATCAATAAGAGAGCATTAGCAAAGAAGCTAAAGGAAAAATGTTGTCTAATCAAATTGGTAACATCCAACAAAAATGATTGCTACTTTTCCCTCTGAGGATCTGGAGAAAATACAATGTTTCTCTGTGTCCCTCACAAATAATTACAGGGCTTTAAACTGAAATGTGCTGTGCCTTGCGCTGTTAACAGAAGGGCAGCACTCCCTTACCTGAGTACATTTCTTTAGGGACAGCACCTGCCTGTCTGATTCTCACTCACACATATACACACACAATATTACACTGAAATTATGCTAATCATTTTATCTGTCATATTTGGACTTTTATACACTTACAATTCAAGCTTGATATAGGAGGGTAGTGAGAATAAAAGGGGGAGCGGTGTTAAAAACTGAGGAAAAATTGAGCAGTATGTTTTATGACAATTAAGCTTTGTATTACTCAGTACAAATACTTTTACAACATAAAAGATTCATACTACCTAACTCGGGCTCTTGTTGAGGCACCCAAGCTGGAAGGGACACCTTAAACTCTCTTACTGTGGTGGGGAAAGGGGCACACTCGGATCAGCATTTCCAAGCAGAAATTCCCTTCCCCACTGACTATCAAAGAAACATAAGCACACATGTTTCTAACTTCAGCACCTCAGATGGATGCCTGTATTGGATGTGCTGAACCCAGGCCAAAGTCTGTAACAAGGCTCTTGTTACAGGGTAGTGAAAATATATCTATAAATAGAACTTGAAGTATGTCTCCTTTACAAACAGTAATTGCCTTTCACATTACAAGTTTCTTCTCATCACCAACGGTACTGGCATAAGATAAATTCAACAACTAAGAGGGAAAATCAAAAGCAGTTTTTGCTGTTTAGGGATGATACACAAGAACTAGAGGTTTTATGACAAACCTCCTTACCAAAAACAATGAATAAAAGAAAAATTATGAATCTACTCCCTTGCTCCAAATAAAAACATACCACACTATCAAAAACATTAACAGAAAAAGTTGCCACACGCCACTTTGCAGTGAAACTTGTCTTTTACTGAGGTCCTCACCCCTCACTCAGTGAGGTCAAAGGAGAGACATTCAGCCATCAGCCAGTGGCAGGTCACATGGCAGACAGCAGCCCTCCAGTCTCTTACCTGTTTGCACAGCTTATAGCTTTCAAGGCTGGACAAAAGCAACAGACACAGTTGATTTCTTCAGACTATTTTTATAGCTTGAAAGTAAACTTCAAGGCTGCAAACCCTCAAATATTTGCAGATTGATTCAACAAATCCTAGTGCTCCCTGCCTGTCTCTACTCTTCCAATTTGCAAACAAAGTCCAACCACTCTGCTCATACGCAAGGAAAACCTGAGTTCCTACAGGGCATATTCGGCGTAAAAGGTAATTTCTTACAGTTGTTAAAAAGTAGTAAAAGATTCTCTCTGCCCTTTTTCCTTTTGTCTCAAAGTGTCCCTTCTATTCAATAAGGAAGCAAAAAATATACACTTTTTTTTTTTTTGTTTAATCTTAAACAAGAACGGAAAGAAGCAGAAATGAAAGTATCAACTTTGATGTCCTTGGCCAGCACTTAGTAATACTGAATATACTGTAATACTGAATTCAGCCTCTAACCATCTGGGATAAAGATCAGTTCAAAAGCAAAACTTGGCCAACAGGGAATTTCAAAGCCTCCTTATAGACAGATCAGTCTTCCATTTTGAGCATAGCTTTGCATTAAGGGTGTAGCTGTAGTCAGTCCTGTGCAATGTCAATGGGAATTCACAATGAAGCCATTCCTCATCTATAATTAAATCCCAAGAAAGAACATTCCCAAGTGTATTTGATAGGGTTATGAAACATAGCTGTGCCTGATGTCTGCTTCTGCTTTTAAACTACTTCAGACATGTGGGGAGATTCAGATTATACATGGGGCAAAATTCAGCGTGTAAACACCTCCTGCAAACTCAGAGATCCAGCCAAGGGAACCTAGAATGCTGCTGAACTGACCAGATGTAAATGTTGCCTATAGCTTAGGGTGTGCCGAATTTCCCTCCGGCCTCTGTAGACCAGCTTGGCAAGATCACCATTGACTGTAAAAGAGCTTTGACAAGAACTCTGCATACAGGGACAGGGATTTTAACATTTGCTTGCTCTGTTGCAAAATCACGCTGTGTAAAGTGCCCAAGACATCCCTGCTCAGAAGTGGGGGACAGAGCAGAAGCTACTGTTCCTGGCAGAAACTACCACCACCTTGCCAAATATCTCTGAAGAAAGTTCATGCTGCCTCCACTCAGACCACTGGGAATTCCTTCTTCAGGCTCAGTGCTCAAACTGTGCCTATCACCCATCTTCACTCTGCTCTGCAGTCACTGCTTCCTCTGTGTCTCATATCATATTCCTGCAACCAGAAGTGCCAAATCCCAGGCACCTTCACAAGTCCCGTTCCCCAGCATCATACTGATACAGGAAGACATCTACCTAACAGACAAATGTAGGGAGTGAGAAGTAAGTTTGCAAATTAACATACACATAAACCACTGTGTGCTGTGTCTTTGCCCTGTGCTTCCAGGGCCCTAGAAAATCTTTGGTTCTGTGCAAGTCCATTTTAACATCTAAAACCTCTAAAAATGGAGAAGAATGCAAAGCTAAAATAAAAGCCAACCTCCAATTATACATGTTTCTATCATACCAGGCAATATTCTTCCAATAAGAGCATCTAGCAACCAAAAGGACTCCTCTTCATTCTTTGTAATAAGAATCAGGTATCCAGCTATGAAGTTCATGCCCTGAAATAAAAAGAAGGGGTTTAAGATGCATACATTGAAGAGTGTCTATCTCATGCCATTTGATATGGGTTAAATTACTACAGTTCTACAAAGTGGGCATAGTAAGTAAAATCTAGTGATAAAGACCACTGGTTGAGTCAGCTGTTAAACCTGCATGACGACAGCTAACAAGAACTACAACAAAGATCAAGGAGAGGAAAATTAAAAGACAAAGCTTAGTAGTCTATAATTTAGCTTCAAGTCTCTGTTTTGTTTTGGTGGATTTTGTTTTATTTTCTTTTTTCCTAAATCCCAAAGCTCTGTCCCAATGTAACAGAAGACTGCTTTGACCAGAAGCAAACCACAGCTGTATTAGATGTGTACAAACACACACCTGCAGGTAGACAGTGTGGCTGCAGAAGTAGACATCCTGACCTAAACGTTCTTCAGTAAAAAGTTACAGTTCCATCAGCTCTTACAAGCTATTGCTGCTTAAGACACCAGATGACTGCCTACAAACCATTTGCTTCCATAATACCTCCAGTACTGAACATGCTAGTCAATGACTGGCCACTACAGCTCCTGCCTGTCAATGTGCAAACAGAAGGCAAGCACCAGGAAGCGAGGGGATTGGAAGAGCTACCAGAAAACTTATGAAAAGTAGTCAAGTCATGACTGGCCAAATTCTAGCTGTGCAGTTTCCATAACCATTACTGGTTATGGAGAAGCGACATCCAGAACACACAGGTCACGGACCAGTATTCCCTGTAAACACATTGCCTCTATGTCATGAACATTTTTTCTTGTCTCTACCATAACAGTGCTAGGTTATGGCAATATTACCGATTTACATGCACAGTAGTCCACTTTAAGCATTTTTTATGTATGTCTTTTCCATTGTAAATAAGCTGACAAGCATAACAACACAGCACATCAGCACAACAGCTCCCTTTGATGTAAAAGGTCCCTCAGATTCTTCATGAGCTAACAGAAAATTACCCCTAAATATTTACAGGCTATGAGGGCTGGGGTTGGTTAGACAAGGTAAGACCTTCTTTGATTTAAACCCTCTCTTTGGTCTTCTTCCTGCCATCTAAACAGTACCAGGTTGAATTTCAAACTAATTTTCTTGCCTGTCTGTATTGGGAGATGGCACCAAATAAAAGCTACCACCCCTCCAGCTATGTGATGCTGCATGAATGCTGGTCTTCCTGTAGTCTGAAACATGTGGCAGTGAAAACAAAGGAAATTGAGCTCTCACAATGCCTTGTCCACACCAAGGACCATTTTGGGAAAGATGGCAGGAGGGAGGAAGAGGAACAGGCAAACTCAGTTCTTCTCTGAAGCAACTATCATGATACAACCACGTGTGATAAAACATTTATTTTGCAGCTAACAAACAGAACCAAACATGACAAACATTAGAGAGTCCAATGGAGGGCTACAAGGATGATGAAGGGACTGGAGCACGTGCCTTATGAGGAGAGGCTGAGACACCTGGGGCTCTTTAGGCTGGAAAAGAGAAGACTGAGAGGGGATTTGATAAATGTTTATAAATATATGAGGGCTAAGTGTCAAGAGGAAAGGGACAGCCTCTTCTCACTCGTGCCTTGTGATAGGACTAGGGGGAATGGATATAAGCTGGAGCACAAGAGGTTCCACCTTAACATGAGGAGGAACTTCTTTACAGTAAGGGTACAGAGCATTGGAACAGGCTGCCCAGAGAGGTTGTGGAGTCTCCTTCTCTGGAGATTTTCAAAACTCGCCTGGATGAATTCCTGAGTGACCTGTGGTAGGTTGGAGGGTAGATTAGATTAGGTTGGAGGGTAGCTTATATGATCCTGCCCTGGCAGAGGGGTTGAACTCGAAGATCTCCAAGGTCCCTTTCAACCCCTAACACTCTGTGATTCTGTGATGACCTAGCCAGCTACAAAAAAAGGCCACAGAGAAAGCCACGAGGACATTTGATCTTGCCTGAAGTGACTCATTTCCCCCTGCCAGGGATATTTTACAAACAGAAAGTATGTGGATCTGCTTCTAAAAGCCCAGACTTGAATGGAGAAGAACAATTACCATCAGTGTAATGCAGCATTGTTCAACAAACCAGTGATTACATACCTGACAATATCCCACTGCTTCATTATGATGCCCGTATGCTACCAATACGTTGTAGAGCGTATGCTGCAAACAAGGGTCAGCAGTTTTGCGGAATTTTACATTATCTGGAAATGTTCTGTTCATGTCTAGACAAAAGGGAAAAAGACCAAAATTAAGAGCTGTTCCCTCCTTCACTTTCCAAACAATCTTTTACAGCTCTTCTGATGTACAACTGAAACTTCACCACGATTCACTAAACTTTTGTTTTGGTGGATGAATTTGAAGAACCAGCTTTACTCCCATTTTGGCTAAAAGGCCAAGTGTGTTCAAGAATAATCTGTTCCTAGAAAGATTAATCCTATTAGTGTACAGAAATCAATTTCAAGCAGGACTAAAGAAATTCTCCTGCAGATTGGACTCTTTCAACACCTGACTGCAAAGGCTTAAATGAAAGCAAAGCAGACATTTAGACTGATAGAAATAACATATATCAAATTTATCTAACCAAGTGGCATGAAATGAACTTCACCCCTAGGAAAGCACATTCTTACAGCAAATCAGATGAACTTTCAATTAACTTACTCAGTGAACTTCTACCAAACAGCTAAAAAGAGTCCTGTTCCTGCAGCTGGTGACTTCCACTTAAAATCACCTTTTAAAGGTTTTTTTTTTAAAGTTTCTCTGTGATGTGACCATGAGAAAAGTCGTTTCTTCACTGGTGCAAGATCCCTGAGAAGGAGAGTGAGTTTTGATATCCAAGCAGCAGCACCACATCCCACATGCTCCAAACTCAATCCTAAATCAGGTAAGGACTATGCAGTTACTGACATTTCAAAACATTTGTTTCTTCCAGACCAAACATGAATAGTAGGACTCATCCCTCCTCACAAAGGTCTGAAAATTAGACACACAAGTTTGAGCTAGTCACCCAAAACTCCCTTTAGTTGTTGGAAAGAAAAAGGCAGAGTTAATTTTTGGCCTGTTTCACTCCATAAAGAGGGAACCCAAAGGCACTAGTCCAAACTCATACATCTGATTTTTAGAAGGTTAAGTTGGAGAGAAAAATCCTGATCAAAAGTAACTTCAAAGATCTTCAAAACACAAGACTTATTAATAAAATATGAATAGTATTTTTGGTTATATTTAACAACAAAAAAAGTGGCTTAAAGGTTTTTTAAAAATAAATACTCTGCACTACTGTACAGATAGCTGTCTCCTAAGAGTTACTACTTTTTACCAGCCTTTTCCTACATAAAGGAAGAAGTCTGTTATGCTTTGACACAAAGCTGAGCAGTAAGCAACCAAAGGATGAAAGTTCCCCCAAATCAAGGGTAATGTAATGGAAGTCACAAGCATTACAGTTTTTGCACTAATCACTATTTCTTCCTTTTACTGTTAACAAATCATTTACAGAAATAGGAGGGGAGGGAAATATTTTATTTCTCACGTGACTGGAAGGAAAAACACAAGGAAAAAGACAATTTTTAAAAGGACTTGAGTGACAGCCAGTTATAGGATAAATAAATTGGTTTCTTTGTGGTAGGAAGAGGAGCACAGCTTTTGCATAATCAAAATTGGTTGTTTATTAAAAGTATATGATGGATGTCGCAGAAAAGATCGATGCTGACATTTTTAGTTATGGCTCTGTCCCTCAGTTGTGCAGAACAAGGATGAGAGGGAAGTACAAAAAGTCCATCACGGAGAGCAGAGACTACTCACACTGAACTCATCTTTAATTTCTCAACCTGAGGAAGGCCTGCAATTGAGAGAATCAGCTCCCATTTGCTTTTTGATTGCAGAGCAGGTGTTTCCCACAAGGACTGGTAGAAGCCTTTCTTATTTTTATGAAGGATTTAAAACTTTTCTTTATATAGAGTATTTTCATCCGGGGGTAGGAGGCTGGGACAGAAACAAGACACAAGAGTTGTAAGTCTTTACTCTTAATCAAAGATGCAGGGCATGGTCTCACAGGACTCCTTGTGCCAGATGATTATCTTGAGTGCAACAAGAGCAGGGGGACCCACTTCCTCTCAATCCCCTGCTTTCTACTCCATTTTCATGCTCTCCTTCTTCCTCCAGCTCTGAGGCTGCTCTGACTGCAAGGTGAGGGAAGTCAACCTGACCCTCAAGCACACAGAAACTGGTATATTTTACCATACTAGAAGACAACTGGCAGAGATGACTTGAGGCTCACAGCAGAGAGCACTGTTCATTTGACTGAAGGACTTACCCTCACTCTACTGAGCCTGTCCCAGAGGAGACATCCAAACACCTCCTCCTCCTGCTCTGTGCGGCCCACCCTCCGACCTGTTATCCATTAACCTACTTCATTCTGATAAACATTAGCAGCCAAAGGAACACAGTCTCAAACTAGACCCATTTGGGGAAAAAAAGCATCGGAATTGTTTTCAAGCAGGAAAATCAACATTAGTACTTCATGCTGCTAGATAAACCCCAAAACTATGACCATTTTATGGCTGTGCGCAGATCTGCTGGCCATAACCAAACTAGGTCTAGGAGCATGGGACCAGGAAGAAGGTCACAAAGAAGAGACTAGATAGTCCTTTGCAGCAAATTCAGATTACATCCTAATAGCTTTTTTTTTGTTTTAGTGCTCTGAGGTGTCAGTCTTATGCTGCTGTGAAACAAAACCAAGAGCTTTCCTTTCCTCTTGATTTATCCTTGTGCAGCAACCATGAGAAGACCATCGGCTTGTTTCTTCCCTTTCACAGGTCTGCAGTATGTCTACCTCTCATTCAGGAATACAAACACAGGCAGAAAGCCACATCAGCCTCAGTTTATATAACAGACATCTATTTTGGTACCTGGAATCACGATTGTTGAGTCTATTTCTGGAGCAAAGATTTAAACGTGCAGTCCAGAAAAGTAGTGCTCTAGTACAGTCTGAAGTTTTACATATTTAGGGTACTTCAAAAGTCAAGCACCCACAAGTCAACCTTCTTCATATTGCTATCCCATTCTTTCTGTTCTTACCTCCATAACCAGGGGCTTCCCAATCCCAGTTGCAGTACACAAGTATTTTTATAACTAACGTCCTCTGCTCCACTCATGGTTACTTCTTTGCTACTGCTACACCTGTAACTTGCATCTGCTCTGAATAGCTTCCAGACAGGTCATTTCTGGGTTTCTTTGTTGTTATTTGTTTGTTTTTCCACTTAGTAAAAAGTAGAACAAAAATTCACCTCAGCTATCAACCACAAGCCTTCAAAAACTCCACTGCAAACCTCCAGAATAATGAGGTTAGGTCATCAACTACAACTTATAAAAATAATATATTTAAAGGGCACATTACATTTGTCATAACTGGATATTTAGGATTCATCTTAAAGCTTTTCCCTGCAATACCTGGACCTAGAAAATTATTCTGAAGGTTTGGGGATTTTTTTTTTTGGTTGGACTGTTTTTTTTAGGGGGTGAGAGTGGTATATTTTTTTTTGTGGGTGGAATTTTTGTTTGTTTGGTTTTTTGGTGTTTTTTTGTTTTTCTTTTTAAGGCCAAACTTGCTATCAACTAAAACCAGAGTAACTGAGCTTGACAGCCTCCACAACCAGCAGCAAGTAACAGTTCAGTAGGCTGCAGGAATCAAGAAAGCAAACAGGGTTAGGGTTTCCTACAAAAGAACAATAATGCCACTGTATAAATCCGAGAAGCACCCACATACATTCCAGTCCACTTCATCCCCAGAAGGTGATACCAGAACTGGAGAAACTGCAGACGAGAATGGCAACAAGGCAGATCACAGGTATGAAACGTCCACCATACACTGCACGAAACAAGGTAGACTGGGGCTTCTTTGTTTGGAGGGCGATGCTTATGAGCAACACAGCACAAATCTCCAAAATCATGAGCAAGGGAAATGACATGAAAAAGGAGCACCCTGAGGGGTTTTTTGGTGATTTTTTTTCCCCATCCAATGTTAGTAACTACAAACATAAGGTATATGACTCAGGAACTCCCCAAACCACAGAAAACTGGAAACTAGAAAAAATCACTTATCACTACACACTTTACTCCTCCAGTTCTTCCTATAGCTGTTCTGGAAGACAGAAGACCAGATGAGGCAGCTGTTTGGATATGACATGATATAGCTTCTTCTACAGAGGGCCAGAAGAGCTGGCACTGCTGTTCCCCTCAGACCTGCACGGTTAAGTGCCCTAAACTCGCGTGAGAATTCCAGACTTCACTAATAGTTTAAGGACACCAAACTGGGAGGAGTGTCTGACTCACCGGAAGGCTGTGCTGCCATTCAGCAAGACCTGGACAGGCTGGAGAGTTGGGCGGGGAGAAATCTAATGATACATAACTTGAGCAAGTGTAGAGTCTGGCATCTGGGAAAGAACAACCCCATGTACCAGTATAGGTAGGGGCCTGACCTGTTGGAAAGCAGCACAGGGGAAAGAGACCTGAGGGTCCTGGTGGACAGCAGGATGGCCATGAGCCAGCAATGTGCCCTTGCAGACAAGAAGGCCAATGGCACCCTGGGGTGTATTAGAAGGGCTGTGAGAGAGGTTCTCCTCCTCCTCTACTCTGCCCTGGTGAGGCTGCATCTAGAACATTGTGTCCAGTTCTGGGCCCCTCAGTTCAAGAAGCACAGGAAACTGCTTGAAAGAGTCCAGCTCAGAGCCACAGGGATGATTAAGGGAATGGAACATCTCCCTCATGAGGAAAGGCCCAGGGAGCTGGGACTCTTTAGCTTGGAGAGGAGGAGCCTGAGGGGTGACCTCATTAATGTTTATAAATACGTAAAGGGCAAGTGTCAGGAGGATGGAGCCAGGCTCTTCTCAGTGACATTGAATAATAGGACAAGGGGTAATGGGTGCAAGCTGGAACAGAGGAGGTTCCATGTAAACATAAAGAAAAACTTTTCCATGGTGACGGTCACAGAGTATTGGAACAGGCTGCCCAGAGAGGTTGTAGACTCTCCTTCTCTGGAGACATTCAAAACCCACCTGGACACGTTCCTGTGAGACCTAATCTAGGTGATCCTGCTCTGGCAGGGGGGTTGGACTAGATGATCTTTCAAGGTCCCCTCCAACCCTGAACATTCTGTGATTCTGTGAATAGTTTAATCCCACTCACAGAAGCCTATTGGTGCTTTCATAGTAAAACAGTCACTGTCTTCAGTGAAGTGGCAATGGCTATTGTGTGAATTACTTTTCTGAACCCATTCTAAGCTAAACTAAGATGCTGCAATTACTATCCAATCCATACAGTCAGCTCCTTATGGCAGCAGTCACACAGTGCAGTGCAGGCTCAGGCAACTGACTGACCAGTATCAGACCCAGGGTTTCACAACACCTACAGTTCTCCCCCATGAAACGCCCAACTGGAAACATGGATATTCACTGCATCTGCATAGGAGAGGACGTGCAGTCACAGACATACTTACTCAGAAATTCAATGGCCCAGCCTAAGGGGGGTTTGCTGCAAGGAAGCTACGTCAACCGTTTGCTTTAGGAAGACAGCCACATTTTTTTTCCTGTCAACTTCATTTGTCCTACTAATCTTTACTATAATAGGGCATGAACAACAAAGCTCAGTAGGGATTCAAGCTCTTCTAAATGCATATGTAAACTAAGCCATGAAAATTTCCAACAAAATTTAGAGACCTGCATTCTTTAAGATCTTATTTTTATGTCTACATTAAGGAGCCTGCTTTCTCCTACGTTTCTCTTAACAATGAAAATAATAAATAAAAAAACCTTCTCTAATAGTAAAAAAAAGTCATCAGTAAAGCTCATCAGTTAACAATCAGTAAGTTAAAGGGCAAAAATGGTGACAGAACAGTTTAGATTTTATTTAGCTGAAAGACTTTTACTCCTATTACTAATGATTTTTCTTTAAAGATTAGATCATTTCTCTGCACAGTCTGCCTGCACTTTTTAACTTGATTACAAGCACTGAAGACATTCCTATATCGAAAAGAAGTTTCAAACATGCACAAAAAAAATTCTGTCCATGTGAAAGAAAGACACATTGGCTCTTAAGCATATTTTAAAATGCATTTGAAATAAAGTCATTGGTTGGCTTTGTCCTCCTGCCCCTCCCCCTGAAAAAAAGAAAGCCTGGTCACAGTTCTCTTGCTTTTAAACTGCACCATTGTCCTGGGTAAAACTGTAGAGCTAGACTGCAGGACTAAACACAGCACAGTTGCCTGAACATTTTGGAAACTGCAGACATGGAAAGTGAACAGCAACAAGATTCTACACCTTAATTTAGTTTACTGTTAAAAACAACTACGGTGGTAGGAAAACAACACAAGCAGAAATAAACGGAATGTCAGACAAGAATTTATACTGATAAAGTCCTCAGCTAAAGCTCACTGTAAAATTTGCAGAGTCAACCGGAGCAATAAGTTTATTAAACACAGAGTTTCCATTCACCTTAAAAACTTTGCTCCTCCCATCCCTCATATGTTCACAATGTATGCTCCTTTCTGAAGGGAAATCTAACACTCTGGAATATGAGGTCTTCTTTTTGTTTTTGTTTTGTCCAATAAAACCCTCCAACCCGTTCTTCTTTATCCCTTCCCTCACTTGCTCCTTGTTAGGTTTCTCTTCTGCAGTTTTCCAATCAATGCAGTAGCTCTTCCAAAACATTATTTCCATGATAATTCACAAACAGATCCTTATCTTCCATTATTTTCCTTCACCCACAGAAACATTTTTCTTTCATGGAATAACCTGTGTGAAAAGCCACCTGCTGTCATGATACAAACCTTCATATTATTGTCTAGTAGTGGAAAAGAAACTCCTTCTTGCAGCAATTGTACCACAAGTGAATACAGTTCAATCTTTCTCCAGGACTTTATCAAATATGGCTTTGCAAAGTCATCTCAGTTAGGTTCATGGTTACAGCTCTACCGTTCCAAGCAGCATATGAGCCTTCAGATTTCTGGCTAGCCTTCATATTGTAGGAATGTGAAAGTTTATGCTCCAAAATGCCTTACTAAGGTGTGTAGTCCCAAAAGCTCACTGTGCTGCCGCTGCTGCTGCTGCTGGGAAAGGCGAAGGAGAAACACAGCATAAGCCAAATGTGTTCAGATGGTTATCCAACTGGAATAAAAATCCATAAAGCCACAATTTTAACTATCTGGCTTTTTCGAAAGGAAAAAGATGACAACTGTCCTTGCCACTCTAACTAAACAACTTCAGCATTGTGCTTGTCCAGAGCACGGCCCAACCTCTTGACTCATTAACTGGGTAATTCAGCCAATAACAACTTCTCTACAAATGCTCTGTTGTGGCAGATTGAAAAGTTTCAGGACAAATATCTGTTACATCAATCTTCTACTCACTTGTCCTCCCCTCCTGCCCCTTTTAAACACTCAGTGGGACAGTCTGAGGCCTGGTTGCCCAAATACTCTGTCACCAATATTGGCCACTGATGAATGCTCACAGACAGTGCATATGTAACTGGATTAGTAGAGGAGGGGTAATTCTCCTCCTACACTTCCCTTCTTTCAGAGGTTTACATTCAGCGTTTAGGATTTCATACATCACGCGGATTTCCCATCCCTCAGTTTGTCAAATTCCTTTTTAAACCACTTCACACTTCTGGCCTCAGCAGCACCCTCCAGTAACAAGTGCCACAATTCAGTGATATGCTCTTCTAAACCCACAGCATGGCAAATTTCATTCACTGTCCTTGGTTCTTAGGTTACAAGAAACAAATAACAATTGCTCCCCATTCACCTTCCCTGCACCATTTATATATAATTCATACAGCTCTATCAGCAGCTTTTTCTCAACAGTCTTTTTCCTCGGGGTGAAATCCTAGAATACTTTTTTGCTTGCCTCGCATGGACACTGTACCACAGCTTCAACCATTGCTGCTGCTCCTCCAGTATCCTACTGGGATAGAAGTAAGGAGAACAAAACCCAAAGGCGGGTCTCATGGTACAGATCTACAACTCTTCAATCAGTTAGGAGATGACATATTTTCTAGTTTGTTCTCTGTTTCTTCCTGAATAATTTCTAATCTTCTTTAATGCTTCTGACCACATGATGAACCTGGAAAGATCTGCACTGTTAAAGAGCTTATGGCTAATCTAATTTACATGTTAATTCAGCACTTAAACCACTACTACAGCAACGTAAGTTTTCCATGACATAACTTGATCTCTAACATTTAAGGACATAGGACAGATAAACACAGATAAATGGCATTATTGAGACAATAACCTGTTTTGATTGCTTCAACCAGCTCGTAATTCTTCTCTCCTTCAAGCAGTCTGTGGTAATATCCAGGGTTTTGTTCCATGTTGGTTTGGGCCCCACTCACAATCATCCAGACCAATGCACGGTGTTCATTGGGGATGCCTTTCCTGATATATCTCTTCACTGCAAAACAAGAAGTTTGGTGTTGTTTGTTTGTTTGCGTGGGGTTTTTTGCTTGTTTTGGGGATTTTTTGGTGGTTTGTTTGTTTGGTTTTTAATAAAAAATACAGATGTATTTTTCTTCTGGAAATGAGTAACAAAAAGTTGAGAAATCATAGGAAAACTCTTGACTAGAGATTATTATGCTTTCTCTCCTACACTATCATTTAGGATAAGCATTTCCTCCTCAGCTACATAGTATATTTTTGATTCACTCTTAAGTGTTTGCCACTCAGTCCCCACATAGATCTCCACACCCAGGCTTTCTCCCTCCTCCTCCTAACCCCATTAGGATTTTGAATTCTTTCCTCTCCTTCCTTCCTTTCTGGATGGAGATACGAACAGCAAAACTTGCCCTTGATCTTTGTCCTTTCTCAGACAGGCACTGATTTTTCCTTTCCCTATGTTACCAATGTTATCTGACATGATGGCCCTTTCAGTTTGTTTGGTTATGCTCTAGGATAAATGACTATGTTAACATCACCCCAGGATTTCAGCTTAGCACTTATCCACCAAAATCACAGCAGAAACTGGGAAATATGAAATATGTGGCTACTGTCTAAATAAGCCTCTGTAAGAACTGGAGATGTGAGCAAGCAGCAGATGATTTTTCCCAGAATAACTAGGGATGTCTTTTCAAATCTAAAGTAGCTCTTATCTCCTGCCTCATATTTATCATCAGGGTGTGCTTTGGGGTTTTTTTAAGCAGATGATTCAGTGTAAATAACTAGGATGCAAGATTGCAGGAAGAAGCATCAGACTAATGACAGACAAAGCAGCTTCCTGACGGGGATGGTATGAAAAATATTAATCAGCAGCCAATGCTCCTCATTGGTACATAATCTGAAATCAGCACTACCCCTTCTGACCCAAAAAGACAGCTGAATGTTTGAGATCCTACTGTTTTTTGCAGGGAGAAGAAACTGATAAAGGAACCAGAGTTTTCTTACTAGATGAGTGAGTCTGTATCAGTTCTAGTACCAACCTCTCCTCCCTAAATTCTATGGGAGTCAAATGAGAGAGGAGATTTTTATTGTGCATACATACAATGTATCTTTACCTAATCTGGCTTTATCCAGTCACAAAGATCTGCAACAGAGTGAAACTATGTATTACCACAACTCCAGCAGCCACCTTCCAAATTGCACCTAATTGGAGCTGCCTATCCTTTAGGAGCCAAAGCTGCTTTCCCGCTGCTAAGAGAGATCCAGTGCATCTCTAGTGGGCAATTAACCCACCTAAAATCTGGTACTTTCTCTCAAAGAAAGACTCCTGCCCTTAACATTTGCAATAAACACCTGGTCTTTGGGGTGCAGGTTTTGTTTAGCTTGCCAACGAGGATTTATATACTATGGGTTGCAGTCTCTACTGTTTTAGTTGTAAAGTGACTTTAACTACAACCTTCTTTTTAGACTGAAAATAGCTTACCTGTTTCCACGGTTGTTTAATAATCCTCACTTCATCTTTTTTACAAGATTTTGAACTCTAATGCTCAAGAAATACTATATATGGACACAGCAAATGAGTATGAAGAGCTAGTCTCTTTTAGGGCCAAGAAGAACCATTCAGATGAGACCGTGAATATCTCTAGAAGTAAATTTACTGGCTAAATTACTGGATTATCATATTCTAACATATAATTCTCTCTGTATAATTTTTTCTCTGGAACCACTGTCAATTCTGAAAGCATAGCCAACATCCACATCCAACTATGCACATTAAATTCAAGAAGAGCAGTGCCGAGCCTTTGACACTGGCAGAAGGGGAAAGCAGCCCTGCAGCACAGCACACACTCATTATTGCTCAGCATCACTGCTCTCGTGGTAATAGAGCCCCGGAGGCTCGTGTCGCCCCAAGTGACTACCTACCCCAGATCCCCTACTCCCCGAGGAATGGAAAAGCCCTTTCTATGGTGCTTTTCTTCCCAACACCATTATTATACTTGCCAGGATCTGCAAGCGGGCAGACAGAAACAGCAAAGTAGTTTTGAAAATAAGGACAGTTGCAATTTAATATGTTTTGTATATACCTCTATTGTTTATACATGTCATACTCTGTACATAAAATTGGATTGGTTTATGCAATCTATTTTGTTCCCTATAGGCCCTCTTCCACGCTATCCTCAGGAACAAAAGAAGTCCACAACAACAGTACATGCCACAAAACATCCTCCCACTGTAACATTTAAGAGGCTTTCACAGAGGAAGCCAGATTGTGCACGTGTCTCCAATCACACATCCGACTCCAACTGTAAACCAAGGGCTTGAGCTCAAAAGTAGCACCAGTCAATACCATCAAGACCTGAATATCCACACGCAGTCACTCCCAGTAACACCCCAGTGTACACAATGCAGTCTAAGCTTTAAAATATGTGCAGTAAAGAAATATCTTCAGGTGAAATTTTTGTCCGTGTTCATAAAAAAATATGAAACATCAATATTTAATCAAAGCAGTCTTAATAATTCCATTACCTGTGACACCCAGTGCCAGTTTCTGCAGGTTTAGTCACACTTTATTAATATGTTTTTCTTGTTACAAGAAGAACAAGCTACACGATAGGGTACTAGTTTAGAAGTGCCAATAAATACCCAAAGTAACTTTAAGAGAAAAATATTCAGAAAATAACATTTTTTAATATGCATTACTTGTAGTAGCAAGATTTAAAAATAACTAAATCACTTTAAACCTGCCTGTCCTTGCTTAATGGTAGAACATGTGAAATTTTATAGATTTCTTCTTTCAGATAAAGTTGCTTTTACCTTTTCCCCCCACTAAAATTGTTTTACTCTGCACCATAGATTAAGTTTATGTAGGAAAACCACATTTAAAAGAAAAAAAAAAAATCATCTAAAATATTAGAAGAGTGTGATTTTGAGAAGCATCTGGACTTTTCAGTTACTAACAATTACTGTTGAACATTGAGGAAGCTAACTTCAACTCCAGAGGAAAAACTCCACAGAAGAGCTGAAAACAGAATACAACAAGGAATTGAAAGTTTTAGCTTTTGAATACATCACAGAACAAAGTAGATCTGTGCTTTAATTGTTCAAGTGACAATCAAACATGAAAACTGACTTTCTAAGATGCTCCCTCCTTCCTTCAACCCCTGGGCTGGAACAGAAGTGCTCCTGTTATAACCACTGCTTACTAACATTACTTTCACCTTTCACTATTTTATCAGCCTCAAAAACTAGAAAGCACCTTCCTAGTGATTCATCAAAACTGGTCAGTTTTGGTGAGCCCACTTACAGCCAAATTCTTTCACTTTTGTTCAGAGTTAAGATACTTTGGGCAATTGTCAGACAGTTGATTGCCTGCTTGTAAGCAAGCCAGAGCAAAGATAGCATCTCCCACTAGATCAGGTGGAATGGAGAAAAGCAAAAAATAAGAAGATCTCAGTAGTGGCAGGGAGAGAGGGGAGGCAACTGCCTGAACACCGACTGAAAATTCACATGTGCAGAGGAAAGAGTGAAGATAACAAGGGTACAGAGGGAAACAAGATACCAGAAAATAACAAAAAGGAAGAGAACGGAGAATGAGCAAAGGAACTGTCGGCCAAAATTCCCATGACCTGTCCTGCCAGAAGGCTGTAATCCAGAACAACAGGATATACTGCTTAATTACCATTGTTAAAATGTTGTCTAATTATTTTTCTTTACAGTAGAACAGAATTATATACGTACATACATACCACTCTGGATACGAAGCAAACACAGTAGCATGTGAACATGCCACATTTTCAAACTGGAAAATTAACACAAGTCATCACTTCTTCCTGTTCACCCAGACAGGAATTATGAGCTTCTCTATGTGCAAAGACAAATGGGTGTGGAGCTACTGAGATACCACACGTACAATGCTTCTCTCACATCTACTCATAGCAGGACTCATTTTGAAAAGGCCCCAGCAGGACTCAGAACAAGGATATTGGTTCACAGATACAGCCGTTGCATTCAGGAGGGGAGAAGTGGAACATCAAATAATATTCCCAGTTCTAGCTTATGGCCACCTTGGAGAAGAGGGGAAGTTAATCAGAACCAGCAGCTCTTGAGCAAAAGCTTCAGAGCAATGAAATCATGTCCCGGAGGAGGGAAGTTGAGTTCCTCACCAGCAGACTTTCTGCTCCTTGCCTGCCTGCAAAGAAATCACTGTGGGATCATCTTCCAGGATAAAGCTCACACCTAAACAATTGCTTACACTGCACATGCCACAGACATCAATCTTAATACTGATATGAGAAGTATGTGAAATCAGTAATTGTACAGGTTAACCTGTTGCTCTCCTCTTCTGAGGTATCAGTTGAGGATAATGCAGGAGGCTTATTGTAATAAATTTGAATTTACACTCAGATTATATCTCCTCAACACCATTCATTCTAACCACTCTCCTTAAAATTACACATTACATGTATACATGAGAATGCATAGTCTGCAAATCCAAGTACCTTTAGCAAAAGTTAGTAATGTCAGAGATGATGCACCAGTTTGCAAGGGCTTGCTACGGTCAAGAGCCATTGCCTGTGTCCACTCAATGGATTAATGGTACCCCATTTTTCACATCACCTATTAGAGATGATTAAAACCATATTAATGGTCACTGCCATTACATGGCTAGTGGGGTAGCATGACCATCAGTACTGAAGCCTGGTGGACAAATTGAGAGATTTGGTCAAAGCTTTGGCTCCAAAATAAGACCAAAGACATTCGCGCTGTTCGTATCACCGTAGTGTTCTGTGTCTACAGTGCTGGAGCAGGGAATACACAGGAAGAGAAATGTAACGAGCTGAGAGACATTGCTAAAAGCTGCCACTGTCACAGTTCACATATTTGAAGAAAAGAAGAAGATGAATCAAAACTTGAGATTCTTCCACAACAACTATAAGACTAAGTCCTCACTAATTCAAAACGCCACACAGTTATCTCTATATTCAAACTTGACACCCTAAAGAAAAGCTTCTTTGCATTTGGAAGAAAAATAAGAGAGGAGAAGTAGCTACTTTCTGGTTAGCAGAGTAAGATAGAGCAGTTAGAGCTCAAAGCCACATTTTATGGGGTTCCTCAGCCTTAAAATGAACATCGGTACAGTAAATACACTTTTATATTTGAAATATCTCACTGGTTATCATCCCATCCTTGGTGCCGAGGGGAAAAAAAAGAAAAAAAGAAAAAAAGAAAAAAAGAATAATTAAAAAGAGATCCCCAAACAACAAATCCATCAGAATGAGCAAAGTCGGCACCTGAAACACAGCTCTAAATATTCAGCTGTGTTACAGTCAGTGTCTGATTAATTTTTGCCTAGTTTTCCTTACTTTTTCTTTAATGTACTCAAAGAGTACTCTGCCCAAGTCCAAAAGTCTCCTAAGAGAAAGCAAGCTGAATAGCATCATTAAGAGCAAAGAGGAAAACTTAGATGCTTATGTGAAAAAAAACCAAAACCAAACAAAAAAACTGAAACAAAAACACACACAAAAACAAACAAACAGCCAAAACTGAAAAAAACTCCACCAAACAAAAAAAAACCCCAAAACCAACCAACCAACCAATGAGTGGGAAGGAACCCCCCCCACTGTTCAGTTTCACAGGACTCCCTGCCACCTTCTGACTCCCTCCGCTTCTCCCCATCTCTCTTGCAAGATAAAACATTACTAGAGGTTTTCTTGATTTTTGAAGTGGCCATTGACAATTCCAACAGCATTTTATCCAGTGCATTAATTTTATTTTCCTCACTTCGTAAGACATTTAGCATCAGTTCTTAGGACACACCTTTTTAGCTGTCAGGTGAACCATCATTTTCCAAAAAGAGGGTAAGGAGAGAGAGAAAACCTCAGCAATCTAAACTGTCAGAGTGTCAGCAACTGAGAGCCCTAACACCTTGATCCCTTGGGTTCAAGACAGTGTCTTCTACACAGTCTCAAGTCTCTTTAAAGAAAACACAGAGCAGAGTACAATACAACAAACAGCTGTCAAAAGGCATCTTGGAGTGCCAGGGGCCGTATCTCTGTGTTACATATGTAATAAAAGATTCCAGCATATACCAAAGGATTACTTCTTTGTAAGCTCCAAATCAAATCAACAATCCCCCTAAAACCAGCATATTTGCTCATGTATTATTACTTTTCATTATGTATTAGTACTATCTCGTTTGAAAACAGAAACAGTATTTAATATTCAGAAACACAAGCAATTTAATACGATTTATATTGGTTCCAACATGATACACTTTAACCTATAAATAGATACACAGCTCACCTTTTACACTTTTCTGTACACTGTTTTTCCGTTTCAGGAGTTTGGACCATTTTATTGCTCTTCTAGTGAGTACCACTAGATATCTGGAAAAGAATGCTTCATAGGATGCATAATCAAAGTCTTCCGGCCTTTCAAACCCATATGGATCTACCCTGCAAAAGAAAAAAGAATTCTTGTACAAATGTTTCTACATACCTACAGCTGAAAATATATGCAAGTATGCTTTAAATAACACCCAGTTGCTACTTCTAAAAGCAGCTCAAAACCTCCCTTCTCTCAACAAAGACCTACTTTACACAAACTGTTACACTCCATTTAGCATATCAAAGCTGTTTAAGGAAATGAATTTAAACACACACTGTTCAGTCAGTTTTACAGATTTCACTATTTTTTAGAAGGAGTTTTGAGAGCAAAGGACCCATTGTGTCCAAAATTGATCCCAATTATGAACACACATTAAGTCTGGGAGGTATTTTCCTCTCCAATACAAACAGTTGAAAAGTATGAAGGAAGGTACAGGACAACAGCTCAAATATGACCTGAACTCACTTTCCACCTTCTTCATATGTAGTATTAAAAATGCTTATTTTATTAACATTTTTTCACTGTTCAGGCACTTTATCTCGGGCAGCACAACACTGATGGAGTTTTAGAACTGCAAGTTCATTTCTGATTCATTTTGATATATCAAGTCATCTTGATAAACTACATTTACAGCAACTTCCCAGGACACTTCGTACCTTCCAGTTATCACCCAAGTACAGAACACGTATAGGCTGCATAGAAATTAAACAGGCAGAGGGATCTGATCCCACTGAAAAGTTTGCAAGACAGACACCGAGGCTTAACTTGTAAAACCACTGCCCAATTAATTCACGGAGAAGGAATCTGCCTGTGGAGTGGCAATGGCAGAGTCCTGGGTAAACTCCAGCTCATGGGATCATCACGGGTAGCAAAGTGTGAATCAGAAGAGGAACACTTTTATATCCAGACCTCAAATTGGTATTATCTAATGGGCACTTAGTCACCTTGGTATTCACGTACTCTTCAGATCCGACACAAACCCCACAGGTGTAAAAAACACTGAAACCCCCAACACAGGTTTCTCTGAACTCATACAGAATGTGAGAACACACACAAAAAAAATCCTGAACACCTCCGTGAACCCACATCTCATATTTACAGCTGCCCCTGGCCAGGCAGCGAGTACAGACCAATCTGGGGCTCATCTCCATCCCTCAGGTGGAAAGGGAAATCGGAGAGCCAGGAAGTAGTGTTTTAAGGAAGTCACCTTCCCCAACCTGCCCCCAGGCAGTGAAGGTTATCGCTGCTCCCAGCTGCCCTCAGTTCACAGCCGCAGCGGGTGCCGGTTCGTGCCGGGGCTGGGGAGGAGGCCCGCCCTCCATCCCCCCCAACCCACCCTCCATCCCCCCCA
>JANVCC010000021.1:8115497-8144421 GCA_025345505.1 Todiramphus chloris collaris | reverse complement strand
CCCCTCCATCCCCCCCCAGCCTCCCGCTCCCCGGAGCCCCGGGCCGGTTCCCCCGGCCTTCACCTGCCGCCGCCCCCACCTAACCCCAAGCGCTCTGGGAGGAATGTCTTGCCCTCCCCGGACTAACCGGCTCCACATTCACCCCCTGCCCCAACCCTTCATGTTTCTCAGCAAGACGCCAGCGAGAAAAAAAAGATATTTTAAGGGACTACCAAAAAAAAAAAAACCCGCGAAGTCCCGGCAAGGCGCCCAGAGTCGCCGCTCTTGCCGCCGGCTCGCTCCCTCCCGCCCGCCCCCCCTCCCTCCCGCAGCCAGCACGCTGCGGATTCGCAGGAAAGTTGGAGAGGCGTTTTGAACGCCACCAGCCCCTGCCCCCTGCCCGGGAGAGCCCAGGCGGGAGCGGCCGGTGCCGGTGCCGGTGCCGGTGCCGACAGGGGGGGCGGGCATGCCGGACCCCCGGGGGCCGTTGCCAAGCACCCGCCCCAGCGCCGACCCGCCACCCGGGCCCGGCCCCGCCACCCGCAGCGGCAGCAGCCCTACCTGTACGCCCAGTCCCGCCCGTCCTCTCGCCCCTCCATCGGCCGTCCCCGGCGGGGAGCGCGGCGCCTCGGCCTCGGGCTGGGCTCTCCTCAGGCCGAGCAGCGCCGCAGCCGAGGCCCCATTCGGAGCGGCTCCCAAGTTGGACTCTCCTGCCGCCCTCCGAGGGGCGGGGGCGAGCGCCGGGTCCCGCCTCCCGTGCCAGGGGCCGGGCGGCGGGCAGAGCAGCTCCGTGCCCGCGGGAACGGGCGGCCCCGGGAGCGGCCTCCCCCTCCCCCGCCTGCCATGTACCCGCCTCCCCGCGCCAAGGAGCCGCCTTCACCTGCGCGGCCCCCGCGCCGCTCCGGGGGTCCCGGGGTGTCCCGGGCATCTCGGCAGCGGATAGCGGTCTGGTTCCGATGCTAGTTTCTGTGTGCGTATTGCGCGTTTCTGTCACATCGCGGGAAACATTCAGCTATTTCAGCGCCAGCGAAGGGTGCTGCCAACATGGGCTGGGAGCGGCTGCAGTTAGGGCCCTGGCAACCAAAGGAATTTCCCCATAACCAACAGGAAAAGGTGTTTGTATTAGTATTCCAGTTCATTTGGTTAATTGGGGCATTTTTCCCCATATCCTCACGCTCTTCCATTTAATTTCACTAAACAATTAATCAAAGTCAATGCTTTGTTACATTGAAATATTACCAACCAATTGAAATATTACCAGTCAGCTTTTGCTGACTTATTTTCCACCATAAACTAGCAATCATTTTAATATGATTTAAGTAATAAATGGCAGTTTGTCAAAAACATGGAGTAATAATACCCAAAATTATACCCAGAAAGTCTTCCCCATTTCCAGCACACTGCTCTTCCCCTTCAGAGGTGTCAAGCAACCCCCCCAGACCCCCACGGACTCTGCCCTACTGTGCTTTTGCCAAGAAAAGTTTGACTAGATGATCCTTGAGGTCCCTTCCCACCTGGTGTTCTACGTTTCTGTATGATTCTACCTGACTGCCAGCAGCTTAATTCGTAACACACTGTGTAACAGAAGTTACATCCTTGCTTGTCCTTTTTGAACCAAGTTCTGACTTTGAACCCAGCAAAGCACTTGGAAAATTACAGCTTCTGCCGGAGAAACATTATCTCGTTCAGCCAGCGAGTAAGAGTTGCTGAACAGATGGGATTTCACAAGGGAGATCAACAGTTGTTCCCTCCCAGCACACTCCTTGAGGAAGCTGCCTCCTCGCTGCGAGATCAAACGCAGTCACCCACACAGAAATGTGGAAGTAGTTTGGCTCCAACAGCAGGGAAAAATTACAGGGATTTGTGTTTGGTTTGACTGCCATCGCAGGGCTCTAAATGTTCATGATTGTTCAGCAAAACATTTATTTAATTTTCTTTTTTTGGTGGGAAAATGCTTTTCTTCAGCAGGCATAGGGCTTCTCCTGCAGGAGGATGGTCCCACTCAAATTACTGTGCGGCATCAGGAACAGGCTCGGGTACTGGCAGGACTGGAACCTGATTACAAACCAGCCTGGGAAGAGCCAGCCGGTGCCTGTGCCAAGGCTGTGCTTTGACATCCCGCCAGCGTTGCCTTGGCGGAGCGTAGGCAGAGGCACACTCTGCAAACAGCTCTGCCCCAGTGACTTGGTTCAAGTCGCATAGAAAATCCTTGGCAGAGCTGTGAATAGAAGGAGGCTATGCTATCCCACGGAAGAGAAGAAGGAAGCCTCAGTTTGGCAGAATACTCCCTTCTGCTCCGAATCCTGAAGCCACAGGCTTGTTTGGGAACAGGCTTATCCTTCACCTGACAAGACCAGGCTCTTTGGTGCTTGTTCCTTCGAGAATGTATCCATCAGAAGTTCCCTGTAAACAGCAGATTGTTTCTGTGATTAATTAAGGGTACATCTGCAGTGCATCAAGGGTAGCCTTGTGTATACCACAGTACATTTTTATTGTCAGCAAGCCTTACATGTTATATACAGTTTCTGTTGCTCTAACACAAGCATAACAACTGTGTGATTCACACAGATTTATGCCTGTTTCTCCCAATGGCTCCTATTAAAAAACCGCACGTAACTCCTGCCAAGGAAGAATTAACTTAGAATGTTAATCAATCCATAGAAATAATTTCTAAATTTCAGTGCAATATTTGGATCCCCATATTATGGCTGATAATATGAACCAGGCTGCTGTCTGGCTAGAGATAATACTTCGGTTGTCCTTCACAGGTTATCAATGCTGCTCTCTTCTGGGCAGATCATATCATGCTGCTTTTAAAGGCATTCAAAGAAACTAAGCCATAAACCCTTGAATCTGCAAACCGCATGTGCTTGGTGTTGTGATGAGCAGAAACGGATGCTATTTACTTTTGATCCTTTACTTCTGAAGGAGTTGGTGGCTGTGGGATAGCAGGAGGAGAGACTTAGGTGACATTCAGACCAGTGAAGCTCACAACCTTCCTACCTACCACCTGGCAGAACGGAAATGTTCCTTATGAAACTTCCCCCCTCCTCTCCCCTCTTTGAATCTAACCCTTAACCCCTGAAGTTTTTATATTACGGTGAACGTGTTTTGTATAAATCCCATTCCACTGCTGCCAGAGTAACTCCTTAAAATAGTGACTTCCCTTTAAGGGTAGGTATTTGGAGGTGTTGCCTGCAAAGGCAGATGAAGACGGCAGACTAGTGTTTCACAGGCTGAGGCACTCAAAGCTTTGCCTGTGTTTGCAGAGCATTTCTTGTTAAATAAATTTCTTGTTAAATAACAGTACTGGCAAAATTTTCAGCCTTAGCAGGAATTAGTCTGGGGTGGCTTTCCACTTCCCAAATCTGTGAAATGTCTGCTGTGCCAAGTATGCTTAGTCTATCAGCAGTGCTGAAATGCGGACCAGCTCCTCATGTACCATCCCAAGGCCATTGTTACTTTTAGACCAGAACAGGGGAAGGAGCATTAGGAGAAAGCCTTTGATAACATTTATGCCTGAAAGTATTTCCTAGACTGCCTGTGGGGGCCGTAAGGATCATCCATCCATCCATCCATCCAAGAATGGAAGAAATATCTTTATTATTTTGTGCATCATAAAGGTGTCAGTTTTCTTGACCAAGGTCCTTTTTGCTGCCTGCAGTAAGGACAAAGAAAATAAATTGTTAGGGAGAAGCAAAGCACAGTAAGACTAAGAAAGGTGTAAGGTGTGTATGGATATAGAAGGGGTGTGTGGATATAGTGTGCCTGCTGTATAGCATGAGTGAGTCTGTTCATTGAGAAATACCAGTGAGAAAGACTGTTCCCAGCAAAACTAGCAGCTCTGCTTTTCCACATCCAGATAGTAACTGCTCTCAAAGCAGTTAACAGCCCCTTTTTAGGATATGTGAATGCAGCAGCATTGGAGAAGAGATAAAAAAATAATTCTTGCTAGTGACTGGGCATTGTAGTAGCCCAAGTAAATGATGAAATTCCCACAGTGTATATGGCTTTCCTGGCTTGTGTGGTTTGTCATGCAGCCAATCATCTTTGTGTCTGTACTTAGTAAACCACGACACATGAGTGTACCCTGCTTTGTTGGAGCTCTACTCTGCATACATTTGGCTTGAGATAGTTTCCCATGACCCAGAAAAACCCGCTACTCCATACTGGGGGAAAATTTAGATTAAGCAGATTTGGCAGTACAGAAATATCCAGTAAGAAGTAAACTTGTGTGTGTGTATATATATATTTTTAACCACTGCAAGTCTATGTTCTAACCTAGGCACAGTGTGCTCCAGGACTGGGCAACTCATCCAGGTAACAAGGTTAAGGAATGCCACCATCACAACCAGACACCTTTGGTTCCTGTTACAACCAGCTACCTACCAAGTTAAGTCAGCCTTCACCTACACATTTACTGAGGGTCTGGACAGGTAATGATATGCTGAACTTGCTCCATATTTTTGTCCCAGAAAATCATGCTATGCTTACATAATAGTAGTCTGGAGGCCTGATTAAACCTGTTCATGTGAATTGTTCCAACAGCAGTCACTGAACTTTAGAAGAGACTCCATAGCAAGGACAGAAATGTATTTTTAAAAGTTAATTTCTTCTATTCCCTGGAGGCTTCACAGCTTCACATCCATGAAGGTTACTAGCTGGTAGGACAAGTTACAAATGCACGTGTAGTCTGGGAAGTGCCAGTATTTTGATTATTCTCAGTATGACTGTGGCCCCAGGAGTCAAAGCACACTGACAGAAGCAACTATAAAAAGGGGCTCTAACGCCTGCTACATACCACTGCTTCTGCCTGGAGAATCAACATTACCCATGGAAATCTCTGCAGAAAGGTTTTTGCACTCAGCTGCTATCCTCCGGCTGCGGCAGAAAAGGAGGCTCAAGGCTGTAACTGACAACGCTGGAAACAGCAGGGAAAGAGAAATGACATAGTAGTACCCTCAGTGTGAAAAACACTGCAAAGTTATATGTCAGAAGTGATAGGGGAAAAATACTCGAACGTTACTAGCAGCAAAGGCTTCCAAGACAGGGACAAAAAAGTCCTTGCAAAAAAAGTCTGTAAGTATCACAGACCAGGAACCCAACGGTGTGAAACTACGCAAACCAAGACAGAGGTTCATAGTGGCTAATTACTTGACAAATCTAGCTTCAGTTAGGCTGCAACTCTGTAAAATGTGCTTGTTATTTCACTTAACAAAAGTAAGTGTTTTCTAGGTGGCTTTCTACTATTTGTATGTTGGGTGGGGGTTTTTTTTCATATCTACTTGAATGATCATGAGGGGTGTGCTGAAAGCACCTTGCATTCACACCATTGACATTTACTTTCCTGGCTGCATGGAATACAAGGCTTATAACTGGACTTTGAAATTTTGCAGGGAGAGATGACAGACAACATTGGAGATACTCCTTCCATCTTCCATCCACTATTCCCTCCTTCTCCCTATTTGTGAAGCTATTATGCCTAGCAAATCCGGCAGCTCTAAGATCTACTGATTAGGGATGCAGTTTAACCTGGATTGTTGTCTGTCTGTGTATGAATTTACATCTGGTCCATGTTGGGAAATGTGAAGGTAAACTTTCTCCTGACCTTCAGCTGCCTCTGCATTAGGACTACTGCAAGGACTCTCATTTCAGTTGTCTCAAGCAGGATCCTATTCCATAAGGAGCAGGCAGAGTTATAATTACAGATAGTTAAATACAACTATTGCCTGTAAATACAGAGTGTTAGCTGTGAAGAACATTATCTATTTCACTTAATTATCTTTATGCAGTTAAGGGTTTCTCTAAAAGTCATGCATTAAGGAAAAAAATCCTTAAAATAATGACACATCTTGGTATAAAAAGAAGAAGGTATAGATATTCAGGAAGAGACATTCATTTCGCACATTGAATAAGACAGGACTTTTCCAGGAGCACAGATAATCTTAAGTTTCTGTAATTAAATTCTATTTCATAACAGGGATACGGAATTTAGGTCAGACAGCAAGTTCCCTTTCTGTAGGTTCCCAGTTTTGGAGCACTGAGCTCCACAAAGGTAACCTGCACCCTAAGAGGTTGTTCTGTAGCTTTCTGCATGTTTATTCTCTACGCATTTTTCAAACTCACAGGTTGAAAGAAACGTAAGAAGTTTTGTGAAAACCCAAACTTGGCTTTGACAGCAAGAGTTGCTGAAGCTCCTCTGAACTGCAAGGTTATATCAACAACCATATGTACAGATATGCCTCAGTATTTACATGTAATCAAGATTTTGGCTGAAGTGTCATGTTTTTAAATTCCTTTCACAGAATCACAGAATGTTCAGGGTTGGAAGGGACCTTGAAAGATCATCTAGTCCAACCCCTTTGCCAGAGCAGGATCACCTAGATTAGGTCACACAGGAATGTGTCCAGGTGGGTTTTGAATGTCCCCAGAGAAGGAGACTCCACAGCCTCTCTGGGCAGCTGTTCCAAAACTCTGTGACCCTCACTGTGAAAAAGTTTTTCCTTATGTTACATGGAATTTCCTCTGTTCCAGCTTGTACCCATTACCCCTTGTCCTATCACTGGATGTCACTGAGAAGAGCCTGGCTCAATCCTCCCAACACTCACCCTCTACATTTTTATAGACATTAATAAGGTGAGCCCTCAGTCTCCTTTTCTTGAGGCTAAGAAGACCCATCTCTCTCAGACTCTCCTCATGAGGGAGATGCTCTACTCCCTTAATCATCCTAGTGGCTCTTCTCTGGACTTTATCCAGTAACTTTCTTGAAGTGGGGTGCCCAGAACTGGACACAGTGTTCCAGGTGGGGCATCACCAGCACAGAGTAGAGAGGAGGGAGAACCTCCCTTGACCTGCTGGCCACGGTCATCTTAATGCATCCCAGGATGCCATTGGCCTTCTTGGCTGCAAGGGCACATCGTTGGTTCATGGCCATCCTCTTCTCCACCATGACTCCCAGACCTTTTTCCCCAGAGCTGCTGTCCAACAGATCAGTCCCCACCCTGTACTGATACATAGCGTTCTTCTTCCCCAGATGCAGCACTTTACACTTGCCCTTACTGAACTTCAGTAGATTTCTCCCCGACAAGCTTTCCAGCCTGTCCAGGTTATGCTGGATGGCAGCACAGCCTTCTGGCATGTCAGCCACTCCTCCCACTTTTGTACCATCAGCAAACTTGCTGAGGGTACACATTATCCCTTTGTCCAGGTCACTGATGAATATATTGAACAGCACTGGACCCAGGACCGGCCCCTGGGGAACACCACTACCCACAGGCCTCCAACTACACTCTGCTCCACTGACCACAACTCTCTGGGCTCTGTCCTTCAACCAGTTTCCAATCCATCTCACCACACAACCATCCAAGCTGCTCCTCTTAAGCTTGGCTGCGAGGATATCATGGGAGACAGTATTGAAAGCCTTGCTGAAGTCAAGGTATACCACGTCCACTGCCCTCCCCTCATCTATCCATCTAGCTGTGCCATCATAAAAGGCTATCAGATTAGTCAAGCATTGCTTCCCTTTGTTGAATCCATGCTGAGTACTTGTGATTAGCCTCCTTTCCTCAATATGCTTTGAGATGGTGGCAAGAAGAAGCTGTTCCATCACCTTTCCAGGAATGGAGGTGAGGCTGACCAGCCTATAGTTATATGGGTCCTCCTTCTTGCCCTTTTTGAAGACTGGGATGCCACTGGACTTCCTCCAGTCCTCTGGCACCTCTCCTGTTCCCTGGAACCTCTCGAAGATTATGGAGATTGACCTAGCAATGACCTCTGCCATTTCCCTCAGCACTTTTACCTTTGAAAGGTAAGAAACTTTGATTGCAACATCTAGGATCAAGTTACTACATTTCTCTGGCCAAGTTTGTCAGGTTACAGATTATATCACATGATTAATATTGGAGGAAAAATTCAGTTCTCATATGTGTTAGTTTGCAGAGAAATGTCCCCCAAACACTAATGTTTTCATTAACTTACACATTGTCAAAATTGAAAGGATTTCATTTACATTTCTTTTTAAAAATTTATTTCAGATATTACTGACACTCTTCTTTACTGTCTTAAAGTAAGCAAATTAAGGAGGGATGTGTAATACAGAAAACTATCAGCAACATTTTGGTATTTCCATGTTTTGCTGTGTCAGATACCAGAACTTCCTGACACCCACCCAGTGCTTCAGAAAAGAAAAAACAAAAGAGAGTTTCCACACAGGGGACTCTTGGAAGTCCTCTTCGTCTAGGAAGGACTCAGCCTTTCAAAGTAGTGTTTGTCAGCATGACTGGGGCTTACTCTGTGTGGAAAAACACTGGTGGCTCTTTTGATTGCAGTGGCTGCATGTTAGAGTTCTGATGCGTGGTTACTACAAGAGGTGGTGAGTGTTCACAGTGTAGTTTCTAGTCTGAAACACAAGCCAGATTAACAAGGTGTTGTATTTCCCCCAGCAAGGATAGAGTGTCCCTGGCAATACCATTCATATTCCCAGGGGAGGAAGCTAATGCTGCTCCTTGCAGTCAGATTTATGTGGTGATAACAAACAGCACTTAAAAACCTCACAGTTGCTGTCAAGGGTCCTTACAAAGGGGACACTTGTCATGAAACAAAAGACAGTTCTGATGGACTGTTTTCTTGGAAGAAACAACAATTATGTAACTCAGTGGCTGATTTTAGGTTCTCAATGGTCTGATTTTCTGCTCCAGCACCCTTCAGTATCTCTTGTAAATACATCCTCCTGTGCATAACTGGCTTTTGTAACTTGCACTCCCATGACCCACAAACCTACCTTCAGATGGTTTTCTCTGGGCTGCATTTAATGTTTCTCGCTAAACAATTTTGAAAACCAGTGGAGTAACATCAAATAATATTTGAGACATTTGCAGCAGATGACTTCAAAAAGCAAACCTGTGAATGCTGAACTCAATAATAAGGACGTGTAAGATGCATATTTTGCCACTGAAGTTTTAGCACTTACCCTTAATGAAACTAAAAACCTGTGTTGACCAAAGGCATCTGGGATCTCCTCCCTGAGCATAAGTCGTTCAATACAGTGAGTTGCTGATCTGTATTATTACAGATGGGTAAAAATACTTCGGAAGAAGATGAGGCAAAGTCCCATCTTTGATCAGTTGAGAACAGATGAGACAGAACACCACAATCACTGCATCAGGGTTTTGCAGCTCTACTTTGAACATTACTATTTTCAGAGGACCTGTTGTACATACCAACACCACTAATGACTACCAGCAGAGACAACCATGTTCCTAGAACTGGTGACATCATGTGCAGCTCTCTGGATTTAGCTAAGTTTTTGGTTTTACCAAGTAAGTGTGGTTTGGTTTTTGGTTGTTTGTTTGTTTGGGTTTTTTGGGGTTTTTTTGGTTTTTTTTTTTTTTGTTTTTTTTGGGGGTTTTTTGTTTGTTTGTTTTGTGGTGGTCTTTCTTTCTTTCTTTCTTTCTTTCTTTCTTTCTTTCTTTCTTTCTTTCTTTCTTTCTTTCTTTCTTTCCATCAAATTGAATTATGCTTTTATTTTACCTCTCTTTCTGTTTGGGTTGTCATTTTTTAAACTAAAACTATGGGACAAAGTGTTTAGAAAGTAGGGCCTGAGAGGTTTCACAGGTGAACTTAGCCTGAGATAAATGAGTGATGTGAAGCCAACCCAAGAACAAGCACGTGTGGAGTACAGGCAGAAGGGTGGCTCAGGAGGCATTAGGCTGGGCTAGTTCCATTTGGTACAGGATCTGACTGCCCAGGATGGGTGAGAAATTGCAACTACTAACACTTAAATCTGATAGAGGAGGGTAAGAAGACAAAGGTAAGAAGAGGAGTGTCAGTTCACTGCTTCTCCATGAATATTCTCTACTGGAATATTCAAAGGCAGTCCTGGGAGGTGAGTTTGTGTTTCAAAGTGTGGATTGAAAGCAGTTTAATTACCTGAATTCTGATCTGGTATCTTTTACCTCCAGAGAGTAATTTTACAGACTTTAGATCTCACTATTTAAAGAAGTCAATGGCTTTTCTACAGAACTCTGATTTATTGTTATTGTTGTTGGTGTTGTTACGGATGGTAACCATGATTTCCCACTGTCTTCTTTTTATTGTTATTCTGTGGCATTTCTAACACTTTGGGAAGCAAGGCAATCCCAACCAGCCTCCCTCTTTACTTAATCCTGAGAAGAGCAGAGAGCAAGACTCCTGTAATCTCTAGCAGGGGATGCACAAACACATTTACCAAATAAACCCACATTTGGCTGTCAGAGGGACACCATGAGATGGCCCAGAGTAAAAGAGCTGTCACGGGGCAATATTCCTTCTGCCTTTGCCAAGGGCAGCTTTCTTATCGCCATTTAATTTTAGCAAGCTGTTCACTCACAGCTCTACTCGCAGTGCTGAATGATGATATTCATAAATGATAAAGGAGCATCCTTAAAAAAGCTTCCAACTAGCTGTGGTGGCTGGGGAACGCAAGTTGAATGGCAAGTGGTGGGGGGTCAGAGAGAGCACTTTGATCTATGCCTGCAACAGAAAAACAGCCAGAGAAATCACTGTGCTGACACTATCAGGGAATGTCATAAGGGCCTTGAAGAAAATTGTGAAGGATTTGGTTGTTGATCTCAGCAAAACACCCTCCAGACCTTTTCAAATCTCAAAAAGGAAAGAGCCAGGTCCTATAAAATAGGAGCTCCAGTTAGGCAGAGAGCAATAGGGGCTCCAGGAAAATGCAGGGGCTCCATCTAGGCAGAGCCACTTTGTTGTTGGTTTGTGCTCAGCACAGCTACTGAGCCCACCACAGACATGGTACTAAAACACTTTTACCTGAAAAGCAGAACTTTTCAGAAATCCAAGGGTGTGGGGAGACTTCCAGAGCGACTTGAGTGGGGTGGAGGGACCTGGTGCTGCCACTGGAAAGAGGTTGCCAGGGATGATGCAGTCTTCCTCTCAAACCAGCACCACCACATCATCCGAGCGAGAGCAAACCTTGCGATTATTTTTGTCAACAGTAATCTGGGGCAGCAGTCAAATGATTGCCATCCTGTAAAATATAAAAGTACACTCTGTGCAGGGTGTTAACAGGGCTTTAAGACTCCAGTGCTCCAGTACTCCTAAGAACCTGTGGCAACTTCACTCTTAGCTGAGCCTGGAAGCCCTGTGTGCATTGGGAAAGGCAGAGGTAATGGCACAGAGAGTCTTGTAGCAAGGCAAGGAGGTTTAGTCAGACAAAAATACTGGGTTTTATCAGCTGAAAAAATGCTATGCATGCAAAGGGAATGTTCCCAAGCTAGTGAAATATGCTAGTAAGGTATTGCCTCTGCTCCCCAGACGGCCCACAAACTTTGTGGAGTCAAAGACAAGCTATTAAGATCTAGAAATGAAGTGCAATTTCTGGGTTGCTGGAACGATGAGGTACTAAGTGCTTCTCTTTGCTTGAAACATGCTTTTCTGAGCATATAACAAGAAGTTGTCCTCTTTATTACCACTCTGCCTTTGCTGTGCTTTTCTCCTTTCCTGTTACTGTAGGAAATGCCTACCCTTTTCTGGGCTCCACAGCTGCTTCCCGGCTCAGAGAGCATCCCAGCAGCAGCCCCCACCAGCAGCCCTGCAGCACTGGGTGTTGGGTGTGCAGAGGAAAAGCCACAGACAAATGCACACATGTCCAGGCTCTTGCAAAACCCACCCATTCCCTGTGGGCGAGTGGGGGACAGTGGTGGCAGTGGCAGAGCAAGGGAAGTTTGGTGTTTACATACTCAGCTCATCTGGTCTTGCAGCTTGTAGAGACAAACACGCTGGCAGAGCTCAGTCCTGGTGCAAAGAAAATAGGCCCGGCTTGTTAGCTGGGCATTCGTGGTCTGATAACTGAGACAGCATCCTTCTGCAACACTGGAAATGTCAGAGAGGATGCTGCCACCTGCTTTGTAGTAATACTGGCAGCAGCAGCAGCTGCCTGTCCCTTGTGCTGCCAAGTGCTCCAAGATGCAGAGGATCCTTCCTTCCTCCCCACGCCAGGCTCCTCCCGCAGCTGGGGTGGTGGCAGAGGGAAAATCCCAGACTATCCAGAGTGAAGTGGGTATCGCACTGGAAAAAAAAAGGGGTGGAAAAATCCTCCTCTCACCCAATGTTTTAGTTATCTGGGCACAAAATTGTCACCGTATTTGAGATCAGCAGCTAGAATGCAGCATGTGTGTGCATTTGTGTAGCTGATCAAAATAGTGTGTGGAAAATGATGTTGATTTTTTTTTTAATGTCTGTGAGTGCTCGTTTTGATGAAATAACACAAGCCTCAGGATGGAAAGATTACTATGTTACTGAAAACCATGGTTTAGGGGTTTTCCCAGGAAATAATGAGCAGCTGCACCGTGGAAAGACATTTCTACTTATGCAGAGCTCAGGAGGACTCAGAAATCTTTACTGAAAAATAAATGGAAAATTTGATGCACAGACTAAGTTCTTTATGTTTCTTGGAAACACATGATTCACATTCCAGCCTGATTTTGTAGCCCTTGGACAGGACAGAAATGTAAGGGGAAAGGTAAGAAAGTGGAAAGGAAGAGAGGGAAGGCAGCAATGGGAAATGTGTGTGTCACAGGATGAGCTTAGCGGAGTTTCCAGAGTCAGGGAAAAACATGTATTCTTGTGTCTATTAAAAGTACTCTTTTCAATTTCCTATTTTTACTTTTGTGAAGTGTTCGTATTTTTGCTTTTATGAATTGATGAGTTTGAAACACAGATATTAATTTTAAAAAGCAGATATGGAAAACATATCTTCCTGAAAGTACATGATGATTCAGTGGAGCCCAAACTCAAAAACTTTTATCTCTCTGGAGAATTTGGCTCATGGTGGAACAATGGTCAGTAATGCTGCAAGTTATTACTTGAGTCTTGGATGTTTCTGTGGGACCTTTGAAGTCAATCAGTCAATATGAGTATCTCTTAATTCATGCCTGTGTATTACTAAAGGCCACAGAAGGAAGAAGAAAATGATACGATGGTCATCATATGCCTTTACTTCACCTCCTGGAAAAACCGTCTTAATGATTTTGTGCTGTGGACTGTGGCTGCTGCTGCTGCTAAAGTGGCTAGTGAAGCTCCCTATTTCCATAGCAAATAATAGTGTTTAATGATCAGACAGAAAACTAATGCTCTTGCCTTCAGGGAAGCATCCTCATGCCTGGTAAACACCTGGTCATGTAGACAAAACTAAGCATTCTGGGAGAGCGGTTAGAGAGGGTGAAGAGTAAACTCTTAGGTATCATCAGATGGTATTTGTTTTTCAGATTCCCTTAAGGCTTCAGGGCTTTTCCCCATCTTGTCAGCAAAGAGCCAGGTCTCCAAATGGCAAACTCGCCATCTGCAGGCCAGCAAGACAACTCACGAGGACTGGTGACCAAAACAGCCCAACCTCAAGGACACCTGCCTTATAGTGGTTTTAGGATTTCCTCTTTTATGTACCGGTTAGCAAAAGACAATCTCCTTTTGGGTGTTGTCCCAAAGAAGTTTAGAGTGTTTGTCTCTGGAGCTTAAGCCTGTCCCAGTGGATTGTTTAAAAAAATGTAAAAAAAATAATCAGACACTGTTTTTCTGCAGCAAGCTGCGTTTACCCTTGCTAGTGATCTCCTCATGCCCGGTCTCAGCTGCAAGGAGAGAGTGGCTGCAGGGCTCCTGCCCCCTTCCTCTTCCCAGCCCAGGCCTTAACATCCACCATCCGCTACTAGAAGCTGGCACCAGCTTTCCCATGAAACGTGGTTTTGATTGGAATATACTGTTTCTTAAGCATATTTTCGCTATGATAACATGGTTTATTTTTGCAAAATACTAAAACATGATGTTTCAGGAAGTTTGATCTTTCTTCCTCAGGCTGGGGGAACATGATTGGAATGCAATTTTCTATTTGAAATAAATTTTAAGGAGAAAAGTCACCTTATTTCAGTGTCTGTCTTGTAGTGGTTATGAATCACAATCACATCCAATCAACAGTAAAATGTCAAAACCTAAAAAAATGTTTAACTTCTATCATATTTTTTTTCCATTCAGCCCTTAAAAAACCCAAAGTCTGCTACGGTCTCCTCTGGCTCTTACCAGAGGTTTGGTGGTGGCCTTGTCACACCTGGAGCTTCTGCTGGAGGGAGCTGCTCTGCTGCCATAGGGTTGCAGGGAGGACAGACAGCAGGCAAGGGACTGCCCAGAGAACCTGTCAAATCTTGCAGGTCCTGACACTGCTAGTTGACTCAATACACTCTTATGAGACTTCATCAGTCACAGGGCACTCAAAGAGGAATTTTCATGATCTTCATGGAGGCTGTTGTGATCCTATGGCCTTCAGAAGGGAAGCTGAACTGTTCTTCAGCCCCTGGGAAGCGGACAATTATCTCATTATAGTTTAGCCCCTGAGATTTGCAAGCAGCCCATTTTTTATTTAAACCTGTTTCTAAAGAAGAAAGCATAAAGACCTGATTTTGCATTTCTGTTTGTCTAGAGCTGGGCGCTCGCGGTTTACTTTGGAGAGCAGTGGCTACTTATTTCAAAAAGATTTTTAAAAGCTGTTGAGAGGGTTTTTTTTAATACAAAACTAAACCTCAGTGTCAGCTTGTTTGAAAGGGAACACCCAGAGGTTGTGCCTGTGCCACATGTTTGCTTCCAAGTGAATTCTGAAAATGAGAGACTGAAGTTAATATAAATAATAAATGTAATCCTCAGTCTGAGTCTTTGCATCTCCTGGAAACTTCAGGTGAGCTCTTGGTTGCAGTCAGATAGGTGGTACATTTGCATACATCCACTTATTGCAGAGTGACACGACTCAAAGAACTTACATGTCACATAGGCATGATGGCCACCAAGGTGAGGGGGAAAGTCATTCATTCCCATTACACAGATGAAGAACCAAGGCATACAATGAAGCTGATTCTTTTGACATCGTAAAGACTTACTCTATGGGGTATGTGTGTGTGAAATCAAGATTTACCTTTATTTTCATTATATTTTCTTAGGAATAGTTTGTGCTTAAAGTGTTTGCTTCCATGTGGTACTTGTACAAGACTCTTTCTTCTAATTCTTAGTGATGTTCAGCTTCACACTCCTGCTGGGAGTTGCTTCCCAACACACTTTGCTCCTGTAAAGGCACCCTTTGTGCCTTTTCAAACACGGGTTGTACGAGATGGTGAAGAGAACTGAGGAACCTACGAAGGCCCCAGGTAACTGCTAGGATTGGTTTGGGTACTAACAGGGGACTTGTCACTCAACTACAAACACACAGCTGAAAAAAAGTTGTCTGTGTATGAGATGGCTCTGACATCCCGCATCCTTGCATGGCTTGTCTCCCACCATGGCTCTGCCCACTCTCCACCACCCTTCTGCTCAGTGACCATCTCACCTAGGCATGTTCCCTGGAGAATTAACACAGAAGGGGAGGTGAAGATCAGCAGTGGTGATTTTGGAAGAGGAGTCAGATGCACAGGACCAGAGCAAACGTGGGAGGACAGCCTCTGTCCTGGCTTTCCTGTGTTGCTCATGTCCAGCTGGTGGGTCCAGGATGGGTGCTTGCTGGACCTTGGCCACAGTTGGCATGAAAGCTCCTTACTGCCTGCAGAGTATATCCTCTGTTTTGCAGGTGGGATGGGTGGACAGATTAACTGCTGATGACTGCACAAACAATTTGTGATAAGGAGGAACAGAACTGAACTTGGCTTCTCCAAACCATGTTCAGATGGCATAGGAGTGAACCCTCAGCAAGATCTCTCTCTTCCCTTCACCATTTTGTTTGTGGGACCAGAAGAAAGGCCCAGCACAGGCAAGGGTGAGGGGGCTCCTCAGCATTTGTTCCTCACAGGCCTGACCTGTGTGTGCCTGACTGGCTGAGCAGCAGGCAGGGCTGGAGCGCTTGCAGGGCACCTGGACAGTTCTGTGGGTAACTGTATTTCCACTTTCAAAAGTTCAGTTGTGCTCCAGTTTCATGTTCTGGATCCAGCAATCTCTACACTAATTCTGTTTTATTTAAAGTTTATATATGAAGGAGTAGTTGCCTGAGGACTTTCTGCAACTCTAATGCACTAACATGGTCACCAGGTTACTGGCTTCTCCTGACAGCCTTGGATCATGGGTAGCCAAACTCGATCCAGCTCTGCCGTGGTGCCAGGTTTGTTTCAAGTGTGCATTTCCTTACTCCCATCACCAGGCAAAAGCAGAATAAGAAGTCACATCAGGTTATATAGCTCTGTCTGGCCACCCCAAGTCTATGGGCAGTGTGGGAGGTTGGTCGCACCAACCTGGTCCTTAGTCAATTGCTGCTCCCATTTTGATGGCTGGAGTCACTTTCCTGGCACACAGCCTACTCTTTGCCTGGGTCCAAGGACCTGGCAGGCACACGGCAGCTGGGAGTGAGTTGCAGAAAATGCAGCTTGTCATCCTCTTTTCAAAGCCATGATATTTGCATAATTAATGCTCCATGTTTTCTACCTATTCCCAGCTGTCCCATGAAACTCAGCATGTGTCAGCTCTCTTGGGCTTAAGGAAAACAGTTTGCATACTGATGAGATACTTACAGGTGCTGTTTGTCTTTGTTGCTCATGCTCCTTCCTTGGTAATGACAGAACAATTACAAGATCATTATTTGTATGCTTTTATTATTTTCATCTTCTCAACACACAAGTAAGACTCAGTGATACAAATAAGTAATCCACCTAAGAAGGAAAACAGTTTTATTAAGAAATCTGTATGGTATGACAATGGTACAGGCTTTCTTGTTACATGATGGGTGTAGTTGAAATGAGTTAATAATGAAGATGTCTTTTAGGGATTTCTGTTCTTCTGCAATGTTCCCCAGAGCTTGGAGAATAGAGCTGAGATACATACGGTGGGACCTTGCTGGGACGCTTGGATCATCGTTGCCTACGCTGTTCCCATTCTTCAGAAGACTGTGAGATCTCAGTAACTTGGACTGGCAAACCAGAGCTGCCTTTGGGTAGTCCATCGTATTGATATGAATCCCAAGGGGCACAAGCATTTAACTCTGATGGTGTAATTCAACCGAATTGGGTTGTTTCCTGATAAGAATGATCAGGCTCTGCAGTGTCCCAGAGTTTTCTGTCTTTCCTTCCAGAATGACTCACCTTCTTTTTAGGCTGCATCTCAACCGTACAAACCCCCTCTCACCTCACTGCAGGGGCCAGAGTGACTGGCTCCGTGCCTGCTGTGCTGCAGGAAAAAAATGTGTCTGATGTGCAGAAAGTGTTTGCAGTTCCTCGTGGTAAAAGCAACTCACACTGGCTGCATTCACCCAAAGGACTGCAGTGAGCTGGCCAGTCCCTGCACGACAATTATTTTGTTCACAACTTTATTTTTGTTTGTTTGTTTAATAGATACAAGGGCGAGTAGGTACCTCTGAAACTCCTGTATGTCAGAAATCTGGGTCCATTTTTTTAAGAAGGGGCTTTGGTTGCCTAATATGAACCATCTTATTAAAGAAGCGGATTTTCAGACTGCAAGTGCTGAGCACTTCCCCGAAGAATCAGATCCTTCAATAAGGTGTCCCTTGTTGGATATTTGGAGTCACTAGCCATTTTCAAAAAAAATAGGCCCTAATAGCTGTTTGGTGACTTTTTGAGGATACCCAGCTCAGTGCATTATTGATTTTTATGGCTTTGTAATCTCAGGAAATTTTCCCTCTGGCAGTATGTTTCTGTTGTTGCATGACACACATCACTGAAAGCCTGCTCTAGAGCTTGCTTGCCAAATGAAAATCCCACCATTTTATGTAGTTGTTTTTGCACCTGCAGCTCCGTGAAATACAAGCAACTGAAGGCAAATTAAAGACAATCAAGTACAGTGATGGGAGTTATGTAGCAATTCCCAAAACTGTTTCAGGTTCTTCAGGCTGTAAGAGGTAAAATACTGCCCTGCTGCTTCTCTGGCTATTCAGTGTACGAAAAGCCTTGGCAGGAAAGCTGATACCCAGCAAGATTTTTTTTTCCTATATTGAAAGTTCTCATCAAAGAGTGAAAAATGTTTCATTCTAGAAAAAGACATGCTCATGGAAAGAAAAAAAAAAAAAAAGGAAATAAAGCTTGGAGGACATGATACATTTTAGAAACCACATAGTGAGTAGTTTAAATTGTTTCTGCTGATAGATGATAATACCACCATAGTTATTTCTCAGGTAAGAGATTTCCTATAGTGTTCCAGAGACACCCTTCACCCCATAAGTCATAAGGATCCCCAGTTATTGCTGGTCGGGTTTCTCTGCTCACACAGACAAGCTCTGTTGGATGGTGTGCAGTTCTGGCTGGCACAGGAATAAGAGAAACAGTTCCCTAAATTTCCCTGCGTTGAGCACCCCTGGCTCGCATCCCGCTTTCCCAGCTGAGCCGTTAGATGGAGCGTTTCTACTGCTAGCAACGCACACAGACCTCACCGGGAGCAGCTCCTGGAAACCCGGCTGGCTCTCTGCTTGCCCCCACCTCTACCCCACTGCTTAACACCAACCCCGCCTCAGACCTGCTTCTTCAGGTGTCCCAGGTCCAGCTTGGAGCCGGGACTCCCCTTAAACCCCTCCTTTATTCAGGCTTTTAAAGACTCCTGGAAAGCTGCGCTGTGGAGATTCCAGCCCAAAGCAATGGGCTACACCCAGGAAAATGTCATTGTCATTCATTTTTTCCAGACACCCTAAAAAATTCTCTCTCTGTAAGAGGCTGGTTGCCTGAGAATCTGAAGTTTCAAACTGTGTCACTACAGAGGGGTAACTTTGAGAAACCTTTTCTACCTGGGCTTTTTTTTTTTCTTTACTTTCTGTGTGCCTGGCCTGGTTTTGATTGCCCGTCCATCTATAGCTAAGCCAGGGCTTTACGGAAGCATTACTAAAACTGGCAAAAACATTCCTTCTAGAGTTAGTGAGGGCTAAGGACCTAATGCCTTCAGTGGCCTCGAGAGGTGCACTTTAGTAAAGCAGAGGGATGTAGTACAGTGAAGGAACAGATCTGTACAGAATCATCCCCCCCATGCAAAGCTACAAAAACCAAGAGATGTGCCAGCAGATGCATTGAAATATGTGTTATGTGGTCAGACAAAGTGAAACAGCAGTGTGGGCAGGCTCCCTTCTCTGCTCCTGTGACAAGCTGGGAGATGTGCTTAAAGAAGAGCAGAGGAAGGAGTCCTCCTGGGACCAAGGAGGCCAGGAAGGACTCCTGAGCACTGGGAACGAAACTTTATTTTCTGTTGTGTATCTCCCTTGGGCAATGGTGTCACCAGGGTTCAAGCCTTGCCATTTGCACACCTTCTGGCACAGCTGACATAGATCTTCATACCCCTCCTAGAACTCCTGTTCTTTCTGAAACAGACATTTCTGACATTTCTTTGCTTAGCACCAGTGCTAAATTTCCTGCAGGCAAGGTCTGGAGCGTCTTGTTTTGGGCTGCTGACTGCAAGACACACCAATCTACTGCTCTTCTAGCCATTGTCACTGTCATTCATATGGCCTCAATCTCTTCTTTCCTGGAGGATTAATTTGTGTCAGGTCCTGAAAAAAAACTTGAGTCACTACCCTTAAGGATGCATTTAGTGCAAATCTCTTGTCATTCATATTTTAAGTGTACTTCAGGGAGGAAGGTTCAATTAACTTGGACAGATGATTTATGTCTTACCAGGAGAGATTAAGCCATGCAGCAACCTAAAAGTTAAGCTCCACAAGATGACTCTGCCTGAATTTTCCTGAACATAGAGTGCTGCATCTGTCCCTGTGCTGTTTCTCTGTTGAGAAAAACAGACATTGAAGGTATAAATTGGAAGAGCTGAGGGCCTCCTGTTATGCATTGACTAGCTCTCCTGGGGGCTAATTGCTTGATATCTAGAAGACAGAAGTCCTTTAATTTGTGGCAGGGTAATGATCTTTCCAAATGTGAATAAGGGCCAAAAAAACCCCACCTCCTTTAAAGGATAAGAATAACTAAAATGTCTTCTGTGCTGGCAGGAGAAGGCAGCTAATAGAGAACTGACTATTCAAGGCTGGTGCAAAAGCTTTGTTTTGTAAGTACTTCCCTCAAACGGGAAATGAAAGCATGGACAGTAAAAGGTAAAGTACAGTTTAGGTTTAGTAGAAAGTGGCCTCTGTGGTTGCCAGCTCCTAAAAGCTCAGTGTGTGAAACACACCTCTGCACACAACGGCAGTCTTCTGCCTCCAAGAAATTCTGTTGAGCCTCTGTTTTGAGGACCCGTGTACTATACATATGTGCTTTTCATCTTGTGAGTCTCTGGATGCCAGAAAACCTAATTCTTGGCATCTCATGAAGGCAAATCAAAGTCTAAGTCTTTTCAGTAGTCAGGGGACATGATGTACACATCCCCTCTTCCCGGCAGCATCCCTGGCTGGGCCAGCCCAGTTGTCACATATGTGACTTGTGTGCATTGTGCTGGCAAACGGGTTTGATCTCAGCTTGCTGCCAGTCTGCTCTTGTCCTTGGTCCCTTGCTGGCAGTGGGTCAGGGAGCTCTGCCAAGCTGGGCTGGAGCAATGGCCAGACCTCGGCTGCACAGAGTGCGGTCATCGAGAGCATCTTAAAAATTGAAGGGAAGTCACTGCCACAGGAGAGCAGGACCTCGCTTGTGTAAATCCTGTCTCTCTCTCTGGATAGCTCTGCAACTTTCTGAAGGTGGGTCCTTAGGATATGCCTTTAGGGTTCCTCCACAGTAAATTTTAACCTGAATGCGTGGTTACAGCACTAAGTTAAACTGTTACATGGGAGAGCGGTGCTGTAAGATTTCTCCGTCTGTCACGGCTTTGCTGTGACACCCAAGGCAAAAACCCTGCCTTCACTTCTCCAGAACAACATTCATCATGTGCAAACTTTGCGCAGAAGTTGCAGTTACTGTAAACACAAAAAATCATACCCCATTAGCAGGATTCGGTGACACTGGCTGCTTCTTACTGCTGCGTTTCACATGCATGTAAAAGAAATACTTCCTAAGACTTTTATTGTGGCACCTGCCTCATGTCTGTGTGCCCTGGGATTCAGAGTGGGACAGATATCCCAGGAAGAGTTGAATTGCCCTGGCAAGGTGTTGAGTCTCTCCGGCTTACATTGTCCTCAGAAGAGGTCCTCAGGGCCTTTCAGTGTTGAGCTTTTCTGAGCACTTACACTTGTTGCATGTTCATCTGCAGTAATTAAGTCCCCCTTGAAATGGTGCATTTCTACAACAACAATGCCTACAGTGTATGGACAAAGTGCAAATACCTTCAGAGGAGATTAAATCACCATTTTTCCAATATTAATATTAATGAGGTTGAACATTTGCATTCATGGTAAATCTTGTAATATCAATGTCCTTTTGAGGATTTTTCTGCAAATAAATGAAGCATTCCCCTCTTTCCCTCACTAAATTCTGCTAACAGCACCACTCAGTGCAGCAATGGATCAACAGTTCCTGTTAATCTGTGAAAAGGCAGACCTTAGAACAAGTGCTTTTGGACATAATTAAAGCTGACACTGCCTACTACCAGTCCTGGAAGAAGTACTAGCGGAGTTTCATTAGAATAAGTAAATACAAATAGAGTTCACCCTGAACAGTTGTCTTTGTTACAAACAAAACCCATTCGTTAGCAAGGAGAGTCTAGAGCAGGGCTGAATTCACACTGATCTCAAAGCCCTTCTCATATTTAATTTATAAACTGATGATTAATTCAGTGATTAGCTAATTCACTTGCAGTGATTAATTCAATTCATGTCTTCAGGCTAATGTTTAAGACAGGCAAAAAGCCCAGCTCAGATAGACGCACATCAATGTCCTTGTGATTAAAAAATGATAACATAATGCCCCGGAGAGTAAAGGAAAAAAGAAAGATCGAGAGGGTTCGGTGGCATGATCAGTTGTAAGATCTTGACAAAGCTGTAGCCATATTTTTCAGCTGTGATGTTTAAACGTGTCAGTTACTCTGATGATCAGTGGTTTGAAAGATGAATCTAAAGGACTTTCGCTGTAGCTTTCCACTGTGTATTTTGAGAACGATGCTGCTTTAGAGCAGTCCTCTGGTTCTGCTTTTTTCTCTCTTGTTTTGCCGGTTTCCTGACTGCTCCCTTTCCTTTCAGCAACATCTTTCTCTTGTCTCACCACATTCTTTGATGAGAGCACTTGGTACTTCTTAAACCCAGGCTGATTTTTTCTATTTCCAGCAGGATTTTCCTCATCTTTTGATGCAACATGAGATGAGGATGATTTGGAGGCCTTCTCTGTTTTAGACAAACGGGTCTCTTTTGGGAGAGTATTGCTTTTACAGTTGATACCATCACTTGGAGATGGATCTTGATAGTTCTTGAAGTCACCCACAGGGCCTTCCTTCCCTGAGCCAGCATGGCTGTGCTTCTCTGACTGAGTTGAGGAGTGTAGCTGGTATTTCTCTTTTCTCCCAGGTCCACTCTTCTTTTCTGGACTCTCAGTTTTATGTGTTGTGTTTTCAACAGGCAATTGATGTTTTTTGTCTGTGTTCTTTTCTTGAGGCTTCGCCAAAGACTTTGAAGGTGGGGACTGGCACGTTCCAGAACTTGGATCTTTGGCTTTATCTTTTGCATCACTTGCATCAGGCTTTGTAAAACTTTTGGATGCAGTTTGTTGATTTTCTCCCTCTGGAGTATTTTTCTCAGGCTTTGATGATTTTCTTGAAGGAGGTAACTGATGGTTCCCAGAAGTCTTATGCACACTATCCTCTTTTACACCCTTTGTTTCAGGCACCCTGGTGTCCTCTGCTGCTGGTATCTTTTGCTTCCTCTCTCCTGAAGAGCTTCTTTCTTGAGGCTTCAGCACTTTGTTTGAAGAAGGTGACTGGAGCTTCTCAGAGGTATGTTTAGTCTTTTTTTCTACCAACTTATTTTCAGGCTTTACATTGTCATCTGGTGACATCTGTTTCTGTGTCTTTAGAGAGGATGATTTCTTGTCTTGCTTCACCAATTGATTTGATAATGGTGTTTGCTTTTTAGGATCACATGAAGTATTTCTCTTTCCTTCACAACTCTTTTCATGCTGCACTGGTTCATTTTTCAAATTATGAGAGGTATTCTCCTCATCAGTGGTTTTATTGTCCTGCCTTGATGTATTTCTTGGTGGCACTGAATAATTATTGAAGTTTGACTTGATGTTTTTTTCTCCTGCAATGTCATTCCCGTATTTCACTGGTTCATTTAATGAGGACGGGTTATACTTCCCATTATTGCAGCAGGTGTTTTCGTCTACTGTCATATCATCTTTGTGTTCCACAAAATCTCTTGATGGTGTTAAATGTTTCAAATTCTGCTCAGTATTTTTCATTCCTCGAGTATTGGTATCATGTTCTGATGAAGGTAACTGGGATGTCTGAGGTCTTTGTGCATTTTCATTTGAAGAGTTATTATCATGATCCACTGCATCCTTTGATGTGAATAGTTGTTCCTCAGATTTATGCAAGACATTTCTCTCTTCCCGCTCATTTGTCTCCATCCTATCACTCTCATGCTTCATGTCATCATCTGATGACAAAAGATTATCCTTTGTATGTTTGGAGACCTTATTTCTACCTTTCACATGATTCTTTTGGTCTGAGACCAATTCAGTTGACCAAGGAAACGACTTGTCTTCCAGCACATCACTTCCTTGCTTTGTGGTATCATCTGAAGCTGGTGTTTGTTTCTTCTCCAAGGGTAGTAGGGGCTCTCTTGCTAGCATGGTTTTATTTTCACGTTTTCCTGGCTTCTTCACTGAAAGTGAAAGACAGTTCTTAGATCTCTGACATGTGTTTGTCTCTTCAGCCGTAGAGTTTTCACTTTCTGTTGCATGATTTGGGGACAGCACTTGGTTCTTAAAATCACATGTAGTTTTGTTCTTCACTGTTGTATCATTCCCAGGGTTTGTCAGCTTGTCTGAGGAGGGTGGTGAATGCTTCTCACAGCCATGGCTGACATGCTTATCTCCCAGACCACCATCTTCCTGTCTCACCAGATCAATAGGTGGAAGGTTTGGGGGATTTCCAAGAGTGCGATGGATTCTTTGTTCTGCAATCCCACTCACTGATGTTGGTGAATGGGTTGATGAGGGTGACTGCCATGCTTCAGAGTCAAGCCTGGGCATCTCATCTGCAGTGGCCTCTTCTCGCTCAATGAAAGACTTGGATGGCTTGTGGTGGGTCTCCAGGTCAGTTATTGTACTCTTATGCAGGGCTCGATTGTTTGTATGATTCATCGTTTCATTTAAGGAAGATAATTTGTCCTTCCCAAAATCTTCTTCTACAACATAGGAACTGTGCTTCACAAAGTCACCTGACAAAGGGCTTTGTGTCTTTTCCAAATAAGAAGAGTTGTGTTCTTTTTCTGCAGCACCAGGCTTCTGCTCCTGGCTCTCTTTGGATGAGAGTGTGGGTTTGCTTTGATTTGCATCTGGATTTGATATGTCTGCATTGGAATTATGAAAGTTATTTTGTGGGATGAACATTTGAGGAGGCTGTGGATGCTCATTTTTTGATTTGTTTTGCATTTGGCTATTGGGTGTTTTATTCTCCTCTTCCTTTTTAGTTGGAACATCATTATCATTTTTGGTAGAAGTAGAGGATATTTTGTCTTCATTGTGATATTTCACTCCTTCCTTGGCTTCCTCAGAATGTCTGCCTCTTAAATCTGGTGTCCGTTTTTGGACTATTGGTGGCCTTTTGTCAGAAGCTGGAGTTAGTAGAGTTCTCTGTCCATCTTCCACTGGAGGCTCAACCTCACAACATGTTTGAACTCCTGGAGAGTGACATGGCAGAATGTTTTCCAGTGCCTTCTGCTCTGGAAAACATTTTTGGCCTGCAAAGAAAAGATCGTTGTCTGGCTCTGTGAGCTCTGTGTCAGCTTCCTCTGAACTGTACACATACATAGTTATTTCAGGAATCTCACCTGGTTTAGTATCCTGAGAACTCTGTTCATGGGATCCTTCAGCTGTGCTAGAGTAAGGCGAGTTAAAAGGTGGGTTGTCTTCCTTGACATGCTGCACAGCATTGTTAATCCCCAGTAGAGAGGATGTATCAGGCCCAGCTGGTACGTTATTCCTGTCGCAGTCTAGAGTATGTTCAGACAAGGGAGGAGTGCAGTCTGCAAGATAATTGTTTTTCTGGGTAGTAGAAGAGCTATCTAGATTAGGAGTAAGCTTGTATCCTTCCTTTGTGGAATCTCTTCTAGCCTCAGCATGGTTCTTTGCATCAGACATGGCCATGGGTGCCACCAGTAACTCTTCTTTGTCGTCCTTGTCCTGTGCTGCATTTGCTGGTGTTTTATTCTCTCCAGGCTCTCTGCTGGACTCCCCACTTTCCTTCCATGCTGTATCGTGACTGAGAGGCTGCTTTGCGGCATTATTTTTTGACCAGCTCCAAGGATGGTTAATTTTGGTAGCGATGCTGAGTTTGGGCACTGGGACTGTGGAGCACACTAAATATTGGGACGCTGGAGTGCTTATACCCATGGCTGTCAGCGCTGCCATGCGCAGCACTCTGACCTCTGGCTTACGAATAGTTTTTCTGCTTGGGAAGTTTTTAGTCTTTTTCTCACCTTTGCTCAAGAGCGATGCTTTCACCTCTGCAGCTGAGCAGAGAGCACTTTGTTCAAACTTCTCTTTCAGTTTGGACAGGACCGAACTCTTGTTGACTATTTTTGGCAAACCACTGTTTGGCCCCTTCTTTTTCCAGCTGGGAGACTTCTCCTTCTCTTTTTCTTCGGCAGCTAAGAATTTCTTCAGGATGTTCTTCACCGTGTTTTTCCCACTTGTGCAGCTCCATCTGGCCCTTTCACTGAGTACTGTGTCTGCATCCTCCTCCGCTGCTTTTCCATCTCCTTTCCTGTCTCTGCTTCTGTCCAGCTTGTTACCAGCCCTGTTTACCCACAGCTTCTCTTTAATGACCAATTTGCCAACCTCTCTTCTTTTTTTTGTGTACGGCTCGCGATTGTTGTTTAGAAATCTGGACCGCAAGAGCTGAAATCTGGTTGGATACTGGCCCCTGTTTGGATCTGGACACTGCTGGTTATAACTCACCTTGTTTTCTTTACCTTCTGCCCATTTTGTCCTCTTGTTGCTGAGCTGCGGATCACCGGCTGTCAGCTCCGTGACGTACAGCAGCAGGCTGCTGAGAACCGCAAAGGCCCCTTGCTCTGTTGCCATCCTATTGAGCTTCTTCTTCAGCACCAAAGGGTCTACCAGCATCTTATCATCTCTGCAAACGCCTGTGCTTTTGGTGCTGTGCAAGAGAAAACACGAATGTTCTTTTCAAGTCATCAACATTGTCTTTACCTCCTTGTTTTGCTTTAATGGCATGCTGCTGCACGTAAAATGGGAAAAAAAAATGCCTTGATCTAGAACCTCTCAAGAGAGTTGTCATTAGTGGCAGGTTAAAAAGCATGCAAAGTGCTTTACAAGCTTCATGAGGCATGGTGTAGCAGGAGCCGCAGGGTTTCACACAGTCCCATTGCATGGCAATGCCAACATGGCATTGTTGGCTCCTTCTGTGTTTGTGGCCAGCAGAAGCACTTAGGAAAGCAAGCAGTGCTAACTGGGTGACCATATCTCCTCTGTGCACTCCTCACTCATTCAGTATTACCATGTCCTAAGGTGAGGGCAACATCAAAGGTGTTTTCCTCTCCTGCTAGGTAAAGTGTAGGCAAAGATAAATACCATGAGGACTCTGTTACCAGGAAAACACGGTTCTGCCTCTGGGTTATAAAAACAGACTGAAACCATTAGAAAAACCCCAAACAACAAGGCTGAGAAGCACAAATGTGCCACTGATAGTTTTTGCTGTTGGTGCAGGTTAGAAGTCAGTAGGCACCTCTCCAGTATTAAAAAACCCCAACCCACAGGATCTGTATTATTTGCTTTTTGATAGCGTTCAAATCCCACATCAGGACTATGCTCTTAAATCTTCTTTGTAAAGGGTTGCACCACAACAACAGCAGCAATGTCCCTTGGCTACAACTCCCTTTAATCTGGAGGAAGAAGGCTCATATGTTGGACCTATCCTTGAGTTTGAAGAATCAGGCCCTCGGACAGCTGGGGATTTAGTCAATGCTTTAATTGGTGTGGATCAGTTACTAAATAAAATACTGAACTCGGCACAAAAGCTGGAGCGACAAGTCCATAACAATAGATGGGGCTAGGAAGGAAAAAAGCAAGAGGTGTCAGCTTTCTGACACCACGAAAAGCTGGAAGATTACTTCACCGTGCAGGGAAATAGCTTCATGAACAGAATGTAGCCTGCATACCAGGAGGGGATTAATTTTTATGAGTAGAAGTGGAATAAAAAATTCTTTAAATTTAACTTACGTGCAAAAAAATGAAGAAAGCTGCAAAGAGGCTCATCCCTTAGAGACTGTCAGCCTCGAACGGTTGGGGAAGGCCCCACTGCAACCCAGCAGCTGGTACCCCAGACTCTGAAGGAAATTAGACCTGCCCCCCCACTGCAGTATTATGGAGACTGTAAAGTGGGGGGCTGGTCCTTCTCCAGTTGGGTTGTGACATTTGGATTCCACTTGGCTGCATTTCAAGTGCACATATTGAAAATGACATCCCTCAGCAGTGAGATGAAGTTGTCATCTTGAATGGAATAAGGTCTATTTATAATGACTTTGTAGATATTTTTAAAGGCCAATAAAAGAAAAAAAAAGTGTGACAACTGTCTCATGCCTAATGTGACAAACAATCCTTTGTAGGTTTTAATTGGGAATAACCACATTTCAGCATGGCACAGGTGCACGATCCCACGTGCGTAGTGAGGTAACGCCCACCCTTTCCCTACTGAAGTGCCCATGGCCTAGGAGACAAGGCTCCCATGATACAGCAAGATTCCTGTTCATGACAACTATGGGAATGTTCACAATAAAGACAAAGACAGGATTCAGGGTGTAATTGGCTAAAAATACTCCGGTTCCCTCTCTCTCCTCTAGCTGGTCTGTTGATATTTTGGCTGAAAGCTTGCCATGGCAGAAGATTGCTCCTTTCCTCCCTAAGAAGAGCCTTGTGTATTTGGAAACATATGTGGAACCATCAGCCAGCGTGGTTTAGGATCATCTTTGATCCCTAAGAACAGCAGTGGAAACAGATGCTTTGCTCAGCTCTCCCCCCCAGACTACTTTAGACACAATAAATGGCCACATTTGGACTAGTCCTGTTTTCGGTGATGTCAGCATAGCCAAACTACTACTGACTGTGAAGGAAAGAAGATCAGACCCTCTCTGCAAGGAATACACACAAGAATTATTAAATTATGAGCTAAATTTCAAACAGCTTAATTAAAATATATTACTAGTGAGCTCTGTTCAGGGTTTTCCTTTTTTACATTTGAATGTTCTTCTAGGATGCCACCCGAAATGTAGCATTTGTGGGAATACTGCATTGCCTTAAGTACCAAGACATGCTGCATGGATTGGTTTTGATCCATATTCACTACTAAGCAGCAGAAAATGTGCAAAAAGCTATGGCATCTATTTAGGATATCTTCGGTTCTTCCAAAATGAACTCATCTGCAAACCAGCATCATGACCATGTAAACATGAAGTGTGTTCTGTGAAAGGGTTGTGGTGCAATGACACTATTACTGAGACCACAAGAGAAAATGTGGGTAGTAATGCTTCTGTATTGTCCCAGTGTTTGGAAAACACAATGCTCCTTCCTTGGGGAAGGAGAGCAAAGTCAGAGGGTTTCTCACATTTGGGAGCATGACCACCATTTTCAAGAGGCTGAGACATCATCCCTAGTATTTCTTCACCACCTTTCCCCAAATAGCATCCTGCTATTATTCAACTATGTGACGTACCAATGGAATACAGTTACCTCTATGTCAACTACAGATAGTCACCTCTAGTCCCACCTATAGCCAGAAGGAACCAGACAAGTACCCCTCAAACACAGAGGGAACCCCACGCCAGCAGTATTCACTTCCCAGTGCCCCTCAAACACAGAGGGAACCCCACGCCAGCAGTATTCACTTCCCA
>JANVCC010000021.1:8017509-8115487 GCA_025345505.1 Todiramphus chloris collaris | reverse complement strand
CCCCTCAAACACAGAGGGAACCCCACGCCAGCAGTATTCACTTCCCAGTACCCCTCAAACACAGAGGGAACCCCATGCCAGCAGTATTCACTTCCCAGTGGTGTGAGCTATGCCATATGACAAGGTAGATACTTGGGCTCCTTCCTGATGTTGTGAAATGGCCTAACATTGACTACAGCCTCCACACCCTTCTCCTCCCCTCGAGACGCTGTTTTTCACTGGTTTTAATGTTCATGATGCTTCCTCAATGTGCTGCTGGTTTCTGGAAGTGCTGCTTCATGTTTTCCAGTCTCTGGAGTGCAAGTCACTCGGACCTCCAGAGGAGGCAAGGCCACCTCCAAAGGTTTCCTCTCTTCTTGGCCCACAGATGCTTAGATGCATAAGACAGGCAGCTTAGTTACTTATTTATGGGGTCTTCGGTGACACTTATCATGGCAGCATCCAAGTGGCAACAGCTTGATATGCTAACAGGCAGCAGTGCAACCCTATCCTGCTGGTTGGACTGCCTCAGGGAAACCTCTGCAGTGGACATTGCTGTGTTGTGGAGCAGAGAAGAGATGACGTGCTGCAGCCAAGGGAGAGGAGCCAGCACTCTCCCCACACCCTCCTGCACCAACACCCTCTCTTCACCCTGAATTACTCGTTAAATATCTGACCAGCATTTTGCACACCCTGTCAGTCCGGGGGACTGTCTGCTACAGAGGCATCACCCAGGATGGTGTGTGGGCAGGAGGAGGCAGCACTAGGGAAACCATCAAAACACAGGAAAAAGGGTGGCAAACAGTGTCCGACTCGCAGAAGCTGCCAGAGCTTGGTGGATCGCTTTGACTTGCTGCTGGTTTTCTCTGGGGAATCGGTCATGAGCTGGAGCATGTGAGGTGCTGCATCCCGTGGGCCCCTCGCCCCTGGGAATCCCGTTGCTACGTGTGTCTGTGAGGTGTTTGATCCAACGGCCTGTCTCTAGGTAAGGAAGGGAAGCAGGAGCAGCTCTGCCTGCCCAGGTCAATGCATAGGCCCCTGTGGTGTTGGCAGTGGAACAATGACAACGTGCAGCTCACCTCTACAGTTGCAGAAATGGTGCTTTATAGGTTCATTCTTTGGGAATCACCTTTTAAATGAGATTATTTTATTTGTCTCTGAAAGAAAACTTGGTCCTCCCTAGTCTGGGCAGAAGGTAAAGTGGGAACAGTTAGGAATGCTCTTTTTTTTTCCCCTAAAGGAAGAGGAATACTAAAGCACTAGAGAAAATCCTGCTTTCTGGAGGATATGTTCCTCTGTCTTCTCTATTGCTCAATTTTGTCACAGGTATGTTAGAGATATTCTAAACTAGAAGGGATGTTTTTCAAAACATATTGGTATTCTCTTAAATCAAAAGCTACTGACTCGAATATTCCTTTTGGTTTAACGTATCTCCAAAGCAAACAAGAAAGCACCGTGCGAAGCTGCTAAGAGAAAACATGTTAAAACAACAGCGTGTGAAGTAGCTCATGGTATGGAAAGCCTTTTCATATGGCTATTGTCATGCAGGCTGCTAGTCATAATGACAGGGGTCACCTGCTCCTCTTTCTGCCATATAACATCCCGGTGACGGTTCCAGCAAGGGCTTACATGGAAAAAGGGCTAGGAAAGTACTTATGTATTTTTAGCTGTCTTTTTAAAATGCAGTTCAGCGGCTGGAGAAAGATAGGAGAAACCAACACCATGTAGGCAATCACTCACAGTCGAGCTGAGAAATGTAGACCTCAATTTCTGAACTTAGGAAGTAAAACATAAGGTTAAACACTGGGGACAAATTCTGCACTGACTTATTCTGTGTTATTTCATTGAGGTTTCCAGATTTGTGCCCGTGTTGCTGCGGAGGTATCAGAGTCTCCTTCACTGGGGTCTACTGTTTACTTTGTCTGCTGCATGCAACTTTTAACTGAATCATTGTTTGATGGTTTTCTTGAAAAATAAAAAATTGAAATTTGTAAGATAAAGAAAAAGGGAAAGAAGAAAGAAAAGGAAAAGAAAAGAAAAGAAAAGAAAAGAAAAGAAAAGAAAAGAAAAGAAAAAAAAATAAAGAGAAAAGAGAAATTAAGCTGGAGAGGTGAGGAGAGATGAGGCATAGCAAGACAAGGAAAGGGGAAAAAAGGAATAAAGAGTAAAGGAAAAAAAGGAAAAGAAAAAAAAAAACCAACAAGTAAAGCAGTTGTATCTGGTTTATTCCTGGGGTTTTTGTAGCTCTCAGACTGGTGAAATGTATCACAGCCTGACTGCTGACCTACTACAACTGCTTGAAGACCTCAGCCAAAAATTCTGATACTGATACAGCAACATATAATCTGCTCAATCTAAAAATAAAGAATGATGCTTAGAAAATAGTGCAAGATCAATTTATTTACAAATATTTCAGCCACTTGTATTTTAAAAAAAGCTTTTGTTCTGAATACTGAGGCAGAATAAAAGCGTAATTCAGAAATTTTAGACACACTGATGCGTCACTGTCGCTTGAGCGCATTTTTAGTGTTGGCTTTTCCTTTTTTGGAAGCTTCTAATGTAACAATACCTTGCACCACAGTGCTGATGCAGGGATCAGTGTCTCATTAAAAGCTAATCTGTGAGACATTAGATTTACAAGTGTCACAGACACATTAGACTTGAGAACAAGGAGGAACACAGTGGTGAAAGGATTGTAAACTACACAGAGAATATCCCCATCAGTGGGTACCACCATTAGTTTTGCAGGAAAGCGTTAGTTCTGAAAATTAATTTTATACGTGTAATTACTGGTCACAGCTGTTTAGGAAGTGGTATTATAGCAAGTTAGACTGGAATCAGTCAAAAGAGGTTTTATTTCTTGTTTTTTTTCCGTTCGAGTTCATCTCACTGGTTTAAGCAGCACGCTCTATACTCAAAATTCCCTACATCTGTAAAAAACCCACAAAGACTGTAAATATCTAATCAGTCTCGAATAATTCTGCTACCTTTGCTTGCACACGATCTACATACAGCCTTTCAGACTAACTCCTGGCTAATTCCTTCACTATGAACATCAGTCAGTTATCTACAGGGTCTGATAAAGTCTTTATAGAAAGAGAAAATGGCAGAAACCGCTTTACTTTTCCTCCATGGATAGTCGGTAAAGATTCTCGCCCAAGTACTCGAGCCTCTCTCGTTGTTCCAGGTCCTGGTACAAGCCTTTGGGGACCTTGCTCAGGCCATAAACCAAGCCAAAAAGACAGCCAGCAATAGATCCCGTGGCAGCGCTTTCTCCTGGAAGGTTAAACACATTTGCAACGGTCTCTTAGTGGCAACCAAAGATCTCACTGCACAGAGGAGGCAATACTGAGCTGCTGCTGGAGCACGGTGTTGTGTCAGTACCAGAGGCTCGCACGCCCCATCTCCTGCCTCTGGTAGTGCAGGTGAGGCTGGATGCCTCAGGGAAGAGAGCGAGGCTCTCTTCAAGTGGTGATGCTTCTGCATCTTCTGCTCCTGTGAGAGGAGCTTATTTTGGTTTGGGGAAAACCCACCCCGACGTGACAGCTCTTGGGAGCAGCTAGCCACCGTGAGGAAAAAAGGAGGGAAGAGTAATTTCAGGGGTTCCTCCTACACAAAGAGTGCCCCTTCCTTTCTCTCAGCACAGCCTGGCACTGCACGCACTTTAGAATACCTACCCGTGGTCAGCAGCACCAGTGCTCTGTGCCGTGCCCGTGGGTTTGTGCCCGCTGGGCTATGGAGCGAGGGGCTGTGGGCTCTCAGTGCTGTGCCAGTGGTGAGTGAGGGACCCAGACCCTCTGCCAAGGGCACACACCAGGAAGGGAGGGAGATGCTGATTTGGGGCTGGGGTCTTCCCCCTCAGCTACACTGGCCTTCTTGAAAGCCCAGCAGGATGCGTGTTCCAGCAAGAGAATTATCACTTGCAAAGCTGTAAAAGTAATTAATTGTGTGCCTCTAAGTGCTAGGTTTTATCTGCCAGGCACTTGATTGGATGCTGGATTATTTTTCTCCCTTACTTGGTTTCACTGTGTGCAGCTAAAAGGTTGCTTTGCCAGAGGTGTTGGTGTTTCAGCAGGGAAAGATGCCAGCCCTTTACAAATCACAGAACCATAGAATATTTTGGGTTGGAAAGGACCTTTAAAGGTCACCTAGTCCAAGCCCCCTGCAGGGAGTAGGGTCATCTTTAACTAGATCAAGTTGCTCAGAGGCACATCCAGCCTGGCCTTGAAGGTTTCCAGGGATGGGGCATCTACCATCTCCCTGGGCAACCTGGGCCAGTGTTTCACCACCCTCATTATAAAAAATTTCTTCTTTATATCTAGTTGGAACCTCCCCTCTTTTAGTTTAAAACCATTACCCCTTGTCCTGTCACAACAGGCCCTGTTAAAAAGTTTGTCCCCATCTTTTTTATAAGCCCCTTTAAGTACTGAAAAGCTTCAATAAGGTCTCCCTGGAGCCTTCTCTTCTCCAGGCTGAACAACTCCAGTTCTCTCATCCTGTCCTCACAGGAGAGGTGCTCCAGCCCTCAGATCATCTTTGTGGCCTCCTCTGGACCCTCTCCAATAGGGCTATGTCTTTCTTGTGCTGAGGACTCCAGTAAGAAGTCATACTGGATTTTCTCCTTGTGCACTTCTGGTGAAACCATGAGACTTGGATGGAGCAACATATGAAAAGCACTGTAAATGGCTTTTGCTGCTTCAAGAAGGGGATTTCGGGGGTAAAAGCAGGGGTGCAGATACACCAGGTGACATGGCAGGTTGGCCAACAGTGGCAGCCAACAGCTGGGAGGAGCAGGGAACCCTCACCTCCGTGGAACATGGAGCGGTTGCAGAGCTCTGTCCAGTCTCCGCCGCACCCCAGCAGGGCGTCATAAGCGATCATGGGGGCGTCGTGGCCTCTTCTCCCCCCCCGGCCTTCGGAGCTCCACCTCCTGTACGTCTGTGGGAGAGATGGAGGCATCAGGGTAGGGCACTGGAAATGGGGATGCGGGGCATGTGGCTGTGGCTTCTTCCCTCCTAGCTGGGAATGGGGCTCGTGTTGCAGGGGAAGGGCAGGAGGCAGCTGCGGGATCAGCGGGCACAGCCTAGGCTATGCCTGAGGTGCAGGTATAAGCCTGCACTTCAGCTCAACGAACCAAGTTCTCAGCAGGACGAGAATTTGGCTTGATTTAAGCATGCCAAGAATGACAAAAAGTAGATCAAGAGAGATTCCAAGTTCAAACCCAAGGAATTCTGTGTCATTTGAAAAAAATAAGGCTATCAAGGGATGACTTTGTCAGTCCTCTTGCATTTCTACCCACTTTCACCTCAGTCATTATACATTTCGTCGTGCTTTATCTGCAAACAAGGCTGAGCTGGACCACAGCTTCACCCTGCTGCCTTCTTTTTATTTTGCAATCATACTTATGTGCCTGTGCTGTCCTCTGCCACATGCAAACTTTCCAGCCCTATTGCTGCAGTTTGGATGCTGATGGAGCAGTACTGACACAGGTCTAAGCGTAGCAAAGGCAAGAGGAGTAAGCATGGAGGTGCTATTCTGGGTGCACAGGCAGGCAGCTCAAGTGTCGCTTCATTTAGCCCTTCAGATTGTTGATGCTCTGCACACATCTGATGTCATCTTGCCTTGCTGAAACAACTTCACAGTAGACATAGCTGCCCTCGAGCCTGGGGGACTGAACTGCACCAAGGCAGTATTCCTCAAACTTCTCAAAAGTGCAACCTCCTTTTGAGTCCTGCGCCTTGGTGCAGCCCCTCCGTTCCCAAGGGTGGGCAGGAAAGGAACAGCAGCACCAAGTGTGTGGACAGGGCTGTCGACACACACCCATTCCTGCTGAAGGCACTGAGAAGCTGCCAGGTCCTGGAGGCAATTCACACATCCCCTCCTTGCTGTAAACCCCTGCGGTCAGTAATTCCAGCTGTCTCTGACTTCCTCACCCTCCAGGAGCTGACCTGCTGCTAACTAGCATTCCCTTCCCACCCATTTTCATAGAATCATAGAATCATTCAGGCTGGAAAAGACCCTTGGGATCATCAAGTCCAACCATTAATCCTACTCTACAAAGTTCACCCCTCAACCATGTCCCCCAACACCACACCTAAACAACTCTTACACACATACCCACATTTTGTTTCCCTTTCTGGGTTCTTTCACAGTTGCTTAAACCAGCAAGTCCATCGTCAGGGGATGAGACCCCTGGAGGCTAATGGCCCTGGATGGGTTAGGTTTGGTTCCTCTCTCATTTTGTTGCCATTGCATCCAGCACAGGAAAGTGAGCAGAGTGAGTGACTTGTTTGCAGTAGAAAGGGTGAGCCCAAGTGTGGTGCAGCTTCTGCCTATTCATTGTGTATCTAACACATTCCAAAAGTTTATCACTGAAAAATTATTTATTCTACAGTGGCTTAGCTTGTGTTTCTACATTCAAGATGGGGTAATTTGTCTTTTATCCCCATATTTCTACTTACCTACCAGTTTAAGGTGTATACCTGCTTATACAGAATTTGGTCTTTGCTGATCAGCATTTCAAGGTGTAATGTTATTTTTTTTTTTTTAGAGAGGGAAATTGGCTTTGCAACGTACTCAGATCAACCCAAGCCACGTGTGAGGGCTTCACTTCCACATCTCCTGCAGCTGGTATGTGCCTGCAGAAAGGTGTGCCTGCTCAAGCAGGAACATGCTTGCAGCAACCTGTTGGCAAGAGTGATGCCAGATATTGGTGCTTTATTAATTGCCTGTAGAAAGGCAATCACCGAGACCTCCAGACACAGATGGCCTGGTAGTTTGAAGGGAGTGCAAAGGAAAGCACTCCTGGAAAAAAGACAGGTAGGATGGTTACCTTCTCCTTAATTCTTCTTTCCATGGCTATAAGCATTCTCAGCTTATAAGCAAATCAGGCCTCAACTTGTGTCAGGCTGTAATCTCTATCTGGCAGTGGAGTTTGAGGGTCAAGCAACATTTTCCTTTCTTATGCATGAAAATTAATAACTCAACAGGCCAAAGTAGTTGGGCTTGGACAATGGAATTAATTTTGTTTCAGCACTAGGAATTCAAGCAATTGTCTCTTGAAATAATCATGGGAAAAAAAATGCTAGGTTTAATCTCTCCTACAGCTCTCTTAAGACTCTGGTAGAACTGGAAGGAACTGAAGAACAGCAATAAATTCATGGCACTGAATTAATAAAACGAAACTGGAAGGACTTCTATTCTTTATGTTTAGAAAGCGATTTCTTATTATCCACAGTCAATCTATCCATTGGAACCTTCATTGCATAGATGAGCACCTAAAAATATACAAAATGAATTCTCAGAATACAACTGTGCTTTAATAGCCTGGAAAAAAGGATTGATTTATGGGAAAAGGTGATAAGAACCACATACTTATTGCTTAGCTGTTAAGTGGAGACCTTTGAGAGGTGCCAGCACATATCAGAAAGCTGTAAACACCAGGGAAGAAGACACATTATTTCTTTTCAGTTAAGAAGATACAACCAGAAGTCATGAGGCAAAGGAAAGATCGTATATGCTATAAAATAGTACCCCGTGGGATGTGGTGAAACAACATCTCCCGAGACACTTAAAACTAGCCTGGGCAGAGCCTATGTTGGCAGAGTTGCTTAGGACAGCTGGCTTCTGCTCAAAGGACCATAACCAAGGCCAACTCTTAGTGCCCAGGGAGATCTCTGTGGGACTTGCGCCACAGCTCCTTTGAGCTTTAATGGGATCCCCCAGTGAGACATTTGCTTTTTCCACATTCAAGTAGCTGTGGTTTATGTTATGTACCTGCTCTGGACATCAACACATCTAACCATTAAGTTTGCCTCTCTGCACTGGTTCCTCCCATTGCAGCAACCCCAGGACTGGTGGCAAAAGTTTTTTTATGTTGACAAATACACGAGCCAAAGATGGGAGTTGTTTTACTTTCTCAAAATTTTGGGGGAAAAAACCCAACCCAAACCAAAAAGCAAACCAATCAACAAAAGAAAAAAAACCACACCAAAAACCTTCCTGACGTAGCACTTGAAATGGTTGAAAGTACTGGTGTGTCTCTTTGAAAATACCTCTCTCACTTCAGAACCTTTCCGAGTGCTTTCTGAAGTTGCAGTTACCTTTTCTCTCTCCTCTGCGTCATAGTTGTCCGGGAAAACAGGTTTATTCTGACTTTCCTCATTGATTGCTCGCTCCTCCAAATAGAACTGCCACTTGGCTTCGAAGTAAAACCAGTGCTCCTGATACTCTGAATGCAAAATAAATTAATGATGTAGCATTTAATCTCAGTGACATTTTCAGTTCTACTGTAATAAATTTTAAAGAAAATTACAGCATTGAGTAGGTATTTTACAGTAATGTACATTAAACGGGCATATGTACTAAATATGCATTTTAACCCAGAGTGGGATATCTAACTGGAAACAGAAGATAAGAAAGAAGGAAATATTTTCAGAATTTTATGTTATTTCTATCGTATATTAAAATTAACACTCCGAGGAAAAGAGAGGAAAAAACCACAACTATTCTATGCCAATTTCTGTATTCTTTAAATGTCCTAAATACAAATTGCCTCCTATCTCAGTTATCCATTTTTAATCACATAATTTCTCCAGTATTTCTGTTTCATTTTCACAGTATTTCTGTGTGATCTTTCAGGAAAAGGCAGATAGGAAAGGACAAAGTTTCCATTTGTGCATATTATAATATATATCAAATGCAGCAGAAGGGATAAATAACATACACATATCTGCTATCTGTGCTCATAGAAATAAGCTTTTTTTAATAAACACAGGTCTTCTTTTTCTGTCACTTTAGGAAGAGCATCTCTAATCATGCTTAACAATATGCGTGTAAATAATCTTATCAAATTCAGTTTATTTTCAAGCCAGTGCTCTGGTCCAGCCTTTTTCTAAAGCCTTGAAAAGGTATGTAAGTCCCACTGAGCTGTTAAGCACATACATATGTGATCATCTGCAGAGTGAGGCTTGAGTGAAACCCTGCTTGGGAAGCTGATGGGGTAGGGATTAGAAACCAATGAGATGGGCCAGATGGCTAAGTATGTCCCAGCAAAATAGCAATTCAGCATGGGACTATTGACCTACAGTTTAAAATAAAATTAAGCATTGCCATTTGTTCCCTGTCTCTGTCCTGCTTGGTCTCTCCGTTGTGCACTGTGAGTGGCTGTGGAGCAGGCACACAACCAAACCATTTCTCTGAAGGTCATAATCTGATTTTGCGTCTTTTTCTAACATTCCATACAGGTGACCCTCTTGAGCAACTAAGATCTTTAAAGCAGTTCAACTCCACGTAGGTTGCCTTGAAGTTCAACTCCATCCAAGCTGCCTTGAAGTGAAGGACCTGATACTTTCACAAGGTTGGCAGTTCCCAAGCCCCAGACAGGGATAAGCCTTCAACCACATAGCCCTATATGCCTGGGAATCATAGAATCACAGAATTGTCAGGGTTGGAAGGGATCTTAAAGATCATCTAGTTCCAACACTCCTGCCATGGGCAGGGACACCTTCCACTAGAGCAGATTGCTCAGAGCAGTCTGGTCTTAAAGACTTCCAAGGATGGGGCTTCCACCATCTCTCTGGGCAACCTGTTCCAGTGTCTCACCACCCTCCTGGGGAAGAAATTCTTCCTAATGTCCAACCTGAATTGACCTCTCTCTAGTTTTAATCCATTCCCTCTAGTCCTGTCACTGCCCAACAGCCTAAAAAGCCCCTCCCCAGCTTTCTTGTAGCCCCCTTCAGATACTGGAAGGCCACAATAAGGTCTCCTCGGGGCCTTCTCTTCTCCAGACTGAACAACCCCAACTCTCTCAGTCTGTCCCCATAGGAGAGGTGCTCCAGCCCTCTGATCATCCTCATGGCCCTTCTCTGGACACATTCCATCATGTCCATATCTTTCTTGTAATAGGGGCTCCAGAACTGGATGCAGTGCTCCAGGTGAGGTCTCATGAGAGTGGGGTAGAGGGGGAGAATCACCTCCCTTGACCTGCTGGCCACGCTTCTCTTGATGCAGCCCAGGATACAGTGCCCAGCAGCTGCCCTTTTCCTGAGTCCATGCCCTAGTTTTGCTTGATTACAAGGAAATCGTTCATTAGAACCCTAAAGAAAAGGGGAGTGTTCAGAGTGAAAGTGCACCCACAGCCATCAGGCCAAGGAGAGCATCTTGAAGGAAAAAAATGCCGCACAAAGAAGATGTTTGTTGAAGTAAACTACATCCATCCACTCCATGCAGTACAAGACCACTTTTAGAAATGCAGGTGACCGGACAGATTTCTTTCTTTGTGTTTTTTTTCCTATTTCCCCCATGGCCATAAACCAGGAATGCTTCAAAAATGAAGGTTTTCTATGTAGCACCTCAACAAGCAAGGAAGTGTGATTACTCCAATGCACAGGCTTAGAAACAAAGGGATGAAGCATTTGCAGTCGATTTTGGTTGTCTGGGTGACCTGTAGCATGGTGAGAAATCCCATGCCACAAGCCCTAGTGAGTCTCTCTCCCATTCTTTAAGCCCAGCCTGAGATGATGGTCACATTCAGGTCTGCCTGGCATGTAATCACAACTGAATATTTGAGAGGAGCGTTGAGTCGAACCCTCTGTGACTGATCACTGTGTTTCTTATCCACAGGGAATAACACAGCTAAAAAAGAGTTTTCTAAAACTGGAGGACTCTGGCAGGATTTCTTTGCAGTACATCTCACCAGCCCAGGAGCTTAACCTTAATGCAGGAGACTTTTCCAGCTACCAAAATAGGATGAGGCTCAACAATACGGGAATTAGTCGGAGAGCGTGCCTCAGGAGTCCAACATGCATACCTCCACGCCAAGGGGTCCTGCTGGGGTGGAGTGACAGGGACCTGCTGCAAAGCCACTCAGAGAGGAGCTCACTCACACTAATCCTGCACCTGCTCCTCATAGGTCTCGGCTAAAAAAATCCTGGTGCGCAATGAGGCGCAGACGAAAACCGGGGGTCTTTCAGAAAGGAGCCCTGGTGCTCCTTTCAGATTTTAAAGTGGCAGCATTCCTTCTTGGGTAAGTCTTCATTTCTGGATGCTCTTGAGTAAACATTTCCACTGAATTTGATCTTTCTCCACAGCCATCCCTTGAGATGAACAAAAAAAAGCTCTTTCCTAGATGTTTTAGTGTAATGATACTTGCCTGTCCGCAGCAGGTCTCACCATTACAAACTCATCTCTCCCCAGCAAGAGTGGATTAAAATGCCATTGCCCTGAAGATCATGTACATTAGTAAAGTAGCAATATCAATTTCAGTAGTTGTGTTATGCTCAGTTGTTTTAAAACAAGGATACGACAGGTTGTATCTTAAATACTTTTTCAGAAAAAAACAATAAATCAAATCTGCATTTGTTTTCAAAAGTTAACTCTTGGTCAGGAGGCATCTGTGGGTGAAGTTTTCCTGGAAAAATGAGGCACGTCAGTGGGTTTTCTTATGGAAAATATTTGAATTCAATTATTATGGAAGGGAGCTGAATAACTCATATGTCAACAGTTTGACTAATAACCTGCTAAATATAATTTCCTCCCTCCACTCTGTCCATCGGTCTTTGAAGAGCTCCTAAAATCAAAACTGTGTAGTAGGGCATTATCATTCCTATTTCTCTTTGTATTTTTGCCACCAATATACCAGGCAACTAATGGGCAGTAGAAGAAGGTGGCTCCACCTGCACAGAGCTTACAGTCTGAGCAGAGAAAGCAGGAAGAAGGGGGAAAAGGAGTAAAATGGAGAGACTGGGGAGTGACGTTCCTTCAGCGTCTTTCTGGCTGAACACAGTTTTAAGAAAGCAGCTCTTTTGATTGAAACACATTACCTGCCATGTGGCGAATGGTCTTCTTGCAATATTCTTCAGCCATCGGCACAACCTTCATCATCTCTCTGCCCCACTGCACGAGGGGTTTCCCTTGGATCGCATACGCCACAAAGAGAGCTGTGCATAGGGACCCTAGAAAGCCTGGAAATCATAGATAGCAACAATGACCAATGCACGGTCTGTGCTTGTACCATCCTTGTTCTGTGCCTCATAAAATCATTAGTGGAATGCCCCGTGGCTGTGGGGTAGGTTAACAAATGCACGTAACCTATCTCAGCCTGTTTGCAGGCTGGCTTGTGGCACGTCGGGATTCTTGGCTACTCTGCGGTGCCCGTTAGCTTACGACTTATTTTACATAGAAGGGACTTTCTGCTCTGAGTGGTGTAACATGACAGAAATTGAGGTAGGGGTCAAAAATAAACATAATCCACTAGTGTGATACTGAAAATCTTCTAATTGAAGTCACATGAAATAACTGACTTGCGCAGAGTGATTCGATTACAAGCTGTATCTCCTTGCTTACAGAGTCAGCCAGCCCAAGGGCTGTGGTTGTTAGATCTAACACTATTTCTGGCTCATTTTATTCTAAGGGGACAAGTCTATGTCTTACTGGGACAATTGCTTCTTTCCTCCTGTCCCCTTAGAGGAAAGAAGCAACTGTCCCAGTAAGACATGCTGTCTGCCTGCCTAGCCAGGTCTTCCTCTTCCAATAGGAATGTACTTAAGCTGACCTCTCTGTTAGCAGGCACTCAACGCTTCCATGGCGTCAGAAACAGAGGAGCTTGTTTCTTATAGTTGTTTGTGAACTTGGCATTCAGTCAAAGGCAACAAACCCAACCCAGTCCAACGTGCAAAAGAAAGTTAAGAAAAAACCATAGTCATTTAAATAAGCCTCAGGTGAGCAAAGTGTTGATGCATGAGCTTCTTTCAGTGGATGGGTCCAAAAGTGCTCGCTTGTGCATAGAAATAAGCATGAACCTCATGTGTTTTGCTGAAGGTAAAACCAAATTTCAAGTCAGGATGAGACAATTAACTCATTCTCTCTGCCATAAGACCTGCAATACTGGGTCAGGCAAAAGCCACTTCAGGATGCAATAGATGCTTTCACAAGGGATAAAAAATCAGGTAGAGCCAGCTCAGAGAGACTCACTCAGGCAGCATCTAATCCAACTGCTCTTAATACCCTTAAGTGTCACATTCAGCATCAGGGTGGCAGAAGAGGGTTTGGAGGGTGAAGCAAAGGGCTAGCAGGGTCTGCATGTGGTGAAGAGGGTGGTGGAGGCTGTGATGTGCCCAGAAGGTTTTAGGAGGCTGGCAGCCTTTCCTGTGATGGTCTCCAGGTAGCTCCCTTCCCCTGCTGCTACTGGCCTGTTCCTCCCACTCCCAGCAGCTATCACTGAGTGGTTGTCAGAGCGGGCCTAATTGGTTTGTCTTCTGCACTTCCCAGAACCTCTGGACTAACTTAGGGGCAATTTTAATTACTCAGCTTGATTGCTTTTAACAGCAACAACCTCCTTGTCCGATGCCTGGTCCCTTTTGAGCCCAGGCATCTCTGTGGAGTTGGCAGCTGCCTGTAGCAGTGAGATCTGCAGCTTAACTATGGACCACAACAGGGAAGTATTTCCTTTGTCTGCTTGTTTCGGTCCTGATTGACACGTCAGTTGGGTTTTCACTGTCACTGAGTTATGAGAATCAAAACTGATGTTTCCCTGGCACCTTTCAGGATGGCAGTGAGGTCCACGCTGGCCCTTTCACCCCTCTCCTCTCTGCCTCTGCACTGTGCCACTCGTCTATTCCCTGCTGAACACTCCTTCTGGATGTAATTTCTCCTTGTATGAAAGGTGTCTGATAACTTGGATGCTCCTTGCTGGTTTTTTCTGGCTCTAATGAGTACTTTCTAAGGTGGGAGGACCCAGAACTGCAAGCAGTCTTGCTGCTAATGCACCAGGGACCTTACATATTGGCTTAATGATATTTTCTGCTTTGCTTTGAATTCTCCTCCTCTAATTTTATTCCATCCTGATGGCTTTTCTGACTGCTTCAGAGCACTGTGTTGAGCATGTCACCATTCATTATGATTTTATTTATTGCTGCTTAAAGCAGACAGAATGAATACACACTTACGTAGCATAAAATTATCAGAATGACAGACTTGCATAGTCAAAATAACATCAGCTCTTCTTGTTTATGTTTTGTTTAGAGAATGTTTCAGATTGTGTCCTAAAATATGTGGAGATAGATTTTTTTTGGCTTCCTACATCTACCTTCAGTGATTGAATACGACAAAATCTGTCAAGAGAAAAATGTTTTTATCCTCTGAACCATAAAAGTGAAACATTTAGAGATACATGAGTCCTAAAATTTGATCAAGGCAAGTGACATGAATAGGCTTTGGACAAGACAGGTTGTGTTTAGTTATTTGGGTTTTAGGAGAGGAAACTCCCAGCCTGAGGCTGCTGTCTGCATAATGTACAAGAGAATGTATAGAATCAGAATGGCTTGAGTTGGAAGGGACCTTAAAGATCACCTAGTTCCAACCCCCCCCTGCTAAGGTCCTAGATAAGTAATATATACATGTATATTCTATGCAAGCAAAATTCAAACCAAGGCCTTAGAGTCTGCAAAGCAGAAGCAGTTTAACCTGGTGAATTCACAAGAGCCATGTTAGTCCCCAGAGGAGTGAAAAGCAGCCTTAGGGACCTCAGCACCGGGGTTTGCCAGCAGACATTACCTGTAGGATGGTTATGGGTCATTCGTCCGCACTCAATGCTCACTTCGATCAGTGACTCCAGCCTTTCCGGCTTCCAGTACCGCATCCCTAAACACATGGCTTTTGTGGATGCTCCAAATCCAGAACCTAAGGGAAAAAGATACCACTGAGCATTTAAAGGGAGACTAATGATACGCAAGTGTGTTGATAAAATGCGAAACAAGCGTGTTTTATTAATTCAGGTGGTGTGTGGGAACTCCTCAGGGAATGGGCAATCAGCATGCGAGGCGAGTTACACCTCTTGAAAGTTTCTCGCAAGGAATTTTGCTTACACAGTCATTCTGATTTTACAGGTCTATTCCAATACTCTCAAGCGCTACGAAGAGCACAGGGGCTTCAGAAAGCAGTGTGCTTTCTTGTTCACAGCATTTGTTTGATTCACACTCTCCTGCAATCTTTCCTCATGCTTGGCTGGCACTGCTATTTTGCTTGCTTCGGATGCCAGCACTAGAAACACAAGTTTGAGAAACAGATGAGCTTTCACTACACCCTTATTTTAGTTGTCTTTGTGCTGAGGATTAAAACAATTTATATGTGTATCATATATATCATTTATGTGCACAGGATTAAAACAATTTATATGTGTATCACAGTTGATCTTACAATTTTAATGCATGTTTCATCCTAGAGAGTTCCACCGGTAATGCACAAAGTAGTTTCTGCCACATACAAAAATAATATGTCCAAAAAGAAACTAAAGCCCATGGAGCCAAATCCTCCAAAGCTAAGCAATGTCAGAAATGAGGTTTCCCACGGGACTGGAAATTAGTGTTTGTGTGCACACGCATTATGGTACAGCCTGCACTTGCTGAGCTTAGTCTTGGGAATTCTGCCCGGTGCAGCGAGGAGTTTATTTCTTGAATAGTTAATTTAGAATTTCCTTTAATCCTCAGCATCGAGCGCATGATCCCAGGTGTTCAACTTTAAACACTTCATCAAATGGAGGTTTAAATTCACTAATGAGTTTCTCTGCAGTACTTATCACAGTAATATCAGGATCCCACCGAAGTTTTAATGAGCTTATCTTCACAAGGCACCAGTGAGGTGATTATCTCCTCTTTGCAGCTGGTGAGCCCATGCCCAAAAAAGCATGAACTCATTGCAGGCACCCACCCCGAGAAAGATAGAGTTCGATTTTTCAAAGTACTTGGTATTTTTCAGCACTGTCTTTTCTCAATCACACTTCCCAGTGACCTTGGGTATGTCTGAGAGCAATCAGCATTTCTCTACTTGGTCCCTGGAAGATAAGGGGCATATTTAGGCCACCTAATTTTAGCCTCTGTGGAACCTGCATTAGGAGCACAGTCTCCCTGTCTTTCCCAGATAGGCAGCACAGAGAAAGGCTCTATCTCCATGAGTTGTTACAATGGTGTAGTAAAAGCAATTCATGGGCCAGAGTGAGTTGAAGCAGCAGATGCCAAGGAGCCAGGGTCAGTGCTTTTAGTCACCTATCTTGAGAAAGGCCTTGTGGCCGTGCCCACTGTGGGTGCAAAGCACCAGAAGCTCTCTTGGAGCACTGCTTGCCATTTAGTGCCATCCCAAGCGATCAGGTGTCCTAAGATCATGACTGTGATCACAGTGTAGTAGTGGAGGTGGGTGGAAGATTTACTTCAAGCCAAACTGAAGCCTGAGCCAGACTAACATAAACCACCCATTGGCATCTCCAAGTGCAATACAGACCAACTAGGATCTGAATTTCTGGAGAGAAGAGCTCCTCTTCCTCCCAGAAAGCAGCTATTCTGAGTGAGCACTCTGGTTAGATGATCTAATTAGGAAGACATTTCTTCCCTCCTTCCTCAGAGTCTAATGTGCAAATTTTGCATGTAATAACTCTTCCAAAAAAACAACGGACAAACACCTGATAAAGGCATTTGAAATGCTGTGCAAAAGGCTTTACAAAATATCATTTTATTCCTCACAAGTTCAGATATTGCTTCCTCATCCCTTACTGTTATCATCCTGATAACAGTGAAAGGAGCCCTCTCCAGAATACCTTTGACCACCACTTCTGAAGAAAAGGCTGGATGGATACTTGTCCTGCAAATGGTGTGTTTATTCCTGTACCTCACATATGTTGCAGCTGTAGTGTCTGGTTATAAAGGATCCAGGAGCAGATAAGCTGTCTACCTAACCCAAAAATTATATAGAAACCACAAGGAAGAGTCAGAAAAGAAATCCAGTCTTCCAGAGCACCAGTCAGCTTAATGGTGAGAACGTATCTTGTCCTGCTTGCAAGACCAGACTCTTCATTAAACTCTTTATAGTCGTCTTCACTATGCAATCGTGGTTCCTTCAAAGGTCACAATCCCCGCTGGTTATCCAAGAGGGAAGGGTTTTGTGCTACACAGAACTATTAGTTAAATAACATCTCTTAGTATATCCAAAGAGGAGGATGCACTACAGTAATCTGACTACTGGTCTGAAGGAGCTCGTCTTTGCAACTTCATTGTGGTCCTCCAGTGTAGGAGGTTAAAATCTTCTGCATAAGAAACCTTCTATTAAAACCTTCTGCAGAATTAGACAAGCAAACTCAGTAACAAAAGATTCCGTCACATGGAGTAACGTTAAGCCTAGACAAGGCTTCAAGGTGGTTAGTAGATGTTAGATCCTTGTTTAATTTGAAGTCCCTACTTCCTGTGCTGGAGGAGACAGTGAGTTTTGTCTGTCCCCATTCATGCTCTCCAAGTTATCTATGACTTTACAGCTCTCTATCATATTGTTCTAGACGTCAGAGCCTATGGAAGCAGTTTTTTACTAATCCAACCATCATATTCTTTCTAGTTCTCTTCCATTCTTTTGGAAGGAGGGACCAGATTATATAGAGTAATCAAGAAACAGTAGCTATGGATTTATACAGTGGAACAAACACATGTTGTGTTTGTTTTCTGTTCTTTTCCCAAGATTTTCCTCCACCCTTCTGCATATGACTTTTCATTTATCTGCACTGTATTTGGTTCTGCTCCTGTGCCACACAGGTATCCATCATCGTGAACATCTTTCACTACTCTGAATCAATCGACTTTGCTGACCCACTATGCATTTGTATATCCAGATAGGTTGTGGACATGTTGAAAAACAGGTCTCTAAGGAGAAGACTGACTACAATCTCCTGCTCTCCATTTACTGGTTTTTAACTGGTCATCTGTCCTCAGGAGAGCTTGTCTGCCATCCCGTAGCTTCTTAGAGCCTCATCACTTAGTGCCTTTGGTAAGGGACCTTGTTGAGAGTGATTTGGAAATCCTAAAAGATCATCTTCACAGTGTCTCCTTTTTCCTCCTGTTTCTTGGCTACTTCATGAGACTTCTAATAGAGTTCTGAGGTGTGACTTCTTGTCGCAAAAGCTGTGTTGACACTTTTTATTACATCATTTCCATTCATGCACTGCATTATTCTCTTTTAGTATGTAATGCTTCAATGTGCTTTTCTTCACTCTACATCTGTAGAATAATAAAGATCAGCTTAATGGCTGCTAAGCCCTGAAGAGGATGTATCTTTCATGACTACAGACTGTTCTGCATGTGATCTTAGAGCCTTGCTGTCTGCGGCTTATCCTTCTCTTCATTTTTGTTCCCAGCTTTCTACATTTAACTCACACTTTTCCTTCATGCTCCTCTACCAATGCCACCAGCAAAAAGGCACTATTCTCAAGTGCTGCTAGGAAGCCCAGCAGCTACTCCAGTAGCCTCAAATAAAGACTTGTTTGGATACTGCAGCCTCAGCTTGAAATACACACACCATTTGATTTGATTGGCCTTTCACAACGTCTCCAAGGGCACATGTCTCAAGGGGTTCTGCCCTACTTGGATTTTGGTTCCTGTTTTCAAACATCACTGATTCTCTTCTGAACAATTTGAGGTTTCGGTGGAAATGGAACAAAACATTTTTTGCCACGTCTCAGAAGCAGCAGACTCTTCTGCATCTAAACAAATGCTGGCAGACAAACACTCCACAGTGAAAATTTTAACCTCGGTCTTATTAATGTCATCAAAAGGAAACAAGCTCTTAAAATGAAAGGTGTTAGAAAGCCTTGGGCAGGTCTTCTGGCAGTCACAGGAATCTCACCAGCCTTTAACATATCTGGGTACCTCTGCAGTGAGTGTGGCAATGAGCATGACATGAGGTGGCAAAGAGACACACAGGGCAGTATGACTTAAGAACTCAGTGGGCTGCCCATGCCCGCAAGAATTTGCACAGAGGATCATCATATAAGCAATGCAAAGTTACCTAAACTAAGGTTTCACCGGTCCGTTGAAGGGTAGCACATGAATTATTCCTCAAAGTGAGATAAGAAAGAATGACCTCAGGAAAACAGCCTATAGGTTCCAGCCAATCCAAGATATCATCCATCTTCTAGGCATTCAATGACCGCAGAATGTTTTTGCCTCAGGAAGAAATTTGTCAAAAATCAGTGAAAAAATTATGTCCATAGCCGTATCAGGACCCACAGTAGGCTGGTTCTTTTGTTCTCACAGTTTAAAAAAAGGGTTCTCAAGATGTTCGGGATGATATTTGTCAGACCAGATGGAGAAGGTGGGGTTTAGCTGTCTGGTCTCAAGGCAGGAATTAATTTTAGATCTTTCTAGTCCAGAGTATCCCAAAAGCAAATAGGTCATCATGGAAAGCTGAGGAGGAGGAAGGCTGAAAGATGTAGCTCCAACACAGCAATGGGCCAGGGAACAGCCATGTTCCACCACTGGAGGTGTTGAGAGCTGCTCTGGGCCAGCAACAGCTCCCACGATTATTTTGACCAAATGTTACTCAACTGTCAATCAGAAAACATGACAATGGCCAAAGGGGCACTCTCTCAGATCCGCCTGGCTAATAGCAGGGTGAGCAGAATAAACGGGTAGGGGATCCTCTTCCCTCCCAGCAGCTGTTGCGAGTAGCAGGGGCTGAGCGAAGGATGTTTTTTGTGTCAGAGAAAACTGACTGCAGGGAGCCAGAAATAGCCGTGGCATCGTGCCACCGGGTCTTTGCCACGGCGTTGCATCAATACGCAGCGCTGCCGAGCGGTGCCGATACCTTCTGCAGCGGCGCGGTGACACGGCGCAACGTCTGCGTGACCTGCCAGCATCTGCCAGCTGTCTGGTCTACCCCCTCTGATGTGTGTCTACAGGCTTTCAAGATTAATTGCACCGTATGGATGTGTGTGCGCACAGCTGCCTGCGTGTTATTTGTCTTGAAGTAGAAATTCAGTTCATCATAAAATGAAATGACCATAAAGAGAAAGAAAAAGAAGGTCATGAGTAGGGAAAAAGGACTAGGAATTCTAGGGATTATCAGCAGAACAGTCATAGCTGTGAGCAGGGCATCCACCTGGAGAAAAGTTTCTGCTTTCCTCCAGGGAATGAATTGGTGCTTAGAGCAATTTACAGGCTCGGCTTTTTGTTTCAGCTTTGTCATCACTGAAAAGATCCAAGGGTACAAACGTTTAGAAGAAAGATGGCAGAAAATATTTCTTAAAATAACCACTAAACTCAAGGACAAAGATCTGGACCCTAAGGCACAAAGCCAAGAACAAAGTCTCTTTAAATAGATGTTAAAGAGGGAAGGGTTCATTTACGAGAGGACATAGTGCCCTACAGAAGGAATTCCTGGCAGACCTCTTGCCATCCTCAGGCAAACATGGAAATGTTTCAGGGGTAGTAGCCTTTGATGTGGGGGGGCGGGGGATTGGGGGGGTGGGGGGTGGAAAAGGAAACAATTTCCACATAGCCACAGACACTGGAAACATGCATTACTCAAGCCAGGCTCTCTAAATGGGAAGTGGTACCTTACCCTTTTCATTGAACGGTGTGTGCCAAGCGAGAAGGTAGTTGTCTGGTTTTAATTCTCTGCAACCTTCGATGGTAGCGGGGTCTGGCCGCCTCCCCGAGAGCTTGTCAATGGCATCCACGTAGCGCTTTACCAGCTCCCGGTACAGGTCTTCCAAACACCAGTAATCTGCTCAGAGGATGGAAGAGAAGGTTGCTGTGTGAAGGCAGCACTGAAAACAAACCAGCAAGATCCCTGTCCATTTAAGAAACGTTCCTGTTGCCATTTCCAATGCACCGAGTTGTGTTTCTGGTGCCACTGTCAACACATTTTTACACAGCATGAGAGTGGGATGGAGTGAGAACAGTCCCATCTCTCTGTTCTCTTCTTTTCCTGCTTTCCTTTCCACTTTTAGTACCTTTAATTGGTAAGATGAAGGAATTCTGTTCAGCAACAGTAGCTGCTCAGGGGCTTTATTTAGACTTGTTGGTGTGAACATTTACAGAGGTGCATTGCTACCGTGGGGACTGGGTGTGCACACGGAGCCAGCTGTGCCTGGCTCAGCCCATGCCTTTGCAGCCACTTACAGACACAAATACAATTTAAAAATGGAAGCCCAGTTTTTATCTGACTACTGAATCATTAAAATGAGATATTTGTGATTACAAGCAAAAGCTAGTTAGTGACTGTCTTTTAATCTGGGGTTTATATTGACTTTTTCTGAAATTTGTAGGGCTTTCATGCAGGAATCCCAATATTTTCTCAGTACAGTAACCAGAACAGCAAGCTTTTATAAAAATGATTATTTTAAAGATTGGTAAGAATGGTAATACCCTACAGTCTAGTATTTCCAGCAGATAAATTTCTTTCTGAAGTAAATTCATCAACAAAATCTGTTTATTGAAGATTTTTACCAAGACCTACAGTCTTGCCGAAGGGGGAAGGTGCCCCCTGTTAACCATACAGTTTCTTCACTCGAGCTGCTTCTCTCAGCTGCTGTTTTGTGGTGCTGGGCTAGAAGAGCCCTCCTCTCATCCCTTCCACTGGCATCTACTACAGTTGTGGAATCGGTGGGAACCAAGACGGCTGTTGGGCTTTGTCCATTTATATCTTCTCTACACACTTAGAGAAACCCTGTTTAGTACTTGGTTTGATGCACAGATTGAATAACGCAGTAGGACAAGGTTTTCTGAAAGTATCTTCATTTTGTCAAAGACTGGCTATTCCTTGAAACCCACAGAAGAGGTTCAGTTTAGCAGAAGGTCTGGAGCCCTGTAAGCCAGAGCCACTCAAAAGTACCAGTTTTGCAGACAGGTGAGTGAAGATGCAGGGTAAAACCAGGATTCCCCTTCTTTCACGTTAAAAAATATCCTGGTAGTTACGCCGTCTGTCCCACATACAACCCTAAAGGAACAAGATACTTTCAAGCTGCCAATTCTTTCCAGATTTAGGAATCAGGTGTCAGTTTATCTGGATTGGAGCCAGGAGAAGTGTTTACCACCTGGCAGCTTCTGCAGAAACCTCGTCCGCAGAGCCAGAGTGAGTCCCTGTGGTCCAGCACATCTGGGCTGCCCAAGCCCACCACAGTTCCCACATCTGGAGCCAGGATGCTGCCTCAGCCATCAAGTCAATAGGACAGGTTCTTTCTTTAGAAAGGGAACTTTATGGGTTTTTAAGCCGGTTTCTCTATCAGAGATGAAAAGGCTTTTCTTGCTGCAGGGATAGTTCCCCTGCTTTTGATGATGCTGTTCTCATCCCTCCCTTATGGGACAGATTCCTGCTGGAAGCTGATCTTCCATTTATCCTTCATTGTCAGATCGAGCTTTCAGTCTGTGCACATGGTGGATTTGGGGACCACCAGCTTAGTCTGCAGCAGTACCCACAGCTCCCACTGCTTCTGGCCACTGAGCAAGTGATGCTCATCTACATGATGTCCATCTACATGGACATTTGCAAAGCGTTTGATGCTGTCCTGCATGACATCCTTGTCTCTAAGCAGGAAAGACATAGATTTGTTGGGTGGACTGCTCAGTGGATAAGGAATTGGCTGGATGGTTGCACTCAAAGAGTTGCTATCAATGCCTCTGTGTCCAACCGGAGACCAGTGATGAGTGGCATTCTTCAGGGGTTGATACTGGAACAAGAGCTGTTCAACATCTTTGCATCTTTGTCAGTGACATGGGCAGTGGGATCGTGCTCCCTCAGCAAGTTCACCAGTGACACCAAGCTGTGTGGTGTGATGAACATGCCATCCAGAAGGGATGCCATCCAGAGGGACCTTGACAGGCTTGTGGAGTGGACCTGTGCAAACCTCATCGAGCTTGTGAATGCCGAGTGCAGCACGGTCCTGCACATGGGTCAGGGCAATCTCGAACACAACTACAGGCTGAGTGATGACTGGATTGAAAGCAGGCCTGAAGAGAAGGATATGGTGGTGTCGGTGGATGAAAGATTGAATATGAGCCAGCAGTGTGCACTCGCAGCCCAGAAAGCCAGTCACATCCTGGGCTGCATCAAGAGAAGTGTGACCAGCAGGCTGAGGTAGACAATTCTCCCTCTGCTCTTGTGAGACCCCACCCGGAGTACTGTGTCCAGATCTGGGGCCCCCAGCATAAGAAGGACATGAAACTGCTTGAGCAGGTCCAGAGGAGGGCCATGAAAATGACTGGGGGTCTGGAGCACCTATGCTGTGAAGACAGGCTGAGAGCTGGGTCTGTTCAGCCTGGAGAAGAGAAGGCTCCAGGGAGACCTTATTGTGGCCTTTCAGTACCTAAAGAGGGCCTACAAGAAAGCTGGGGAGGGACTGTCTACCAGAATGTAGTGATAGGACAAGGGGTAATGGTTTTTAAATGAAAGAGGGTAGATTTAGGTTAGATATAGGAAGAAATTCTTGCCCAGCTAAGTTGTGGATGCCCCATCCCTAGAAGTGTTCAATCTGGTCTAGTGAAAGGTGTCCCTGCCCATGGCAAGGGGCATTGCAACTAGATGATCTTTAAGGTCCCATTCAATCCAAGCCATTCTATGGATTCTATGATGATTCTGTCACCCTCCTGGGATGTCCTCCATGCAGCTGGTAAAGTGCTGCCCAAAACTGCTTCCTTGGGTGAGAACTGCCTTTATCTTTTAACACAAACCTCCAGCCTCAGGCTGGGAGCTCCCCCAAGGGCAGTGCCCTGGCAATGGGACTTCCTGGTGAACCTAAGCCCTGGTTAGGTCCATCCCAGCCTGCAAACGTCCCTCATGTACCTGGAGGTCTGCACCAAGGGGATGCTGCCTGCAGCTGTCAGTGAGGGACAGGAATATTTTTATTGCATATCCTTCCTCTTTTTTTAACTGTTGCTATTTTTTATTTCTTTGTCTGTTAATGTTCTAGGCATCCAAAATACTCTTCAAAAATCTCAGTCTACACAGCAGTGAGGGCTCCCCGCTACACAAGGAAGGCAGGTCCCTTGGGCCAGTGGCAGCTGCCTTCAGCCTCAAGGTCCCACGTTCACCTTCTTTAGGTGAACCTAAATTTCTTCACCTAAATTTCTTCAATGAAGTTCACCTTCATTCTGTTTTGGCATCCAGGCTGGACAATGAGCGAGCCCAGTGGCTTTTTTGCATTCCCCTTGCCAGGAGAAGAAACTGCTATGGGCAGGAGCATTCTGTTTTCTTTGTGGGAAGCAGAAAGAAGGACATGTTTTCCCCTGTTCACTAATGTCACGATGAAACAAAGGTTTTGTACTAAAATTCCCCACTCCAGCTTGTTGCTTTACTCACCAGCCCATAAAAACATCCTTTAAAAAGCTTGTTTAATCAGGCCAGAAAAATTAGAGTGTAGAAAAAACAGAGCCAAAGGGAATTCTGACTGAGATATTTTCTTTGGAACCACAGTGCTCCTGCTATTTTTAAGAAATAAGATTTATTGTTGTACTATTAGTCTGACTGGCTTGATTACCCAGAAGTTATGGTTTTAGAGAGTTCAATAAGCAAGAAACATATGATACCTATTTAATCATAGCCTATATTCAGAAATATGTTAGTCATCTTTTTTTCTTGATGGACTGACATCTTGCCCTTATCTTTAGTGTATTAGCTACCCCTTAAACCATTGGTTAGCTAATAGCCAAGTATGAAGTGTCCAACACACTCTTGAACTGATCTCCAGCTACTAAATTTAGAGCAGATTGGAAGCAGGCAGATAAAGTGGGGAAACACAAGCACAAGGGAAATTTCATTGACGTGGAGAATAGTTAGCTACATGGTGAGCTTCTGCTGCTGTTAATTACCCAGTGTTAGGCTTTTTAAGAAAAATGGGGAGTATTTTTATAGTGATTAAAAGTATTGATTTATTCTGAAGGTTCAAAGTACTGCTGAAAGGTGACTGTCTTCTGGTGGACTTTTGATGATGATCTTGACAGTCTCAGAAAGCTCTAGTTCAATGGATAAGATGTCAATAGAAATGTCATCATATCTAATCCTACCTTAAGAAAAACCAAACGCTCCCTCTCAAACTACTGCAATTTTAGAAGACATATATTCATAACTTCCACTATTATGACAGATTGCATTATAAATACAGTATGTTAGAATATTTTCTGCACTAAAGACACAGAGCTCTCCTTATAAAGTTGTTCTTTTTTCTAGCCTTGCAGGGGCAACCTTTTGCCTGAGAGTCAGCAAAGAGAAGACAGCACTAATGATTTCAGCCTGAAACAGGTATTAAGGTGACTCTGCTCCGGTCTGGAGTTCTGCACACAAACGTGTTAAAAATGCACTTAGAAGAGTTCTTATCTTTGACAGAAGAATCTCTAGTAGCTATATTATCCCCTGACGCATTCCAGCATACAGATAATTTACTTAGCAATTATTTTTGTTACGCTGGATGTGTGGTATTTTAGTCTTTAAGCTTTAACCAAGTGTATAAACCTAGGGAAAATGTAAGGAGAGCCCCTCCATCCTGAAGAAATCAAAACTCCCCAGCTTGTGTGATGGTCACAGGATTATGCTCATGGAGGAGACAAGCTAATGCACATTATCATTCATATAAGCACTACTTCTGCCCCGCTTTCTCGTGATTTCCCCAGCACTCAGGCTTGTTCTAAGAAATGCAGCAGCTCAACAGTTTTGTTCCTTTCTAGACTGCGTTCACTTGTCCCGTCGTACCTACCTGTGATGACAGCCTCTGCAGTAGCCATGTGCATGAGCGTGTTGTCACTTACTGGCCACTTGTCAGGAGAGAGCACCAGGTTCTCAAGCCCTCCAATTTCCTTCAGCTCCTGCTGGATTTTTGCACCTAAGGCATTGTTTTCTCGGGAGAAATTGCGGTAACCGAGAGCATCCCCTACCCCAGCCAGCACAAGCGCAGCCTTAAATTTATCCATCCCTGAGACACTGTCCACTCTCCTTTTGTCCGAGACAGCCACCGAATCTTGATCTTCCTTTGTTCCTTTGCCTTCGGCTCAGCTGCCCTGACACTTTATATCAGCCATTGTGTCACACTGGGAGCTCTCTCTATAAGGCAAGTACTTCCTTTTCGGGCTCAGCAGATGCCATCTCTTGTCCAGGACCCAGCAGAGAGGAAATATTTCATAACCCAGGGATTTTGCAGGGGCTTTGTTCAATGAAATCACAAGAGCGGACTTGCAAAGTGAAGCGCAAACGCCTCGTTTCTGCAACCCAGTGTAAAGCAAGCCAGAAAATGCTTAGCCCTACCCAGCTTAAGTAACTCTACACCCAGAAAAACAGATGTCTCTACAGGGGTGTTTATTTATTTAATAACTTGTAAATGAATATATTTTCCTGCCCGTTTCTGACGTTCTGGAGTCAAGCTCCCTTTCAGGCACCACCAGTCAGAAGGAAAGCCTGCGATAAAAGGAGCTTCCAAGCTCTGTATAAACTAGAACAAAGGGCTAGGCAGTAAGAAATCTGGTCAAATGCAGACTACCTCTCTCATTTCTAATGAAGTTCTATGGTGATGTTTTGTCAACAGCTTTCCTGCTCCATTCTACCTATTACAATCATGTTTTGCTAATTCATTGTATGCCTGGATAAACACTGAGCAAAATACCAACCTCAGTCCCATGCCTCATTCCCTGGCAAAGAGTGACTTTTTCCTAAGGCCAAGCTCAGGTGCAGCCCGCATTTGGACTCTGGAAGGAAACTATTTTGAAAGATGTATTTAAATGGCATCTTGTGAGTCTAAGAAAATTCACGTATGATGAAATCTCAGTACAAACCAAGATTTATTAATACCATCCTTTCCAGCTTGATACTTGTGCAATTACGTCCCTCATTCTGTTACCGTGGTTTTATTCTGTGCTTCTGGCATGCAGTGCAAGGAGGGGCTCTGCAGTCTTGAAGCTTTGAAACCATATTTTGCCCACGAACATGTTTCTGTGTAGGCTTCAAGGGGTCTGCTGAGACTGATTTAGATCATCGTTCCAAGTCACCGTCAGTGCTGTCCTAGAGACACACAAATTGCTGCTACTTTACAGCTAGAAATAAAACTGTAAATGAAACTTAGGTAGATAAACAGAAAGTTTGGCTTGGGCTTGACTGTGATTTTGATAAGGACACCTGGGAAAAGTCTTTGTTCTTCTTTGATTTTTTTTTTCAGGAAGCAATACCGATTGCTATTCGGATGGAAAAGGCCAGCAGTGTAAAAGATGAATCCTTCTGTCACCCAGAGCAATAAGCAGTTAATCATGGCTTAAGTTATTGATGTGTGTAGAAATACCACTGTACTTCTCAAGAAACCTTAATGCAGTTTCAGAACACACATAAGCATCGCCATCCCTGTTCTACATTAGAAGAAGCTGGGTGCCAGAGTGATGAAAGCAGCCTCTGTTCGTAAGCACACTTTTGTTTTAAAGATGAGGTCTTGAGTAACAGAAGTGCTGAGCGTTAAGAAGAGGACACTGAGGGTGTGTCTTCCTTGCTAGGAATGAACAACTCTGCATTGAAAAAGCAACCAAATAACCCCAGAGCAATTATTCCTTAGGATACCAGGGGCATTATGTAGGGACCAGAGGAGATGCAGGGCCAAGTGTTCCATGGCAGGGCTGGGGACAGACCCCTGCACTGTCAGAGTTACCTCAGGTTCTGAGTGTCTGAAAGTGAACACTCAAAATGGAACGCTAAGGCCAAGGTCACCTAAAAAAGCCAGCCCAGGCATGTTGATGTCTCTTGTCTCTCTCACAGGTCTATGACCCCTTCTGTGGCACCCACCTCTTCTCCTCACCCAGAGAGCATTACGATTTGGAAGCACGTAGGAATTTGAACTTGCAAAGCAAGGACAAGAGAAAGCACCTGCTGAGGCATCGTGAAGAGCTAGTAAAGGCCTCATCAGATGGAAGGTTCCTTCCTGAAAATGGGCAAAGCTATTCTTAGTTTTCCATTTATCTCTTCCTTCTGAACGTGGCTGGCAGTTGCGCTGCCCTTTTGCCTCCCATGAACTTTACCCTGTTGTATGCACACTTGGCTGCTCTTAACACGACCCAAATTAGGAATAAAATCTTTGGCTTTAGAAATAAAGCTATAATGAAAACACAGATAAAAGTTCAGGGAAGTTCTATTTTTCAGCTCTGCGAAACAGAACACGCAACAAAGAACTTAGTTTTTATTTAATTTGTTGATTGCACATGCTTTCCTTTCCACGGGGTACTTCCAGCCACCGTGAGCTTTGTGGGCAGAGGTAGGTTAGGCACGCTGATATCTACCCCTCATCCCCCCAGAGGAGACAAGTATTTGTAAAATATCATACTTGCATGTCTTAAACACAGCCAAAATACAGTAACTCCAGCAAGATGAATAGTATTCTGTTAGCATATATACTCACAATAGGGAAAGGAAAACAAGTAGAGTCGACAAAAAATGTTTGGCAAACATTAAATGAGGTAATAATGCAGCTTTAGCGTCCTCTCACTAGTCTACATGACTGATTTCAGATGGGGAAACTTAAAAAAAAAAGGAATGGAAAGGTAGGACAGAGAAAATGTTTGTGTTGGTGGCAACAGGCTGTTGAAGCATTTGAAGTCCTGTATGGGAACATGAGAGCGTGCCCTCTGCAGACGTGGCTCCTCCTGCCTCCTCCACCCGAGGGGATGCAAATCAATGACCTCCACTGTTGTCTTTTATGAATAAAGGAACTGCTGAATGGAGATCTGTCAACACAAGCCCTTCAGTATTTTAAGCTGAAAGAAGACTACACCCCAAGTAATGGACCCGTGAGTGAGTGATGCTTCTGCCATTCAGAGACTCAGCAGAGAAATGCTCTTGATTCCAAGTTCACCCATCCAAAGGATGTAGAGCCATAACCTGGAAAAGTAGGGCTGATACCAAGTGCGTGTCAGACTTGCCAGAGCTGCATCTTTGCCACTTCAGTGGAGGGTTTCACTTTGGCTACAGGAGCATTTCTTTAGGAATGAAAATAATGGTAGTGCTCTATAATTCCTGAGATCCAGGGAAAACAGGCTGGTTTTACTTAATTGAGTGGGGATGAATCATTTCCATACTGCCTTACACCACTGTCATAAAGGAAAAAATGTGTTTAAAACCACAGCATGGATGTCTTTCTTCTTTACCCTCTTGACAGAAAGCCTATGTCATGACTGAAGCCTATAGGATCTGCCTAACAACAAATAGAGTATTTCACTGCTTGTAAAAGAGGCACAAGAAAAAACATACAGGAATTTGTCAAGTATATGCACCAATGAGAGAAAGTTTCCCAACAATTTTACTCACTCAAAACCTGAATGCCCCTAAGCCTCCTCAGGCCTTTCTCATGAAGAGACGAAGATTGTACCCACTTGTCTGAAATTCAGGACTTTCTGCCTGTGTTTGCAGAGGTAGCTGCAATTGCAGACCCCTCTTTAACACTTCATAACAAAAAAGACCATTTTAGAGGTGTATCATCCTCACCTAATTCTACCCAGCTTACTGGATACCAGGCAAAGGTCAGGAAACACATTTTGTTGAGTATTTCTGTTTGAAGTTCTCATGGCTGTAAAACATTACACTTTTTCCCTTTCAGAAGGGCTGTGCCTTTCGGTGTGCCAGATGCTGGTTGGCATCAGCTGAGGGAAGCTACTGGTGCTGACACTCAAAAGGGAAAGAGCGTGCCAGGGTTCAAGTGTCAGCACCAGCAGTTTTGCTGTTCTAGGGGAACACAGACTTGCGCAATATCACAGCTCCCAGCAGCTGCTGAAACCATGGGAGAGGGATGCCAGCTGGAAGTACAGAGGACAACTTGATTCATTTTGATTTAAACTTTCAGAAGAGAATTAACAACAGTTGAGTGCATACCTCTGAAGGTCTCTGCATGGACTTCTGAGCGTGCTTCTTCAGAAGCTCAGAGCCTAGGACTGAACAAGACTTCCCTGCAGTTACACCTCTCGTTGCCAGTACAAACCAATGACACAAATTGCAGGGAGTTTGGTTGCTGGCAGGTACACGGAGCAGATGTAGCCCTGGAGCTAAACACAGTGAGCTTCTTGAAAGCTTAAAGGTGGCACAGATGAGCAAACCACATTTATTCTAACTGCTCTAAAATAAGGAGTTACATCTTTGCCCTCTTCTGACTGACTGATGGAACAGTAATGCAAGAATGTAGTACATTAACCAGAAAACCCACTCACTGACCATTGCAAGGCTTCCAAAGCAGAAAGATGACAAAACACAGAGACATCTCACATGACTGACTTCAATCCTTTGACAGTCCATTTATTCCTTTTACATTGCCACAAAATTTACACAGGTACAGCTTACTCAGCAGCAAATCTCTCAGGTGCACTGAATGAACAGATGCCTGCAGGTTTGCTCTCCTTGGCAATGACATACATGATAAATTACATTTAAATTTAGAATTGGCAAGTACAAATCCTGTGGCTCAGTTTCAAATGCTCTAGGATGTAAAACCAAACAACTTGGCACCAAGTTTAAAAATACATACAGCATGTCTAGGAACTAATACTGTATGCACTGAACAACTTGAAGACATCCGTACCATTTCTGATTATAAATTGATCAGCCTGGGGGTTACCACTGTATCAGCTTACTTCAAAAGCAAGTCAGAGTGCCCTGCAAAGTGAAACTGTGGACTGCAGCAAATTATTAACATACATCAGGAACTTATAATTTGAAAGATATTTATTAACATTTCTATTTCTGATCGAGGTATTACTGCATACTGTCATTTATGGGAACGTAAAAGGCTTATGTAGTTTGAAGTGGGTAGAAGAAGAGCACGTAGAACAAAAGAAAATGTGTACTATGTCCAGGAAGCTGGATGATAAGGAGCAACTCCTATCTTGAGAGCATTTTGCCCAGTCTTCTTCTGTTGGAAGATGTCTTCCATGAAGAATCCTCACAAGAAATGAGGCTTAAGAGTAAGTGAATGTATGTGTATATATAGAAACTGAATACTGTGCTAACCACCCTCCTTCTTCCTCAGAGTAACAAGGCAAAAAACCTGAACCCACATGCAATTTTTATGTTCTGTTTATTTTAAAAGGTAGGTGGGGTTTTTTTTTCCATCAGGTTGAGCTGAAGGAGTTCTTAGCATGAACAAATGCTTCACAAGTTCTAGTGCTATGAAACTACTCAGTTATATCACATACCCATAGATTAAACTACTTCTGGTCAGTTAGATTATAGCTATATATCTTAAATGGCAATTGTGTGAATAACAAGCAATCCACTGCTTTTGGCTGGATAAATGCACTTTATCTTACAAGATGCTACATGTTCTCCAAAGTTTATAGGACAGATAGAGAAACGGCTCATTTTGGGAAGGAAAAGTAGGCAAACAAATGATTAAAAAGAGCATAATATTGTTTTTAAATCTCTAATGGCTTTTGTAGAATACCTGGAGTAATGTACACAAATACCCTTCTAAAAAAATGTAGTCAGAAAGTAATAATTTGGCTTAATATTACTCTCTAACTTCACTGAGGAGGGAGAGGCAGCTGAAGGCTGGGACACTGACACCTGCTGGCTTCCATGCAAGATCTAATGGTTACAAATACTGCCTTTGGGTAAAAAGACTACGAATAAATCACTTATGCGGCATTTGTAACTTGCATGCTATATTCTTATTAACAGAAAATTTGCTCATTTGTTTAAATTTGCCCTAATCCTGCTTGTTAAACATCACACACAACTGAAATTCTGTCAAGTGGAAGAATGAAGGTCATCCTTCTATATGCAGCATGGACATTTCTTCCTGTAGGCTCCACTGACAAATAAAAGCTGACTGCTTAGATGAAACTCTAAATATTAGAGTTTAAGGTAATATTGTAAGCTTTTATAGCCTCACAACTACAAAATAAAATAGTATGCTGTCATGCAATGCTTAAATGACCTGATGTGATCCAAACAGATATAAATTATATAGCTTAATGCACTATTTTCTCCCAAATTATGACATCTACTCAGGTTTAATTACAGAAAAGATAGTAGTCAGAGCTGTACATACTCTTTCACAAATCGTTAGCAAACTTCTACAGTGGCTATGACAAACTCATTCTGATGAGGTAGCATTTAAAAGAGCCCTGGGTGAAGATGTGTTGAATAGTTTCTGGTAAAACCTTTTTGTGCTTAGGCGTTGGAAGACACTTGAGATAGACACCCTACATGCTTTAGAATCGCTGGCTGGGGAAAGGGGAGAAACAAATGACAGAAGAAATTCAGATTTGGTGAAAATCAGTCCAATTCCATTAGCCTTGAGATCAATGATACTGCATTGTTACTCTTTTTTTCCCCTAAATAAAACAGAATGTACATACATCCAGAGGCATGAATGCGCATCATAATTAATATAAAGGCTCCTTACAGTTTCTCCAAGTGGAAGCCAACTAGTTAAGTCTTTGAGCTTATTCACATTTATTTTCCATGAGAAGTACCAGGAACTGCATTCATAACTATGTTGCATTTAGCTAGAATTTATGATATGTTTCAGGCTACACATAAAATGAAAAGTTGTATCCCACCAGTTCACTATTTAAAATAAATCACTTAATTGGAGACTAATGAATTTATGATAATCAAACGTGAATTATAAAAGCATCTTTGGTTGTTTAATGTCTACTTTAAAATGGTTAATAAAAAAAAAAAAGTGGAGTTGCAACACAGCATAGAGCAGCAGCCCTTCCTCAGCAATGCTGCTACATCTCCCAGCACTTCAAGAATGATGAGGAAGTTCATCTCAGTGGGAGAAAACAAAAGGCTGGATGGAATCAATCTATACATCTAGGAATTAAAAATACAAATGTAAAATTTTGGCAACAAGTGAAAAAACAGTGTAACTGGTTCTTTGTTTCGTTACAGTTCTGTATCGGGACAGATCCACAGAACTAACTTTTATAAAAATACAAGATACTGCATAAGTTTTATTTAGGGATTTAATTTATATATTAAAAGCAGTATTTGTGGTATAAGTACAATATAATACAGTTTTATGTAACTGCTGGTGTTCACTTTGGATCATGAACTGAAGGGCATGCTGTGCTGTCAAAACTTTAATAAAATGGCCTCTAGTTAAACTTCTCCGAAGTATAAAAATCATGCAAAATCTACATCCTATATGATACAACCAGTACAATAATTGAAGCCAATAGCCTACAAACAGCCTGGACTATCTTCTGAGTTTGTTCTTGAAGCGTCCACAAATGAGTCGTCATTTTCTTTAGGGAGAAAGGAAGAATTTCAGTTTCATCTCCAGAATCTCATCACCACCACTGAAACCAGCAACAACGTGCACAGTCATCAGTCAACAAATCTTCATTACCTAATGCAGTTCAGAGAGCATGTTTAGTCCATATTGACAAGTCTGGGGTTAGGAGCTTTTACGGTTTCCTCCTGTGACTACTGGTCGTGCATATTCCACAAAATCATCTATAAGAACCGGCCATGCTCCTAAAGAGAAGTCAAGCAATTCAGAAATGAATGTATTGTTATTGGCAATAAATCGGTGTAGGCTCTAAATACAAAGGATCAGCAGCTCATTTTGACATTTCTGGCCTAGTCTACCTTTAACATAAATGACAAGACAAACACTTCAGAAAAGGACCTAACTAATAAACGAAGTATTCGAGTCTCTTCTTGCAGCAACAGTTCTTAGTTCAGACAAAATATATTTAAAACATAAAACTCCACACTACAAAGTTTATAAGCATCACTTGATAGCGAACCATGGCATCCCTATCAGAGCCAGTCATAACATGGGAAACATTTCTGCACACAGTCATTCCAAAACAGGATTTGCAGGATTAGTAACAGAGCATAAATTGCTTTTAGGTTAGTGAAAAAACACCCATTCTTGCGAGTAGAAAAATTATATATTTCCTGTCAGTTAGCAGCACTTTTGTACAAAAACCAAATTACAGTTTCACCAAGACTGTTGCGTGCTAGATCATGGTGTAACAGTATATTTATTCCTATTTACATATTACAGTAAACTAGTTAACCTTCTTAGCATTACTGTTCTGGCAACAATATGACACTACATCTCTATACAAATTAAGACAGAAGGTAGCAGCACGTTCTGTTGTTCGTTTATAGCAGTATTTTCATTCTGCTGTACCCATTTCTGAAGACATTCAAGCACTGCTTACCTTCCTCATCATAGTTGGACATATCATCTGCAATCATATTTCCAAAGTCTAACAAAAGATTCCAAGTATCTTTTGGAATTGATCTTTTATGATGTTCCTATAAAGAAGGAAAAATGGAACTGTTCAATCCAAACTAGTTTCAAATTCCACAGCAGTATTTTATACAGAAATAAATGTTTTACAGGTATTTGTTTGGTTGTGAGGTTTCTTGTTTGTTTTGGGGTCTTTTTTGTGTGTTTGTTTGTTTTGCTTTTTTTTTTTAAATGAAGTTCAGAGCTTCCAAAGCAAGCTACAAAACAGACTGCAACTAAAGAAGGAAAGAAGCATAAGAAGATCTGATATGTTTTACTTCCGTCCTGTTTTTAAGGTATGTGTTCCCAAGTTGTTACAGAAAAGAATAAAACCAAACACACTTTATACTTCTAGTTAATGGCACCCACTCAAGGTTCAGAAACCGTGCAGCCACAGGTTAGCACTCTGTCATTTCACCTTGAGCCCTTTCTTCCTTACCCCTTTTTACTTCTGCTTACTCAGTCTCTCTTTCAACTTGTCGGTTGTAGTTGCACCCACACCCATCTCACTCTGGATACATCATCTCAGCCTCTCTTCAGCTACTCTCTCCTCCACCATAATGCACTATCTGCATTAGCTCCCCTTCTGACCAGTCTCCTTTTTCCCAGCCTGTTCTATTCTCCACTACCACCTCCTTGTCCGATTTCAAATCTAATCTCTCTGCACCATCTCATTCACAAGTACTAGCTGACACTTTGACCAGATTGAGCAGCACTCAAAAAAATTTCAGTCTTAGCATTCTCTCAGCTTTGAGGCAGCACTTTGAAGAGAGAGACTGTGGCAAACACAGCTACTAAGCAGTTGTGAGCTGTGGACTCAAGTGGGACCATTCACATCTCCCTTCATCTGTTGCTACAGCTGTATTACCTGAAAAAAGCAGGTGTTTAATAGGGAATTCAATTTCAACACCTAGATCTGGGTTGCAGTAAGAAGCTGCAACTGGTTTTTTTTGTGTTATTGGTTTTAGGGTGGATTTTCTTTTTAAGCAGAAATACTCTAAATTTATGTATGTGTATATTTATACATACACACACACATATCCATACACACACAATCTCCAAACTGCATTTCAAAAAATCTGGATCAAAATGATGTTCAACACAACAGCAAACGTGTCCTCTCACTCAAGCCAAACGTTGTTATCTTGACTGCTAAAACTATGACAAGCAAACATTCCTTCATTTTAAGGAACCTGTTCCAAAAGGTAACAAACAAAAAAAAGGCACCATCGTAAAAAATCCTGTCTTCTTAGGTTAAGATTTCTTTATCTAAACATCAACCTGAATATTTACTTCAGAATAAAATATTTATAGCAAAGTGAGATATTAGATCATCTAGATTATTGCTTGAAATAGATATCTGCAGAAATGTCTGCTGTAACAAACTTGATCACGTAGCCAAGTGGAGAAAAAAAACTTTAAGCCTTTTCTTCAGTTACATCTATAGACCTGAAATTTGCTGTGTTAAATGTATTAAGGCATTTAAAATGTGAAATGTTTTCACACATTCTCTTGATGAAACTGGTACATTATTCAGTGAATAAAATAAATATACTGTCCAAAAATTTAGAAGAACTGTCAGAAAAATATTGCAAAAAGTATACACTTCCCTTCTTAAGCACTGGTGGTTATGGGCAAAAGGTAGAAAAATCTTAACTCTCCTAAACTACAGATAAAAATAAAAACTGAAAAAAAAACAAACTCAAAAGAAATTATGTTGGGTAACATTATATGAGGTTTTCTTCTTTGCAAATATATAGATGTGCACATGTAGAAAAATGGATGAATGAATCAAGATCTAATATTTTGCAATTTCTCAAGTTTAATTTATGCTTCTTTACCCCACTGAATTTGCACTGGTAACAGAAAACTGTCGAGATCAGTTCGTGACTTCTATCTAAAAAATGAATCAAGAGAATTACTCAAACAAGAATTTCTGTTTAAAAGGAAAAGTCTTTCAGATTAAATCAGTCATAATAGACTTGACAATTAAAAAAGACTGAGTTTATGCATTAATACCACAAGAGGCAGAACATGGTAAAATACATGGTTGACAAAAGCCACAGCTGTCTTGAGGATAAAGACAACATGGGTTTGATCTACAATCACAGCTTCCTTTCATACAGAAGCTTTCATAAACAGAAGGATACAGGATCAAGGAAGCAGAATGCTCTGCTGCTTTGCTACATCTTTTTGCATTTTTCTAAATTAGGAAATTATGCAGAGGAGGTTTAATTTGGGTAGACTAAAGACTATTTTATATCACTTATTAAAAGGAAAAAGTTTGAAGGAAGTATTCAGGCATCCTCTCTTTTTTCTTTATTGTAAGCACACAGCCCACAAGCCAGTCTACTGTGGACTAAGATAGTCAGGAAGGAATATGCTACGTACTTACCAACAAAAATTTATTCCAAAGATCTAGAAATTTAAATCTTCCTGACAAGACTAAATTCCAGTACGCAATTGCCATTTCTAGATCTGCAAGAGACAAAGCGACATGTGAATATTACAGCACATTATATGCAATAAAACTCTTCTGTTTAAACAATTAATGCTTCATCCAGTATCTTACGAGATAAATAATACTCTTTTAAAATCACTACAAAAATTATAAGGAACTGTTTTCTGCTCTCACTGACCCAAAAGGTGGAAGACAAGCAATAAAGGTATAAATTGTATATTGAACATTGCAGTCAAAGACTAAAATATTTTTAACACCATCCAGAGGTGCCAGATTAAAGCTACTTTCAGCCTACAAAACCAGAAAAAAATAGTAATCAATAACTGTTTACAGAAATAATAATAATAAAAATATATATGCACAAGCACAGGACATATTGACAGAAAACCAAACACTTAAGTCTGCAGGTGCCAATTCCTGTTAATTTATCACATTTTAGACACATGACTTTAAATGGAATTTAAGGATGCGGAGGGGATAAGAAAAGATTTGTCTGGGGCATGATGTTTCTACAGCACCCCTTACACCAAGAACTCTTCTTCTGGAATCACTCACCAAACACCCACACCCACTACAAAGAATGCAAGTAGAAGAAAGCAGTCCTTATCCTGCACCAGTGATCTGAGAGCAGAGCTCAGCCTGTGCGTGCCAACAGGAAGAAGCAGCACTGCCCCGCGTTCAAGAGGAAAAGCAGGAGCAGTATTAGATGCAGCATAAGGGGAGAAAAGATGTTTTCTTGAAGGTTTGTTTTCATTCTCAGCAACTTACACCACCTCACAGCTTCTGTCTTTGGTCTCACAGGTAACAGCACTAGATGCAGGCATACTGCTGTGCAACCACAAAATAAAGCACAGCCTTTAACTGCAAAAAGATTTCAGTTCATGCTTTTGGTGTAAAGTATAAACAAAATATGAAACTTGATAGAAAGTATTGTCAGAGGGTAAGACAGAAAGTTGACCTCCACCTACAAGAAAGGAGCATAGTATTTGAAACTGTTACAAGCCAAAGGACACACCGTCACTTGAAATCAAGTTTCAAGTGTGAAAGACATGTTCCAAATTTTAATGTAGCCAATTCCTTAGAATTTGTATCATAGAGGGCTGGGGTGTGGACAAAATGCTGAGTTAAGATGTAAAGAAATGCAATACACCAATACCTAGCCATATAGAGACTGTGCTGCCAGTGTTTGCTCCACTACTATCAGAGTGCGTTTCAGTACAGAACTTGATTTACACCCTAATAAACTTCTCTCAGTCCTCCTTGTCTTTGCCACCATGTTCACTTTTCACAGAAAGTAAGTAGAATAGAACAGTTAATAGCATTTACTCCCTGTTTAGATATGCAGGTTAATTATTCATATCTGTTATCCCAAATGAAAAGCAAAAGGAGAGACTTGAATTATCTAACGCGTTTCTAAGCTTTGCTGCAAAGTGTCTGACTTTGATCCCATTCACTCAGGCTTTTTTATGAAGACTCAACCATTCCAAGTCCACCTTGCAAATTTACCACATGACAACATTAAGGAAAATGCACTTTGAAGAAAAGACACTTTAATAGTATAGTAATATACTTCTGATGGAATCTTTTTTTGAAAAAAGGAAGAAGGTACAGGCAAGGAAACAAAGATGGTTAAAGGTGATATAAAAAAAGTTAAAAGGGAAAGAAGAGCACATCCTTCCCTGGTTTATTTTGGGTATGTGTCAAATTTAGTATTATGTTAATGTGAACTTGATTATTGCAAAATTGTATTTAGCACAATGCACCTGAAATACTATTTTAATTAAGTTGATATTTGAGGGAAACATTACATGTGTGTTCAGATCAATTCTCCTACACAAAGATACAGGAATTATTTGCAATAATGTACGACAAAGATCATATCCTGCTGAGGATGCCACTCTGTAGTGGTTGAAACCAGTCAACACCACTGGGGCTGCTCTTCCCACTGAGCACAGGGAGGGAAGTCCTGATCTCGGTGAAAATTAGCTCAAGGTTAAAAAAACAAAGCCAAAACAAACACAACAAACCAACATTAAATCCTGCTTATCTGGTTCACTGCAGTCACACAAACTCATGAACTAACACAAGAGGTATTTGAATAAAAGGACTAGATGGGACTGTCACTTTTGGTAGTGGTGCCAGTTTATGCAGTCATACTGCCACATTCTCAGGAGAGACAGTTACACTTTTCTGTGAAGACAACTCCCTACCAAGGCTGAAAAACTTAGCACTTAGCACTGGAGGACAGAAAATAAGATTTTTCTGCTTTAAAGAGATGTAATTATGCAGAGTTCCAGTTCTATATGAGGATGCTGATAGTACTGAGTAAACAGTAATGCTGTGGAGTTCGTGCATCTGCTACAATTAGTGCAGCACTAAAAGATTCTAGAAACAGAACAGAAAACTTTTGCAAGGCATGGATTTCTCAGGCAGTCTTCAGAATATCTATTTCAATGTTACATAGATATGAAAGCATCATTACAAATAAATAAAATAAAAATAAATCAAATCAAACTACAATTACAAAAATATGCTGGTTTTATTAAAAAAACCCAATATGCTTCCCACATTGTAGGCTAATAATGCCAGTTCATAAACAGAACGGAAAAGACAGGTGCATGAATCTGAAAACTAACACCTACGTTTAGAAGAGACTTCACTGTCAATGTCCATGTCCATATCCAAAACATAGAAATTATATATGATTAATGTTTAAATAAAAAGATCACATCATATACTGTACATTATATTTGGTGGTGACCTGGCAGTGTGGGGTTAACAGTTGGACATGACGATCTTAAAGGTCTCTTGCAACCAGAACAATTCTATGATTCTGTACAATGGTTTGAGCTTCACTTCAAAATATTTTCAGTGTCAGTATCTAGTGAGTGCTGTGCATCACACAGCCCCTTCAGTGCAATGGCTTTATACTACAGAGATCTTGCATACACTGAGAAAAAGCTTTAATATCTTTCTGGGTAACTGATATAGTTGTGTCTATGTACAGCATCCATAAAGCTTTCTGTAGTAAAAACCAAAGTAGTGAGTAACCTAAAAGCAATACCAGTTACAGAACAATGAAAACTAAAAATTACTATAAAGAAAATTTAAAAACCATATACAGTATCCAAGTAAAACAAGTTGAAGAGGGAAGAAAAGGTTGGCACAATGTTTTAATTATTTTACTGAATTCCATTTATTACAGTTAACATGTTTCAGTGTTTTTAAGAGTTCTTTACACTTTTGAATTATTCAAACAATCAGCTTTTCACAATAAGAAGTATTTTGCATGCAGTATGATCTGTTCTGAAACATTAAAGCCTCATTCTAAAACTGTTTAAAAAAAAAATCTCAGCTGCTTCTACCCTGATTGAACAGAAAGCTTTAAGTGATAACAAATTAGCACAATTAATTCAAGGGAGAAATATTTTTTATCAGTTTGGCAGCCAGTGTCTACTTTAAAGCTTGGATCAAATGCTTATCTTGTTAGCCTCCCCCCCCAAATAAAAAAAAAAAATCAATCATTATCGGGTACTTGCATGAATTAAAAAAAATAATTTAAAAAAAATCAAATTAAGCTCCTCATCCCTTTGCTATGACTTTGGACAAGAGGAAATGAAGTCATTGCACACAAGCAATCAAGGAAGTGAAAAAAACCAGAAAGATAAATCAACAGATACCAAGGAATTGGCTGGAGAGCAGGATTTATGAGAAACATGAAATGAAGTTCATTTAGACCTGCTGTGCCAAACCAGCACTCTGGGATTGCAGCACACACTTGTCATCCTCTGCAGAACAGAGATTTGCAGCTCTCAGACTGCCCAACCAACAGAGCTGCTCACACACTCATGTTTGAACCTGTCAGAATGCTAAAACTAATTCACTTTAATTGCCCATATAACTTAAAAAACCCCCAACAAAACAAACCAAAAAACCCACTAAAAGCATTACACTGGTCTCATAATGACATTTAAAATGTAAGATATTTATAAGAATACTTTAATATTAGTCACTGTTGGCCTCAAAGTCACTAGTTAGCATATTAACTAGGTCCTGTTCATTATGATGGTAGAGTCTATCATGTTTTAGAGCTTGGAAACAATTTAATCTAACCTTTAGAAATTAGCTGATTGTCCCACTATTGCCTTTTTCTTCCTTTATTGATATTTAATCTTCTTAACAATATTGTAAAGCTTTGCTACTTTACATGTCATCTCATGGGAGACTTCGGGCAGCTTTTTCTAAGTGTCAGTGCATTTTATTCAGAAAGTACTCTCTCAAACAGCATGGTTAAGCGTATTTTGGGGTTTTTTTTTGTTTGTTTTTTCCAAAGCAACAGTATACATCAGCCTTACCCAGTTCAGCTACACACACAAATGAACAAATTAGTAAAGAAATATAACAAAACTCATAGGAAGAAAAAGATATTTTTATTAGACCAGTTAATAAGGATGGAAAATAAAGTTTTGCAAATTAAAATTTCAGAGCAAAGAGTCCTTTATTTGAGGCTTTCTCTCAGCAATGCTTTAACCAAGACTTTCTCTATATCTTTGAAAACAAGAGTAGTCAAACTCTCCTGTTCCCAATGCTGCATAAGAAAATTAATCTGGACAGATGCAAGACACAGAAATCTATTTTATCATTCAATCACCTTGTAAAAAATATATGTAGCCTCTGTAACAGACTGAACTTCAGATGTTTTCTCTATAGTCATATAATTTGCCTTACAGCATCATTTGGTTGATATTTTTGACCTCTTTCCTCTCTTCTCACTGCGATCACAGGCAAATATCATGCTTCTGTCAAGCTAAAACAAAACCTACATTGCACAAAGTTACTTTATTTCAATAAAAAGCCTGCCAAAACTGATGCAGATGTGGGAACAGTGGAAACTGGTGTCAATTTTTCTCAACAACTGAACTACCACACCACCTGATCAACAAGCATCAAACCAATTCTTGCAAGATTCAGTGAGTTACTCGATTCCTTGTTTCCTCATCTCTGAATGATTTTAAGAGTCTTCTTTGGCCTTCAAATTACTAAGAACATGGACACAAGAATTAGTTTCTTCCCTAATCTGAATGTTTTCTTCTTCTACAAGTGAATAAAATCCACATAGTAACATAACAAGAAAATACCATCAGGATTCAACCTTAAAACCCTTCACCAAATCGCCAGAAAGTTTAGAGCAAAACAGCCCTTATCTGCAATTAGGAGCTCCCACACAGAAGAGAGAAGGGGAAATACAGATAAGGGACATGATACAAATACTGCAAGTGGCTAAATTCAGGATCCAGATATCAATTTGTCCCTGCAAAACTGTAAACAAAGAGCTTCCCAATGCCCTACATTCAGGGACGCAGAATGCACAGTGTCCGAGTTAAGCCCTGCAGTGGACAGGGAAGAGCGGTGAAGCAGAGCAGTGGGTTTCAGAAGAGCTCTGCAGGAATCAAGCAGGGTGTGACTGTACTTATTAACTCTACCTCAGCATTTGGCATGCCAAAGTGGGATGATTCCATGCAGAATCTCTCATGTTAATTATCTTGAGCATCAACTGCACAAACACAGATAAACTGCTTTCCAAATGTGAGCCAGGCTTAGAAGAAGATATTCTATGATCTAAACATCCATCTGAGTGTAGATCTGATTGTAGCCAGTTTAAAAATCTTTCTTCTCTGCAAATCTCTCCATGTACAATTAGGATAAACGACAACAGATGACTTAAATTTGACTGGATACACAGTCCCCAAATAAGAGCCACACAATGAGTAAAAGAATTAATGAGTCATTACCAGAACTGGCAGTTATGCCACACTTTTGCTGCTGCTATTGGCCTTTTTTGATCAGAGCACCGTGTTCTATACTAAGCTTCTCTTAAACTGCTGGCATTTTCAGAAAGAAAAATGTGAACAAAAATAAAGCAAGGATCATACACACAGACCAAGGCCACTGAAACACCTATAATACAGCATTTACAGACCTTTTCCAAAGTCAATGTGAAATTAATTCATTGAACTCCCTCAACTTCTTCCATCCATTCACCCTACAAATGGATTAATCTAAATCTTCACTGGAAGTGGAGGAAATCTTGATAACTAGTTTGGAAAAAAAAACCCCAAAACAACAAAGAAGAAAAAAAAAGAAAAAGGAAAAAAAGAAAAAGGAAAAAAGATACCCTTCCCTAAGTGTCTCTTCAAAGAACTTGAGATACTGCTATGATGAAAGCCACAGTTGATGTTGCTTCAATTAAAAAGAGCACATTATACTCATCTGCTCATAGAAGATGAAACCTCCTTGAAGTCCACATACCGGATGCAAAGATAGTCATTCTTCTGGTCTTGAGGTAATATTTGATTCAAGTCTGAATGCCCTCCTCATGTATCATCTCTTGCTTGATCCCAGGAAGCTGGCAGAGAGAAGGAAGCACAACCTTTTGAGCCAGCAAGCAGGCGAAGGGACCACAAAGGAGTGATGAAGAACCAAATCTGCTTTTTGTTTCCATGTTGAAAGTCCAAGACCATGAAAGAATGCATTAAGTTCCTCCACAGTGCTGAAATAAACTGTAGAAAACTTCTGAGGAATCATGAGGAAAAACTTTATGAGGAATCTCCTGAACATGTCTTTTGGGGGCTCAAAGGGAGACCCATTAAGAGAGTCACAGTAAATACCAGGATAAAAAATAAAAAATTAAAAAAAAAAAAAGAAAAAAAAAGAAAAAAAATAGAAGGAAAAGATGGAGCTAAGACCCTGTTTTGAGCTTGAACAGTGCCCTTAGAAAACTGAACTGTGCTCTGTATATAACTTGATCAACTATTTATAATCCTATTCTTTAGTACACTTATCAACCAAGAGCTAGGATGAAAAATTTCACTCAGACTGCAGCAGAAAAAGCTAAACCTTGGGAGTAGAAGGTAAGATAAACCTCTCCAAATCATGTAAAACTTAAAGCTTTATTGTACTAAATATAGCAGTGAAAACAGGAGAGTGCAGATTACACAGAATCACCGTTACCCGTAATTCTTTGGAAAGTCTCCTGGCAAACCAAACCTTCGTAAAATGCACTTTTTACATTATCACAAAATATATACAAAACACTCAAAAGTAGTTTAATATCTAAATATTGTGCCTGCCAGCTCCAATATGCAGATGGCACTGCTGTGTTGAAATCTTGCTGTCTTTTTTCTTTTTCCTGCATTTTGTTGACCATTTAAGAGACAAATATTCTTAACAGTTCTAAGCATCCATCTTTTTCCTAGATAATAATCAAATCTATTAATCTGTATTTGAAAGACACTTGGCAGTTGGGTCCTGAGTAACATCAATCAGAACATAATTTTCTTTTTCAAGAAAAACATGGTAGATCTTATGCAATATGCTTTTGCCTCCTGCAGCTCACCAGTTACACAAGCTGTCACCTAGTGGCACTGGCACTACTTTTACTTCTTTAAACAGCATGTGTGCAGACTGAGGTGTACTACTTGACAATATTAAGCTAATAGAAGTAAATGGAAACATTCAAGTTGGATGAGACTATAAAGACAGAAGCCCTGCAGATATAAAGAGAAATAAAAATTCCCTGCTATCAACACACAAACTGTGGAAAAGAGACTCCTACAAAAGGCAGTTCTATTTCTAGGGATGAGCATCGGCGCACTGAACTCTCTGCCTGTTTTGGGGAATGATGGAAGAGATGTAACTTATTGGAGAGGATTCTTCCCATCTCATTACATAAAGGCAGAATTTCTTGCATTGGTTTTGAGGGGAACTGTAGAATAAGAAGAAATTAAAAAGCAATGGAAGACAGGCTGTTCTAAAAATCAATAAAGCAGAAAACTGCACACCCCACCCCACGCCCCCCAGACCACTTTCCTGGAGCAAAATCCACTGCATCATGAAGTCAACCATGTCAGGTATCACCAAAATTCTTCTATCACCAAAAAACTGCCAAGAATGGCTTCTGTGCCTTCCCACTATCTTCCTTAGAAATGGCAGCTGGTGTAATGAGAGACACCATGCATTCTGCTGATCTGTCCTGAAAGAGTAGTGTTTGGGATACACAGCTGCTTTTTTTTTTTTCCCCCCTCCATGAAAACACAGTAATCTCAGAAACGACTTTTACAAGTTCAGTGCAGGTGCCCAAAGTGAAGCTACACATGGTAAATTGATCTCATCATGCAGAAGCAACCCCAAACTGCTACCTACCACCTTTGAGGCTTCAGAGGTCAAAGGAGGTTCTATAAGAACCTAGTGGTTCTCTGACAAACTGCGAGAAAGTGACTCAACCATGGGGGTAAATAATCCTGTACCTAACACTGTCCAATACTTAAGTAACTCAGTTGATACAACACAGAAACCTTTTATCATATCTGCACCTTTTACAAAGGCTGAAGAAAAAGTACAGCATATTAAAGGTCAGGACCAGAATTCAAAATTATTCGGACAAATTGCAAAAGCACTTGGAAGGAAAGAAGAAAGATTTTATTAAAAGAGGAGTGCAAAGTCATACAGCTAGTGTGAGTAACTGCAGAACTACAAGATCAGAATTACCTGCAGAACTACACAGAATTAACTGAGTGCATTACAGTTCTGCAGACACCCAATAATACAATGACAAACTGCAAACAGTATCCGTGTTCTAAACGTAACAAAAACTTAGCAATGAGATGCAAAGGAGGAAAATATCTAAGGTGCATGGAAGATACCTAGCTTGTTTGGGTACTACAAGACAAAAGAAAGTTAGATAAATTGGATTTCAAAAGAAAAGAGAGATGGAAAATAAAATTTATCAGGGTAGGTAGTTTTACTCAGTCTAGATACACGCATAGATGCCAAAGTATGTAAAAGTTGTTGCTAACTCTAAGGGTCTGCATATTTACTCTGGAATGGTTAAGTATTGAACTGAGTAATTCAAGAACAAAGATTTAAGTGATATGCTAGAGAAAAATAAACTAATCTAACAATAGGTTTGAACGTGCACAGACATGGATGTAAAAGACCTGCCATCAGAAATTTAAGATGATACTATGTGTAGGCAGTGGCTCCCAAACTTTTTCACCTAGAGAGCCACTGCACATCAGACCTCAAATCTTGCTGAAACTACTGCAAGTGAAAGGCAAGTTAGTACCTACTGCTAGCACACCACTGCACAGTTGGTTAGAAAAGCATCTGCAAGGAATGGTTTTGGTAGGTGTGGATTCTGTCTGGCACTCCAATGTTTCTGTATCTTTTAAAGACCACCTTGGCATATTAAAAGGGAACCCATGAATCACAGTATTTCCTGATGTTCTTCAGGAAAGAGCAAAATAAAGTAAATCTGTAACATATTAAAATACTGCTAGAGCAATGAACAGGACTCAGAATCAATGTATCACTGGACATTTCAGAGGTATTTCAGTAATTTCTTATACTTTCAATATGTTAAGATAATAAACATGAAAAATAATTGCATAAATAAGACTTTTCCTATCACAGACATTGAGCTCTATACTCAAAGAGAGTTATTAAAAAAAAGATGGATTATCAGTTAGCCTGAAGGATCCAACAGAAGGATGATTTTAACTATGTCTTTTTTTATAAAAAAGCTTTTATTAACAATCTGTTAAGAATAAGAATTCCCCATTTGTCAATGGCACTACGTCAAATTATAAGAGGAAAATTTTTCACAGTGAGAATAATTAACCATTGGAATAGCTTCCCCAGGGAAGTGGTGAATTCCCCAACACTGGACACTTTGAAGATTCAGCTGGACAGGGTGCTGGGCCACCTTATCCAAACTGTGCTTTTGCAAAGAAAGTTTGGACCACACGATCCTTGAGGTCCCTTCCAACCTGGTGTTCTATGACTTTATAAAAGTTGCTTTGTTTCCAAATAGGTGTATTCATAGGTGTATACCCAAGAATAAAGCATATTCATTTAGCCTACAGATACTCCCCATAGCAATGAGTGCAACAACAACCAGACTCAATGATTTAAAGTCTCAATGTAGTTAGAGGCAGCAGTGGATACTTCAAACCCCAGAAAAATCACATCAAAATATTTTGTAATTGAAAGTTAGGAAAGAATTCCTTTGATTATTTCCACTTCATTAACCAAAACCATTCACTTTTATCCTTGCTTGACAATAAATTACTGACCTCTTAGTCTTCAAGTCATAACTGAGATGCCAATGCATAGGAATGAGCAGGCAAGCATTAGCATGGGATCATGTCAGCAGAAACATTCTAAGGCAAGCAGCTAGGACAGTAGCTTAGCAGCATTCTATACTTAGGTGGCACTGCATGTCATCTAACTTGCATATGGGAAAGGAGGGAACATCAACACCTCAAGATGATCTAGACAGAGATTCATACCAGCTCACATGGTAACAAATATACATTCTGTTTAACTATCTGGATTGAATTTCTAGAAACATCCTCAGCCAAGGCTCCAAATGTAGTAAGAGAGAAACAGACTTTGTACATGGATGAGAGAAATTCCCACATCTCCTTGACAACAGGGCACACAGTCATTGGAGCACAAATACCAAACACATCTACATTAGCAGTGGAGAGAAGGAGGGAAGATGGACAGTTTTTCATTCTAGGAGAAAATACATAGGGTGTACAGAGAAGAGGATGGAAAGTAAAATGCAGCTAAGGCTGTATTAAATGTAGCTGATGCAACTGGAACTTGCAGCTCATACAGACACTCCCATAAAATAACTGACACTTTTTTTTCTTGCTGAACACTTTTTTTGCTGAGAGAACAAACATAACTCTTTGAATAATTGCAGGAGGCAGTACATTGTAAATGCCAACCTACAGACTTATTTTTTAACTCCCTCTCTCTGCTCCACTGAATAGAACAGCATTCCCCGAAAAGAACAAAACTCCCAACTTTTGGATAAGCTGTAACTGACCTCAATCACTCAAGAACATCCTATTAGTCAGTATGCTTACTTAGCACTCCCTTTGTACTAAACCTATAGTGAATCAAGTTCACACCAGACAGAAATATGCCGTATCTCCACTGAAATAAGAAGAGTGGCACCTGCTTACATTTATTTAATATCTAGAATCATCTTAGCAAAACCAGAAAAAGTCTGATCAAAAATGTCACCAAAATACCAACATGCAAGAGCTATGCACTACTTGAAATTAAGAAACAGTATTACCAGAATTACTAAAATACCTGAAAACTGAAATCAGCAACAGTTCTACTCAACTTTTTCTATAGTTTTTTTTTTCAGCTTAAGTTTAATTTTTGCACTTCTTACTTTGTCCCACTGATAATTCCAACTCCTAATGCAAGAAGGCACTTAGGTGTTTTATTGCCAAAAAGTACTATTCTTACACAACAGAGGAGACAGACTTACAAATGAAAGAGCCTCCATACTAAATAAAAAGAAGTAATGGAAAAAAAAAAAAGTAAGTTTCATTTTTCCTCTTCCTGTTGAATAAACAGTACATTCAGTTCCAGAGCCTGGGCTGGGCTGACTTCCCTCCTCCTCTCTTTGTACATGCTTAGGTGAAAAGCTATTTAAGATCTATTTCCCAAGTACATGAGTTTCACAGTGGAAGTGCTCCAATTAAAACACGAAGCGATTTGTAATATTTCTTTAGGTATCCCATAAATTCCAACCTAAGCTGACTTACCTTTTCCATCATCTGAAAGTACTAGGCTTTTTAATGGAGAGAGGAAAGAAAATGAACAACTACTAAGGAACTTGAACTCCAACCAGCCTCACAGAACCATTACAAGACTATTTCATTTTTGTGTCTGGAAGGGTGGCATGTGAGCATGTGACCCATGGAAAGAGTGACACATGTAATGAAAAATGAAATTGCTGCAAAAAATAAAGAAGAATGGACAGTGGTTAAAAGTTGCCCACGGTATTTTTTTATTTTTTTATTTTTAAAAAAGAGACCGTGGGAAAGACAAGAGATATTATTCAAACTCATTCCCAAGGAAGAGTGTGGAGCAGGCACCTTCAGTTGAGAAGGTCTAAATCAATATCCACAATATCCAGCTCCTCCATCTCACTACTCTTACGAAACCTTTTGAGAAAAAGTATTTATTAACATGTTTGACAAGTAACATAAGTATAAAGTGGCTATGCAGAGGACACCTCACTTCCCCTTAGCCACAGCACAAAGAACAGTGATGATGGTACAGTGCTATTCTACACACAAAAGTTTCATTCCTTCCTACTCAGTGCCTTTTGAAAGTGGACTTAAATGGGAAAAAAATTGTAAGATGAAATCTGAAATCCTTTCATCTAGTCACAAACTATAGATATTTTTGATTTGAAGATAATACAACATTAGAATTTAAATAAGGTATCCATTTTACTCCAGTGATACAAGACGTGGATTGGGACAAATCTCAAACTTTATAAAAAAATATTTTATGAACTGTATGCCAATTTTGATTCATCAGCTTTGAACCAAGTCCATAATATTGACATAAAATCTGTGAACTAAAACTAAAAATTCTTAGAATAGTAACTTTTGCCCAGGTTTCTTCCATTTTTTAAGCTGATATGGACACCTTGTTTCAGTTGTTCTGAACAAAATGGAAAACACAAAGAGCTCACTATCTCAGTCTTTTTTTTTCTTTTATTTACATCACAACACCTAACCCACAATGTTCTGACAGGTCTCTAAGAACTGCAGGAAATTCCTTTGACAAGAGGAGAGAGAATGCCAATAGTAGCAGAAAAGCCCATTAAATTGCCTGTACCAAGGGAACATTAAAGAAGAGTTAAACTGAAAGAAAATGGGAAAGAGGAGAAGATGGTGAAAGAAATCAATACTGAATTTCCTATACACTTATCAATGAGAAAGCTGTATTATTGGAAGTATTTCAGTGTCTGGAGATATTTTCTAAGTTTTCTTTTTTCTACTTACCTAGACCTTTTTGTCCAGGGTTTTTAGCAAAGTTAAAAGTAAACTGATAAAAATCTTTGAACTTTGTTGGATCCTTTAGCTCTTGTTCCAGCCTTGGCAACAGAGCTTTTAGTTTTTCTGTAGAGTCACACCTGTTCAAAAGAGATAACATTATTTGTAAATATTTAAGATTTCTTTTTACTTTTTCTTTTTTTTTCTTCCATTTTTTAAGGTTTAGTTTCAGAGCAAAATAAAACAGCATATTAGATAAAATTACTCTGTTTTTCTAGGTAACATTCTCAAAAATATCAACGTCATGTCATGACTAAAGTGAAACATTACATACATGCATCTATTAAGTACACAACCCAAACAGGACTTGGTAGTTCAACTTCTTTTCTCACTCTCTTCATATGTTTATATACTCAAACAATAGATGTTATTCTGTTCTTCAAGAACAGATAAACCTCACTGAAATCTGCTATCCTTTCCCCTTTTATGGATGCTCTAAGACAAGGGTGTGGGGTTTTCTTTTAATCTAGACAGACATTACTTTCTCCTTGGTCTACCTAAATAAAGACCTGCATAGGTTCACAGTCAACCTTAATCTTAGAGGACTTCCCAATAGAACTAAGATTTGAAGTCATTCCTTGGAACACTTGCCAATAAAACCTAGTGGGGGGGAAGAAAAAAAAAAAAAAAGAGCCTTTGACAACAGCTGGGAGGCTGACAACCTGCTTAACAGCCCAGCATGGGTAAGCCAAGATAGAATCAAGTTACTGAGATTCTATCAGAAATACATTCTGTAATAACACAAGACTGGAGAATTTTCAGCGAAAGGACCTGAGTCGACAAGATGCAATCTTAAAAGAAAAAGGGTTTCCTTCACACCAAAGAATCAAATGAATATTCAAGGTGTACAGGATATAACCAATACTTTGAATTGCACCCAGAAACTCAAAGCGAAGGAAATCTGTTTCCAAGCAGCAGCTATCATAACTAACACCTTGTGTTTGAAAGTGCTCAGTAGTTAAGTGTTTGTATTTATTCTGAAGATTCGAGAATGATTTTGTTAAAGGGTGGATAACTATAGCAAAAGCCATAAGATGCAGATGCAGTTTTAACTGTCTTGCACGGTACAGATAAAAGTACCTTTCTGGCCTCCAGCAGTACCTGGTGGAGAAATGATAAAGAATTCTACCAATAGTCTTCAACTGAGAACTTCACTTTCATGGAGACTTGGATCTAGTTAACAACAGGGACAAATATCACACCCTCCCATACACATCCTAAAGGTGCTATATGAACTAAGCCTCAGGGGAGTTCTTTTCACTCAAATCCCTACCTATGCTTAATGCTAAAAGCCACAGATATTGCACCTCCACTATGCAACAAAAATCTTTCCAAATTCTCAATAAGCACTGTACCAGTAGTAAGCAGGTACGATCAGATTGTGTTCTCAAGAACATAAAGTGTTGAGTAGAGAGAAAAATCACAGACCTCTGTAGAAGTGTATCAGAGACAGTCATGAGGACATAGAAGCAATGTGACAATAGCTACATAAAAACAAAGCCAGAAGCCACAGGTGGTTTATCAAAACCTTTTTAATCAGTTAGATAATTCTGGCAGCCTTTAATGTAACAGCATGAGCACTTGATTGCTGTCCATGGGTAGAAAAATCATAATTATTCTTACAGTCACTACACAAAGGGACAAAATAGCTTTTGATATCATCTGAAGCGTACTGCTTTATTCCATCACGATTTCTGAATACCCTAAATGGGAAAACTTAGAAAGAAGACAATAACCAATGAAGTCAGTAACAACAGCCTGCTAGGACCCCTGCTCAAGAAACAACCATCACATTTGTGAGAAGTTGGTCTATTGCAGAAAGGTATTGATAAGGTGCTATTCTAAGATCAACTGAAATTATTTCCCTACCAAAAAAAAATATGCACAACTAATAAACTGTAATTCTCCACCTATCTAATGCAATCTGTTTGGGGTTTTTAAACAAACAAACAAATAAATAAATAATTCTCTGTTAGAATACTACATCTCTTCCAAGGAGAAGTAATACACAAAATATTTTTTTATGGTAATAAATGCTTGACTATTGCTAAACAGAGGCAACTTGGTTTAACCTCAAAGTCTATTATCCAGAACAGATCCATAATCCAGGAAGGAAAAAATTTTCTACTAGCAATACCCTCTATTTCCATTTCTTAAAGATATTCTGTAGAAATGAAGTATGTAGCATACAAGGAATTAAGAGAAAACTATATAAGTGGTAAAAAATAAGAAATAGTTGCACTTGGTGGTAAGGAAAAGGGAAAGAATTGAAGCTTCTTTCTTGCTTTCCTATTTATTTTCTGCTTCAAATCTGACAATGTTTCTGGGTTTTTTTTTCCTTCATACACCTTCAGTGAGTTCCAGCTTTTAACAACACAGGGCTCAACTCAAAACTTTAACACAACGATGCATATGTTTGTATAAATTACATGAAAAGATCAGCATATCTGTCTGTTTTCCTTGCTGTACAGATGGGAATTACTTTGATTCACCCTTACTGCAGTGATTGTTAAGGCTTTGCAGTAAAGCACCAGTTTAAGGAAGACAGGATGCTACAGGCATTTAGCACCTGTTAAGCTTGGCACCAGCCATACCAGCTTTCTGAGCTTTCACAATTAAATTAAAAATGGTTTAAATGGAAACCAAGCTCAGGTCTTGCATTTTGAACTATGCAGAAATGGATACTTACCCCAAGTCTGTCATGCCATCAACAAATTCCTTTTTACTGAATTCACACTGAGTAGCTGCCCTGAACTTCCATGCTACAACCAGAACACTGATACTGGCTGGGTCCAGGCTTAAATCATCACAGAACTGTTGAATTCCATCAATGCCGATTTTATTTTCATCCTGTGGGTCTGCAATTCAAAATACAAAGAGGAGAATTGTAATTATTTACAAAAATATTTACAAATAATCACCTCCATGACACAGAGCTTCATTTTTTCATAAGCTTCACAAATGTCCTCACTTGAAATCTAGGTAATTTTAGAAGTACCTCAAAAGAGTATCTTGGAAATAGATTGTGTTCCACAAACTTCCCTAGAAATATGTTTGAAACTTTCTCCTAAATTCATCAGCTAATGTCAATAGCTTTGTTTTCTCTCCACAACGCTCTATAAAAGATCTGAATTAACTGAGGAGATGTCTGACTACATCTTAAAACAGTAAACACGTTAAAATGTACAATATATTTATTGGTTCGCAAGTATTAAAAAGAAAAACCCAACACAAACCTGAAACCAAACAAAAAAAAAGCTCCAAACCCAAGAAGCACCTACCAAGTGAGCCCACATTCTTTTTTTTCCTGATAGGGATATATGAGAATCCATTAAAACTGTTTAAAGACCACAATTAACTCACACTTTTTAATTTTTTAATTATGAGGAAAATCACCAAAACACTGTTCTAACAATGCCTTGGCATAAAAGGGTCTCAAGCTGAACAATGTAACTTAGGAAATATTGTTTCAGTAGTAGTAAGTTTACTACATTTTTGAATGTCAGAGCCACACATTGCAACTGCCTATGTCAGGGCAGATGTTGCTACAGTCATTCTGTCACTGTAACAGTTCCGTAACTTGGAAAAATTATCTTAAAAATAAAACCCAAAACCCAAAGAAATAAACCTCCATGTATGTAAACTTCAAGAACTGAAGTGGAAAAAAATAACAACTACCAAACAGAAAAAAAAACCCAAACCACAACAAAACAAACAACAAAAAAACCAAGCTTGACAGTTTGCAAGCTACATAACTATCTTCAGCTTCTGAGAGGAAGACATTTCAGTATTGCAAGTTTGTCTATGTAAAAAAGTACCCCCTGAGCAAATTTAAGACTAATTTCTTAAACTGTTAAGATTTTCAGTCATGCCATTAAGTCCTTATCCAATGAGTTGATGGGAGGGGAGAAAAGGGGGGGGAGAGAGTCTAAAGAAAACTTTCCTGTTTTTTTACATTTTTTTGTGGGTGTGTGCATGTGTGTGTAAAGCTAAGATCTCCTCCACTTTTCCAGACAATACTAATGTGGAAGAAAAGGTAAAATGTGGAAAGTTAATTTATCAAACAAAGACTTATACCCATTAAACAAAGAATTACACCCATGGTATAATTCAGAGACCTTTGAGAGGGAATAACAAATAAACATATCTATTCTACTGCCAGATCTAGTTTTAAGACACATAAAAGGTATTTCTTGTGTATTTCGTATGTAATTGAAGAAACAAATGCAAAAAGTGCACTAGTCTTGGAATCAGTGGAAAAATTCTGATGGATTTCAACAAGGACTCTTTCAATCTTACAGTGTTTCATGTTATCCAGGTAACTAGGAACAAAGATGAAACTGTTTTGACAGACTCACTGGATAAACACATAAGAAAACTAACAAAAATTCAGTACAGAAAATGAAAGACCTCTCATCTCACATTTCAAATATAGTGCAATGTGCACAATATTCCATAGGCCCTGCAGGAAAAAGGAATTCCTTGTTGCTGTGAGGCTCATGACTCAGGTTTAAGCTACATATGAAAAAGGGAAAAATGTTTAACCAAAGCTTTTATTGTTTTCTCTCAAATCTTGTGAAGGTTTTGTTCAAGTTTACAACTTTACTTCAGTGCTAAAGTGCTAGAACTGCAAACCAAAACAAGAACAAGAAAATTTACTAGATTTTCTTTCACACAGCCAAGTGTAGTCAACCACTGCTAGAAAATGATAAGCAGCAACACCTTTTTTTTAAATTAGTAGCATTTATGAAATTGTATAAGTTTTTGACTCAGCAATCTCCAAAACTGATGTGCAAAGAGCAAACAAAAGATTCAGATAGGTAAATATATGTTATATATTTACATATAAAACAAAAGTGGTTCTCTGGGGTTTTTTATTTTTCATTTTAGTTTTGTTTTTGTCCCAAAAAGGAAACGCTATAGCATTACTGATTCTTTGTTCCCTCAACTCATTACCACATAATAACAAAATATAAATTAATATCTCTACTTCAAATAGAACACATTAGGTTAAGAGCAACAAAAAAAAAAGTGGAAACAATATCACAAGAACAGAATAAACTGTATATAAGCCATACCATAATACCACAAGTAGAAAAGTACAGGAAATCATAGCTGAGTAATCGTTAAGAGCTCATTTTTTTAAAACACCAGAGGTACGGATCCCATCAGAAGGGGCTGGTAATGATCCCAGCCCACTCTGCTGTAAACACAAATGTGTGAGTTGCTCATTACGTGTCAGGCACATTTCAGAAAGCACTGTTATCTGGATCACATACATTGTTTTATTCACATGACTAGATATATATTTATTTTTTTGTTCTTTTTAACAACATTGTAAAACAAAAATAAATGGAAAAGTAACAACTCTGCCCTTAATCTCTTCCCCTGTGGTTTTCCCCCCAAGCCTCTCTGAACAGGCACATCCCTCTGCTGTAATATGCCAGCAAAGAGAAAAATAAAAATAAGGATGGAGTTTCCATGAGTAGCTTTTGAGTTTTCTTATTTGACTGTTTTGTCAGATTCTTAGTTGTAATATTATCTGAAACATTTTTGATTTTAATGTATACAAATACTACTATCTTTGAACAGATTAACTCCCTCAAATATTAGAATAAGAACAATATGTATTATTTTGCCACTGTACATATATTTAATAACAGCCAGGGGCAATAAATCCAGTAAGTTGCGTAACAAGCTTTACTCTCCACCGTATGCAGCTGACACAATTTCCTCATGATAGGCTTAATTTTCTACCGTGGATGTACTTTAAACTCGAATATCTACAGAAGTTGTGTACTGAACATTAAGAGCATTTAAAACCTTTTTCATTCTTGTGTCAGTACCACAAACACAAGGGGAGAAGCAAAAGCTAGCAACCTTTCCTTAGAAGTCCTTAAGAACAGCAGAGGGAAAAGCAGAACAAAACGATTAGGAAAAACAAAACCCAAAGCCCACAACAAAAAACCCAAGCCTTACCTTTGTATCGATTATACAACTGTTCTAATTTCTTCCTGTCTACTGAATTTTTCATGGATTCTTTGTAGTACAAGTCTGGATTCTGGAAGTAGTTGTCTGTTGCCACTTCTAGCTTCCATTCATTCTGCATTAAGCAGTATATAGCAGTCCTTTCACCAGCCTGGGTAAATGCCATAAACTGGCGGACCTTGTCCTTCTGAGACGATTTAAGCTTATGCTTTGGGATGCAAAAGAAGCAGGAAAGCCAATGAAGCTAATCCAGAAGTTTGTTTCAGCATTCTACTACTAACGCCTATCTTTAAAAGGTTTTAGTTTCCTTGTTGATGACAACTTTCACTTCAGAATTACAGGAAGAAAAAGCCTTGTTCTTCTGCAGTTAAAAAGACAGCATTTTCTTCTGAAAATTGAAATGACAGCATCTATATATACACATTTTTAGCAACACATTCTGGCAGTAATACATTTGTATTTCTGCTTTATTGCTTGCACATACACAAGTCTTTCTGTTCTGTAACAGCAGTAAACACGAGTTTCATCCTATAGCAATATGGTTATCTTCTGAAAATATACCTAGTGGTTATAAAAACAAGACATTACAAAGGCACAACTTATGGATTCTCAAGTTCTATGCAAGTTCTTCATACATGGAAAAAACTGCTCAACATTTGTCCTAATATTTTCCTAGCAACAACGAACAATACAAAGTTTAATTATTTTGAATGATCAGCTGAAAACAGCAGAAGCATTTTTCACATTTTTACGTTAGAAACCATTGCCGACAGAAAAGAGAAAAAGCAAATACGTCAGCAATTTGCTGAATGTTACAAGGAGATTATAAAGTTGCTGTAAATGTGATCTAAACTTTAACAAATTCTGAAAAAGATGTTTATGCTATTAATACATTAAACAACAAAATTGGCTATTGTAGCAGTATGCAAGAACCAGCAAGATGTTAACAATGGCAGCTAATTGCAGCAATCAGATCTATGAAACATCCCTAAACTTCTGGAACACCGAGGAGGTGGGAACAGGGATTCTGTAGGGAGCAAATTTGCTCTTAACATAGCTCAACATTATTCTTTACATTAAGTTGGAAAAAGGAGGAGATAGTTTAAATCAAACTCTGTTTTTTACTATTTTCTGATACTTTCCAATTTTGTTAAACCATACTTATAGCATATTCTGGGCCAACAATTAAGCTGAGAAATTTAAGTTCCTCACTACTGCTTAATCGTCAGGTCTAATAGAAAATCTACTGCTCTCTTAAATAGAAGGGGGGGCCAAATGAACCCTTGATTCAGTGAGCAGTAAACATAGAACCATCTTTCAGTTTACTTGTTATCTCTTATAGACATATGGATGGTGACATCTTGACTACAGATGGCACTCAGACAAGAAACACATCACGTAAACAAGATAAGGACTTTGGTCTTTCCTACAAGAGTTTTCAATTTTATAGAAGGAGATTTATTTTTCTTTTTTTAATACAAGAAGTAGCACGTAAAGTTTCTTTTTATATAAAGTATACAAAGTATAAAAAGTATCCAAAGTATACAGAGTATATATAAAGTATGAAAAGTGTGTCAAAAATAATTACAATTATTTTTTTTTCAAAGAAAATACTCAATGGTCCTTTAACTGCAAGCTCTGAGTACCTCCCCGGCCCTCATTTTCATTAAGGGTTAATTACAAGAACCGATCTGCACTAAGATTTTCCCGTTACATAAACTTCTTTTGAGCAACAAGATGATGTGATGATCTGCTGACAACTCCTAAGTAACACCCATGCCCTCTTATAAATCTACTTAACCCCAGAGATTCAGGGACATTTTCTAGGCTCAAAATGAAACTCGGAGTTATTTGAAGAAGTCAGAGAGAAGAAACACAACCGACTATCCTATTTACTACCCTGCCGCGTAGCGCAATTCCTGCGGTTCACTTGGGCTTAACGCCCCGCGCAGCAGCAGCGGTACCTACGCACTCCCTACAGGGCAGGGGGAAGGTCTGGAAGCCGTGTTTCTGACACGCCTTCTCACCGACGGAACGCGAATTCGTCGGTGCGTACCACGACACCACGAAGCCACCTTTGAGGCTGCACCGTTCCGCAGATCCCAGGGGAGCGCCGCAGCTGACGGAGCGCGGGCTGCGGCAGAGGCACCGTGCGGACCCTTCCCGGGACGGCAGCGACCGCTCGTCCCGCGGCGGCAGCGCCAGGGCCACCCCCGCCCGCCTGCCTGCCTCCTCCCCCGCACACCCTACCCTCACGCCCGCCCCGGGATAGGAATTTGTACCGCACCTTTCCCGCCGCCTCCGGCACCCACCGCTGCACCTGCCGTGTCCCGGGGCGGGATGCGGCCAGAGGGACGGCCTCACCCGGTGCCGGAAGGCGGGGCGCCGGGACCGCGGGACACGGGGCTCCGGCAACCTGCCCCGCCAGCCCGAAGCCCAAAAAAGGGCAAGGTACGCGCCGCGCCGGCCAGCGCTCGAAATACCCGCGGCGGCGCCGCCCGCCCCCCTTCCTCCCCTCCCCCTCCGCCCCCGGTGACCTTCCTCGCTCCCGGGCTCGGGGCAGCGGGAGGGCGACTCGGCGCGCCGCGTTCCCCTCTCCTCGTCGCCCGTCCTCCCTTTACCGCTGGCCACCGCGGAACCCTCGCCTGGCGCCGTCCCCGTCCCCCACCCCGGGCAGAGAAGCGGGGACGCGACGCTGAAGGAGGAGAGCAGCAGGATGCGGGAATTCTCGGCTCGCTGCTCAGGGTTGTTTAGGGTCCCCCTCCCTAGTTTCTCTGTGCCTCCTTCCCGCTCCCACAACCTACCATTTTATCACCGGCGCTTTGACCAACTTCACCGCCCGGTGCCGCCTCCCGCGCAGGCGCACACCGCTTAGCCCCCGCCGCCTATCGCCGGCCGCGATAGAGGGGACCGGGCGCAAAGGCGGAGCGCCGGGGCCGAGGTGCGCCTCCGCAGCTCCGGCGGGAGCCCGCGGCCCTCCCCGCACCGCTGCCCGCGGGGAGAGGCGACGTGGGCCGGGCCAGGGGCGCGCCAGAGCGGCGGCAACACGGCGTCGGGCCAGATGGCTACTACGCCTCCCGGCGTGCACCGCGCAGAGCGGCGGGAACGGGGAGGGGGGAGGAGAACTCGCTGTTGCATTTCCCACACGGGCCGCCAGGGGACGCTCGGAGCACAGATCCCGCCGGACTCCGCGCTTAAAGGTGCCGCAGCGGCGGCCAGGAACCGGCGCGGGGGGAGAGGGGAGGCTCGCAAGGCGGCGGGGGGGGGGAGACGCCGTGGGCACGGACGGGGCTTCTGGGCGCCTTCTGTCAGCGGCCACCCCCCCGCCCCTTTCCTTCCCCCGTACCCTTTGCGATCTTGACCTTCCCGCGCTCCCCTGGCCGCTGCCGGCTCCGCTCCCTCCCTCAGGTGAGCAGGGCGGAGGGAGGAAGCAGCGCCGGGGACGGCAGCTGTCTCCGACTCCTCCTCCTTGGCGGCCGGACCAGCCGCCGGCCTGAGGTGGGCTCGGGGAGCAGTGGGGACTGCGAGGAGTGGGCGGTGGGTTTGGCCCTGCTGCCGCGGGGCCGGAAAGTTGAGTGCCGCCGCCGGCTGCGCTGGGCCGGCTGAGGGGTGGCCGCCTCCCCCCCTCCCTTCCCCGGCCGCCATGAGCGGGAGGGAAAAGGGCTGGTCGCACCCGCGCTCTCCTAATCTCCGTGTTTCCCCCTTTCTTTCCCCCCAGCGCCCAGGCCTTCCTCAGGGAAAGGTACCGGCAGACGCCGCCCGGAAGCCGGCCCGCGAAGAGAGGCGGCGGTGGCGCAGGGAGCTGTCCTCGGGCCGCCATCGCTCTCAGGTGGGTGCGTGCCGGGCCACAGCCGCCCGCCCGGGTCCCGGCCCTGCGGGTCCTGAGCAGCTGCTTGGGTTGAGCGGACTGGTGAGGGGCGGCGAGCTGGCAGCTGTGGGAAGACCCGCAGTCCTTTTGGGAGAGAGGATCCGGGCTTGCACTGGAGGCAGGATCTAACATCAGCGTGATGAAATCCGGCACTACAGTGCCGTGTTCAGGGAGGAAAAGTCGGGAAGACGAGCAGTAACCCACCTCCTGATAATAATAAACTGGGCTTAGAAAGGACTCCAAACGACAGGAGTCTCTGATTTGATACTTACTGGTACATGGAGAGGAGTAGGTTTTGGTGGTTGTGTTCGTTTGTTGGGCTTTTTTCCTCTTTATTTGCACTCCAAAGTATATGATATTATTTTTACATGTGAGGTCATTATTCCTTTAAGAGCTTTTGAGCACTGCCCCGGGTACCATTTCTCTTGGTTTTGCTAGTCAATTGAAAACTGTTGCTGAAACAAAATTGTACTGTCAACCACAGTGGTGAGTTTACACAGTGCACCAGTAGGCAGCCTTAACTAGTCTAAATCTCAGCTCAGAACTGAGTTACGTGGTTTGACATACCATGTAATGTGTGCTGTAGAATCTTTCTCTCGCCTTCCTGCAAACAGAAGCTTGACTGTACACCAGGCAGTTTCTTCTCCCTCTTTCTTGCAGGAATAGGTTGTAAAGTATATTCAGCAAAATCTCTTTCCCAAACACGTTAAACAGGGAGAGTATTACTTTGTATACATGAAGAAAAAATTCCTTAATATTACTCTAGAATTTTTCCAAGTGGTGTGGATTGTTGGGGTTTTTTTTTCCAGATCTCTTAAAAATAATAAACCCTATGGCTTTCTCAAAGTTCTAAACTATTTCTACTTTATTTGTTAATATTTAAAAAAAAATTTCTATTTTATTTTATTGAGATTAGAGTGGTGTAGCTTTTGCTGCTTAAACCTTTCAGTTCTTAATTTTAAACGTTTCAGCTCTTCATGATATAGTCAACTATTGATAGACAAATACTTCGGCTTGTATTTCATGTACTGAAAATAAACCAAACCACAGGCAGGTTTTTTTCAGTTCTTTCTGAAACGGAGATGGGAGGGCATTTTTAAAACAGGGCTAGTGTATGGCTGTGGATTGCTGTCTTCCCTTCCCAGTCTATATATTGATGATGGCTGGCTTGGGTACTTCTGCAACTGCTGCAGCGTTATAGGGAGAGATCATTCTTTCTTTGTCAGGCTGCTTCCAGACCACTGTGTCCATGTTGGTTCCTGATTAAGGCTGTTGGCCCGGAGATCAGGATTGGTGCTAAAGTTTTAGGCAAATACCTGCTCTACTGATTATCTCCTAACATGTAGCATGTACTGGGTGTTTTTATACATTATTACATGTAGCTTTGTGATGTGGGTTTTTTATTCGGGGAGGTTGTGTTGGTTGTGGTTTTGTGTGTTGTTTTTTTAAAGAAAATGTAACTTTGTTATTTTACAGTAACATCAGTATTTTGCTGTAGGATCTGGTGGAAGGTGGAACTAATGCTCTTAGTTTTGAAATTCTGTCCTGCTTGGTATTAAAAGCAAATACAGTGGTTTAAATATAGATCTTCACGTAGCTTCTGGGAAATGAACTTATGAATTAATTGATTTTACTTTTAGTGCTCTTATAACTTTATTTTAAAGTCATGAGGATCAATAATTAGCTTTGAAGTAAAATGCCTCAAGACCACGAAGCCTTTCTGGTAAAGGTTTTTGATCCAAACTTTCATTGCTTAGAAGTCCAGAAAGTTACGCTGTTACTATTTTACTGTAGAAATGTTTCACAAGTATGATTTGTAATGTAATCTGTTTTGGTTAAGCTTTTTTTCATGATAGCCAAGTCTGTTAATGCTTCTGAGGCTGTCTAAATAACAAATGATTACAATGTGATTTTTTTAGGGTAGGTTTGAAAAATACAAGTGATTTACAGATAAGAATGAGTTCTGATGCTTGGCTGAAGTACAGCCTATGGCATTTTGGCTTAATATTTTTAATGGCTTTTCCCCTCATGGAAGAAGTGCAGGTGAATACCGTGTGAAATTACTAAGCTTTACATTCACTGTTTTTAGAATGAGATGCTATTTAGGAAATAGTAAAGGGGAAAACAAAAATCTATTCATAACCTTGGACTGTTTCTTGGTTTTGAGAATAGCTGGCTGAAGGAAACCACGTGTGTTCCGTTAAAGATCATAGTGTAGGATGCAGTCTTAGGTTTGTTTCCTATGTTTGTTTGACCTAATAGTCCAACGTTATCCTGTTTGATAACTGATTGGTACTGTCTTTCAGCGTGGTATGTATACTGGAGAAGCAGAAACATGTAGCAGAAAGCTTTGAGGATTTGTGCATTATCAGTTTCACCCAACAGCAATAAAAAGCCAAGCATGAAGGCGACTGGATTTATTTCCCTATGGACGTTGGTTTCTCTGCCTTGTGGTGAGCTAGCGAATCCTGCAGAACATGAAGATGTAGTAAAGCATGCAATAAAGCTGCACCGTGGGAAAGGAGCTGTTGTCACTCAGAGAAAGCAGTGGGTGTTGGAGAGCTGCAGAAAACTCTCTGGTCTTCTTCGCCAGAAGAACGTTGTTCTCAACAAACTGAAAAATGCTATAAGAGCAGTTGAGAAAGATGTGGGACTATCAGATGAAGAGAAACTTTTTCAGGTGCATACCTTTGAAATTTTCCAAAAGGAGCTAAATGAAAGTGAAAACTCAGTCTTTCAAGCAATCCATGGCCTCCAGAGAGCCCTACAGGGTGATTACAAAGATGTTGTAAATATGAAAGAAAGCAGCAGACAGAGACTGGAAGCCTTGCGAGAAGCTGCAATTAAGGTGAGTTCCCCCCCACTGCTCATTACTAGAGTATTAATATTCTACATGTGATTTTAATTTTATTATGGCACATTTTCAGTTTGTTTTATTAAAAGTTCATCTATGTGAAACTTGCAATATTTTGCTGTGTAAAATGGATTTTGAATGAAGTATTTGTTCTTATAACTAAAATTAGATGTAATTCTGGTATAAAGCTTAAAACTTAATAGCAGTCAATAGTTCTTTTTTTGGAAAACAAAGCTAAACATAATAATAAGGCCTACAGTAAATATTATATTAAAGGGGAAGGAATTAAAGAAGTGAGTCAGTGCACACAGGACAGTTGCATTAGATAAACCAGTGGGATTATCAGAGTGGAAATAATGCCATAAATTGGTAAAGTATTGAGTTTTTCCTGCTTTAAATGAGAATTGCTCAACAGTAACAGAATGACTCCTTGCCTTTTATTTTCATATTTGTATAGATGTGGGTGAAATGGCCATGCAAAACATGAGATGGTTAGATTTTTAATCTTAGTATAACTCTCCTAGCCTAAGAAGTGCAGGTTTGAAAAGGTGTCTGAGAGAACTTTACCATGAAAAGCCCAGATGAGCAACAGCAGGGCACAAGTACTTAATGGAAAATTTGAGTTCCTGTGTCAATGCAGACCTGTTAGGGTGTGCACAATCTGCCACTGTGGTCTTGGTAGTGCTCAGACTCTGTACTGAAAGTCTCCCACTGAGACAAAATGTCATTTAATTGATTTGGTGTTTAAATTGCTCTTTTCCTTGCTCTACCCCTCAACCACTAGAGGAACAGATTAAGAATTTTCTTGGTTTTCTGTCTTCTAAATGGAGAGGCTGCCCTTGCACAAGGGAGCAAGAGAGGAAAACAGAGACTGAATTATGACAAACTGGGATAGGGGGTAGCTTGTATCTAGGGGTGTTCCAACGAAGTGCTCAACATGATTTTGATATCGGTGTTTAATGGTAGTGCCAGCCTCTGCTGCACAGAAACGGTAACAATTGTCATGAAAATTACTTGATTTTTCTGCTTTTTAAAAAAAATATACTTATTTGCAGATCTCTTAAAATAGCAGCCGTGAAACTGGCCAGAATTTTCTTCCTCATTTACCTAACTCTTGGCAGTGTTGCTGTAAAAACTTAAGTAGTCTATCCTTGAATTTGAGAATGGTGCTTCCCCATTTTTCTCACAAAAGGAGGCCTGTGTGAATAATGATGTGGTTTAGGCACATGTCCTGTCCAGACTTTACTTCTGCAGAGGTGGATTGTGTAGGCTTTTTTGTATTATCATATCAAGATATTTACTTGTATGAACAATCTTTGATCACACCCTTCCTTCTGACCTTATGTGTGTGATCAAAGTATTTGTTGTTCTAACCTTCAAATTATTATATAAGGTGAAACAAAGGATAGTGGGAAAATGCATGCCAAAAAGATGAAAATTCTTTTTTTTTTTTTTTTTTAATACTTTTTTTTTTTTGGACTGGTTCTTCAGAAGACACATCCTAGGGCCAATTTTGTTCCAGTTTCATTTTACTGTAATGATTACTTTGTTGGTATACTCTTAAGACATCTTCTTTATTTTTTTTTAAACAATGAAAGAACGGGAAATATAAATGAGCAGTGTGCTGGACTCTTCCTTTCATTTTGTTTCTGTTGAGTTGTAGTATTTGGGAGGCTGTAGTGTTGGATTTCATATTCATGTCCGATTCATTTCTTCCTGGTTCTGCTGCTGGGAAAAGGTATAGCGGAATCATTCATGGTGCAAGAGGGGAAGGAAGGAAAAAGCACTGAAGATAACTTCTGCCTTCCTTTGCTCCAGGAGCCTGTGTTGAGGTTCAGGAAAAAGCAACAATATCTTGCTTACTTTTTAGCCACTTCTAATTTCTTGGGTGGGACATTGCTGGAAAAAATAATGCCAAGTAGTGCAAGGATGTGCTCTTCTTCATCCCTGCTTATACAGTAGAGAGCAACAGCAATGCTGCATTCCTAGCCAGCATTGCCCCAAAGTCTTACTTCATCTTATCTGATTTTGCTTACGTGTTTCTAGGTGTTCCAGTCTCCTACTTAGTGCACAACCCTTATCTGTTTTACCTTACTGAAAAGATTTTGTATGTAACTTCTAATCGGATGTCTCCAGTCGCAGCACGAGTTGCAGAACAGTGTTTGTACTGTGATGCTATTCTGTTTAACAGGGAGCAGGCTGTTAGAGACAGCTTGTCCTTTTCATGGACACCATTCTCTGTGACTGTAGCACTCCACTGCCTTGGTGCTGGTCTGCAGGTGAAAACAGAGATGCCGCTTTAACAGACCACAGAAACTTTTGGTTTATTAATGAAAGGAAATTACAGTTAAGCTCAGATTTTTCCACAGCTCTTTTACCTTGTTATTCAGAGAAAGTTAACTTCTTGCAAATTAGAGTGTTGGTTTTTTGGGTTTTTTTTTCCTGCAGTTTTCCTCTAGCACTGTTCAGCCTTTTTGTCTTGGCCAACGGACTGGGCTGATCAGCTCCCTCCACCCAAAAACTGTTCCATTTTTGAGGGGAAAGAACCTCTAAGCCCTATCAATTCCATCTGGCATTCCAAGTTGCTGCTGAGGAAAAGAATCTGCAGCTCATACAGGGGCTGGTTTTTATGTCGTTCAAGCAATGTCTACTAGCAGAGTACAGCAGATAGAAAATGTTTTTCCTTGAGGCTGTATGAGAGGGACTGTAGCTCTTGCTTATGTGTTGCATAAGAACTAAAGCAGTTGACATTGGGCCAAATACATTAATAGTTACTTTTTTCCCAACTCCAGTTATTTTGGGAACTGGGTAATTTTCATCATGCTGGTGTAACTATGGTAATTCTAAACACCAACAGGCAATTCTGTAGTTTCATCACAACAAGAGGTATTCATCTGACTGTCAGGATTTTAAAAGGCTTAAGCTACAGTTACAGGCTGTACTGAACATACTCATCAAGGAGTTGATTAAATTACATGAGTGTTCTTGCAGGATTCAAGGGGAAAAATGTCCATCTGGAAAGGTGTGGATGAGGGAACGCTACAGTTATTTAAATATAGGAGCTTAGGACCATTTTAAATATCCAGGTTATCTAAGATATTTGTGTGGGGTAGGCAGATAAAACGCACAACCAAAGAGAGGTCAAATAGACCTATGTTCTATTTGATTTCTAACTGGGTATGGCAGGTCATCTAAAATGAAGACAGAAACTTGTGTTTTCTAGGAATTCAGTCTGACCTAGAGATTGCTTGTTAGTTGCCTGGTGTGTTTTTATTCCCTTGGTAATGATATTGGCTCTTTTTATTGAATAGATTATAGATAATAGAATACTCTGTGAATACACTATTATGTTTTGCTATTATCTTGGCAACCATGTAGAAGGCACAGTGTTAAGTCCTGTTTTGATCAATAAATAAAGGATTTTTAGGTCTCTTTTTGAACCCGAAACATCCAAAGAGGAACAAAACATCATAACTTTATCAGAGAAGCCACTGAAATATTTTTACACCGCATCAAACCACATCAGCATTTTTTCCTTTTTTACTTCTGAAGCCTAGAAATAGATTTCAGAAGTCACTAGTGCAAGTTCCTAACTGAGAAGGTGGACAAAGTCTTAATTTTTTACTTCTGAGGGGAAAAATGCTTTGTGGGAAGCATAAACAGGAGTCTCAGCTGGAGTGCTTGACTGCTCATCTGTATTCTCCGCTGCTTTTGGTTTTTTTGAAGCTGTTTCCACACTTAGTGTAATTTATTGTAATAAACAGACCTCTTCCCATGTTTATAGAATGGCTTATAAAATTAAGATTCATTGTGTTTTCCTTACAATTTATTTGTTTGTTTTAGCTGGTGAAGCTGTGCTTTCAAGCTTATTATGCTTCCTTGCTTTAGCACCAAGCTGAAAGCTTTACTTGGCTTTGAAATGTGTCCTGGAGTTCCTCAAAGTAATTTTTTTTTCTTCTGTTTTCTGGATCATAACCTTGTGGCAGCTTTACTCTTTAATGGATTAGAAAAGGCGATGGCTGGATATTTTGCTTGGTGGTTGTTTTCTTGCCCACTTTTCCCAATGAAAATTATCACAGAAGAAAGCAATCTTCAAATACCATTCGAAAATCTATATTGCTTTTGCAGTTCCACTCATCAGATGTTTTGTGTCAAAAGAAGCATACATTTATGTCAAACATATTTCTGCTCACAGGCATAGCCAGCATTTTATTTCTGTGTTGTAAAATTCAACAGGAAGAAATGGAATACGTTGAACTCTTAGCTGCTGAAAAACATCAGGTTGAAGCCCTTAAGAACATGCAGCATCAAAACAAAAGCCTGTCAATGCTCGATGAAATTCTGGAAGATGTCAGAAAGGCAGCGGATAGATTGGAAGAGGAAATAGAAGAGCATGCCTTTGATGACAACAAATCTGTAAGTGATTTTAGATCAGTTTTAGATCTGGTTTAGATTCAGTCTTTCCATTGGTGCGCGTTTATTTTTTAGTTTATATTTGCACTCTTCTATTAAATAGTTGTTAGGATTTTGGTAACTAATTAAAACAAACCTTGTCTCTACATTTGTTTTTGCTTCCCTTTCAACAGAGGAAAGTAGTGGTAGAATGATCTCTTGGTAGGAATGAGCAAACAGGAATAGTTATCCCTTTTTGTTAGTGATTTCTGGTTTTGAATGAAAAGATCTCCCTGCAGCTGCCATTCTGACAGTGACAAATGTAGCGCTTCTCACTGATACAGCTCACATGAGTTATGACATCTCAGTGGTGCTGGTGACTGATATTTACACCTTGCAGGATATGGAGTTACCATGTTAAGTGCAGTCTCCACTGTTTTCTCTTTCATTTTATTGATAAATTTATGGGACAAGAGTCCTTGCAGTTAGCTTTCACAGTCTGGGAAAAAATACATTGTTCAAGGTAAGGACCTGTAATGTGTTTGTGGTGTTGTTTTCTTCCACTTCTGACTTCCTCTGTTTTTCATACCTTGGCCTGTTTGCATTGTTCATTGTTTCTATGCTGCGTGATGGACAGTATCACTCAGGTAAGGCTGTGTGCATTTGGAGCTGGGAGTGTCTTGGTTTATTCTAGAGTCCCATTATCCTGTCCTCAGAGACTGACTCTAACTTGGCGCCGTTTGCATAAATATAATTTGCAATTTTAGTTGGATTTTGCTCTTGAAAGGGTTTTGTTGAGTTGCAGGTTAACTGCTGAGGTGTGCACAGCTCTTGACTTCTGTTAAGGAGTTAACCAGTTGCTTTGTAGTAGAGAGCCAGGCCGGTTTTTGTACTGGTACTGAGAGAAAGTGAAAGCAGCTTTTTATTTAGTATGCATCGGATCAGTGGGAATCCAACCGAGCAGCAGCAGGGAAGGAATGAGCTAGCTGGAGTGCCCTCTTCTGTTACGCTGGGGGTATAACGGCGCGTTTTGGGGAGACCAGAAAGGAGGTTTCCTCTGCTACACCTGTTAATTGGCAAAATACTAACGCACTCTTGTGTCCCCGTCTGTCCCCACTCCCCCCACCAAAAAAACCCCACAAAACAATCTGAGCTAACCCACTCAATGCAAGACAAGAGTTTTTGCTCACTGTATTCTGTTCTGTACAGCCTGCTTTCAGGAATTGCTGTTTTAGGAAATATAATCGTGAAAATAACCATTTTCTCATTATATCCTCACATTTATTAGTATTTAAAAGCTCACCTGAACCTGTGCCATCTACTCTTGCTCTTCTAGCATAGGCTGTCTTGTGTCCATTCCTTCTTCTTTTGTAAAAGTAAAAATGACCATAATTTCCACACAATGTATTATTTTTATATGTATTGCACAGAAAAAAAAAAATCAAAAAAACACTGTTTTTTTCATAACTAATTTCATAAACATCTTCCATTTTTTCCTAATATTGTTTCTGACCTAAACTGTGAACTCCTCTATCTGAGGAATGTATTTACCCAGTTGCATTGCTTTTATGTGATCTTTGATACATTTTAAATTTTGATGCAGAGAAGTTTGTTAGATTCCAGACACACAAGCTACCAAGTACAAAGGAATGCATCACAAACTCTATATGAATTTGGAGTTCCAGAGCCTCAAAGTGCATACTTCACTGCTGATCTATTTTAGAAGTTGATTTTGCTTAGTAATCACTATAGCTGATGTCATAACATTAAATTCCCGGGAAGATATTAGAACAGATGTTGGCTTAAGAGCATTTTGGGTTTTAGGCAAAGTAATAGTCATCTGCAAGCTGGGGACACTGCATGGACCAGTGAAACCAGTCCAGTGTGAAAGTTGGTGTAAAGCATGTTGTGTATGACCGAGCCAACGTTTAACAGTAAGCTCTAAACTCTGCTTTAGCATCCATGGAGTAGCAATGAGAGTGTGGGAGAGGGGACTGGGAGCAAAGATGACAGAAAACCAGTTGGATTTGGCAGTTATTGTGTATTCTGATTAGAAATAGTTCTTCGTGTTTGCTGACTGTGGGGAAGCCTTTCTTCTTCGCTCCAATACTGTGAGAATAATTTGCATGTATGTGGCATGCAGCTGCTCGTGCTTTCTCCCATCATCTGGACATGAAAGCATGGTTTGCTCTCTTACACTCGGCAGTAGACATCTCATTCTGGAATGTAAAATAGCCTGGTAAGTGGAGAGCTTAAGGAAGTAAATGCAAAACATATAAAAAGACAAGTTTGGGGCAAAAAATAGATGAAAAGACAACTTTCACAATGCATAAAAAGAAAATTGTCATGAACCTCTGACTCCAACGGCTAAAAATGCTGATGTTTGAAGCAGCTATTTTATGCTTCTAAATAACTCTGCAAATGTCATAAATTTGTTTCTAATACCTTTTTTTCATTTCCTTTTTCTGATTCTTAGTGACATCCCCTTCTTTAGAGGCCCATCATGTTGCATGATGTACAAAAACAGGGGGAGAGGTCATTCCCACAATAAAAGTTGTTATTTAGTTATATACTCACAAATGTAAGGAGTGGAAGAAAAGGATAAAAATTGCAGGTTAAACACGAGATTTTGAAAATGCAGTGTTTATCTGAACAGTTTGGGGAAACATGCTGGGGAATCGGCAAAGAAAAATAGGAGGCTGTTTTACAGATGGCTTCTGGGAATGCTTTTCTTCATTAAGCTGTGGAGTTGCTTGGGCAAAACACAGCAATCCAGAAAAACTGAACACTTTAGTCAGTCATTGGAATGACAACAGCCGGCTTTCTTGACTGGAGTTTAAAAGAAGTAAGAACCTTAACTGTTTCTGAATATTGTTAATATCTACGTGATTTAAAATACAGTGACTAATAAAATCATTCTAGTGTCTTCCACTTTGTGATTACAGGCACTGAAGACGGAGCTAGGCAGAAGTAGTTCTTACCCTCTCCTTCTAATTTACAGGACAGTGACTTTTTCTTGATTTGAAATGCAGTCATTATTTCAGATTTTTGTGATCTGATTATCACTTTGTAATCTCTAATTGTTTTTGTTTACGGGAATAAAATGCTACATTTCAATCCAACCTTTTGTGTTCTAAATTTGATAAAGCTTCTCTAGAAAAGAAAATCATATTAGATACAATTGAAAATACTGAACTGGAATTTTGTAGCTTGAAACCCTCTTTCTATTTTTTTTGGTTGGACAACTTGGCTAAAGAGATCTGGAAAATCTCTAAATGTTTAAAGCACAGAGCAGATTATAGCCTTCTCAGTTATGGACAGTTGAGTCTTGATAAAGAGACTTTATCAAAAACTGTAAAGACTGTAAAGAAATAAAGAGACTGTCTTGATAATGAATTCTCTAAGAAGAAACTGCAGTATTCTTAGTGTGAACAAATTCTGGAGCAACTTCAAGCACAGCTAATAGTTGGTCCCTTTTTACAGTATGCTTTGTAGACCACCTTGTTGTTGTTATTTGCTTTCTTTTACAGGTAAGAGGTGTAAACTTTGAAGCGGTGTTAAGGGTGGAAGAAGATGAAGCCAACTCCAAAAGAAATGCTTCAAAGAGAGAAGTAGAGGATGACTTAGGTCTCAGTATGCTTATTGATTCCCAGAACAATCAGTATATCCTTACCAAGCCCAGAGATTCAACCATTCCTCGTGCTGATCATCATTTCATAAAGGTAATAATTTTAGGGATGCTCTTGTCACTTGTTTTGGTAAGTTTCAGTCCCACCTATTTGCATGCCAGTACTGTTTGGTTGGATGCAATTTAGTTTCAGCATTTGTCCTGCTAAAATTGCCCTAACATTCATGAGTCCCACATCTACTGGTGGTCTGGCCAATGTGTTCCCTACTGCTAGTACAATCACAAGATTGATTGTGATGCCACATGAATCCTCTCTGGTTTTATTTGATGTAACTTGCTGCACCTTTGGGTGCACGGGTTAAAGCAAGCTACTGTTGTGCCTGAGAAGCTGCTTACCTGTTGGCACCAGAGAGAATTTATCTTTTTATGCCTTGTGATGAAAAAAGGGATGCTGGAAAATACACAGACATGGTTTTTATTCTATTTATGCTTCATGAAGCATATCTGGGTAGGGATTTAAAAACACCACCACCAAAAACCAACCAAACAAACAAAATCACCACCCCCCAAAAAAACCAACCAAAACCCTAAACCAAACAACAAAACCACCAACAAACAAAAAAAAAACCAACCCAGAATCGAAGCGGATCAGTTTCACCATTTTGCAAAGTATCATTCTCACACAATTCCCCAGGAAACAATCTACTTCCTACAATATTTAAAATATTTAATAAATTGATCAGGAGTCCCCAAAGCTGCCAATTACTTAAGGTCAGCACCTCATCTGCTTCATCTGCAAAAGTGCAGCGCTTACACCTAGAGCAAAGTGGGTAGGTTAGTTTACTGAAGTTTTTTCACAAGCAGTATTCTACACTTAATTTTACAACACTATTTATCTTTTGAAAGATAATGGTCTTTAATTTCATGACAAATTTGTGTGTCCTTTATATTCACACATTTGTAAATCTTGCATATTCAGGATATTGTGACAATAGGAATGTTGTCTCTGCCATGTGGCTGGCTGTGCACCACGATAGGACTGCCAACCATGTTTGGGTATATCATCTGTGGAGTACTCTTAGGACCATCAGGACTAAATAGTATAAAGGTAGGTGTAAAAGTTACTTCTTGACTGATTTGATTTGGTTTTGAAATCTTTAAAAGTATAGTTTTAGAAGAATGTGGTATTGCCAACCTCTAATGTATTTAAACTAAAAATCCCCAAACACGGACCTTTGCAAAATGAGGTCTTAAAATGTTATGTCTTTGAATCACTTTGGTTTCAGTTTTTTTCTTCTATGTAGTAATGACATAAGCAATTGTTGAAAGTGAAAGCTGGAGGTTGTGTGTTGTGAGATTTTATTGTTTGGGGTGGGTTCTTTTCGCTTTGTTTTTAATCACACTACCACATTTAAGAGACAAATTATTTAAATGACATAAAATATTCAGAAAATGGCAAAAAGTCCGTGTTGACAGCGGAGGAAGCGTTTAAAACAAGTAGTTCCCTGAGTAGCATAGCTTGGCTTCCTAGAGAGTTATTTTGCATTTCTGTAGCTCTTTTATCCATCCTAGTGACCCTAGTTCTTTTCCAGTACCCTGCCCACATTCCTGAAGTCTCTTGAACCTTTTTAGCTCCATCGTGTGTACCCTGATTAGCAGCTCATGCGAAACGGTGGGCTGTGGTTGGCTAGACACTGCACATGTTTTGATCAGTGGTCTGGTGTGCATTAACAGATTGTTTAGCCAGCAGGCAAAACAAGAACACATGGCGAGGCTGCATGGTAATGCCTGGTTAAGTTACATGTGTCCGTTACATTGATACTCATGTAACTGCTTGGAACTTGCTGTCTTTGCAACCTCTGCTCTTACCTGGGCTTTTGTTGAAAATGACTGTTGGGCTCAAAAGCAAGTAGGGATGAGTAGAAATTGTAGGATTTTGGCAGTCTTGTGTTGGAAGAGAAGACAAATACTGCACTTTCAAATTTTCATATTCTAAAATTGAAATGACAATAACTTTTGTTGTACCGAGCTTCTGGGTTGAGAAGGTCTGGAAAGCTTGACTGCCTAGACTGAGAAACAAGCCTGGAAGCTTGGCATTAGAAAGAAATTCGACAGTAAATTTTCAGAAACTTAAACAGAGGAGGACAATGTGGTCAAAACAGAACTAAGAGAGGTTTCTTTATGAGCATTTCTTAGTGAGCTGCTGCTTTCTTGGGGAGCTGTGACTGAATGTTATCTGTCTGTATAATGTTCATGTTGACTTGGGGCTCTTGTGTGTACTCTACTTTTGTCTCCTCTTACAAAAAGAGTTGAATGTCGGAGGAACAGAGAATTCTAATCTGTCAGGGAAGGGGTTTCCATCCCCACTTCTCTGCTATTGATGATAGACCATGTCCTCTTCTGCTCCAGACTGTAAATACGTAGAAAATAAATGTTAGGTTTTTCTGTTTTGACAAGGAAGGCAACTACTTTTCTTGCTGTTGCACCCTTGTCTCTGAAGTGGAAAGTCTGGTGGTTGTACTGGTCTGAGAGATGGATGCATGGGGTCTATAGGATGGAGAGCAGAACAGCAGCTACAGTGTAGCAGAATGATCATACTAACAAACCATTAAAATGACTAGCTAGAAGTAACTTCTGGAATTGCAAGCCTTAGGGGTTTAATAGCATATGTATAAAATGTAACCTATTTATTTTCAACAAGCAAGCAAGCTTACCTAGATCAACACACATGTGAAATTTGGGTGACCAGCGCTATTCAACCAGATTATCCAGTAGCAGCCAAGTGATGGGGAAAAATATTTGAACCCTAAAGATGCTGAGGGAACTTCTGATGTTATGACCAGCAAGAGAACAACCTATGGAAACAATGAGAAACAATTTGTTTTGTAAATGGATTTATAATCTATATTGTATTTAGACTGCTGTGCACTGATTTTTATTTTATTTTTCTAAAAGTCTATTGTGCAGGTGGAGACATTAGGAGAGTTTGGTGTATTCTTCACTCTCTTTCTAGTTGGTCTGGAATTTTCTCCTGAAAGATTAAGAAAGGTATTTTTGTATAATAACTCTACATTACAGGGTTTAATCACTAATGTCCAAGTTATCAGTTATATTCCCTATAATATATTGGTGTAGCTTTGTGCATTTTGGGGAAGAGAAATGACATTTGCTTCTTCTCTTTAACTCTTTGGAAAGAACAGAATGCATTATTTATTCAGTGTCTGAAAAAACCCCAAAAACCCCAAACCAACAACCTTTGCTATTCCTCTTATTCCTCTTCCTTTTAGTAAACCAGTTTGATTACTAGAAAAATCTTGCACAATTTGTGGCAATCCATCTCTGCTCTATTTTAACAAGCAGTAACGTGCAGTTGCTGTTTTCCAGTGCCCAGTGATGTTTGCCAGTCCTGTTACAAAAAAAAATATCAGTTTGAAGTACTGCATACTGACTTGATACGTGCTGTACTAGCTAATAAACTGATTCTGTGAGTACGTTCGTACAGTCTGGAATGTTACATGATGTAGCCATCGGCTTTCAGCAAAAACGTACCAGCTTCTTTTGATCTTAATAAAAAAAAAAAGTCTTCTCTCATAAACTAGCTAGAATTTTAATAGTGGAAAATACTGCTGAAAAAAAACCCAAAACACTGCATGTATGTATGCAAAGACTTGCACTGTGTGATTTGTTCCTAAACTGATGGGTTTGAGTTCATGAGACTATAAAAGCTTTAACTGAAATGTTTTAAAATTTATGAGCTTTCGGCTTAATGTGCTGTTTCTAGTCAAAGATAAAAAGATAAAAATCAGTAATTCCAGGGTTCCTGAACTGTTGTATGTAAATTGTTACCTCAGAATTGTGTGCTCTTTAGTGTGGAGTGGGCTGCTGGTCTTGATGATGGTCTTTGCCACGCTCAGTGTGCCACACTCCAGTTTTTTTCCCCACCCTGGAATCGCATCAAATAACTGGTCTTCCATTTGAGGATTTTAATATATTTCAACCCATATTGGACCTTTGGCCCTTAATTTGTCTGTGAGCTCTGGGAAACCTACCTAATTTCTGATACAGAACCTTCTGGCATAAAATATTATCTACTAGGCATACTAGCTTCAGAGTTTTGGAATGTATAGGATGACAGGCCATTGCTTCTGTCGCCCAGCACTGCAGCCCCAAATCATGCATCTTTAAACTGCTTATTTGCACTGAAATTCATTGCAACTTATCAATGAAAAAAAGTGTCATCAGACTTGACCATTAGAACTTGTTTTCTTCCCAAGGTATGGAAAATATCTTTGCAAGGGCCCTGCTACATGACAGTTCTGATGATTGCCTTTGGTTTACTCTGGGGACACTTGCTCCAAATTAGACCAACACAAAGCGTCTTCATTTCCACTTGTTTATCTTTATCAAGCACACCCTTGGTGTCAAGGTTTCTTGCAGGTAGTGTTCGAGGTGATAAAGAAGGTAAGCATGATATTTATTTATTAAAAAGATGGACTACTCATCTACACATCTACTAAATCTACACTGTACATCTGCAGTCAAATTGAAAGAAATTGACTTTTAGTATTAAAAGAGAAAGTAGTTAAAAATGAAACAAAAAACAAACAAAAAACCCCACACCCCCCCACCCAAAAAAAAAAAAAAAACCCACAAAAAAACTACACTGAAGTTTGGTTAACAAGTGGTCATCTTCTTTTAACACTGGCCAGAGTTGTGTGTATTCTCATTATGAGGATTTACATTGCCTGTCCTCTTTGGAGGAAGACAGTGTAGCCCCATCAGTACTTTCCATGTTAAGAATTGACTTCACTGAGGGTCTGGAATCCTTGTGCTTTTTAAGAGGTTACCAAGTTTGTCATCAGGGCAGAAAGGCTAACTTAAATAGTTTATATCCTTCTTCAGCAAACCAAGACTAGCTCAGGTAGTTTTTCATAGCTAAGAGTTCTTCACAGAAGTACCTTCAAGTGCCATATTGCTAACTTCTCAAAGACCTCTAAATGTTTCCTTTCAAAATTTTTGCCATCTGCTTTCTTCCACTTAAACCTCTCTCATACACACTGCATTAAGTTCTCCCCGCCCCCTAGAATTTTCATATTCCAGTGCCTAAATTCAAAGTGTGTATTTTACATATGTTGGCTCTTAACATGTGTCTTGTTATTCTAAAGACAGTAAGTTTTCAGTAAAGGAATTCCAGTAAATGCATAAGTAGTGCTTACCTGCTAAGCAAAGTCACTGGTTTTATTGTGTAACAGAAGCTTTATATGAGTATTTTATTTCTAAAATATATTTATTTACATGTATTTTTCAATTTATGTACTAGTGGGGGAAAAAAACGCAACAAAATAGTTTGAATAACCTCACCCCATTGAGAACTATACTTAACCTCCATTTGAGTGAGACACTTCCATGTTTCAGAGCACTGCAAGCATTCATTGCTTCTGACGAATGTTTCTGTGGCTGCTTTGTTGGTGTACAGGGGATATTGACTACAGCAGCGTGCTTCTTGGCATGTTGGTCATGCAGGATGTGCAGCTTGGTTTATTTATAGCTGTCATGCCTACACTTATTCAAGCAGGAGTGAGCACATATTCCAGGTACAGTATTTTTTTTTAATGTTCCTTCCCCCCACCTGCTTCCAATGAGTGTGTAGGTTATAAATATGAATCCGAGAGTGCTACAGTTAATGTCAGTTCTGTGAAAAATATGCAGCCTGTTCTGCAAGTTCCCTTTACTGTTTGTATTTGTCATGTTGTATGAGGATATTCTTTCTGCTCTAGCTGTCTGTCCTGTCCAGTACTTAACATTTGTGGTGAAAAGTTTGTTATTGTAAAAAATAAGTGAATTTCTTCAGTTGCTTTATTCCCTGAAGACATATTTTTGTCAAAGACTCTGTGATGGTATTAGTTGAGCCTGATGGCTTTATCTTGAAGATCAATCAAGAAAAACCCTTCTGAATCAACATGGAAGTAAACTCTAGGCTGTAAAAGAGATGGTTGGGCACTCAGCAGATTTAGTGTCTTGTTTATTAATGTATCTAAATATCTTACTGTAGCTACTCAGTTTTGAACATCTGTGGAATTAGATCTTTTCACTTAAGGAGAACTGTTTGGGAGGCATAGAGAGCACTTGAAATAAATCTTTTGTTTGTTCTTCTCTTCCAGCATTTTCAAGGAAATACTGAGAATACTGATACTGATTGGCCAAATTCTCTTTTCTCTGGCTGCTGTTTTTCTTATATGTCTTGTTATAAAGACTTATCTCATAGGACCGTATTATCGCAAGCTGCATGCAGAAAGCAAAGGGAATAAAGAAATCCTCATTCTAGGAATAACTGCATTCATCTTCCTTATGTTGACGGTAATCTTTTTAAATAATCAAACATTTTGATACATCTGATAATTTACTGCATCAGTATCACAAAAGCCATCACTCTTCCTGTTATTGCATGTCCACGTGCCTCTGTAGTTAATTATTTGATTTTTAAATGTTTTAAAACAAGCCCCAAATGCACAGATGCACCTATGCATTACATCATAGATGAGTAAGAAGAGAGAAAATTTAAATGTCAATCAAGTGAACTTCTGCTGGTAACTATTTTAATACAACCAGTTAATGAGTCATGATTCCAGTTTTAATTTTGGGCTACTTCATGTGTTTGAAAACTGCTTAGAATGGTTTTTGAGATACCGATAGTGGCTGATTGTGATATTTGCTCACAACTTTCTTTTCAATAGGAAAATTCTCAGCATGGTTTTTACTGTACAATCATTTTCTTTTTCTGGGGGAGATAAACAGTTTGGGATGAAGTTGAGAAAGTAGAGAAATGCCATTAAGCTTTGTAGATTTTGATAGCCCTTTTGGTTTTTGTTCTTTTTCCTCTGAATCTTCCTTCCCTTTGTTTCTGTCTCACATTTCAGCCCTCTGAAAAACTATTCTGCTGGAGAACAGAATGTGACAGTCGCTGATAATGTTGTGGGTTTGAAAATCCATTATCCTGGATGTGCAGATCGTTATGTCCTCTGAGAATTTCTCAGAAAAAATATCCCAAAAAGCTCCTGTGTATGAGCCTGTTCTGTTTTTTTTTTGGTTTTGGGTTTTTTTTCCTAGGGATATTTGCTTAATTATCACAGAGAAAGGTGACCTTCAGGAAGAAGGTCAAGAAGGAAGTTAGTGAGAGCATAGTTTTGCAATTTGTTGGTTTTTATTGTATAGGTTAAAAATGCCATCCCTCTAATCAGCCATTCATATTCCAGAGGTGTTACCTAATAACAGAACAAACCAAGTTTCTCCTTTTTACTTCCTAAGAAGTGGATATAACTTCTGTAGAACAACTTCAATAAAAAACAATGACCAAAGTACAAAAGTTCCATAAAATATGATGGCATCTAGAAGCAGTCTTACTTTCCTTAAAATCGTGGCCTACATATACTGATCTCATTGAACTGGCTGTGTTGTGCCAAAGCATGTATCAAGTGTACAAAGAGTTTGTCTACATGACTTCACATAAGAGGGAGAGTCTGTTTGAGTGTGTTGAATTCATACTGCAAAACCAGGGTGCTTGTTCAGCATGGGAAGTATTTTTTGAAAGAGCAAATATTTTGTGTGCCTCAAGTGAAAACAATTTTTCTCTTAAAGTTGATACATTATTTATCAAAGGCAACAGTACAAAGGACACTGCATGTAACCTCAGTAAACCAGTTGAGATGCTTGATATTCACTGACACAGAGACATTCATGATAGTAATGCTCCAAGTTGTTGTTTGGGCACAAAGACTAAAAAAACCCCAATAATGGAAAAAAAAAAAACCCCAAAACAACAACCAAAAACACAAGAAAGTGATTGGTGGTTCAGTTAAACAGCTCAACAAACAAATCTTCTGGAAAACCAACCTTAGTTGGGATAGGTGCCTTACTATGTCAGGAATAAAACCAGGGTGGGGGATGGCAATCAAATTTCAAAATATGTTGCATAAACTAGAATTTTTGGTTCCAGGTAGGAAAACAATTAAACTGCCATTCTTCCTGCAAAGATCCTTCTCCTTGGAAAAGCAGGCCTAAATATTGACGGAGTTTGTATAATTACCAGCAAGCAGAATTTTCCATACTGGTGTAATTCTAGAAAAGCTTTTGAATTTGTTGTAGGAGGAATAAGAGAAAGCATATTTTGGTGACCTTAACCAAAGAGGAATCTGTGGCTCCACTTAGAAAACTGGAGAGATGGTTTTTAAACAAAATATTTTACCTATCTAGCATGTGAGTTACTCTGCAGGCCACATGCTTTCCAACACATGCCAAAGGGAGTAGGAATGACAGGGGATGCCTGCTTCGTGCATACGGTTACATACTTATAGTTACTTGGTACAGGCTCCAGTGTTAACTGGATTTCTGGGGTCCACCTGAGTTTATCCCTTACTGGGTTTTATCTGTAACATTAGCATATGTAATACACATTATATATAAGCTTAACTAATTTTACTTGTTTCCTGTGTTTGAAAATCTCAGGTGACCAGTTAAACAAGAATTGCCCTCTATCTACCTGTCAGGGCAAATTCTACACAGGAAAACAGGAGAGAGGATAGGACAGAAGAGGTTCCTGTGCTGCAGCATGAATGAGCAATGTTGATGTAAGGATTGTCTTGGCAGTTGAGGAGCTGCCTCTATGGAATTGACTTTTGAGCGTTTCTGAGCTACTTGGATAACACTGCAACTCCTTAAATCTGAAACAGGATAGAAAATACATCTATTCTTGATAAACTAGCTTCAAGTAAAAGAAATGCAGCAGATCTCAGATATCAGAGATTTTTACCAAAATCTGCAGTTTCATATAACTTCTTTCTGTTCTAAGATATTCTTAGAAGTAACTGAAATTCCCCTCCCTCTTGTCCCTCAACTACTTAGGCAGATCAGGCGGGGGGGGATTGTGTCTAGTGGCAATCTTATAAAAGTCTAGCTAACTTTGAGATGCAGTTGTGCAGCTTTCAATCAGGTACCTCGTTAGCAGTAACAAATGTTCAGTAGATCATTATTATTATTTTCAGCAACTCCTTTACATGCTTTGAGTTATGCAGATACTGAGGTTTGTTTTGTTTGTTTTTTTAAACTGGGGAACTTTTCTTCTGATATGCAACATAAAGAACAAATCTAGCTCATGGTTTTAAATACGACCTTTCAGGATCAATGACAAAACTGGTACTTTTAGGTTGAGACATATACCACAATGAGCTGAAGAACATAAGTCATCCAGAGTGTTCACTGGTGGAGTGTTGCTTTTTCACATCCAGAAACAGTAAAAGGAAAATTCTTTTTAAATGCTATTCTGATAAGGAATTGTCGTATTAGATATCTGCAGGGCAACAGTGGTCAGTTTTTTTGTTATGTTTTAAAACTATGTTGCTGAATGTTGTTAAGGAATTGAAGAAAGTCGACCCTGACCTGACGAGGCCAGCAGTTACACTGACGTGGTTATAGGACTGTGCATACACATAGTCTGGGGGGGAAACGTGGCTTCCAGTTTGACTGCCTTATGGTTGAGCTGGGATAATGGCAGAAAATGGAGGGAAATTGCTGGCTTATTTTATATACTAAAAAGATGTAAAGAAAATACAGCTATGTTAGTGCAGTACTTTATATATGAAAATGTACATACTTTTTCCTTCAGTGTATTAGGAATGCAATTTCTTGTTTGCCTGCAGTACTTCTCAATGGCTCATAACTTGCTTATGAACCCTTTTCTGTTAAAAGGAGAAGATTGAGGAAGAGTTGTAATCTCAAATATTCTAGCTAATTATTTAATAAAATACAGCTGAGATGGAGTTTTTACAGGATTCCCTAAAAATTGTCTCCATTTCCATTAATGCTTTACTTCCTTAAAATGCAAGCTTAGAATTCACCCCTCTACTCTTGGTCAAATTTAAGTTATTAAAGCCTAAAATTCTACTACATTTATTTCCATGAGGGATTTTTTTTAATTTTACTGGCTTACCATATTCATTAAGCTTCTATGATGATCAAAGAGTACACATTATTAGAGAATATAGGCAAAACAACTGCTGAACAAATGGCTGAAATTCAACTGGAACATGTTATAGCAGTAATCTTTATTTCTTCTTTTTTCTATTGCTGTGGTAGAACATTTGAACATAAAAATCCAATATTCAAGTGAAAGCAAAGCCATCCTTTCTCAATCACAGTAAAATGGGTCTTTTGAAAAGGACCAAAACCTAAATTGTACTGGGAAAAGCATGTAAATTGACAAAACTTTGCATTTAATTTTGACTGAAGAAGCTTTCTGTACTGTAGGAGTTGAGAAAAGGATGGTGCAGAGCCCAGGGATTAGCAATTCTGAGATCCCTGTCTGGTAAAGGCAAAACATTAAAAATGATGCAAGCAGAAAGGGAATACTAAATGCAAAATACTTGCCAAGCTTTGCTTATACAAGAAATTTTGCTTAGAATGCCTTCCTGCCTGTAAACCAAACCCTCAGCAGTGTGTGTGTGTGCCTGGGTGCCCTTACATTATATATAATAAACTCTGATGCTACAGATTTAGTTGGGGAAATGCATCCACATGTTGGTAATATTATTGAACAGCTGGAGACCAGGATGGGAGTAGTGGAAGGAGTTTTCTGTAGATCTAGATATGAATCTGAAGAACAGGTAGGGGGGATGGCTGTGGATGGGGTTAAGAAAAGAATTTTTTAGTTCTTTGTTTGCCCTCTCATACACTTTATGCTTTTCTGTATGTAGAATGACCTATAGATGTTGTAGACCTGAAGTTGTGTAGTGCCTACAAAGTAGACAAGAAATAGCAACATTTACCTTTTTTATCTCCCAGGCCTTTGAGCTCATACTCAGCTTGCCATAGAGTGAAGGAATGGAGTTCAGACTTTATGCTGTGGGAGCAGACCCAGACAGACATACCATTTGCTCCGGTTATGTCTGATGCTTCCTGAACAAGCATTTTTCTTTCACACTTAAATTGCTCCTTGCTTAAATAACAGCACAGTATCATCTGAGTCCAGTACAAGACGTGCTAAATCCCTTCTTCCATGGTAACCCCACTATGTACATGGAATACTTAAAAAATTTGCTATAAAATTTTGATTTGGAGCTCTGTTACAGCTGGTGACACTTGGCTGGGGGAATTAGAGCTGACTAGTAAAACTAATTCCAGCTTTATTTGAAGCAGCTATATTGGATCTTAAGCATACTCAAGAGGTTGTGACCTTTAAAACAATTAATGTGTGATTGAGAAGAACTTAAACATTTCCTATTTGTAACTGTTTCCTGTATCTTAGTCATCTGTTGGTGATTTTTAAAGCCCTATCTATCTATCTATCTATCTATCTATCTTCTTCTCTCTTACAATTCAAATTGTGATGAAATTTCTAAATGCACTAAAATTCCTTTTTGTTTACAATGAGAGTAAAACAATGTTATTTCGTTGGTTTTGCCTGATCACCAGCTGTTTGTATTGGTTTACAGAACCAATTAATTTTCTTAAACATCTTGCAGTAAATTACAGGCTGTTAGCACAAATGGAGTTATGTGATGAGCATTCACACATTAATACTTCAATACACAGAAGTCTGGGGTCTGTTTTTAGGTGGCATTTTATGCATTGCTTCAAGACTTGATTATTGTGTATTTTGCTCTCCTCCATTAATTTCAAGTCACTTGAGTTTTGGTTTCATACTTTCCAACGTAACACGGTTCAAGATATGATGAATGTTGTCCATAAATGTACTACAGTGTATTGTTGCATAATCTAAATTAGTTTGGAAAAAAAGTCTTCAGTTTTAAAAGTTGTATTAATATTAATGGTATTGCCCTTTCTCAGTAAGATGACTGTCTGCAGCAGAATGGTTTTAGAAGCAATTCTTTTAAAGCATACTTTACACCAAGTAAAAATGCTGCTTGCTTTTTTTAATGTTCTGAGAATTGCCTTAAGCATTTGTTTTGCTTTTAGTTTAGTCTCTTTACATGTGCTTCACCTTTTCTTTCTAGTACTGTATTCAAATAATAAAAGAATGAAGCAGTCTGAATCCTTTCAGATACCAACCTTTATTTCAGCAGTTTCCTTCACATGCTTTAATGCATCTCTGTTCAGTAAAGCATACAGGCATATTTTAAGTTCACTTTACAGTAATAAAATCTAATATATGCCTGGGACTTCTGCTAAATTGAGACTACTCTCACAAATTACAAGCCTTGATTTTTATTTTTTTTTTTCTCTTGTTTGACAGCAGGAAAATAAGTTGTCCTTAATGCTTTATTTCACAGCCTGAGTGTATTATGTAACCCTGACTCCAAAGCTGTTACAGTCTTTCTTGGTTTTGTGAAATCAGATGCTGTCCTTAAGGGTGACACAAAGCATTACGATGTAGATTAAGAAATTTATCTTTGGTTTTGTGGGGAAGGAGGGAAACTGGTTTTGTGAGTCTTTTGTTTAAATACAATACTGCAGAACACTGAAATAAATAGACTGAATTCTGTTTGTTGTTGGACTTGCATAAAGACATAGTCATTTCCTACATTCAGTATAATGTACAGTTTTATACTTTCACTATGAAACGGTATTTTAAGTCACTCGGGGCTAGAGAACAGCAATAGATTCTCTGTTATTCCTTGGCAGATCACAGAGCTGTTGGATGTTTCAATGGAGCTGGGATGCTTCTTAGCTGGAGCTCTGATCTCTTCTCAGGGTCATATGGTTACTGAGGAGATTATGTCCTGTATTGAACCAATACGTGACTTTCTTGCCATCATTTTCTTTGCATCCATAGGTAACTTCTAAGAAAAATTTTAAAGTAATATTAACCTACAAATTGGGGAGGGGGAAATAGTGTCTACAAATTAGGGGGAGGGGATAGATTTTATTTTGTTAAAGTACGAAACTGTTAACTGACCACAATACTGGTTTGCTTTTGCTAATATTTTTAAATGTAACATTCACTTTCATAGGCAATTCCCATGTTGTACTCTCAGTTCTTATTTTACTGTCAGTTTTCATTGTTAATTCTGAACTCATGCTATTTAAAATGTATAGCTAAAAACTCTAAGGGAAAAAGATCTTTGTTTGGGTGTTGTGTTTGGTTTGGGTTTTTTTTCTTTAAATGTTCTGTCTTCACAGTGGCTATATTTGTAATTTATACTAAAATCATACTACTGTTTTGAGTGAATTGGTAGAGCAGATTTCAGGTTCTTGTGGCTTGGTTTTTGCTAGGATCAGGATATAATAATAGAAACAGACTTTTGGTTTGGTTTTTTTAATAGCATCTTGTTTCTTTCATTAGGAAAATGTGATCTGTGTGTTCTCAACACAGGGGAAAAAATAATTGAACATGATGTATCTCAGAGGCTACCTGAATGCCAACTGAAATGCAGCATTGATGGCTAAGACCAGGAGAGTCATCATGCTTGTTATCCAAAACAAGTTAACTCTGAGAATATTGGTCCATCAGTAGCTTCATTTTGAGCTGCTCCATTCTGTAGCTGTCCATGTGTGCCCTGACCTGCTTTCTCTAAAGGAAACAAACACATGTTACTGGAGTGCTCGGGTGCAGTGGATGAGGACACAGGCCCTGTGAAAGCACTTGCCTCTCCCTCTGCATTATACAGAAGATGCATGTCCTATTTTGAGGGCACTGCAAGGTCTAAAATAGAGGATTTGAATATGGCCTTTTTCACAAATCCAACCTCCTTCAGCCCATGCTTGTGCAGAAATCCTCGGGGTTTGGGTTTGGTTTGGTTTTGTTGTTGTTGTTGTTGGGTTTTTTCCCCCCAAGACCACCGTTGTTTTTTCTTATGGTCATATTTTATTTTAAGTTTTCTATTGTTCCTTTTATCTCCATGTATTTATTCAGATAATAGTGAAGTCTCATCAGCATAATTTTAATGCCTTTCTACATCAACCTGTTTGATACCCATTGTTTCATAACAGAAACTAAAGCTGTTTCTGGTGGTTGCCAAGATTAAAAGTAAATCGTTATGCTTGCCAATCTTGATTTTTGTTTTACCCAGCCCATGATAATAGCTTTGATCAGTCAGATTGCTTATTAAAATAAACATATCTATTGCTAGCTTATTTTTAAATAAAGTGAGGGAAGTGGCAAGTTATGGTTAAACTCTTGAGCCCATATAACTGCCCAGGTTGGATGAGTGATTGCTGAATGCTCCCAGGTAAGTTGTTGATGTGTTTCAGTAAAGGTGGTGATGGAACAGATGGAGTTATCAGGGATACAAGGCTGGACAAGTAATTGTAAGCCCAAAGTTAATTTTACAAGGGACTGAACAAAAATACTGTCCTACACTCTTGTGACTGTGTAAATTAAGACTTGAGATAAGACTTTGGAGTATAAGAAAACAGCAGGATCTCAGTTGGGATGCTGGCAGCACTCCATATAGCCTGTGCTATACCATAAGGAATTTGTTTAGTAGCTCTGTTACAGAAATTAAAACCAAAACATTTTAACTGTTGTTACTATTATAATTGCAGGAAGGGAAAGAAAACTACCTAGCTTTTTTTTTTTTTGTGTGTGTGGTTTTACAGAAAATGAGTGTTATTCCTGCCTCAGAAATCAGCCAGCTAAAAATCAGAAAAATGAGCTGTGTTATAAACCTCTGAGAAAATGTAACAATGCTCGCTTGAAAAAAAAAAAACAAAACAAACAACAAAACAAAGCCAAAACCATCTACAAGATCAAAACTCCCCTGTCCCCCAAAAAAATAAACATTATCCCACCCTTCCCTCTTTACTTTCAATTACTTTTCAATTTTGTGGTTAACAGGAAGTTCTGTGGGGTGTCAGGGAGATGGGTTTTAAAAAGGAGTGGTGTGACATTGCAAAGAGAACCTGAGGAGAATAAAAAGTATTCCTTAAGCTTTGAAAAAAGAAATGTAGTAAGAAAAGACTTCTTGCTTGCTCTCTACATGTGTCTATTATGTACACATGCAAATGATAAATAGAGATTTACTAAGTGAAATGATGTAGAAGCCACAGAGAAAGATTTCCTCCCTCCCACCTGAAGAGAAGTCTTGTTGCTATATGCAACAAGCACTCTGTTATGGGGAGCAGAAATAGTTGAGATCCTGAGGTGGGATGATGCACCACTGCAGTAATACAAGTTCTGTTCCTTTTGGAATAAATGAATAAATAGAAAAATATACTTAACTGAGAATTGACTGTGAATATGTCATTTGGAAAAGCTAGTGTCTCTCTTGCTTGTCTTAAATGCCTGCTTTTCAGTTCTCATTACAGAAATCCTCCTGGTGCCTAAACACCAAGTGGAATAGTTATTGTTTGTGGTGTGCCAGTAACAGCGGTTCCTGCCCTTAGCTCGACCTGTGTAATGTGGCTGCTTTCAGATTCATGCATGGATGGGTGCATTTGTGGGAATAACACACCTCTGCAGTTAGGCATTAACAGCTGCACTTGGAGTTACTTCCCATCTGTAAATTCATTTAGTCCTGTGTGTGTTCTCCAAGGTTTCTGGCTCTTAAGCTAGCTGATTTATCTCTCTTGATGCTGTCTGCTGAGGTTAGAAAGTTCCCATTAGTCTCTGTCCTCACATTTTTGAGAGAACATCTGGACCAATCCCTTGGAGCCATGTCTTGAGACTGTCATTTTTGTTTTGGTACCTAGTACTCAGATCCTTCCCTTTCTAGCTCTGCATCATTTGATTTTTGGTTTGATTGCTTTTTAGAAAGATGAAAGGCATCTTTGCACATGCAGTTTGACTTTTTTTAAAGGCTCTGGTTTCCCATTTTACTGTCAGTCTGCAAGATGTATGGAGTTTGAAATTGGGCATCAGGACCCTACCTGCCACTGGTGAGGAGGCAGATTACTTCCACCAACTGACAAAGCTGTGTGTCCTCAGTGTGCTGTACAGATATACTCACTTGCCTGGCTGCATGTTTCTCTTGTGGTAAATCCTGTGGTCAGCATTGGACCTTGAATGCAAGATGCTGAAAACCCTCCAACGGTGTGGTCTGTTTCTGCAGAAGATGGGTGATGCTGACACTGTGAGCAGTACTTCTGTCCAGAACAACCATGCTCACAATGTTTCTCTGATAAGCCTCTTAACATTTTCTGTTGAATTTGAGAGAAATCAAAGGAATATCCCAGCTGGAATTCGCTAGATGACATACATTGCCATATCTATCCAGCTCTGCTGCTTTGTGTCCTGTATGGAGCACAATGAAACTTGGAGGGTTCAAGCTCTCAGAACTGACAATAGAAGTAAGAGGGCTTTGCCCTCTGCAGGAAGTTGGAGATAATTATTGATTTTCCCCTCTGCTACTTAATCATCTAGTCAGGGCTGTAGCGTTTTATTGTTTGCCACCTATGATGTTAGGTTCAGTAAGACTCTTAGTAGATACAGCATCCCAGTGCATTGCTAATGTGATTTACCTGAGTGATGCCATGTCTTGAGGATGTATTATTAATTCCACTGGCTCCAATTTGCCCAACAGGTTTCTGTGGTCTTGTTTGCCTTCAAGGACCTCCAAAATTCCTTTTCTCGATGCTGAATCTTCCAGGATGTGGTGGTCATGTCATTTGGATCTCCACATGCTGTTTAGTGGCCATACAGCAGATTGGTGGAATCTGTCTAATTGGGAGTTTACTTGTTAAGAAAAAAATACTTAAAAGAAGTATGTGCAAAACCTTGCCTGTAATAATCCCCAACTTACATGAGAGAACTGTGCTTTTTGGCTTGGCGTTGCTGCAAGGTCACCTTCACCCAAAAGCCTCTATTCCAGAACACACAGAATTAAAGTCTGATGGCTTATGCTCAGCTCTGTGAAAATGTACCTAAGTGCTATCCTAGCTCTTGGTGACAGGCCAACGTGTCACGATGCACTTACTACCTGATGATGGTGTGAAGTTCTTGAATTATTTGACTGAAGTGTTTCCTACATCTTCAGAGAACAAATCCATAGTGACTCTTGAGCTTGAAGTCTGATTAAAACCATTGACCTAAATGTCCAGATTCATGCGCCTTCTGTCTATGAAGTTAATCTTTCTGCTGACGTTTACATTGTCAGGAAGGCTTCACGCTAGTGTAGCAGTCTGATGTGACTTCTGGCCTTATCCTAAATTTCATGTAGTGCTGAGGCAAGGGTCTATAACGATCATGAAATCCACTATGCTGGGATTTACTTCCCCCAAAAGTTGTCTGTGTGCTGGGATGTTTATTTGTTTGTTCAGAATAGTGTATGTAACAGGTTTAGGCTTGCTTCACCTGGCAAATACTTGCCTCCCCAGGATTGGTAGAGAAATCTGGGGTGGCTTGTGTCTCAGCTCTTTGGAATACGGTAATAAATCTCCTCATCGGGCAGCAGTCAGATGGACTTCAGACTGCCCCTCTGCTCCAGAACTGAAAAGGCAGCTCCACTCGTAGTGATGAGAGAATTAGGCTGTATTTATAGCCTCCCTCCCTCTGAAATCTTCAACTCCAGCTGTAGCAGAGTTGGTCCTGGTACCAAACATGACATTGTCACATGCTGTATTTCTCTAGTTTCTTTTCCTGTGTATTTCTGAGACCAGCCTAAAGGTGAATGAGCACCATGCATGTCATACACAGTAAAAAAAGAGTAGCTACTTGCCCATCCCTGTGCATGTGTGAACGCATTTGGATTTCTTTTTTTTATTTGGTGTAGTGTCACTCTCTTATTCTGCCATCTCTACCCTTACTCTGATAACCTTTTGCATTTGTGCTTCAGTCTTTAGAAGGAATTTAAGAAATACAACAGGGTGTGCAGATACTCACCCTGGATAGTACTTGTATAAAAATCTCTGATGTACTTGAAGTACATTTCCATCCACAATGGAATGTGCATATGGACTAAACATTGTGAGGTTACTGTGAGTAACTTTTCTTGCACACTCAGGACGAGAAGATGACTCTTCGTTCTCTACGGTTCTTCTGGCTCTGCAGCTCGATGGGGCAAGGAAAATTAGTGAAAACTTGTGTTAAAATAAGAAGTCACAGCATCGATTTATATGCTTCATGCTTTAGAAAGCTAAACTCTTATACTTCATCAGAAATAATTGGAGAACTGTCAATTATGATGAATTTTTCAGGAACACCACCACTTTTAATAGCTTTTATGAAAAAGGAATAAGCTTCCAAAGATACATTTATGTTTGCCTGCACAAGTTCCTCATACTCTAGGAGGAAAAAATGGACTTAGCTGTGAGTAAGATTCTTCCTCAGTGGCTGCAGGACTTCTCCAACACTTCTTTTCTTATGTGTAATATTAGCAGGATTTACTTTTAAGTTTCTAAGTTCTTTATGGTTCTTGTTATCTGCTTCATATAATTGCAAAATGAAAACAACAAAAAATTGCAAAAAGAAAAGCAAACAAAAACAACCAACCAAACAACACCCAAAAAACCCCACCAAAACTAACCAAGCCATATCAACATCACAGCAATGGGATTTTATATAATTTCTTTCATTGTTAGATGATGCTCAGGGGTTTATGACTTCACCTGATTGCAGTCTAAGTGACTTACAGTGTTTGTAAGTGAGGGTCTTGGGATCACAGCAGTTACATTTTCTGTCATATCCATGGTCTATGTTGATACTGAATATCATCTTCCTCCTACAGTGACAGTCCATTACCATGTCATACAAAAATATTAAATGGCTAGCAGAGTGTCTGTTGCAGTTGCTGTGTAGAATAGTGGAGTTGTTTTCCTGCAGTAATTTTATAGCTGTCGCCAGAGCTGTGTTTCGGTTCAGATTCTGGATTGTTGACTGGTGTAGAAGATGGAAAACTCTTTATAAAAGTGCTCATGCATCCATCATATACAACTTAACACAACTGGGAATGCTGCTTGTGCTCCAAAAAATGGTTGGATACTGCAGAAGTGGTTTAGTGATCAAGTAGGTAGTGTCAGTAGGTATTTAGGGCTTTTTGTTTGTGTTTGAGAATACAGTCTTGCAATTAAATTTGTTATTGACTCAGAAAATTATTGTAGTTAGATATTGGTTTTAAATGTTGAAATATTGTTTTCTTTCTTCCTAGGACTTCATGTTTTCCCCACATTTGTAATATATGAACTCACAGTCTTACTGTTCCTTACCTTGTCTGTGGTCATAATGAAGGTATTTTCTTTTTCTCTTTTTTCTCTTTTAATAGCCTAAATAATCTTTGTTCTGCATGCCCTAATGAACAAAGAATATTACATCTTTATTGTAAATATGTATGCAGAGGAATCTTACTGATTAAAATACAGATTGATACAACATTTTTAGGATATTAAAAAAAGGATTTTATTTAATTTAAAAGAAGTTTCACATGCAGAAACATCAAATTATGTAGCTTGGATTCATGACAGTTATCAAATGTTTGAAGATATGTATCTTAAAAAGATTGTACTGTTTTATGTCTTATTAAAAAAAAAAAAAAAGCAACAAAACAAAACCCACAACAACAAAAAAAACCCTTACATTTTTAAAGTTTGTCTTGGCAGTGTTTGTCCTTTCTCTGATTCTTCCAAAGAGCAGCCAGTATATCAAGTGGATTGTTTCAGCAGGACTGGCACAAGTCAGTGAATTCTCTTTTGTTCTGGGAAGCAGAGCACGCAGAGCAGGGATCATATCTCGGGAGGTAAGCTGTTGTATAGTTATTAACTTTGGGTTTTGCACCTGAGTAACTTACTGGGATTTTGTATTAAAATGTATTTGAAATACCAATACACTCCACTTTTTTGGCATCTCTCAACAAGTGGAATCAACCCACAGAAATGGAGACAGGTATGTCCCTGACAGGGTTCTTACTTCTGGTTTTGGGTTGGGTTTTTTTGGGGTTTTTTTTGACTTGTTTCATATTGTACTTCAATATTTCAAAGAGCAGGTTTTACTTTTAAATAGCTTAGTTTTAAATGCCTTACCTTAACTGCTCTCACTTAAAACTTCATTACTAACTGTGCAGTGAGTTGTAGAGGGCACCCAAGTCATTAAGGCTGAGAAGCCTTTGCTTTTAAAATCTTGATATAGCTATAGAAGGAGGTAACTGAGAGGATAGGATTTGAGTAAGGAAATATCAGTAAATAAGAACTAGAGAGCAGATATGGTGAAGTGGAAATTGCCTTTGCATTTAAACAAGCAAACAATCTTGTGATCTTTACCTGCAAAGATCGTTCATTTTAAATCCTCTGCAGAAGAAACAACCAGCTTTTTCAGTAGTCATGAAAAAAATCCCCTAGGAAAGAAACTTTCACTTTAGTTTTATATTGAAGCTGTGAGAACATAGTCCTTTTTCAAGATGAAGTCTGCTTTGTGAAATTAAGTAAATTATGACCACAGAGATACAACTGACCTTACTTCCTAGTGCTAGCTCTTTCTCCTCTGTGTCTGCTCACAAAAATACTTTGCTGGTGCTCCAAGCTTTTCATTGTGTGAGCAAGTGGGCTGGATAATGCTGGAACCAATTCCAAATAAAGCATGTGTGGAAAACTTCCCCAATGCTGTTCACTTGTATAGGTAAAGGTGATTCGTTTTCATGTTCACTCCTGCATGTAGGTAGGAGTTATAAATATCGTATGTTTGTGTGGAGTTTCAAGATGTCCATATGATCCCAGAACCCATTTAGGGGCCCACCTACTGCACTCGGAGGCCTTTAGGCTTTCATATTTTTTCTGTGGCAGCTCTGACACGATTGTCTACTCTAGAGCTTCTATAAGACTCAGACTATGTAGTTAAGACTTTTTTTCAGATGATATGCAATATGACTTAGAGGGATTTCTGTTTGCTTTTTTTAATATATAAAATAGTGGTGAACTTTGTCATTATGCCATTAAACCAGAGTAGTTTTGGGTGGTGTTGCTCTTTTGTTTTTCCTTCCTTTTTTTTTTTTTTTTGGTGGTTGGCTGCTGTTTCGTTGGGGTTTTTTTTTAATAAAGTGGCATTTGGTCTTTGACCTTTTAGCAAATATTGAGCTTTCAAAAACTGATCTCTTAACTGTATGTGTAAATAACTATTTTTGTATAACCTTATAATGTTATTTTTGTAATTGTATCTTCAAACAAGGCAAACAGATTAATTAGATGATTTGAGCATGCACTCGTTTGCTTTTTTAGCAGTATCCATAGTTGGTTAGGAAGAGAGGTGATGTCTTCTGAAAATACTGTCCAGAAGAGTCGGATCTCCTCGAACTTCTAGTTACTTCTTAGTTTACTGTGTGACTAACAGAAGTAATGGTTTTTATTTGCAATTTTCAGGTCTATCTTCTTATTCTGAGTGTTACCACTCTAAGCCTTTTACTTGCCCCTGCCCTGTGGAGAGCTGCGATCATGAAATGTGTTCCCAGACCTGAAAGACGCTCGAGTACTTGATAAAGATTTGCACATATACAAGAATACATCTTCTCACAAGGAGTATCTTCGTGGCTTATTGTATTTCTATGCACTCAGAAAACAAGAGGTTTTGAGTAGTCAGTCCTCTTGATGTGTACTTGCTTGTAAGCCTTATACTGACCTTAAAACAAAACAAAATTCCACAATAGAAAATAATTATATAATTTGAATTGCACAGATTTTACAAAATTTACTTGCTCTCTGACAGATTAGAATATGCCAGAAGATTTATTCCTGATCCAGTCAATAATTCAGAGCAGAAATTTTTTTATTTTTTTTTAAATATAGCATCATGCAAACTCTGTTGATTATTTTTTTTTCTCCTGAATGTGCCTTTTAATTTTCATCCTATTTTATTACTGCTGGTTCATCACCAGATTTTGTTTAAAAAGGAAAAAAAAGAAAATTATATATATTATGGTGCCTATGGTATCTTCTTTCAATAAATGACTTGAGTCATTTTCACATTTAGGAGTTTAATATACTAGCATAAAAATAATCACAAAACACGTGTTTAACAGTGCATAAAAGTGTAGTCCTCTACACAGAGAAAAGGTTTAACTGTTTAGGATCAAACTGGTTTAAGTGGTCAAATACAAATTCCAAATGATGCAGCCAATATTGTATGATATTGTATTCCAAACAGCAGCATATATTGTATTTTCTTATAGTGGTAACTTCTATTTGTGTTAGTTCTTGTATTTATTTACACATTTGACTAAAACTTGACAGTAAGAAGTGTCATAAATTATATTTAAAGACTGACAGTTGTCACCTATTCTTGTTGCAAATAATTGTTTACAGTTTGTTTTGTTTTTCTTTGTTTTAAATTAAAAATCCATTTTGGGAAGTCTAATTTCAAGCAGATGTGAAGAACACCAGTTCTGTAACTGTAGAGGTTGGATGTTATTTGACACTACACTAGCTTTGAAATGATTTCAAGTAAATCAGTTTGCACAAAACTAGAAATGGCAGCCTGGATGTGTATTTGCAACTCCAGGGCTTTATACATTGCATGTACATTGAATAAATTGTTAGTCTCTTGAAAAATATTGCGATATTTAAAAGAAAAAAACAAAACCAGTGGTTGTTATGTCATCCTAAATGTGGTTTGTTCTTTAAAGTATTTTATGTAGCAGGATAAGCCTTGTAAAAGCCCACTCTATAAGTGGCAGAGAGAAAGCTTACTCAGAGGCTGGCAAGGAACTGAAAAATCATCTTGAGGGTTATCTGCTAAACCCAATACTATTAAAGATACATTAACACTTTAGGTCAATATGATCGTATCATATGAAGTAACTTCAGTACACACAAACCAGTTAGAAAAATGGATGTTATGTGGGTTTAAATTGTTAATTAAAGTGAAAGCTCTCCTCCAATTAGCAAAACAAAGTTTTGGATGCATTTGTGCTCTCTGTACCTCCTTCCCCTCCCATAGTAGCCTCAGTTTCCCTCCTGTGTGTTTTCTGACATCTAGAGGGCTTGTCAAAATGCACCTTGGACTAGTCTGGAGTGTGCAGGCACTGCTAGGACAGGGCAGGGTTCATTGTATTTCGGTTCTTGCTCGCTGGATTCGGCGCTTTCTTTCCAGGCACAAAGGTTGCAGAAATGTATGGCAATTCTACCTCTCCTTGAATGGTTCCAAAATGTATTGTGGAACAGTGACAAATGCAGAGGAAAAAGACACCCTATAAACAAAAGAAGTTAGATTTTTTTTTTTCTTATTTTCTTTTTTTTTTTTTTTTGTTTTAATAAAATGCATCTGTAAAAGAGAAGAAACTTGAAACCGTTGGTGTATTTCAGGATTCAAACTATGGGGGTAATTCAGAAGCTTTATGGTACCCTTTAACAATCTACTAGCTCAGACCTTCTACTCTTTTTCAGATACCTCACTAAAAGAATTTGTTTCTTAAAGGGAGAGAAATCCTACTTTATCCACAGATCAAGATCATAGTTTCTGCTTGAAATACAAGCTTCTCTCCTGCATTTTGGTTTTGAAAGATGCTTATTTCACATGTAGTTTACCACCTATATTTTTGGGGGTGGGGGGCTGGAAAGGAAGTATCTATGACAGAGTGTGGTAGAAGCCTCTGGTTTCTATTATGTCTCTTAGCCCTTGAAACTGTTATACAAAGTATTACAGCTGTGACAGGGAAAACTTTTGTCTAAATAAATTGCTGCTAGGTGTACTTCTCTGGAAAATTCCATTTAGGAGAGCACAAAATACTAATGGTTTGGGTCTCTTAGAAAGAAAATATTTTCCTGATTACCTTTTAAAAGAGTTGGGTGAAGAGATGGTTTGGTACCATGTCCAAAAGGAAAGTAAGTATCTAGATACCTTACTAGTTGCCTCATCTCTGTCACTTCTTTCTCAAATAAATTTTGATTCAGTCGTGACTTGGCTGGGCTTTAGGAGAACTGGGGAAAGAGAAATAGGAGCCTCATCTGAGTATCAATGTTCTGTGCCACTTTCTTGACGTAGACTTGGATTGCCTGATTGAATATTAGATGTAAATTCAAATATACTACTCTAATTGGACATATGATAAGTTTGTTTACGAACAGATGTTTGAGCTTAATCTCAGTATACCCCCAGATTTCTATGAGACGCTGTAAATGTTTCCTTGAAATGCCAGTAATGCCTCCATGCATAATTCCATGTCAAAATGGGGTAGTCTCATGACACAATCTTAGAATAGAAACAGCAGACTTTATTCCTGAATGATCAGTCATGCCTGGATGGAAAATGGGGAGAATATTTCATAATTGGCCCACGTAGATATATTTGCAGCTTTTCAGGAACCTTATGCTTGTACTCTTGAAATATTCTCTTTCTGTGTTAAGTAGATAAAATTAAAGCAGAGATCTGAAAGCCCCGAAAGGAAAATCTACTGACTTGTTGAATGTTTGTTGAAGACCAGGTCTTTTCTGGAAAATTTTGTTTCCACTTGTTGGACAGAGGTTCTATCTCATTCATTCATCTCATGATCAGCGTCACTGGAATACAGAAAAGCTGATCCAGGGCAGAAAGCTCCTAAGTCATGAGAGGCTATTTCTGTGGTGAAGCTGAGCTTCAGGGGGTGGAAAAGGAAGGGTCTGTGTTTGAGCAGCAACTCATTCAGTATACCTGGTTTGGGTTCTTTTGTCTTTGGTGTGAAGATGGGTATAACCGGTTGCTTGTTTTGTGTGGCTTTCCCTCGGAAAGTTTGAGTTCTTCTGTGTTCCCCTTTAATTGCTACCTCTGATCATTGTTCCCCTATGAGGGGGAAGGAACCAGAACAATTTAAAAGCTGGTGGTGTGGGTTGTGCTTACACTTTGTGAGTCGTTTGCCTGTCCCCACGGTCAGATTGGTCTATGTAGACCCGTGACCACCCTACTTAAGGCTCATCCCACACAGAGCAGGCTAGTTCAGTTCCTCAGTAGGAAGATACTTAGGGGGAGCTGATTCTTGCAGTTGTGACTGATGTGGGTCTAGGACGGCTCGCGGTGTGCGAGTCTATGGGGCTACGTAGCTTTGAAAAAACTGCTAAGAATTCCCATTTCCTCAAAGATAAGGAGAAAGCACCCTTGATATTTTACACATTTTAGTAAAATCTCTGCTTTGTGGGCAGAGAGGGATGTGGGGGTGCCTGGCGTGACAGCACCGTGCTGTACGATGGGGTTTGAGGGGAGGGTGTGAGAAACCTAGCGTGGTCTTGCTGCCTGTTGGAGTGAACCCAGGAACAATCTAACCACAAAAGCACTCCTGGGGTTTGTCTAGGGAAGGAATCTGCCGTTTTGCTCGCTAAGCAATGCTGGCAGTGCTCCAGCACGTGGGCAGTGCCAGAGGTGGAGGAAACGGCCCGAGTGACAGGAGGCAAGCCATGTGAGCAGCCTAACGGCTTTGTGGGAAACAGCAGTAGCTTATAGGGAGCAGCAAGTACCAGACATCCCCTGCTAAGGCAACCTGACAACAAGAGAGCCAACAGAACTAGTGAAGGGAGGAGGAAGAGCAGCAAGATGTCCTAAGGGCTGGGAGATGTGTGGCCTACCCCAGCCTAAAGGAAGCAAAAGGCAGAAGGGAAAGGCGTGCCTCCTCTGCCTACGCTTAGCAGCCCAGGAGATCTGCTGCTGCTGTGGTTCTCCCACTGCCTCTGTTCACGAACTGCCCTGGCCAGGTGGAAAAAATCTTCATGAGAGTAAGGACAGTGGAGAAGAGAAAAATCTTGGTCGCTGGAGGCAAAGAACAAACGGGACAGTGGTGTGGCCAGAGGGGACAATCATCTAGATGAGGGAATGGCAAGACTTTGATGGTTACGGTACCAAGCTGTGTATTTGATTTCCTAAAATAGAGCAGAAATCTGAGAACTGGGAGATTCCACCACCCAATGAGGCCAGATACGGACACATTTTTCAAGTGGTATTAGGTCTTTAAGCCAGGAGCTTGCATAGGTCCCTCTCTTAAGATGTCATGGCTTCTAGTGCTGAAGGGTGTAGGTCAAAATACATCGACGTGCGTGTCCTCTCACATCCATCGTAGGTTTCTGTCTATGGACTAGTAGATGATCTCTTGAAACATGGTTACCTTGTGTCTGTTTGCCACACTGATGATGTTTAAACCTGTGACCTGTTCTCCTTTTCAAGTGAAACGGAAGAGGGGAGGGTGCACAGAAAACAGCTGGGGACCAGAACTTTCACTGCTACAAACACAATGTCCTAAAGCTACAAAATATCTGAGGAAAGCAAGCTCAGAGATTATAGTAACACTGACTTTTTTTCCCACTGGGAAATAACTTCAAATTAGTTGTGAAGAACCCTCTGCTCAAGAAAAATGTCACTTCCATGGTATGCTGGGAAAGTCAGTACGTCAAAATCAATGCCAGCAACCGCGGACCACCCCCTCTTGTTTGTGCTTGTTCAGTTGTCTCACAAGAAGCTCAGGGCAAAGAGAGGCTTACAGGGAAGCACAAGTGGCACAGCAAGATTACAGGGTAAGAAGCAATAGAGCAATCCTAGGAACTAAAAAAAGTGTTCTCCTGTCACCATTTCTTTACTTACTAGGGTCAAGAAATCATCAATTCTGAGGTTTGCAGAGAAGCTGGTTAGAGATGTTGTCTTTTAGGAAGCATTTTTTTTCTGCAGCTGGTTTAGGGTGCTTCATGTTTTTTTGTGTAAGTTCTTGCCTCTTTCTGAAAAGTTATAAACATATTTTCACTATCATCTTCTGTACTTGATGTCCTCTGCCATCACACTTAGTCAAGAAGAATAAAGAAATGGGGTGGTAATGATTGTTACCAGAGCAGGTTACTGCGCATGAGCAGGCATGGAACCCCAGAACAGCAAGTTGAGGGGTTACTGTGAATGAAAAACTAAAGATTACTATTAATAAAGAAAATGAAGGTAGCTAATCTTTCCTCATTATTACAAAACACAACTCCCCAATGTCTTAATAAAATAAACTCGAGTAATTAGTAACTGAACATGAATCCTATCAACTGATGAAATGCATCTTCTGTGATAGATTGTTCTGCGGTTCCAATTTGTGGCTCTGCTGGTCGTGTTTTCTATTCCTGACTAGTTTTCTCTCCCAGGCAGGATCAGGTAGCAACACAGTTTTTGCAGAATGAATGAACATTTTATTCCCTGCTCCTCTCCTGATCGTGTTCTGAGCAGCCCTGTACCATGCAGGCCTGGCATCGCATGCAGATATGCATCCAGCTTCCCCCTAGCACAGTCTTACATCCTCTGCTACAGGCAACGCAGCTTTTGAGCTTCTTGGCTCTGCTGCACTTCCCACCATTATAGCTGTGCCTCTAGACCTCACTATGCATCTTGGGTTGGGGTTTTTTTGACAAGAATTTCATCAGTCCCGTGTAATTACATCACACAGCCCTAGCTGCCATGAACCGTTGCTGTGGTCACTGCACACAGGTGGCCCGGGGGGGACCTCAGCCTGGAGGTGCCCCAAGGTGAGTGCGGAATGCTTGGCCGTAGGTCTAATGGAAAACTCTCACTTGGATTACTACAGACCCCTAGTTTTAGCAACCGTCACTGTAAGCGAAGCGAACTTGCTCAAGTAACGGCCGGACAAAACGTGATGAGGAAGCAGCGGCAGGATGTTGTGGCAACTAACCGCCCCGCCCGCCTGCCCGCAGCGCCCGCGCCCCCAGAAACCCGCTCAGCAGCGCGACCGGCCCGGGCTCGCCCCTCGGCCGTGACGCGGGCTGGCCGGCGGAGGCCGGGCGAGGCGGCTCGGCCCGGACCGGCCCTGCCCTGCCCGCGGCGGCGGGACCGAGGGACGGGCCGTGTCCCGGAGCGATAAGGACGCGGCGGAGCCCGGCGCCTTTCCCGCCCCCGTACAGCTCGGCGCGCGCCCGCCGGCGACCACGTGCTCGGCGGCGGCCGGGGCCGAAGAGCAATCTCGCGCCGATGCTTCCCGCGCGCTCGCTGCGAGCGCCGCAGGGCGGGGAGTCGGAAGGCGCGAAAATCCCGCGCATGCTCCGTGCGGCCGC
>JANVCC010000021.1:7975576-8012509 GCA_025345505.1 Todiramphus chloris collaris | reverse complement strand
AGCGCCGGCGGGCAGGTGCGCGAGGCCGCGGGCGAGGGGAGGCGGGCCGGCTGGCGGGGGGCGGCCGGCCGGGAGCCCGCCGGGCTGGTGACCGGCGGCGGGCAGAAGCGGGGCTGGGAAGTGACAGCCCGCCGGGGGAGACTCTTCTCCCCGCACCCCCCGCCCCGCAGCAGCAGGGAGGGGGGCGGTCCCTGCCGGCCCCCACCCCACCCCGCCCGAGCTGCCGTTGGGGCCGTTGGTCTCCCGCCGCCTCCCCCCCGCGCCGGCTCCCTCCTCCCCTGCCCCCTCCCGCCGGGCTCGCCAGGCCCGCGCGCGCCGCCGCCGCACATGTGCAGTCGGGCGCCTCCGCAGCAGCGCGGCGGCGGCGGCGGGAGGGGGCTGCTCCCGCTCCGCGCTCCGGGTCCCTGTCTGGGGGCGGCGGCGGGGGATGGAGCCGGCTCTCTCTGCCTTCGGCCGCTCAGGTGCGGGCAGCCCCGGGCCGGCCTGCAGCGGGAGGAGGATGGGGAGCATCGGGGCGGCGGCGGCGGCGGGGGGAGGGGGCTGGGACGGGCGGCGGGGGGGGTGGGGAGCGCCGCGGGGAGCTGCCGCCGGCGGGGCGGGGGGGATGGGGGTGGGGGGGCCCCCCCCCCCCCACCCCACCCGCCGCCCCCTCCCCCCGCCGCCGTCGGTGCCGCCTGGCGCGTCCCCCCTTCCTCGTGCCCCCGCCGCCTCTGAGGCGATTAGCGCGGCCCCTCGCTGCCGAGGGGAGGCGGCGCGGGGCTTAGGGCTTTGCCCGGGCGGTGAGGCCCTGGTCGGGGGGCGCGGTGGGGGAGGCGGGCGCTGGGGTGCCCCGGGCGCGGTGCAGACCGCCAGCCTCTGCCTCTCGGTGCAGCCGCGGCCCGTCCGCCTGCGAGGAAGAGGAGGAGAGGGGGTCTGTAAGGCCCCGGGGGGAGCTGGCCCTTGGGGCCTACTTGTGCCTACTGCTAGAAATGGGGGTGGGGAGGAGGAGGCCGAGGGAGTGATCTCTTCCCTCGCCGCTTCTGCCCGCGCCCTGCTCTGCGGTGTTGCAAGGGGCGCAGCTGGACAGGGACCGGCCCAGCGTGGGCTGCCGCTGCCCCGCCGGGAGCGGGTACGTGCGGGGGGAAGGGCGCTCCCGCTCACCCCCCCCGCTGCCGGGAGAGGAGGGCTGCCCACGCGGGAGCGCGGCGTGGGGGAGCCGTAGGGAGCAGTTGGTGATGACAGGAAACTTCTTTAAAATGTTGGGGTTTGTTGCCGTTTCTGTTTTTTAAAATACCGTGGTAGTCGGTGGCGGTCAATAATTTCAATTGTCGAAACTTTCCCTCCTTGCGTTTTTATGGCTGATGTTGTCTTTGCTTGCTTTCTAGAAAATAGCATCATTGTCTCTGTGTCCTGCAGCCGTCAAGATTTTAAGAGGACTGGTTTCTAGTTTTTGGTAACATGGCAAAAGATGTAAGTATATTTGTAGCATGTCATGTCATAGAATATTTTTGGTTTTGTTGACAAAAGCAAAGCGGGTCATGCTTTGTAATAGCTGGTGTTGATGAATGTATGAAACTTACTTTATCTGCTGTGTTTTCCTATAGATGTAACAGCATAAACCAGCTTCCGATCTGTAGCCATTTTTTCCAGTGTAATTAATCTTGAGAATTCACTGTGCTTATGAAAGCACTTGGGCCCTTGGCATTATGTGTATTCATATGAAATACTAAAATAACTGGTTTTGAATTGGATTAAAAAAACAAACCAGCCAGCAAATACTGTTCGGATGATAATGTTGTTGTTGACTACTCTTGGCAACTGGCATTGCCTTTCTTGCATTAAAGGAGACCTTATATATTCAAGGGAGTGAAGATAGTTCAGTCTTCATATGTGTTCATTGTTTTGTCTCTCTCTACCAAAAGATACTTGTAGGGTCTGTAAAAACAGGCTTTGGGGACTTTGATCACAGACTTCCATTACCATTGACATCAAGGTTAGTTCTCTTGATTCTGTGATCAACCTCTTGAACCACATTTTTACCTGTTCCAGTATTTTTAAAAAAAAGATAAAAAATAAAGAAGTTCTGCATTCCAGATGTAATTTGTTAATACGATTGGACTGTCATGTTTCCTTATTGAAAATAAGATACTATGCTATATTCAAATTGTAGTATATCTCCCTTTCAAACAAAACCCCAAAACCAACAACACATAACTGAAGGAAAAGTGGTCAAGTTCAAATTCTTAAACGGCAGGTTATCATCTGACGGGGGCTGTGGTAGCTTCCAAATAGTGAGAATTTTCAGGAAATGGTGCTTGGTGTAGCAAATTAACCTTGTAGAACGTTTTAGTAGTTCAGAAGCGACTGAAAAACACCTTGTTGAGAAGCGACTAGAAATACGTAGTCCCTCAGAGCTTGCCTGGAAGAGATAAGGGTGGCCAAGTGCGTTACAGATAGCAGAGTTCAGGGAATGAAAGGCCGTATAAGCGGGAAGAAAATGAAAGAGGAATGTTAGACTAGGAGATTAAATTAAAACAGGTCAAAGTAATTGAGATTGTAAAGTACAGTCATTTAGTATTAGCTTCTGGGGAGAGATCAACTAAGTGAACAAGTGCTAGCCCCTGGAAATACAGATGGAGGCCCAGAAGGTTTAGGGGAGCCTCGTTTTTGAAAGATCCAGGAAGGAGAGTGGTTAAGGAAGGAATAACGTACTATGATAAACTTAGAAATGGAAGAAGATGCTACAGATCGGAAAAAAATTTGCTTTCTGTACCTTTATTACAAGAATTAATAAGCTGAATTTGGAAAAATGAAAATCTAGGTCAGGTTTTGGGTAAAATGTTAAGTGTACTTGGGCACCGGAACAGGGTAGCTGGAAAGGGTATGAAATCGTAATTGCAGGATTGTCTAACCTGTTCTTAAAAACCTCTACACATACATAATCTTGCCTCAGGGAAGAAAGATGAACTGCTTACCTTTTTGCAGACTATTACATACCCCCCATTACATGATGTCTAAAACACGTAGCGCATGCTGGGAAATTTTACATTTACATCTCAGTATGGGCCCTATTAGGTTTGGTTTAGTGCTAGAAAATAGAGATGCTAATTGGTATAACACTTTTTTTTTGATTTTTAGAAGGGAAGAGAATTATTCCTTGGGGTTTTTTTTGTCCAAAAATCCTAGTTATTTTCCTAAATAAATAATGGAATTAGTCATGATAGAGTATCACTAAATTTCTGGCCACTGAGTCTGTGAAGATCTACACTGCTGTAAATTTGAATATTCTGACATGAGAATACTGCTGCGATGAGTGGCTTGTAGTTCTGCCATGTCACCTATCGAGTGCACCGACTGGCCGTCAGATGTAGTGCTGAAGAAGATGGCATAGTGGATGAATGCCCCCACCCCTTCCTTCCCTTTTTCTCAGCAGAGTTGAGTGGCTAAACTGTGGTAAGGGCTGTGCTGCTACGATGTTGAGTGTGGGCTTCATGTGGCATTTACGTGGCCAAACGTGCTTCAGTGTTCTCCAGCCTGCGAGCACAGGCTCTGTGCGTGTCCCACTCCCATGCTGTGCTGTTGGGGCCCGTGGAGCAGGCAGCCCTGCAGGAGAGGAAGGTGTGGAGCCAGGGCACTACAGAAGAACATGCTTCTACTGAACCCCTCCTACCTGCCACAGGAGAGAACTTTTCCACTCCTTTTGTTGCTTGCTTCCAGTTCTGATAGCTCCTTGTAAAAACTATAATTGGAAAAGACCTGTTTGAAAAGTCAAGTACTTGTAAGAGTTTGCAGACTGAGACTTTACTGGATAATTCAGCAAACAGGGAGATGGATAATGCTGGCAAGCCCAATGCAGTGTTTTTAAAAAGAATTAAATAATGACAAAAGTACTGATCAGGTAGGCTGGCAAGGTAACATGAGACATTTGACCCAGGTCTAAATTCTGTTAAATATTACTTTAAAATGTATCCCCCGCTAATGCTTCTCAGAGTGTACAATAAAGAGACCATGAGCAACACAGCACTGAAAGTCAGGAAAGCTATGGGGGGATGGGGGGGAAGCTATGTAGCACCTTAATTAAGAGGTGCTCCACTCCACTTCTGCAGGTGGACTTTAAGAGCATAATCACAAGTAATGTTACAGCTGGTAAGTTGAAAAATAATGGAAAAAGAGGAATACTGGCTTGTGAAGGCTAAAATATCTGTGGGTATATAATTTTTGTTTGTTTGTTTTGAAAACTTACATAAAGGGTAGGGGATCTGGAATGCACTAAATGTAAAGGGGGGGGGGGGGGGGAAGGAGCAAACTCATGGCAATAGCGATGAGCGTAGCCAGTTTGGGGTTTATGGAAATGAGCTTTGTGTGGAGCTGAGAAGCCGTTCGAACAGAATCGGGCAGAGTGACCGTGGAATATCACAGAAAATTGAGCAGATCTTGGTTAATACAAAGACCTTACTTTTTGTGTCATTTAAAGAAACAATTAAAAAAACCCAACATGTGGCCAAGAGAAGACCAATTGTGGTATGTCAGGGATTTCTGTACCTTGAGAGTGGGATCATTCTATGGCTAGACAGAGGCTGAATGACTGGTTGAGGTCAGCAGAGTTGGGTAGATGTATGTTTGCACTGTATATGGGAAGTTTCTTGGTCTGAGATCGAGGTAGTCATCGCATGCAGGCAGTCCCCAGATGCTCCAGCTTGGCCAGTATTCCTCTTTCTGGTTAATCAGTGTCATTCTCTAAGACTTTGCTGAGTCTACTGTAGACTCTTCCACCACTTAAAAATGTGGCACCTTCCAGGCAGGAGGTGGAGGAGCCAAATGTACACACTGATGTCCTCTGCTGACTTGTGCAGCTCACTAGATTCACGGCATTAATAGTTTGGTGGCAAGTGCAGTTAACCTGGGTGAAATGGTGACCTGTCCATCCTGGGCATGCTTAAAACTGAGCAGGGTGAAGCATCGGTAAAAGGAGCGGGAATTATTGTAGCATGAAAGTAAATTTGGTAACTTCATTTTTTTTGTTTTCTAGCTCCCAGTGTAAGACTGGGAGCTAGTTCCTGGCCAGTTTTATGTTGTTATATATTGACAATTATTTGTAAATTAAGATGATAAATACTTTTTAGTATCAGTAATTAACATACCTTCCTCCTCTAACAGCCTCTGTAGTGTAGCTGAAGATCCAGCTTGTGCTGTTGCCCTGTTTCTCTGTTACTTCAGTTGCAAATGAACTGCTAAGGCCTCTCCGGCAGCCATAAAAAGAGAGAAGCTTGGGGCTCTTTTCCCTAAGCCCCACTGTTAATGAGAAGCAGCAGGAACTGAGTCTATTAGAGGAGATAGTCCAATGCATGGTGTTACAGCAAGTACTGAGGAGAAAGGGACTAGGCAAGAGGAATGAGTAAGATTCCTTCTGGTCTCAAAATTACATATATCAAAATAGATGAATTACCTAAATTAAATACTCTGTACCAGCAGTTGCTTAGGACTGTTTCAGCTGGTCACCGTTATTGCACGGACTGTTTCCAATCATTAAAAGAAATTAGAATTGTTCATGAAGAACATGCAGTTGAAAATTAATTTGGCGATTCGCAAACTTTTTTAACTGATACAGCACTGTTGGCCTTCAGAATTTCTCCCAGATTAAAATTTCTTTTTTAAGAGCCGTTCATCAGGAAAGCTTAGGCACTTTGCTGTTTCCTGGGTTGCTGACAGTGGCATTGGCTTTGGAACCACTCGTTCTAAAATGAGGTTTAAATTATTATTTTTTTTTAAATTGTATTTTCATCTACTGTCATTATTTGCTTTGAATTACTCGGAGAGATTTTTCTCTTGATCTCTAATTTGCATAAAACTTACACTATGTCTTTAGTATTTCGTGGTGTTTTTATTAATCTCATTGAGTAGCTGCAGCCTGTGTATCTTAACTTCACAAGGAAGCCCTGTGCACATGTGTGAATCTGAGGACATCATGTAAGAAGTTCTTGCACAAAGTTCAGCACCCATTGTAGTATTGCTGTTTGAGATCTGGAGGTGTAGGGATTAACCCTGATTGTTCATTTAGTTGATTATTCAGAATACATTTGGGTATGTAGTTTAATTTATTTCACAGTATTAATAACATGCTCAAATAATATGTTGTAATAAATACAGCAAAGTAATTTCTTGGTGCAGTTTTACTGAATAGGTCAATATGCCTGCTGAAGTTCAGAGAAGTACATCTGTGTATTAATTTTGCCAGAACACCACAAAAGTTGAACTTTTTGATAGCTTCCATGTAGTGCTTCTACATCAATTCTGAGCGAGTCTTTGTGGTTTGAAAAGGTTACATTTGGGATGGGTTAAAAAAAGAGAGCCTAATGGAAGTGGAAAAAATGTATTTTTGATCTTTTTAACACGATGCACTTTCAACGCCTAGAAAGTATTGAAAAGTCTTCAAAACATTTTTTCATACTTTCTTAAAATACCATCATGTGTTTCTCCTTTTATGTTTATTTTTGGTTACGCACTGGGAATTTCAGTGAGGCAGACTGGAGAAGTTAAGTCTTTAGTGGATCTCAAGTGGTTCATGCACCTTTTTTTCATATCATTTTAGTTCAGTGACTTCTCAGTAGCTTGATCTATTTCTGTTTGCCTTTAGTGAGTTCTAACATGTTCAGAAGTTTGCAAACTGAAGATCAAATAATATTATGAAATTAGGTCTTCTGAAAAGGCATCTCAGTCTGGGATTTTGAATGCTGTTAATTTTTTTTTCCATATGCTTTTTAGAAGAAGGAAAATGATCTTTAAGGTCTCCTTTTTTATATTCTAGAAAGTTTCCCTTGTTTTTCCCCATATGTTGGTTTGTATTTACAAGTTGGAAAATAGGAACTCAAAAGTTGCTTGTCACCTTGCCTCACCTTGTTTTATTTGTTTAAATAAAGCATTTTCTTGTAGCCGTCAATTGTTTAACTTCTTTATTAATTGTATGTGTCAGTTGATGGTAGTGGCTTTATATAGATATGTACTTGTAGAGTGACTGAATAAATGCACTGTGCTGACAACACACTGAACAAAAATGCAGGTTTTAAAAGTTCATTTACGCTGGGGATCGCTTACTTCAGTGTTTGTATTTGCTTGCCTGGATATCATTTAATGGAGATTTATTGTGGCTAATTAAAAGTGGGAGTAAAAACAGGCCAATCTTTGCTAAACATTCTCAGCGTTGAAGTGATTCTCGGATGGCAGACAACTTGATTTTAGAGGTTGACAGCAGTCCTTATCCCCAAACCCACTGCTGGCTACTTGTCTTGTGTTGCATTACATTACATTTGCTAAGTGTCCCAGTATTGCATTAATGGTTACACAGCCTTGCTTCAAAATGATGCTGTGGGCTGCTGCAGCCTTATGATACACTGATAAGGAGGCTGATGAGGCAGATGGTTTCAGAATGAGTCCTGTTTAAGATTTCAGCCGTGGTTCAGGTGCTGTCGAACAAACCGCTGTAAAGATTTGATGTGGCTGGGAAAACAGAAGTCTGTTAAGGTCAAATGAGGAACAGCACCAGGAGCTGGTTGTGGAAGTGCCTGCTGCTTGCTGCCTTTCTGTGTGTATTTAGTCCAGGAGGATACAAACAATGATTTTATTTTCTCATTAGTGTATGTGGTAGAAGTGGCAGACCAATGCTTTGGTCACATTCACACCGGGAGTATTGTATTCAGTTTTGCTTCATTCTTGCAGCTTTGCAGTTAGTTTTAGGGATGTCAGCTTGAAGTTTTTTTAAGGATCGTATCGCTCAGGCAATTGAATTACTGTAAGGAACAACACAATATAATGAATTCAACTCTTGTGGTATTTTTGACCTGTGTGACTGCTTAGACTGGCCCACTGTTTGACTCATCTTCAAAATTAATTCTTTGGTTTCATTTTTTTCTGAATCCTAGACGTTTTGCTCTGTTCAGAAAGAACAGCCAAGAAAGCTAATGGTCGCAACATACCCTGTAATAACGAGACCTCAGATGCATTCTGTGTGTTCTGGGTGTCCAGTTTACATGCAGTATCAGTGGAGCCTACATTCAGACCAGAGATCAACAGTGCTTAACTGAGCTACTAACCTGTATTTAGTTTTTAACTTCACAGTTCTGTGTGATCCAGATCTTTACTATCTGGTGTCTAAAGCTCATTTCTATGGTATATCTTACTGCTGAATGCTTGACAAACACACTAATCTTAAAAATGCTGTCATGAAGTGAGGATGTGGTGTGATCTCTGTTTCAGAAGAAGGCAGTAAATAAAACATCTTGAGACTTCAGCAGGGTCAGACTCCTGACTTTACCGTATAAAGTTATACAAAGGAACTTCCAAAAAATAGTTCTCACTGACCTCATTTGCAAAATGAAATTCAAGTGTTTTAAAGCACTTTCTTTACTTTCCTGCAGTCCTCTACTTCCTATCTTAGTTGCCTTTTAAATGAACTGGATGTCCTGTAAAATAGTCTCTTGCAGTTATGCGATGGTTCATTCCCAGAGCGCGTTTGCTCTGCTTCCTGAATGAGTTGAGGAGCCAATGCAGAAAACAGGGTATTAGCACCTTGTTACGAATATCGTTTGTGTATGGATAGGTGTGAAAGAAGAATTGAGGCTGTTTAAGCAGCATTAATTATGATTATAAGCTTTTCTTCACTTTGTAGCTGTGCTAATTTTCTGTTGTGTGTGTTTGTTGCTTCCTGATATTAAAATAAGGCAAACAGAAGCCCTACGATGGAAGTGGCACATAGTAAACTTGCACGGCATAGGGCCTTTACATTTGCTGCCTACTCCTAAGCAGTAAAATGCCTAGGGATCACCATTCCTTATAGATCAAGTTAGGTGCAGTTTGCACAAGATGTGTGTTTGGTTGCTAGTAAGCTTTGCAAATGCCTGTAGACAGCAGAGGCATCCTCCTGACGCTTTTGACGTACTCTTGGGAGGAAATGTACTCCAATGGGAACACTTTTCCTTCCCAATTTCTCCTTTTTCTGGTTCTGCCTTTACTACTTTCATGATTTATTTTTAACTTCTCAGTCTGAGTCCCATCTTATTTATCCTTTCAGTCACAGCATAAAAGAGATTGTATTAATCTTCCCCATTCCCATGTTCTTCCCTTCTCCTCATAGGATCCGGTCTCCTTGCTCCACTGAAGTTCTGGTTTAGTTTCTCATCAGTTCTGTTGCTTGTTTCAACAACTCCCAGTTTCTCTGCTTCAACTCTTAGTCTACCATGCTCCCATCTGATTCTCTAGCTCCCTTTCTCTTTCCCAACCAGTCCCAAAACCTTTTTCCTGTCTGTCCTGCCCTGACTCCCATTCTTTAACCGTTATGTTTTTGGCACCCACATCTCTTGTTTTCTTGTAAAACCCCATCCTGTGCCTCATTCTAGTGGGCTTAATGTGCTGGTAGCAACTGAAAATTTTGATTCTGAGAAATAACCTTTTGGCAAATACCTCCGTTTTTATTTATCTCTACCCTTTTTGCTCTCGTTTCAGCTTTTTTTAGGGAGTATACTTAAAATGTGCAAGTTAGAAGTATTCCCGTAGCACAAAAGCAGCTTTCTGATCCCTGTATTTACTTCTCTCGGAATAGTTGGGGGGAGTTTCCTCTCCGGTTAAACCTGATAGACACAGCACCTGTGGAATCCTTTCCTTCAGTCCAAATTCAGCCTTCATCTTTTCTGTTTACTCAGTAAACCTTTAAAATAATTTAATGCCAAATTTCATTAAGAAAGGGAGTCGCTAATCTGAAAATCTATGGAAGAAATAATACTTCTCTTGTAAGGGTATTGAGCTTTTAGTGCATAACTTCAGAGACCACTACCTTGTTAGCAAGGTACTAAATAATTCTGTGATAGTCTGCACTGAGGGATTTTTTTAAGAAGTGAAATTCTCTGCATTTTAGCAAATTTTGTTTCCGGTGTAGTCCCAACAAAAATATATTCCCCAATTTACTAACTTTCAGGCTGAGGAAGCTTGTAGTGCTTCTCAGCTTTTACTTGTAAACAAAACAAAAATAGACTTCCCAGCCCTTATGACTGCTGATGATCTCATAGCAGCCCAGAGCTAGCTTGAGTTGAATTTTCAATACCTTTATCCCACTGCTTGATTTTGTTGAGTGTGAAAAGGATAAAGAGTTTATCTGTTGCCCTTTTAGGATACTGGGAGTTTATGTAACTATAGGAAAGTACACATAGCCAATGTGTCTCTTTGAAGAGAGAGCTAAGAGCTGAATTGTGAAGCTGCATGTGTTAATAAGCTTACAGATTTGAATATTGAGCATATTATTTCAAGGAGTCCTAGTGTTATCATCAAAGGATATAATGCATCTTGAAACTGAGAATCATGAGAAAATGTGGGCTAGAAAATGACATGAAAACGAAAATACCTTGTTACAAGTAACTTAATAAGGCTTGAAAACCACCTGTATTTTCCCATCAGAAAACAGAATTTCCTTGATGTCTAAACCCTTCTTGGCAGAAGGTTACTTTTCCATTGGGGAAAATGGGATGTTTCTTGCTGCTGTGGGGTTTTGGTTTTTTTTGTGGGTTAGGGTTCTGTTTGTTGTGCATCTCTGACTATGATACACCTAATAGGAGCTATAGTCACATTTTCCTCTGGTTTGGCTTTTTTTTTTCCCCTTTCTTTTGGGCAGTGCACTATGCTAGGCAGGTTATGGAGGAGTAGTCCTGGTCTCTCCACCAAAATAACCTGTCTGGAAAGGGAAATTCTTAGAAACACAGACTGAGAGACCATTTACCATTTTAGAACAAAGGCATTTGAATTTCACATGGGATGGAAGTTTTGCTTTTCAGTTTTCTCACTAAGAACTTGTATCTGTGACTGAGAAGACTCAAAGCTAGTGATAAATTTTTATACCATTAGAAGGAAATAGTGTGTCCAGAAGTGTGAGGAGCGTACTGACATGAGAGTAACAGAATTTTTCACTTCAGTTTTTATTATGAATAATAGCAGCTGGGGGTGCTATTTTCTGTGGGTTTCGGTAGTATTCTTTCCAGACAGTCTTCTTGGAGGCTTTCCTAGGCATGGTGGAACTCTTAACTGCTGTACTGTTTTTCAGTGCAGTGATTCCCGAGGGAATTCTTGGTGTTCAGTGATTGCTGTTCTCTGATTTTCCCAAATTTTATTATCTTACTGATTAAATGCAACGTTTTCGCCCAATGTTCCCCAGTTTGTCAGTGACTTGGCATAATTTCATTCACACAAAAGCATGGTCCAGGGCATGTAGCACTAAGCTGACCCTTTATAATTCCAGTTTAGATTGTGGGGTTTGGAGTTGAATTTTTTTTGGGGTAATGTTTTTTTTAATTATGTAGAAGGAAACTTGAAGCTCGAGATTATTTGATACTACTACGAGATTATTTGACACTACTATTATTTGATACTACTACTACTGTATGGTGGTCTGTCACTTGAGTTTAATTAAGGATAAAATTCTAAGAAATGGTTGTATTGGAGACCATTCTAGATTAAAACAAAACCCGACAAAACAAACAAATCAAAAGGACCCCCAACAAAATAAAACGACAAACAAAACCAAACAAAAATAAAATAATAATAAAAAAACAAACCAGGAGGGGGCCAATAAGTAATTGATTACTGAATTGCCTAATTTGCTAATTACTGAAATAATGATTTGCATTTAATATTTGAATTTGCTGAATATCACAATTTAAATATTTGGATTTGTTTATCACTGTAAATGACATGTGAACTTGAAGCCAGTCTGCTTTTACATATTAAACTGGTGAATGGGTTTAATAATTTAGTTGTTATTAAATTCACGTGCTTCTGAATTGAAAGACATTACAGATTGAAACAACCATTTTCTTGGTGATCCACTGATCTCAGATTCAACAGATGAAGTGTCTTTCCAGTCTCATTGGTTTTGATTCTCATGGAAAAGAGAATTTGCAGGAATCCTTGAGTAAAAGCCTTCTCTTCCTTTGAATAGAAGCTGAAGTGCTGTTTTTAAAGAAATAATGACACCAAGGCTGCATTTCCTGTGTGGTTTAGCACTCTTGTGAAATTGAGGTGTAATGCAACACCCAAAAATTCATCTCCACGTAGCAGGCTGGGTTCCAGTGTTCTGGCATGTCATACTGCCATAGAGTGTCCCTCCAGTGCCATCTCTCTAGCTCCGAGAACATCTTTGTACATGATACTGATGTCATGTCGATGAGTATAGCATCTTTGTATGTGATAGTGCTGTCACGTTGGTGAGTATACCTTCTGTCTTTGGAAGTGCCTGCTACAGCCCAGTGCCCTTTGAGTTGAGCTTTATGAAAACCTTTGGTGCCTGCCAGTCGGGCCGTTGAACTGGCACTTGCTAATTAGAGTCCCTGCTATGGGCAAGATGGAGAACAGGCAGTGTTTGTGTACTGTCGTTGCCATCTCCTTGGAACGATGTCATTGTGTTTCTTTTGGGGGGGAATGAAGAAAGTGGAGGATGGAACTGGCACGGACTCTTCATGTGACCCAGCCATTCTGCTGTCTTCTCGTGACGCTAGGTCCACAGTGCTGCTGCGCTATTACGGAGCACTGCAACATTGCTTCCTGTAGCAAAATTTCCCTCCTCCCTTCCCAGCCTGTCCTCAGTGCTGGGTCATCTTTTCCCCCCTCCCCATTCAGTGAGGAGAGAAAGTTTCCCGTTGGGTGAGGTTTGGTGCCCTTCGGGGCAGGGTCGCTGTCCTGCACCCGGACCCTGCGGCCCGCAGCAGCCTCTAGCGGCTCGCTCCTCGCTCAACGTCTGCCAAACCAGGCTCCTCAGGTACTTCAGAGCTCTGCTGCTGGCTGGCAGCAAACTGCTCATTCATCTCTTGAAGACAGGCAGTAACCTGCACGTACCAGCTATGCACAGATGTTCAGCCTCTGCAGCACCGTGTGCTGAATTATGCTGGAGGACGAGCGTTGGCTTTCTCGCTGGTCTTTCTAACTGGAAACAGTCTGGGTGTTCAGTGTTCATTAGTTTTTCAGAACTGTCTTGTCTGGAATTACTGCATCAAGCATTTTCTATCCAAAAATTAACAGTATGTTTAAAAATAACTTCAGCGAGGCTTCTCAAAGGATGGTGATTACTTCAGAAACACGTGCATCATCCTGTAGCTTTTTCATTTAAGTGTTTTGTACTCTGATCTTTAAAAGAACACTAAAAATAAAAGCTCAAGGTGTTTCTGCTTAATGCCTCTTTTTCTGATAAAAACGACTTAAGGTGTACTCTGCCACCCCTCCTGTTTTTGCTATAATGTTGTAAACTTCTGTTGTAGGTACATACACAGAACGTAGACACGCTCCATGTGTACGTACACAGAGAAGGGTACATTCACAGGTACCAGTGATTCTAATTGGAAGGGTGTTCAGCTGTCTGTTAAAACAGTGCGTGTACATTGTAAGACCTCAGGACATAAAGCAGCTTGCTTTTTAAGTATATGGTATTTATAAAATCAAGGTTTTAAAATTTGGCAAATACTATGCCACAGAAAGAACCATTATGTAGTGGCAGATTTGTGACAATGTGGGTGGTAGCAGCAGAAACTCCTGGTGTGATATCTTCCATCTTTAACAGTAATAGGCTGTTTGTGTTTGTAAATTTAATAGAAGTTTATTTTCTCAACAGGCTGGACTAATTGAAGCCAATGGAGAGCTTAAGGTGTTTATAGACCAAAACCTAAGTCCTGGAAAAGGTAAGAACACAATTTTTACTAAGCCTGTACATTTCTTCATTTTTAATTTTTACACTTATTACTGTCTTTAATTTGCTTTCTTCACATAGTTTTTCTAAAGGTCTTAATAAGTTTTATCTTACATAACAAGCAAGTAAAGTCTAGGCTTTCTGTGGTTTATAATTGTCTTCAAGCTGCGTGTGAAGTTCAGTGGTGCTTTGTCGTCTCATACGTGGTCTCACCAGTGTGGCTGAGGACAAGACTGGGGCACTGTGCTTTTGCAAATGGGAAGAATGAAGGAGTGTAGAAGTTTAAAATGGGTTCTGACAGTTTTTATGATAATGCTTCCCCACCAGTGCAGCCCTATCTGAAAAAATACTTCAAACAGAACTGTTTTGGACCTGCAGATAATGGCCATGCACGTATGGTAGTGTAATGTAATCAAGCAGTTTAATAAAACACAGGCTGTAAACTTCAATGTGATATGGAAGCTCAAAAATGAAGAGTATTTCAGGAGTTATGAGCTGCACTTTGCAATTAGCACAGTTGAGGGGGGAAAAACAGAAGCATCACAGAGTTCCAGTTCCTTGCAGTTCATACACATCAGCATATATACGGACAGCTATGTCATATACCCTCTTCTGTAAGCTGATTATGGTATATGTGAAGATTAGATTTTTTTTTTCCTCTGTATTCTTATGGGAAGAATATTTCCAGAGTGAGACTGCAGAACTATTCTCTGATTTCCAGTTAAGTATATTCTTGCCAGTTTATGCACGTTGGTTGGTTTTTCAGCTTAATAGTTTTTTCCAGTATGTTTGCCTGCTCTTTATGAATAACAGTTGGGTATCTTACCAGTCTTTAGTTTGACAGGCCAACTAGCTGCTGTTTCCTAGATTCCTCATGAGCTGAGCTCTTTGTCCTCTGGATTCTCCTCATCATTATTCCTTGAGCCTGTTTGATTGCTTTCATCAACCTTCCTGAACACAAGTGGCCAAAATAGTATATCTGACTGATGATTCACTTGGAGTCATATTTGTGTGGCAGCATCAGGAATTTTTCTATGCAAAGTCACGTTCGATTCATGGGCATCTCACAGTAGATTTTGGTGGAATGGCCATTTTCCTTTGTTGTTGCTTCCGAATGATGATGGTCTGGTTTATTCTGGTGTGTGACAGATGGTGTGCTTTGATAGGCTGGACTAAGTAGGGTGAAATTTATTAGGACAATCACCTGTTTCTTCTTCCTTCTTTTCTGATGCTGTCATAAATGTCACTGTTAACACATCCATTACTTCATGCATTGTTGGATAAGGTGGATAGTACTCTCAGATTAACCTGTAGTCCAGGTCAGATGAACTCCTTTAGTATTATTGCTCTAGCCTTTTGAATACCATTTCAAGAAACCCATTTATGCATTTATTTTCACACCCTGTGAAGTAATTTTTGTCACCATCAATTTAACTGTCAGTTTTTCTAGGTACGTCAGGTATTCTATTGGAATCTCACTAGGCTGTGTCTTTGACATTCCCTCGTCTCAAATATGCATTGTTTTACAAAAGGGGGCTGTCAGACTAGTCTGGCATGATCTGCTTTGATGGAGAACACGCTAAGAGCTGAATAACTGACACCACCTAACTGGTCCAGGTGTGTATTTGTCAACACAGTCACATACCCTGAACAAAAAAGGTGTGCAGGCAGGCACCTGATCCTTAACAGCTGGGACATTATCCCTGCCCCTGTGAGCAGTAAAACCAATGTTTTTGTGAGGGCAGATACTTTGCAGCCATGTGGGGGTCCGTGTCTAGACCCCCTTACAGTCAGTGGAGAGCTAGTCAGAACAGGCAGTCTAGACAGCAAGAATTGGAAATGGGAATCTTCAACTGTTACATAGCTCTTAAAGTAAAACTGAGCAAAATAGAGGCTATTTTATTGCCTGTAGAATTTCAAAAATAAATTCAGGTGATGAAATAGTTTATCACGGGCTTGCACCTCCGCTTTGAGAGTTGAACTCCAGTCTCAGTGTATACCACCAGGAACAACACAGACTGAGTTATCCTCAATTTCTTCACCTCATTGCTTTTACAGGAGTTTTCTAAAGTTAATGGACAGCAACTAATTCTTAATATTGAAAAGTAACAACTCGCTCTCTCAACTTGATCCTTCTATGTTTCTTGCCTCTAACATATATATATGTTTAGAAAACTGTTTTATATGCAGGCTCTGTAGTCTTAATCAGAGCTTAAATGTCAAATATTTTGTCACTGAAGTATTCACATATGTATCAGAATTTAAAAGTAGTGCTTGTTTTCTGTTTCCACTTTTTATAATTTTTTTTTTCTAATGTAGTCTTTAAATGTTGGAATTTTAAATACAGCAACTATACACAAAAGTACTGTGTGCTGCTAGAAGTAGCTGTCTACATTACATACCATTGTATTAGAAAGTCCAGTCTGCTACTGTCTTGCTAAGTTTGTGCAGAACTTCTCTTAATTTCCCGATGAAGAGGATTTAGTCCACAGCAACAGGTAAAAATCACAGAGAAAGTTTTCCACAGGGCAGCAGAAGTGTATTTGGTACACCTAAGATGAACTGAAGGAGGTCAAGGAAAGAATCTTTCTATTTTTTTTTTCCTGGTGGTCATCATTAAAAGTGTTTTTTTTCCTTTTCTTTTTCCCCTTTGGATTTGTATTCCTTAAAAAAGGAAGTAGTCTGTTCTGGAAATTGCAAGTCAATCACAAGGAGAGTTTGAGAATACATTTCATTATTGATAGGGGATCAGATCTCCCTGCTGGGTCAGATGAGTGGTTTGCTGAGCAGAATCTGCCGCCCACAACACCACTCACGTAGAGCAGGCTCTTGAGGGACACTGCAGGACAGGGGCTACTTTTTGAAGTTCATTCTCCTTATGCTCTCACAGTACTTAAGGTTGTTGGATTAGTAATATCAGAGGGTGCATTCCAGCATCTTCTCTGAAAAGTCTTAACTTTGAAAGACTCAGCAAATTATGGATGAGACCTAACCAAGAAACTTGCGAGTTGTTAATGCTGTAACAATCGTTGCACAATAACCTGGTTTGGCCAGAGAAGTCAACTGTTGCTTTTCTTTCGTAAGTGAATTCATACACCTACCACTTAGTCTCATACTTACCTTGCAGACCTTTGATGAAGCATTACAGAACTAGAAAAGTATTCTGCTCTCTTTCTTCCAAACCATGTTTTTATAAGCATGTCCTTACAACCCAGCAGACAAGGCAATTTTTTTTGTCCTCTACCACACTCCTAAAACCTTTATTCCTCTGACAACTGAGATTCTCCTTTCTCATCTCTCTGAGAACATGTGGAAACTGTCATAAGCTCTACTCAGTGTTGGTACAGCCTCACCTTCAGTGTTATGGGGGCTCTGCAGTTTAAGTAGGCTGTGAAGGTTCTTCAGTGCATCCAGAGACGGGCAACAAAGCTGGTGGAAGCTGGAAGGATTGTCCTGGGAGGAGCAGCTCAGGACTCTGGTCTTGTCTTGTTTGAGAAAAGGGGGTTGAGGGGCAACCTCATTGCTCTCTGTAGCTTCCTGGGAAGAGGAGGGGGAGAGGGAGGCACTGAGCTCTTCTCCCTGGGATCCAGAGGCAGGAGGCATGGGAATAGTTCCAAGATGCACCAGGGGAAGTTCAGGCTGGACAGTAAGGAGCGTTTCTTCACTGAGAGGGGGGTCAAGCACTGGAACAGGCTACCTAGAGAGGTGGTCGATGCCCCAAGCCTGTCAGTGTTTCAGAGGCATTTGGACAGTGCCCTCAGTAACAGGCTTCAGCTTCTGGTCAGGCAGTTGGACTAATGGTCCTTGTAGGTCCCTTCCAGCTGAAAATACTCTAGTCTAAACTGCTTTATCTAAGACACAAGAGAGCAGTGTAATGGTGGAGCAAAATTCCAAAGCAGCCTGATTTTAATTGTTTGGTGCTTGCATACCTTAGTTACAAGGCAAAGATAATCTCATTTGAATTGTTACTCGTTTCATTCTGAGATCAAAACAAAAAATAAAAATAGTAATTTTTGTTAATTCCTGGCTTTGTTTTGGATATCCACCTGGCTAATTACTTAAGCCTGAAATTGCAAAAATGGATGGAAAGAGTTTTTCCTTGGTGCTGAACCAGTAAAACTTCCTCATGAGTTTGTCTTCTAAAAATTACTTGGCAATGAATTTTAGAGACGGAAATTTTGCTGTTCCAGGAAGTTGCATTTTGAAGAATGCAGCTACATTCTGCTCGTTGCTGTATTCAGATTAATGTTGATATCTAAGTATTAAATAGGACACTCTTCAGTTCTAATCCCCTTGCTTATGAAGAAATTTGGGTGCAGGACATTACTTGCTTCAGATGAGTGCCAGGGAAAAAGACAAGTGATGGGATTTAATGTTGTATTGAAATTAAAGCCCTTAAAGAAATTTAAAATTACTTGGAAAATGTGGATCTTCTGTCATACCAGTAGGTGGCATTATTGCTATGTAACCAGAAAATACTTGTAAAAGATATCTTTAGCTCCTCTCACCTCTTACACTTTAAAATAAGGCTTCACATTTTATGGACATAAAGAACTTGAGTTTTATTTTAATTTCATATTTCTTAATAAAAAAAAAATTGAAGTCAGATGTATAAATTTTGAAGGTGTGTTCAGACTCTTAAATTTTAACACTGCCTAGCTGCAAGATTGACTTGTTCTTTTTATTTATATATCAAAAAACTTGCAATTTAATGTTACTGTTAATTTTATTTGCAAGATCAGCCTCCCTCTTTTTTTACAGTGACAGGGACTGTTCCTTTGGAACAGAAGGAGAGATCTAACTCAAGAGCCTGTGATTCATGCTTTAGCAAACAAATACATGCCTGAACATTATTTATAGAATGCCTGTGTATTATTGCAGCTGAGGTGAATCCAAACAATTATTATTATCTAAGTCAAGCTCAGAAAATAAATCTGTTGCTGCAAGTTAGAATGGTATTTTGCAAAGTCTGGAAAAACCTTTTAAAAAGTCTAAAGGTAGAGCACACAGTTTATTTTAGCGTGGACTTGGAAAGACTTTTTTGTCATAGCTAAAGTATTACTGGTCATATCTAAGGATGATAGGAATCGCCTAAAAGTCTGAGTTGAGGTAAGAAATCACTTAAGAACTTACTAGTAGTACACTCTGGGAAAGATCAATGTCTTTGTAAAAGTGCTCAGCGTTGCTGTATAAGCATGTTTGTTGTCTGAACAGGGTGCTGTGATGCTCAACAAGAGGTATTTTACTGGACTTGGCACACAGATGATATCTGTGTGTTAAAACTGTAGTAGGTAACTACCCTCAAAAAGAGTTCACTGTTTTCTGAAAATTAGCATATAAATAATTATGAAATATCTATGGTGTTTCTGAGAGAGATGTTAAAAACTGCAGCTTCACAGGAGTGATACCTGAGGAATCAGCTTGTAGGGTAAAATTGTCACCTCTTTGGTCTTTTCCAGATCTTCTAATTACACCCTTTATACCTATTCTATATATATGTCATCTAATAATCTAAAACTAGTCAAGTTGGTGCTCATGTGGTATGGAATTAGTTTCTTTGAAGGTGATGTGGACTGGATAAAAGACACTTTAAATAGCACTTTATATGAATGTTTTTATCCCAGCTGTCTCTTCAAGACCCCTCTTGCACGAGGAAGAAAGCAGCAGTTCAGGCTCGGTGGTTGAGGGTAGTTTTTGTAAAGCACAATGCATAGAAAGTACTGTAAAGAGTCCTTGAGGGAACAGTGTTTGATTTCCACTTCACCTGTATCTATTGTTACACGAGGTTGTTGTCAAGCATCGCCTTGATCGCTGTGTTGAGACGGGTTAATGGGTTTGAGACTTCAACACACTGTTTCCTGCTGTCATGATGCTTTGAGCTAGAGAAAGAGGTGGAAGCCTTCCCCATTTACTCATACAGCAATCTTTTCTCGTCGTGATGTTGATGTGATACCTTGTTGTAGCAGAATGGTTCAGGCATTTCTTTTATTAGCTCTTGTTCAGTGATAGTCATGTAGATTAGTCGAGGACAACCAATTGTGTCCTGACTGCTGCACCAGCTTTCTGGAGCTCTGAAACTCTCCCTTCTGTCAATTATTTCCCATCTTGTCTGAAGATGACATTCTATGCTCTGCTCGACTGCTGTCCGAAACAAGATTCATCTCTGTCTTGGCTTCAGGGATTGTGTACCCGTGTTTGAACTGCGTGAAGTTCTGGAGCCTTCCACCCTCTAGTGAGACTTTTGGATTTCGTTATTTGGAGTCTTCCGTGTCACATCGTTACCATTATTTCTATGTACTAGACTGTCATGTTGAGTGTGAACTGAAGTTTTTCCTAAGATCTGCCTGCCTTTTCTTTCAGCCTCTATGATGAGCTTTCATGAGGTCTCCCATACCACAAAGAAAAAAAAAAAGACCAAAAAACAAACTTGGGATTTTTGTGAGATTTAAGTTGCTTGGTAATTAATGCCTTGAGGAAGAGAGAAACTATAGTCTGGTCACTGCGCAATTTTTGCTGAAGCCCTGGAGTTGGAGTTGACTGTGGGTTTCTGTGGTAGCAGAGAAGCCCATTAACCTGGGCAACTGAAACTTCCCAAGTGCAGGGGATAAATTGCTCTAAGGCATATTGCTGTTGGTTTTGTTGGCAGCAGCCTAAACAACTGGATAGAACAGTACTTCTCACTAATGAAAGATGTTTTAGAAGTAGCTCATCTTTTTCTAAATCTTGCTTTTTTTTTTTTCTTCCATATTGTAAAGAAATGTGTTGCCTTGAACAGAATCCAAAGAAAAGAGTTAGAAAGTGTCTATAAATCTGCAGTTCTGAATTGCTTCAAACTGTTGTTTTCCTTTCTGTTTGCAGGAGATGCAGATGCTTTGCTCTTTTTTTTACTAGGGAGGAGGAGACTCCTAAAAGCATACTGAGCTGTCATGTCCATAGCTGAACGAGCCAACTGCGACTGTCTTTAGTGTAGTGGCAAATAAAGAATAGCTGAAGATGGTAGAAGGCAAGTAGAGGCCATGGCTACAGATCAGGGAGTCTAATGTAAGATCTTCTAGAATACAATAGCAGTGTCTGTAACAAGGCTTTTCAATTGAAAAAAGAACCTTTGCAAAAAAAAATTAGGTGAGCTTAAGTTACTTTACATCCCCGCCAAAAACCCTGCTCACCTTTTGATTCCAAACTTGATAGGTTTTTTGGCAGTTTTCTACAGACACCAACTTGCCCCTGGAGAGAAAGGGGCAGATTATGCACTTGAGACTAGTTTGCATATATTTTTATTTATTTATTTATTTATTTATTTTAGGTTTTGTTTGTTCTCAGCAATTGTTTTGAGAGCTGGAATTAGCTTTCTCTGTATTTGCTTTGCAAAATGGTTATAGTATGGAATTATGCTAGTGATGTTGATGTCAAATTCCCTCTCCTCCTCCTCCTATCTCTTCTCTTACCAAAAAGAAGAAATCTACATATGGAAGACTGCCAAAAATGAATTTATAACATTTTACAGATTAATACTCATAGTCTTCATGTAATTGTATGTCAGTTGTTTGCATCTTAAGCAGTACAGATATTCTGTCTGTTTAAGAATTCTATTCCTATTAACTTCTAAAATTCCCCAAATAAGGCATGTAGTATTCCAGGTGGCACTTGGCCTTCTCAGGAGTGACAGTCGCCGTGGAATCTAGTGGGCTCGGTCTCTTCCTTAAATCTTCTTGTTCATGGAAATTCTCCCTGGTCTTTTTTGGTTTCCCAGAAGACACTTACTGGTCTCTGCAACTGATAGTTTCATAGTTATGAGTTTCATCGAGTTACTGATAGTAATGTTACATAGCCACAGATGACTTTTATTTAGATAGGCTTAATAATGTTGCTTTTGAGTTGTGTAGCTGTCAAGGTAGATGTTAAAACTGCCCATTTCAAAGCTTATTATGCGATTAGACAAAAGTTTGTAGAGTTCTTGAGTGGTTATAAGCAGTTCTACTGCAAGGTTAATTAGACTCTTCTTAAAATAACTCTTTGCTTAACTCGTAACCTTTGATCATGTAGAGTAGTCAGTTACAAATTCATCTGCTGGACATAATTTGGTTAAGGCTGCTGCAGGAGGTGGAAGGACTTTGCATTCTGACAAACAACTCTCTTACTCTGTACATTCTTTTTTGGGGTTGTAATAATGCAGAAAATGTTTGCAAAGTTACCTTCTTAGCAAATACAGTTCTCCCATGTACAATATAGCTTCTGTGCTAGAAGACAAGTGAGACCTAGTTTGTTAGAGACCACATTATCAGGAAACCAGCTTGTTTTTCTGTTGACACCTATTGTTTCACCACTCCTGTTGCCGTTCACAAGTGAGGAAAACGGAGACAGATTACATCAATAAATGGTACAGCACCTGCAATGGATGGGAACTCTGCTCCTAGGACGAGGAGTACCTCATCTCAGCACAGTCTCTTTGATCTGAAGCACCAAATTCAACGTTACTGCTGTTCCATGAATTGGAGCAGTCAGCTTTTGGAGACATCAACTGGTTTGTCTGCAGAGGGCACTCCTTTCTCTACTTTTAGATGCACTGTCTTTTTCTACAGCATCTCAAGTAACTTAAAATGTTCATAACTGGCTGTATCACCAGTCCTTTTTCCTGCTGAAATTTTGCAAAGGAATCTTTCCAGTGAAATCCTTGAATTTGTTTTTATATACAAGCAAAGGTTCAGTTCAAAAGTTGTTCACTAAATGTGATCAGTAACCAAAGAAGGCTCTCTACCACATACTCTCTGAAGACAGCATTATCTTGACTAGTTCATAGACAGGTAACTAGCATGTTTTGTTAAAGGGTGCAGCTGCTTTTGCCATGCAAGTTGTATGTGACGTTACTCCTTAATCTCATTTGTATCATTATCTTCTGTTTGGAGGCGTTCTAGAACTTCCTATTGGTCAGGTTCTACTTCCCTTAAGATTTTAATGATTGCTTTGAAGTTACTAAGTAAGAGTAGTCTTCCAAGCTGCTGATGTTTGTGAGACTGAGAATTAAAGGAACAATTATATCCTTCTGTAGAATTTTTGTTTTCTGGCCTTTTCCCATGATTTTTGAAGTCTTTTTTTCTTTTAATTTTTCTTCTAAAGCTGTATTGGACCTAGCAATATTAATGATGTGTTTGTTTTGAAAAGGCAGAAGAGTTGGTGCCAGCAAAACCGTTTGGAAACTTGTGGTTTTAATTTTTACATGCTGCTATGCACACTGTATTTTGGCCATGAAGTACAGGATTATTTGGATTGCAGCGATTGCTGCAACGTTAATTAACGAATGATTAGTAAAATTGCCTTGAGAAACTGAGCTGTCAGTCACTTGCAAAGCTTAGTTAATAAAACTATTTCTGCTTGCGTACATAACAAACAGAACAAAATCGAACCCACACAAAACCAGTATGAAACCAGAGCATTATGAGCCTTTGATGTAAATGCAGGGGGATAGCAAAAAAAATGTTTGCACATCAGAAAAAAAGTAGCGTGCACTTGGGCAGAGACAAATGGAAAACACTATTTAAAATAAAAACTCAACTATCAAACTCCATATTTTCTTTTTTGAGCAGTTAGGCTCTTTCCTAGTTAGTGTGATATCTTTTATAAGTTAGCTTGGACTTTGCTTCAAACTGAAGTGTGTGTTACTCTTTTTTCCAGTTACAGTTGCATTTCCCTGCCAGTCAGGTTGTGCCATAGAGACAGACGTCCCGTGTCATTTCTGCATGGAGCCACTTGGTTCAGTTACATGGATTAACTCTGGCACAACACCACGGGAAATGTTAGTGTAATTAAGAACTTTAAAGAAGCATAGTGTGTGCTTTTCACACAGATGTTTTAGTTGCAAGATAGCTGTTTGTATTCGTAGAATTAAATGAATAATATAGGGAGGCTGGAGGCCATCTAATCAAACCTTACAATCAAACCTGGGCCAGCTCTGAAGCAGAGAGTTTTCAGTGGTTGAATTGTTCTGTGAATCTCCAGGGAACCTCTTGGGCAGCCTGTTGCTGTGCTTACCTTTCTCATTCTGATTTTTTTTTTCCTTTTCATTGTGTCTGGTTGAAATTTGCTGTGCAGCATCTTGTGACTGTTCCCTCTTTTCCGATGTGTCGTGTCCTGTATTATCTCTGTAACTCTCCATGGAGTAGTTGAAGGCAGTGACTAGATTTCCACAAATACCACTCCTTGTTGCACCTTAATCTTCCACGGGCTGTATGCACCAAGCTCCCTCAGCTTCTCCTTGTACGTCATATGCTTCAGTATCCAAGCCATATTCATGTCTTTCTGCTGGACTCTCTCCTGTTTGCTCCTGCCTCTCTTCCACTGTGGGCCCAGAAGCTGAACACAGTAATCCAGGTACAGCTTAAAGAGTGCTGGAGTAAGAGGAAATAATCACGTGCTGCTCTACTCTTCTAAATGCATCCCAGGACACAATTAAGTCTTCATTAACATAGGGCTGTATTTCTGGCTCACATTCAGCTTATTGTCCACCCAGACCCCAGGTCCTCTTCTACACATCTGCTTCCTAACCACTCAACCCTGAGCTGTGTGTCCTATTGAATATTAATGATTGAATAATAATGATAATACTGAATAATAGTGGTCCTATTGAAGTATCTCTAGAGGCTGTTTTCTTAGCAAAAAAACAAGTAACACAAATGGTTAGAAATCATCACGGCCAGAGAATCCTTAAAGGCCCTTGCAGTGCTGCTTCTGCCCTGCTAACTCAGGATATGTATAGTTCACACAGTACAGAAGGGTAGAAAGCCACATAACCTGCAGTGGTTTCTGAAGGGCTCAGGAACGGCAGGTAAGTCAGACTCCTGTGAGGAACCTTGGTTGAGCACGGAACAGAGCAGTAGTAGACATATGGATAAATGTGGTACAAGCAGGAGTTAACAGGGCTTTTCTAGAGTGAAGGGGGCAAGGGGAAGTTATGAAGTTATGTCTTTTCAAAGTCATGCTTTGACAGAGTCAACAACCATGCGGATAAGGGTTATCTAATCAATGCAATGTCCTTGGAGTTCTTAAAAATGACAACAAAAAAACCTTGATTATCATCAAGGTGCTTAATCAGCCTGTTAAAGAAACTAAGGTGTCATAGAATGGGACAGTCCTCCCATGGGTTAATAATTGGTGAAAACAAATCTAGATATCATGAGTACACCAAGTGAGCTGTTAGCATTCAAGTTATGGTAGGTTATATTATGAAAATATGGTATTGGTATTTGGTGGGGAACAAGTATATTGAATTTTGTGAGTTATTTGGGAAGGAACAGGGAATAAAATTGAAAATGGTAACTTATGGCATTCCTGTGTCATCAGTAATGTGTCCATCCCAGCCCTCTGCAAAAATAAATCTCCAAGAACTAGAAAGGGATGAGCACCAAGAACTATCAAAGGTAAGGAAAGGTGATCAAATAGATAAGGTGTTGTTCCTTTGGATAGCAGTTACAACTCCTGTTTTACGCTGGCAATGCGATCTTCAGATAGCTCTGGGCTTTATTTAAAGCAATGAGGAGGAGGTTTAGACACGGTGACCTCTAGGAAGCTGAGGATGCACACAAGCACTAATAGCCAGGGTAGTGTCTGTTGCTTTACTGCCTTCTACAGCGAGGAAGAACATGCACAAAATGGGCCGTGACAGTGATGGGTGTACTTGAAGGGACAGGAAGACGTAACAGACTTAGGTTACAAACTAGATAGCTGCTGACTTTCTGCAGGAGCCCTGGAGAGTTGATTAATAATAGAAGAATGACAGGCTGCTGCATCACGCTCATATTTTGGGGACTGAGGATAGGTTATTGCATGAACCTATCAGTTTGATGTGGTGTAGTAATAGCAGCTAGGAGATAAAAACCTTTTGGAAAGCAAGGGCTTAAACAAGATCTGAGTTGTCCTTAACTTTTCTGTAGACTACCTGCATGTATGAGAGGGATGGGAGGCATCAAGGACTCCTTAGGGCCCCTCCTGATACAGCTCTTGTAAAAATGCTTAGTTATTGCTTCTGTGTTGGATAATGGAGGAGAAATGGAAGTTGTGTCAAGCCCTTCTGGCCCCATTATCCCCTTTAAAAGTGATCTGAAGGAAAGACCTGCTAAACCTCTCACCTGACAACCACCTGACCCATGGTTAAGCAAAATAAATGTCTCCAGTATTTTAAGACTTGTTTGTCCCATTGCTCTTTTTCTGCAGTCAGTCTTTATTGCTTCTGTTGCTTTGCTTTGTTGTTTCTTTTAAACTGTGGCCTGTACCATCAAATGCTAGAAGATACCTGCCTGGCTTAGTAGTTTGGTAGTTGAGGTTTTGGTTTATGTGGCTTAAGACTGGCTTACCTCTCAGTGCTGACTGGGGAGAGCTTCTGAACAGGAAGAGAGCAGCTTTGCCTGCAGGGCTGGTCTACTCTGTTGCCTGTATTTTGCTTTAAATATTGGATTCTTGAAGACTTTTGGTTTTTAATTCCCTGCCTTCAGCTGGGAGGGTACAATTAGAGGAAAGTTGGGAATATTCTCTTGGAAAGGCTAGCGCTAGCCAGATTTTACCTCCTGTAGACCAGCATGCATCAGAAGGGTATGTCCTATGCTGGAGCACTGGACATGTTTTTCAGGTGGTGCAGTAAAAGATTTCAATAGCCACAAAGAAGAGGGGGTTAGAAGAGGAGGGATTTTGCTTTCTGACAGATGCCCACTGTCTCTATTACTCTGCATTGAGAGAAAAGTGAGAATGCAAGGAATTAAAAATGTTTGTACAAGATCACTGACCTGTAAGATTATATAGGAGAAAGTTTGAGAGAACATACCATGAATTTTCTTTGGGTTTTTTTTCCTTCAAATGTGTAAATGCTATGTTTATATTGTCTGTGCCATTCAGAGCAAGTTTCTATTAATACACGTTGATAGTATAAATGAAACTGGAATTGCTAAAATAATACCCTGTGGCTGACCTGAAGCTGTCCCCTTCTGTTTGTTTTAGGGGTTGTTTCTCTATTGGCTGTTCATCCTTCTACAGTAAATACTCTTGGAAAACAGCTCCTGCCAAAAACATTCGGACAGTCTAATGTCAACATTGCACAACAAGTGGTAAGGAGACTTTGTGGTTTGTTTTCTTTTCATTTTGTGTATTATTGCTTATACATACTGTAAATCTGACTTGTAGCTTGATAGTCAGTATGTCTTGTCATGGACAGGTAGCCTAAGCTTGTTCCTAATTTTAAGAGACTTATGTTAAAACAATTCTTCTTCTTTTCATAAACAAATGCAAAGATGACTTAAGTGCAGATACCTGAGTATTCTGGTGGGTTTATCTTTTGCTAGTCTTGCCACTCATGTTTCAGAGTTGAGAAGTTGGCTTGCCACCCTGCTCAACTTCTAACCTTTTGGTGGTAAAAATTAGGTTTTTAATACTTAAATACTTAATTTTCCAAACTTGTGTTCTGTGTTCAGGTAGTCTGATTTCTTTTTCTTAATACTGTCCCCATGCAAGTTTTTCTGCTGAGTACAGTGAGGGGGAGTGTGTGGGCTGAGTAGCTGTTTTCCCTGTTGTCCTGATCTTACTCATTATCAAGAAGCTGAACTGCAATCTCGTTCTCTTTTGAAATCGGGAAACATAAGAGAAACACCAGGCACTTCTTTCTCTACTTTTGCGCCCTCCCCCAGTCCCTCTATTTTCTCTAAAATCATCCTCTCTAATTCTATCTATAAGCTTTTATTTTAGGATGTTCCTAGTGACTCAGTACTGCTTAACTCCTCTCATTCAAAGTCATGGTTGGTTGTGAATTTGTGAGTAGACGTTAGGGGCATTAACACTTCTATTAAGGAGTCAGTAATATGAAGTAATTCCTTAGAAGCCCTAGACTCTTAAGGGTATTCCTTAATAATGATACATTAAAGCATATAATTCTGGCTAGTTTGGAGACTTTTCTGGGTTAAAATGGGAATGCAGAGCAGGTTTTGAATGTATTAAACAGATTTCAGTTTTCCACTCTAGAAATGAGCACACTTCCATTTATTCTTTTGTCCTGTTGGGTATTTCAAGACCCTGCCAGGCTCAGTAGATGTCCAGGGTTGGCAGCTGCCAAGTTGTTTGCTTTTCTTGCAGCTGTAATTCCACCCCCTCCCCTGCACTGGCCTGGCTCTTATTGCACAGTCAGATCTTCTGGTTCCATATGTTCATATTTTAACTGTAATTTACTGCAGCTCTTTAGACATAATCTGGTAGGGTTGGTTTTCTTCCTCCTTTTTTTTCCTCTTTTTATTTGGGGCAGGTGGTGTGTCTGTATGTTTTGAACTTAGTCTAAGTTGGTGTTGAACAGTGTTAAGAAGTCCAGCAGGCGTGAAAATAGAAACATATAGGAAAAAAAGTAGTGTTTACATAATACATCATTTAAATCGTGCAGCATATGAATATTTTGGAATACTTAGGATCATTTTCCAAATTCTTCTGTCTTTACTGTAGGTTATTGGTACCCCTCAGAGACCTTCAGCGCCAAATACTATTCTGGTAGGAAGTCCACATACACCTAACACACATTTTGTATCACAGAACCAGACTGCAGATTCTTCGCCGTGGTCTGCTGGGTGAGCAACTCAAAAGTTACAAAGGATTAATAAATTGTTTGGAACTTTTATTCTAAATATTCACTGTGATAGCTTATGTACTCTTCATGCTGAGAGTGTGAGAGAGGCAGTCTGTTTACCTTTCCATCAAGAACATTTAAAGTATAAATTAAAGTATATCATATTAAAGTATATCATATCATATATATCATTAAAGTATATCATATTAAAAATTGGAATAGTCACACAAGAATGAATGCCCCTTTGTCATAAAAAGAACTAGAATATTTTCTGTAAACTCTGACAGATATTCTCAAATTACTTACATTTAGAGAATTTCGCTTCTAAAAGGACACAGGAATTCATCTGACTTGATTCAGTTTTTAAATTGGCATTTCTGTTTTGCTGGTGCATTTCCAAAAAATTACAATACTTTTAAATTGGACAAGTGCATCCTGAAGTATCATTTGAAATAAGAATATAGTCCTTATTGGGAAAAAATATTTGACACAGTGAATGCATTCTTTTGGTGTCTTTTCTCATGCAAGCTTCTTTTTAAGGGTCTCTCGTTAAAGGTAGTTGCTTTAAGACTGAATTTATCATCAGTGTCTTGTTACACATAAATAGATTTCTGCTTTGGAATTATAAAGTGAAATGAGATATTGAGAGGTTCCATTGCTCATACTAATTACTGGATTTTTCCTCAAGTTACAAGGAACTTCTTATTTAAAAGATATGCAGTTATACTTCTTGTATATTGTAACTTGGCAGTTTTCATAGCAACTTCATATACCCTATAACTTCAAACCCATGTTCTAGTAATAGTGTAATGTTTAGTGAATTCAACCAATATCACACTTACCAAAAAGACCAAAAAAGTTATCTCTCACTTTTTATATTTTAGCATTTATCCCTCTCTGTCTTCCTGTCTTGGAGAGTGGAAGCCTCTTTTATTGACTCCTTCAAGGAATATATCCCTGTTGTTAACTTATCTGCTACTGGAGCTAACACAGTTGCCAAAAGAATGAATTTGTACTGTGTGTCAGCATCAAGAGACTAGAATTGTTAATTATTATTTGTACTGTGTGTCAGCATCAAGAGACTAGAATTGTTAATTATTGTAAATTGTTGGGGGAAAAAAAATACAGGAAAAAATGCTGGAAAGGGGTGAGGAGCAGAACAAAAGGGAAGGCTTTGTGGTTTGTTTTTTTGTTGTTTTTTTTTTAACAGTAATGTACCTGTATTTAAAAAAAAGAGACATTAAATATTCCAGAGTTCAAATCTTCTTAAAATATGTTATACGTATATTTAGGAAGCGGAACAAAAAAGGAGAGAAGAATGGCAAGGGTTTACGTCATTTCTCTATGAAGGTTTGTGAGAAGGTACAAAGGAAAGGAACCACCTCATACAATGAGGTGGCAGACGAGTTGGTTGCAGAGTTCAGTACCACTGATAATCACATTTCACCAAATGAATCAGTAAGTATATGGGAGGTCGATTGCTTGTGAACTCAGTGGGGGAAGAGAAATTTCTTTTGAGACTTGTATTTCTTTTCCTGCTGCTAAATGAAATAGTTCAGACGCTCCCCAAGTTTACCCATTTACTGTCATATATTTATTTTCAAATATTTTCATCATATGTTTTTGATTAATGCACTCTGTCTACAGCAGGCTTATGACCAGAAGAATATTAGACGACGTGTCTATGATGCCTTAAATGTCCTTATGGCCATGAACATTATCTCTAAGGAGAAGAAGGAAATCAAATGGATTGGTCTACCTACTAACTCGGCTCAGGAATGTCAGAATTTAGAGGTACACGTGTGAGAAAGTTCACAGTGGCTTTCTGTTTGAGTAAATGTTCACAGCTTTAATATGTTCTGACGCAGCGTGTGCATGTGATCTTCTGAGACAGCAAGGTAGAATAGTATGGTCCCTTTTGACTCTCATTTTAATTTTATCTTATTTGTATATTCAGAACACACGATTTAACTTCCAGGTTGCCTTCCCCCTCATTATTCTATGTAAAAAGTACAGTTCTGTCACAGCTTTTACAGTATATGTGAAATGGTTCTGAGTGGAAGGTCATCAAACGGAAAGATTAGTGTGTACTTCCAACACTGCAATAGTGGTGCTCAAGATTTGGGAAGATTGTTTTCTCCAGATGCCAGACAAAGAATAAGTCTCTGATGGTTGCTGTTGCATGTAAATCAGTGTGTGTGTATATATGCACATATACATCTGTGTGTGTATATATATGTGCATATATGCATGGCTGCTTCTTCGGTGCTGAATGCTTGGTGCTATGTAATTCTGACATTTGTCTTACATGAATGTCTCACTTTTTAGTGCATGTCTTAGGTAAGAAGTAAAATGATTTATACTGAAAGGCATTAATAAATTCTGGCAGGATTTATCTTCTTTCTCCCCCCCCCCCCCCCTTTCTTTTCTCCCCCCATCCTGAGATTTGCAGGACAATAAAGTTACCAATGTCAATTCACTTTATTGGAAGATGATGAGACTTTGTATCTGTTAGTAATAACTCTGAATTCCCTTCAGCAGCACGGAAAAATCAGTGTAGAAGCTGACAAATTGGAAACAGTCAGTAGTTTTGAATCTGCAAAGGGCTCATTCTGTGGAGATTTTTGTTTGATACTGGTAGTTGATTTTTCAGCCAGTATTGTAATTGCTATCTAGATGAAAAAAATACAGGGTATCTAACAAACTTTAATTTTATTTAAGTATTTATGATCCCAAGTGAAAATTCTTAAGGTAAGAGCAGGATAATTGGGGCATAAATGCTAGGGTGAGTACGGAAGGTGAAGTGGTTTGCAGGCGACTGTGCTGTGTGCTGAGGAGGGAACCAGCTAGCTGGGGGGCATTCTGAAGTAGATCTCTTCGGATCTGTTGCACAAAATATGGCATTGCCAGTAATGCCAGGGCAAAAGAACAAGAAGTGTGGCTCATTTGGCTTTGATGTCACAAAGGAGGATGTTCTAAAGAAGAGTAGGATGATATTAGTACTGAAGTAAAAAAAAAAAAGCAAGTTAGAATGTAATGAAGCATAGTGAAGGCCCCTGTGTTTAAGGTGGGGACAAGGGTAAATTCTGACACCAAAGTGAGAACTTGTTAATTACATGCTGCAAAGGGAGGAAGGAGTTCTGTTAACCATGGAATAATTGAGCCCCAAGCATAACACTGTCTTCAAAGTATCAAAAATACTAAGATCTGTTGCTTACTCGAGGAAATTCTTTCCTATTATGGCTTCGTGAGTATTCTGGCTCCTATTTCTGCAAGCTCATATGACACTTAAATGATTAGTGACATCACCTGATAAGTTTTGCAGCAACATTATTTTTACTGAGTTTGTGGACACTAATGTTTGATTCCTTAAATTCTTCTCCATCAAGTTTAAAAAAGACTTAAAATGCAAAATACTTATACTTTGTGTGTAAATGGGATTCGATTTGGTAAAATATGTCCTGATAATGCAAAACAAGAGAGAGTGTGGGGTAATTAATAAGGTCTGAAGTAATATGGAAAGCAATGTAGCTTTACAGGTATGTGTAGGAAAATATCCCAGGTGATTTGCAGTAATTTTTTTTGAAGGGAGGCAGTTATTTGACTTACTGGAATGATTTTAAGGGAAGAAAATGTTGATACACTACTGCAAACTAGCAAACTAAGCAATCCTTTTTCTGTCTTAAGGTGGAGAAACAGAGAAGACTTGAAAGAATAAAGCAAAAACAGTCTCAACTACAAGAACTCATTCTGCAGGTACAGTCAAGGTACTCTTGTCTATAGGGCAAGGTAACTTATATCTGTATTCCTGCTGTTTTATCCCGGTGAGGGATGGGAAACTTCTGAGAATATTAGAGGTGAATTTCAGGATAAGGTGTGTGCAGTTTTAATTCAGCACTGTAGCTGGGACCGTGCTGCTGGTCACTGCTGTTTGCAAAGTCAGCAACCTTCCATGAGTTACGATGAATTCTTTTGCAGTTTCAAGTATGTCTGAAGAGGATTTATGCGGACAGGGGCTGTAATTCATACTGTACTCTCTGAATTTTCCAGTCCAGTTCTTGTATTTAGAATGTTTTTCTGTGTTAGATAAAATTACGTGACTGTAGAGGTCGTCTCTTGTAATGCTGTCTTGCCTTTCTGGGACATTGCTGCCCCTGCTATAAGTGGCTTAAGTGCTGTGAAGCAGTTGCTGAACTCCTTCCCAGATTTCTCCTAGTACACTGGGGGAAGCAGCAGCCTACACCCAAAGTCACCGTGCTGCTGGCTCACTGGAGTTGATCGTGTAGCTGCGTTACCTAGTGAGAATCTTGGGGACAGCATGCAGGAAGAAGGTGCAGACAGCTGTGGGATGGCAGTCTTAGCAGTTGTCTGGGTTTTAGCAGCCTCTGTGTTGCCTTTGGACTTTGTTTTTGGCTCCTGCTGATTTCATTTGATTGCATGACCAGAAAAATACTTTATCTTTGGCTTACTGTAAGATTTATAACTTGAGTTTGAATAATTAAATTGAGTTTTTATTTCTTACAGTCACTAATCTTTAAAATAAGAATGCTTCATTCTCAAAAGCAATATTGGTAAGATGTGAGAGTAAAGTCACTAATCTTAGCTGAGTAATTCAGAAACCTAGTGTCAGACATAAAAATCCCAAACATTATGTGTTTTTTAGCATATAATTTCAGCAAAAATGCAGTGTTTTATCATTCATCTGTTCTTGTGGAGTGCAGTAGCCAGCAGGGAATACTAAACAGAGAGGAAGTAGGATGCTGTATGAAAATACCTTTTTCCAGTCATTATTATTTCTTCATTCTGTCCAAGAATTGTTCTAATATAGTTACTAGAACATGATTTATTTATTTTTTTCCCTTGGTTAAGTTTTACAATGTTGAATTTTCCAGTAATATAATTTGTCTCTTCTTGCATCTTAACATGCAGGAATATGCTGAACACTCTGTCCTTTTCTGCATTTACTTGCTGCAACCATTGCTGGTATTCTTCAGCTGAGGGATTTTTTTTTGTTGTTGTTAACAGGATCTTAAAGGTTTAATTCATTCTTCCATATCACTTGCTTTTTCTAGCAAATTGCCTTCAAGAACCTTGTTCAGCGAAATCGTCAAGCAGAACAACAGGCAAATCGACCGCCACCTTCCAATTCTGTCATCCATTTGCCATTTATCATTGTGAACACCAGCAAGAAGACAGTGATTGACTGCAGTATTTCAAATGACAAGTGAGTTACCAAAAGCCAGATAGGAGATTTTGTTACAGCCTGGAGTTTTATGTCCATGCTAAAGCATTCATCTAGATTTGTTAAAACTTAAATACAGATGCATTTACTTGGGCCTTTTGTAGGTTGAGAATGTGCATTTCAGATGGAATCAAAACAGAGTTTTTATAGAGCTTTTTAATAACTACAATAATTGCATTCACATTTAATGACTTAAATAAGATTTACTATCTAGAGATGTTAGAAGCAAAGTGAGGCAGCTCTGCTGAAGTTTTAATCATACTTTATCAAATAGTCTTTTCCTTTGGCTCTAACATTGTGGAATGCAGCCAGCAGAATTGAAAATCGTTCTTGCTTTCAGAACTGCTGTTTTCTACTTTTGGTTCAAAAAGCTGGGTTTTTCATCTGCTAAATAAAAGATAAATGGAGCAATGTTTTCTCCTTGCACTATTGGCTTACTAGAGAAGCTTCAAAACATTAAAAAATGTACACAGGAGGCAGAGGAATGGGAGTAAAGAAAAAAAAATACCAACCATGAAAATGTTTCATTAAAAGTCTATCTGTTAATGATTAATATTGTATGTATAAATACAGTTTTAGTCATTTGCTACCAAATACATAAATTTAAAAAATTTTGATTGCTTAATGTGATGTGTCACTAACACTAGGTGTTAAGCTTTTGAAATGCTGCAGTTCCTGAAACCAGAAATGTAGTTAAAGTCATTGAAACTGAGACATTTTTCCTCTCCAGGTTTGAATATCTATTTAATTTTGACAACACTTTTGAAATTCATGATGATATAGAAGTACTAAAACGAATGGGAATGGCTTGTGGGCTAGAATCTGGAAGCTGTTCAGCAGAGGACTTAAAAATTGCAAGGAGTTTGGTTCCTAAAGCTCTGGAACCATATGTGACAGGTTAGTTACTCCAAGAAGAGTTGTTTTTATTTTCTTCCTTAATACAGGGCTCAAGAAAAAAAGAAAAAAAAAAAAAAAGGAAAAAAAAAAAAAGGAGAAAATATTTAAGATCAGTTAAATTCCACTGGTTTATGGTGAAGATTTCCAACAAGTTCTCAAATATATGTGCTCTTTTGTATACCTTAGGGAACAAATAAGAGAGATTCATAGACAATGAGCTGTTGCTCTTTGCAGAACCACATTTGGCATTATACCGCACAAGCAGATCTTTGCAGTGGCTAACAGTTGATTCACCTGCAAAGTGAAAAGATAGTAAGTGCAAGCCTGGTCATGACTTCATTTTATATTGTTTTATTATATTCATTACGTAAGAATACTGAAGACATCTGACTTGCTCACTTAAAAATGTTTTTTTAATGTATTTTGAAATTTTGCTGTTGCACTAGTTCTTGGTTTTAGTTATGCTGGTTTGGATGTAGTACCTCAATTTGTTTTATTCTTTTTCAAGACTGCTTTTCTGGACTTGGAAAAGATTAAGCATTTCCACTGAATTAGATGTGTTTTGAGGTATTCTTGAACACCTGTATTGTTCGTTTTACAGAAATGGCTCAGGGATCAATCAGCAGTGTGTATGTCACATCTTCATCAGGTTCTGCATCAAATGGCACAAGATTTTCAGCCAGGTGAGATGAAATTACCAATTAGGTTTTTTTAATCTGTGATCATCAAAGTAACTTAATTACAGATTAAATACTTCAGGAAACAAATTTGTTTTGATTAAGTGGTGTGAATATGTGTTTAAGTTTATTCTCAGACATGACTTTTACTTGAGTAGTGGTTTTTACCATGGTCATTAAAGAAATCTTCCTGTTTAGTGGGGAAAAAAAAATAAATTACTAGATTTGTGTTAATCTCGAATGCACTGCTTTCATTTAGTTTTGCATTTGTGACAAGAAAACAGACACTTCCCTAAAGAGGTATTATGGGTAAGATTCTCCCCTGGTCACCAGTGTCTAACTTAGGAAAAGTTTTTGGTCTTTAGGTTTTAAACAGCCTCAGAAACTGTGATGAACTGTAACTTGTATTTAACTTTGTGTGGACCTACATAGTATCTGATGGTAACTCCTGTTTTGCTATAGAAGACATTTTTCAGTACATAGTTACTGTTTGCTAGTTTCTTGCTGTTGCATTAGCCAAGAAGGTGTCCTTCTGTGAGCTCTAAGCTGTGAAATGAGGTGAATATCACTGAAATGTTTAACAGTGGTAAATGTAATTGCTAAGAAATACTGGAACTGAGCAAGCTGATTAACTGAACAAATTATCTGCAGAAGTGTTCATTTTCTGTTGTGTCCAGAAAAAGCCTTATCTGAAAAGCTAGTTAAATTTCTGTCTTACACATAGTGCAACTAATCCAGTCTGGGCAATTTTAGAATCACAGATTGGTTAGGGTTGGAAGGAATCTTTAGAGATCTAGTCTACCTTTCCTGCCATAAACATGGACATCTTTCTAAACCTAAAAGCTCTGTCCAGCCTGACCTGAAACACTTAGAGTGATGGAGCATCCACAGCTTCTCTGTGTGACTCGTTCCAGTGTCTCACCACCCTCATCTTAAAAAATGTCTTCCTTATATGCAGTTTACACCTACCCTCTTTCTTTTTAAAACTGTTGCACCTTGCCTGTCACTGCAGGCCCTGGTAGAACATCTTTCTATGTATTTCTTACAGTCCCCCTTTAAGTACTGAAAGGCCACAGTAAGGTCTCCCCAGAGCCTTCTCTTCTCCAGGCTGAACAACCCTAACTCTTCTTTGGCCTTTCTTCACAGGAGAGGTGTTCCAGCCCTCTGACCATTTTCATGTCCCTCTTCTGGACCTGCTTTGCCTTGTACTGGTGACCCCAGAGCTGGGTGCAGTACTCTGGGGGGGGTCTCATGGGAGTGCAGCAGAGCAGCAGAATTGCCTCCTTTGACTTGGCCACGCTTCTTTTGATGTAGCCCAGGATATGTTTGGCTTTCTGGGCTGCAAGCAAACATTTCCAGTTCACATCCAATATATCATCCTATAGTATTCCCAAGTCCTTCTCTACAGGGCTGCTCTAAATCCAGTCACACACACACACACACCCCCCCCCCCCCCCATTAGTACTGATACCTAGGACTACCCCTACCAATGTGCAGGACCTTGCACTTGGCCTTCTTGAACTTGATGAGGTTAACATGAGCCCACTCCTCAAGCCTGTCAGGGTCCCTCTGGATGGCATCCCCTTCCTCAAGCGTATCAACAGCACCACTCAGCTTGATGTCATCCACAAACTTGCTGAGGGTGCTCTCGATCACACTGTTTGTTATTAATGAAGATATTAAGTAATGTTGGTCCCAGTGTGGACCCTTGAGGGACACCACTTATTACTGGTTTACCTTTGGACATTGAGCTGTTTACTGTAAGTCTTTGGTCATGGCGATCCAGCCAGCTTCTTATCCATCAAATAGTCCATCCATCAAATAGTCCATCCATCAAATAGTC
>JANVCC010000021.1:7956734-7975566 GCA_025345505.1 Todiramphus chloris collaris | reverse complement strand
ATCCATCAAATAGTCCATCCATCAAATAGTCCATCCATCAAATAGTCCATCCATCAAATAGTCCATCCATCAAACTCGTACCTCTCTAATTTCGAGGTAGAAATATTGGAGGGGACTGTATCAAAGGCCTTCCAGGAGCCCAGGTAGATTACTTCTGTAGCTGTCCCTTATTCATTGATACACTCACTCCATCAGAGAAGGCCTCTAGATTAGTCAGGTACAATTTGCCCTTGGTTGAAGCCACGGTGTCTGTCCTTAATCACCTCCCTGTTGTCCATATGCTTCATAACTTCCAGGATGTGTTCCTTGATTTTAGTGGGGCCTGAGATAAGGCTGGACAGGAGAGGGCAAGTTTTAGATCACTTGAGCTCTTTTCCACAGCTGCTGTTCAGTGTCAGAATCACTGGCAGACTCTGACATGTACATTTTTCAAATAAGAAAGCAGATTCTCTCCAAATCTGCTTTCTGATCCAGGAGCTGGATTTTAGTGTAGGGGATACTCTCCCAGAGGGGAAAATACAAGATGCTGAAGAGGTGGTTAGGTTTTTAGACCAGAAAAGGAAAGCATAAGGAGGAAAAAACCCAATTTCAGGTTAAAAATAGAGCACATGTAGTAATGACAGTTTGCCATGTGATATCGTGGGGATCTTATGAATGTTTACAAATATCTGAAGGGTGGGTGTCAAGTCGAAGGGGACAGTCTCTTTTCAGTTGTGCCCTGTGATAGGACGAGAGGTAATGGTAACAAAGTGAAACACAGGAACTTCCACCTCAACATGAGGAAAAACTTCACTGTGAGAGTGACAGAGCCTGGAACAGGCTGCCCAGAGAGGTTGTGGAGGCTCCTTCTCTAGGACTTTGAAGACCTACCTGGATCTGCTCCTGTGTGGCCTGCCCTGAGTGTTCCTGCTCTGAGGACTAGATGATCCCCAGAGGTCCCTTCCAACCCCTACCATTCTATGATTCTCTGAACATGGAATTGTGGAGAAGCTGTTCCAAGTCTTTGAATCAGGATTAGTGCTCCTGAAAGACACGATTTACTTGTGATGCAAGCATCCAGTGCTACCTAAAAATATTAAAGGGCTTAGGTAGCTGTATAGCCTTAACACTGAATGTACTGCAGGAGAAACCTGCACCTGTGGAAGGATTTAGTCTTCATATTAAACCTGAAGGAAGAAACCTAACAAGAACCAATTCAAAAGTGCTTAAACTGAGAAACAGCTTGGACATACATTACAGAGATCCATTAAAGGAATGGAACAGATAGGTGATTACATTTAAAAGCACAGTAAGGTGAGAAAAATCATTAATCAATGCAAACTGGCCTTTTTTTCTCTCTCTCTTTTTTCTTTCTTTATTTTTTTTCTTTTTTCTTTATTTTTTCCCCCCTTTTTTTTGTTCCCCAGTGACTTTTCCAATGGTGGAGATGGGATGTTGGCTACAAGTTCCAATGGATCTCAGTACAGTGGCTCCAGAGTTGAAACACCAGTTTCTTATGTTGGGGATGACGATGACGACGATGATGATTTTAATGAAAACGATGATGACGACTGATGCCCTTTGCTTGTAGACTATTTTTTGTTAAAATTCAGCAAGCTTCAGGAATAAATTGTTCTAGGGAGAAGTGTCTCAAATTACTTTGCCCCATCCCTCAAGGAGAATATTGGTAAGCAGTTCCGAGTTTAGAAATTGCACCTCTGATAAGCAAACAAGGATTGTTTTATGTAGGATATTTTTAAATGTGGTGTGGATGTGTGTTTTTGATACCAGTGTGTTAATGCAGAGCCTTTATTTACTCTTGTTTTAGGGGTTTTTGGTTTGTTGGTTGTTTTTTGTTTGTTTGTTTGTTTTTTTACTTGAAGGAAAATGGATTTTGCCCCAAATGTTCTTGCGAAGTTTGCTAAAGAAAATGTAGACACATCATTGAGAAATAAAATGCTATCCTTCTGTGGAAAATGAATACACTGAATGGCAATTTATTTGGAGTGTATTTTGCTTATGCCACTTTATGAGGGATAGTGAAGCTAATGTAGTAGTGTTTTTTGTTAATCACGCAGTGTCCAAAGAACCAAACAAGAAAGATACGTCCTACTTTTTTACATGTTAAATTCCAGAAATGTTGTTGTGAACTTATTTTCCCTTAAATTATATCTAACATTATGATTCCATCAAGTTTATATACTTTTCACTGTATGTTGGGACATATGAATTACAAAGTTTTTGGCAAATGTTTACTGCCAGTTGGTGCAGCTATATAAAATGTCTTGAAGGTTTGGAATGATTTATTGCTTATGGTAAAATTTGCCTGATTTCTTACAGGCAGACTTTGGAAACTTTTTATTATATAGTTGTTTACATACTTATAAGTCTATCATATAAAGACATGTACTGAAACAAATGTTTGTATTTGTTTCATAAGCATCTTCCTGTAATCTATTATAAAGTTGAAATTAAATATAGAGAATGTTTTAAGTTTTTTAACTCAAAATTTGTCAATCATTTTTAATAGTTCATTTTTATAAAAGGAATTTCAGGGCAGGTGGTAGTCTTTTTAAATTTATTCACAAACAATTAACTGCACAAATACTGTCAGCTGCCTATTCTAAGACAGTAGTCTTTTTATTGAAACACAAATAAACTTTTCTGTAATATTTTATGGAATATAAAGAGACTATAATTGTTTGACTTGTTTAACCTTGGCACTGTTAGTTTTTATTAATAAAACGCGCATGGGCATTTTTAACAAGCTCTGTGGTTTTTCTAATTTTAGGGTTATTTTAGAACATTTCACGTCCTCTCGTCACAAGACCCAGAATTAACTGTCTCAGGATACTGCATCTACACTACAGAGGGCCCAGATTTTTTTGCTTTGATTTAGTAATTTGTCCTTATAGCTCCTGGTAATTTATGATGCAAAAAGCAATATCTCACTCTGTATACTCTGTTCTTTCACATCTCCTTATTTCAATCCCATTGCTCCTCAGCACATCAGGCCAATCTTAGTACTTCTGTCCAGCTTCTCTATTTAAAATCCTGTGCTTACTGTCCTAACTTCTCATCCCATATTCCTCAGCCCTGGCTTTCCACCATATATTCCTATGTTCTCAAAACAGGTCTTCATCTCCTTTCCATATACTTCCACCTTAAACCTGTTTGTTAGATCACTGTCGGAGTCAGGATTTGTTGCTTCCACAAACTCCAGGGAGCTGCTGCAAAGACAGCTTGGTCTGATAACTGCTCTATCTCTAGTAAGGATGTGGAATGCACTTAAACCCTGTGGTAAATACTAAATGTGTTACATGTTTGGGTTTTTTTCCTATGAGGGATTATGCCTTGATAAATCTTCTGTGGCGTAAGGGCATGTGGGTGCTTACTACAGAGCAGTTGATACACAGTCAACATATTATAATTGTACCAGGCCTTGTTGTAATGTGAGTGAACCAAGCAAATGACTTAATTTGATGGGCTTGGGAAAACCATTGGCGGGGAGCTAATGAAATGCTTTCCTTCTCACTGAAGATGTTACGTTTTGCAGTGCTCGTGCTAGGAGGAGGATTCTTGTCAGAGCTGAGTCAGTTGATTCAAATGATCTTTGCTGTTGAATGGCAGTTTTATCTGCAGAGTCCAACAATAGTTGTTAAGGAACTTCTGACAGCCCATGAGGATTATTCCAGTTTCCTTTCCACTCTAAATTGCTGGGGTATGATCCGAGATTTCTCTGCAAAGAGTGAGTACAAGGATGTTAGGTAAGGAAGGCTGAAAGCATTTGACAGCTTCCTTTTGGTTCTTTGTTTCAGGAGAGCTTTCTGGTAAAGGCAGCAATAGCAAGAGAAGGTCTATTGACTTGTTAATTACTTCCTAGATTTCAGGCAGTTACCTGGTCATAGTGTTTAGGTGAGGGAGGAGAGAAAAAAACAAGATAAAAAAGACCAGTGGTGAGGGAGAAGGTGGAAATGAGGAAAAGACACTTGAAGTAGGAAGAGGAGGGAAGCGGGAAAGAAGAAGAGACTCGGGTCTTCAGAGAGGGGTGTGAAAAGAGAAGGTGTAAGTCAGGAAATAGTAAAGAGAAAATAAGAGAAAACTAGTCAAGGACTATAAAGAAGAATATACTAGAAACTACTTATAAAAAAAAAAGAAAAGGCAGAGGAACGTGTAGAGCAAATATAATAATGTCAAGCCTGGCATGAAGGGAACTGCAGAGTGGGAGGTGACTTTAAACTGTATGGTTCTGATCTCTGAAAAGGGTGGTACCACACGTACAGATGGAAGAGGAAGATCAAAAGCAGGAACAGAATGGAAGAGGAAATCACAGACAGGAAATTGTTGAGGAAATCTGTGGAAGCAGAAAACTGTAAGGAGATAGACTAGAATTCAGTTTAAGAAAGATTAAATGATGATAAAAGTAATGAGAATGGTAATAAGGGCTCAGTTGAGGGGAAAGCAGGAAATGACAGGGAAGGGATGTACTGTTAATTTAATTTGTCAACACTTTGTGATCTGAAGAAAAGTTGTGAAGTATGTGTTTCTGTCTCTGAAGTGTTTCTGCAGATAAATCCTGGGAACAGTCTGCATCTTACTGTTTTTCTGAAGTGATACCAAGCTTTGAGAGGCTGCATCTGTATTTTGACATGTATAACAAGTTAAGAAGGAGTTCTTGAATTGTTTGCTTCAAAATTAAACTGTTTTGCTTTTCCTGTAGGAATTTGTCTTAACTAAAAATCAGTTATGACTTTGGAAACTCCTTAAAAAAACCCCAATAAATCTGTCTTCAGAAAAAGACAGCTACTGTGGAGAAGAAAAAATAAATGGGGCTGATAATAGTACCAGCCCTTGAAGATGATGACCATTTATTAAATTGCTCATTGAAGGAGGTAACCATCAGAAGATAAATCTCTTCTTTATCAATGCATACGTGGATGGTGAAATCTTCACAGTAGTGGGAAATATGAAAATTGGGTGCTGCTTTAATGTACAAAGAGCAAAAGAAAAAAAAAAAGAAGCATTGATGTAATACTATTGGTATAATCATCAGTAGAAAGAGGAGTGTATACACTGTTTTCCCCAGATAGTTTACTGTTTCCTGTAGGGAACAATTCCTTTCTTTTGCCTTGCTTATGAGGACTAGTAGGCAATTTACCTTGACTGCTACATTGAGTTAACAACTTTAACCCCTTCTCAGATCTGTCTGCTTCCAGAAAGATACAAATACTATCTCTCACACTTCATTGTTAAAGCCTTGCTTTGCCTTAAATGTCATTCATTTATCAGGAAAAGCAAAGAAAAGACAGCACAATGAGAGCAGCATCTTTTAATGCCATTATTTTCTGAATCGGGAATTTAAGATTTTTCCAAAGTTTGTCTTGGTCTCTGATTCCAACTTGAGCTTCCATCAATTCTTAAGGGTTACCAAGATGCTGAAGGGGTTGGAGCAGCTCTTATAAGAGGAGAGGCTGCGGGAAGAGGGGCTTGTTCAGCCCAAAGAAGAGGTGGGCTCAAGATGCTTAATGACAGCCTTCCAGTGTTGCAAGAAGTTTATTGCAGAGATGGGAGTCATTCCACAGCAGTGTGTGGTGGGAGGATGAGGTACAATGCACGCAACTGAAACAAGAACATTGCCAGCTGGGTTTGAGGAAGAGCATAGGATGGTCAAACTGTGAAACAGTCTGCCCAGAGAGGTTGTGCTGACTTAATCCTTAGTTTTCAAGACTAGACAGGATAAAATCCCTGAGCAATGTAGGGTGACCTCACAGCTGACCATACTTTGAGGGGGGACTGGACTAGAGATGACCTACGGTGCCTTCCAGGGTTAATTACCATATGGATCCTGTGAGAGGAAAACAAGAAAAAAAAAGAAAATAGCATATATCATGAACAGACTAACAAGTGGGTCATCTGGCTTGCCCGTGCACTGAAGACTTAGCAGAAAAACAGTAGAAGCTCAGCTGTATCTTCAGAAGCCATCAGAAGTTACCAAATTCCTATGGTGGAAAAGTTAGGTAGATGAGTGAGTAGAACTGAAGACTGTCTTCTTGTAAGATTATAGAGATCTCTGAGAAGCAGGAATACAGCTGATGCTGAGAGCAGAATGAAGAAGGGCAACAACAGCATGCATGTTGCTTGCTTTCAGCATTTGGTTACACTGGTAATTCTCGTCTGGCATGCTGGCGGTTGTCACCTAGCTGCCTCTGCATCGCGCTCAGCTGCAGAGCTGCTGTCCCCAGAGAGACAAAGTGCATCAGCATGGACAAGTGAAACATTAACCAGAGAAAATCACTATTATTGATTCCCAGCTTTGCTGTGATAAAAGCAGAATGTCCTCATCTGGCAGAGAATAAAGAAGAGAGACCAGTGTTAGTCAAAAATCAAAGCGCGTAATATCTTCACGGGTGCTTTTGTTTGTTCTGCTATGATCTCTCCTGTTACATTTTTGGATGTTTTGAACAGGTTGAAATCCAAACTCGGGCTCAAAGATCTGCTCTTCTTTTACCTCGTCACTGTGTACACGTCATGGCACATCACTGTAAATAGTGCAATTATACCAGCCCTAACCTGTCAGGAGGGCAAGTCAGAGCAGAACAGAAAAGTTTCCTGCACTGTGCTACGTTAAGACAGCAAAGTTGCAGACTTTGGGCAAGGTTCACGTTCTTTTATCATGGAAACTTGAGCAAATTTGTTAAAGCAGAACATTAAGCACATACTTGAAGCTCTTATCAATGTTTATAAATACCTAAAGGGCAGGTGTCAAGAAGATGGGACCTGTCTCTTTTCAGTGGTGCCCAGTGACAGGACGTGAGGCTCAGACTGGAGTGCAGGAACTTCCGTCAGAGCATGAGGACAAACTTCTTTACTGTGAGGGTGATGGAGCCCTGGAACGGGCCATGGAGGGAGGTTGTGGAGTCTCCTTCTCTGGAGCTATTCAAACCCTCCTGGCTGTGGTCCTGTGCAACCTGTTGTGGGTGAACATTTAGCAGGGGTTTGAACCAGATGGTCTCCAGAGGTCCCTTCCAATCTCTGCCAAACTGTGATGCATAACACTTAAAACAGGCAACCCAGGTAATTTATGCTTGGTAGAGTGGATCTCTAGATTTCTGATGTGGGTTTTTAATGACCCTTGAAATGATGAGTAAGTTCTTACAGACTGAAATAACGCTCGAGTGCCAGTTTCCAAAGTGAGGAAGTCCTGCCCAGTTGTGGTCTAGAGAGCCTGAGATCAACCCTGAACCTCATATTGGAAAAGCTGTTGAAACAGCTAAAAGAAAATGAAAAGCCTGGAAGGTTAATTATTAATTGCAAAGTACAGAATAGGTCTTACCAAACAAATATGAGAGGAGTTTGCAACTTTTTTAGCTGATTAAGGAAACAATATGTTTTGGAATCTTGAAGCCTTTTCTGTTCCATTTCGTTCTGACTTTATGTATTTGATGATACCAGCAGATTTTGTGCCGAAGGGCTATGAACTGTTTACTGCTGAATCAAATCCCGTGTTCGTGGCCTTATCACTTGACAGATAGCTGCATTAACTAAGATTTTACTTCTGTTTAATGTTTTCTTCAATAACCCAGAAGAAAATGTTAAAAATTCTTCTCAAGTGATAGTGAGTGGTTAGGGAAGAATGAAAAAGACAGACTAACGTGGATTACTTGGCAAGCAGGGCACGTCTAGAAAACGCTACCATGAATCACATACCTTTTGAACCAAGAATTCAAGCTACACTTCCAGGAGGTAAGACACTATACTGAACATGTTAGATGCTAAAAATTACCTGGCTGGCAAGGTGGACAAGAATGGCATATGTTTCCTACATGGTGTTTTAAGGAACCAGATAGAGTTTTGGATGTACAGGTAAAACTTAGAGCGGCTTGGAAGGTGATGTTACATCCAAATCCATACAGTGAAACCCATCGTGACCTGTTAGCAGCATCATTTTAAAAGAGTATTGGGAAAGACTCAGAAAAAAGACCTTCCCTTGTTACTTGATACCCTAGGTACCAAGATCTTGTAGTAAGAAATTTAAGGAACTCTATTTTGGTTTGTTGAAAAGAAAAGAAAGAAGAAAAACATAGAAGAGAGCAAAGATAAGAAAAGAGAAGGAAAAGAGGAAAAAAAACTTACTGGATTTATGTCAGGTCATACAAAAAGGTACCATTTGGAATTGGAAAGATAGAATTCTCACGTTGGTAGCAGCAGGATCGCACATACGTACACACGTTAATGATGGCGTTATCCCGAGTGTCTCTAAAGAATTCAGTTCCTTCTCATTTTAGGCAAGTGAGAGAGATGTAGTGGGATTCTAAAATGGGAATTTTCAGCCCAATTTCTGCTCTTAACATAATGAGAAGTGCCATGTGTCCATTGTTATCACTCTAGTATCAGGATAGAGAAACTGAAAGAAGTGAACAGTCTTTGTCCCCAGTGAGAGTGTTTTTCAAATTACATTGAGCAAAAGAAAACACAATAATCTTGCTTGAGCTTGACCTTCTGTATCTGAAGGAAATGAAGCTTGTGAAGGCAGTGTGTGTGCAAACCATAAAATGTTTTCTTTAAGCAGTATTGATGCAGCTGTTACTCTGTATGCAGTTACTGAAAGTAGCACGTGGTTAGACAGCTTCACTTGCTGCGGAATCAATCTCTGCCTGGCTTTTATTACAGGTAAGAGATGGAAACCAGTTGGATGAAATGATGTGAGGAATTCCCCAGTGCAATAGCCATGACATCATGCGAGACCATTAAGCAAAGACTTAATAATTAATATATAGTACTTAGCAATTCTGAAAGGTAGAGGGCAAATGTTTTGAACTTGCTGTAGTGTTGTAGTTACAGCACAAAAATTCCTCTAAGCATTAAGGAGCTTGTGTTAAGTGTTTTTCTCCACTCTCATCAGTTTTAATAGAATCGTCTAGGTTGGAAAAGACATTCGAGTCCAACTGCAAAGCCAGCACTGCCAAGTCCACCACTAAACCGTGTCCTCAAGTGCCACATCTACATCTTTTAAATCCCTCCAGGGAAGGTGACTCAACCACTTCCCTGGGCAGCCTGTTCCAGTGCCTGACAAGCCTCTTGGTGATGAAATTTTTCCTAATACGCAATTTAAACCTCCCTTGGCATGACTTGAGGCCATTTCCTCTTGTCTTATCTTATCCTCTTGTACCTAATAATAGATATTAGGACTTTGCACTTCAATTACTGGCTTTACCAGTCATATGAATATTCATGAGAATAGATGGAGAGGTCGAGAGGAAGATACATTTCAAAGCAACTGCCGTGTTTCTGTTCTCTCTGCAGGATCTTAACATTTAACACCTTTAGGGGATAAGTCTGGAAACTAAAATTTATTGGATGTAAAAATCGTAGTGTTAATGACACCAGTTTCACGACGTGTCATTATCTTCCCTTTGCCTCCTCCGTTGCACAGCTGATGTGCAGAAAGGACAGACAGTCTGGCACTGGCAGCTGTCTCCTGGTAACGCCTGCCTGACCCCTCTGCTGCTCCAGAGACATGGGCTCACTGCCTTTTCTGTCAGAGATCCTAGGTGATTGGCATCTAACTAAATTCAGGAATTTGGGTTTAGTTGGATTTTGTTCATAAATACTTTAGTTTGCTAACCAAAAATCCATGTAGCCTGATAGGTTGGGTTTTCCCATTTATATTGTTTGGTCTAATCAAATATCTAATGCTGCAACTGCATTTATGTTTATATATATGAACCCATCTGTATATGTTCTTGTATGTGTGCGTATCTCTGTCTCTTCAAGGAACTGGAGACTTGCAAAGGGAGTGCTTGAAAGACTGATAAATAAGGCCAGTTGTAAAATTGAAAGCAAAACTACCGAATTCATTGCTCAACAGCACACTTTGTGCTAATGGTTAGTTCTTGCATATTATTGATCAGTATTGCTATGTATAGAAAAGTGTTAGTCTATAACACTTGTACAGTAGTGTACAGTACAGCTGTGCCTGTCCAATGGCATGGAGCTGCTGCTGTCCAGCTCACAGTGATGGCCAAGGTCCTCGATAGTCTCCAAGGTGAAGGTGACCGGGCTGGAGAGCTCTTCCCCCAGAGGAAGTGTCTGTCTCCTCTGTCACTGCTGCTGTTTTATGCTTCTTGCCCCCACTCCAACCCCCGAGAGGGGCTTTCAGCTGCCCGTTTCCCTTCCCTTGTTGATGGTTACATGGCTCACTACCTGAAATGCTTGTAAGTATTGCTGGGCTGTGCCATGGCAGTGCTGCAAGGCAGTTGTATGCTGGTTGTTCTGCTAGTTACATGTGCTTGTATTTGGGTTCCAGGCATGCTAATAGTAACTATGCCCAGTTTAATACACTTCAGAGCTTTAACAGAGCTTTTCTACTTCAGCTACACAAGCCACAGACCTTGTTTTGTGTTGTTACTATCATTTGTATTTCCAGTAAAGAAAGAGAATAGGCTCAGATGGCTAAAAAAGTTCAAGAGAAATCTAAATTCAGGGTGACAATCTTTGTACTTAAAGACCCAGATCCAGTGGACCCACATACTCTATTTTTTGGCCTCAGAATGCATCATCCTTGTGTCAACAGAGACAATTAAGTCTTTCATCTCAGTGTACTTCTCCCATCAAAGGTGGTCTTGTCCAGCCTGTCTAGGCTGTCATTCCGAAGCTGTGGCTACGCAGACTCTATTCCATGGGAAATGTGTTCAGCATCTTCCTGTGGTTTTCTGTAGTGCAACCTGACATGAGCTGGCAGTGCTGCATCACCTGATCCACCCGTGCAACTCGCAGATGCTAAATCAGTCAAGCAGAGAATCTGCCTATCTTAGAGACACCAAGGGAAGAGTTCTTGGGTTTTTTGGTAATATTTAAATGTTCTGTTAACAGGCAACCTTGAATTAGCTTTAAGCATGAATTACTATTTCGTTATCAAAAGTCTTTTATTATTTTACTGTTTTCAGTGTTATTTTGGAAGGATGCAGAGGAAATTTGTGTTCCAGCAAGGATATAAAATTGATTTTCTTTCAGTCTCAGAAAAGAAACAAAGTTCCCCTGTAAAAATTGAAACATGAAAAGAGTGGGGGGGAGGGTAATTCTTACAGGAGGATACATTTTCTTACTGTTTTTGAAATGAAAGGCTCAAATACCATTTGTGAGTTTTCAGGGGAAATATTCCACTTCAACTGGATTCTTTCTGCAGGCTGGCTGGCTGAATGTCACTGAGGTAAAGCAGGTTGCCCTGTTACATCTTCCTGCTTCCTGAAATGTCCAGGTAGTGAAGGTGTAAAATGATTTCTTCTCTTGAGTATCTTCTTTCTGTGCAACGTATATTGTCTGGCTGAAGCATTCTGGGCTTCATCTAACACAAACATACTACACAGTGGTAGCTAGATACCTCAAATTTCAGATTCACTCAAAGATTTAGTGTTTTTTCAGCATCTTCCAGGTTATTCCAAGTAACCCAAAACTCATCATTGCAATACAGAGCTATTCTACTGGAAAAAAATAGAAACAAATTACAACCTCTTAAATGAACCCAGTCTCCTGGGTGTAACTCATCATTTTCATTAAGTTACAGAAGTACAGAAGTTTTAAGTGGTACAATGAAAATGCGTAAGCTAGAGGACAGATTTCAAGTTCACTTCTTTTGCAGTCGTTGATTTGTCAATTTAAAAAAATCTGACTTGGCTGGCCAGTTTAAAAAACCAATGCATTGGGATACAGATAATTTTAATGCCCTTTTATAGTTTATGCATCCTATAAGAGAGAGAGTGAGAATTTATATTACTTGCTAGTACTTCAAAGTATTGATTGCTTTTTCTAGCTATCCAATTATTTCTCAATATCCAATATTTACTATCATACATCAGTTATTTACTATGATTCGAAAAGTGACAGAAAATGATGGCTTGATCCTGTGCTTATTTTCTTTGAAGGCACAGATGCTCAGTTTAGAGGAAACTGGTTTTGTACAAGTATTTGCATGAAGGCAGCAGCATACTGTAGCCGTGGAATATTAAGCTATGTACATCAAGATAATCCTCATCACCTTCACACTGCAAGTGTTATCTTGATTTTTCACTATATGGGTTCATCTTTCAGTAGAAAATGTTTCTTTGCACTGTAATTTGCATAAATTTATACGGAAATCAGAGTGAGAAAATAAATACAGATGAGCGTGGTAGCGGGTACGTTTACTCTTCCCACGTGCTTTTCCAAAGTGTCTCTGTGGCTGCTCAGTCTTCTATTTTCAATTTAAATTCCACTTTTCCTTCATACGGATCATGAACGTTATCAAAGGTAATCCCAGCTCCGATGATTCTGCACACTATATGAAGCTCGACGTTCCTCGTAATGTTGAGGAATTTCACAGCTACCAAAGGATTGCTGTAGCTGGGCTAGAAGGGAAAACAAAACAAGCACTGTTTTATACTACCAGTTCAAAAATGGAAGTCTTAACATGAAGCTTTTCTCCAGTTCTGGTAAGACTGCAGAGGAAAAGCCATAGAGAGCTACAGGAGCCCCACCTGCGCCTTTCTGCCGTAGTAGGGGAAGTAGTGCAGGCTGAAGGTGCCGTTCACAGGGTAGTAGTCCACCTCCAGAGGGCCAGGCTCCTTGCTCTGTTGGCCAAGAAAGAGAGAAGCTTTGGTGGCTTGGCAGTCGTAAGCCAGCTCTGGGCAAGTGTTGTACTGCTGCTAAAAGCTGCGTGGTGTGTAATTAAGATTCAAGTTCAGCCGTCTGTTTAGCAGCGGTCTTGCTTTTGTTTTTCAAATAAAAGTGGGAATCTCCTGCTGTTGCTGTTGCCAAGAAAAGCAGGCAGGGCTTCTTGCACAGCAGTTGTGAATTCGGTGAATAAGGACCTGCTGAAATGTGCAGAGAGCTTGAAGGAGCTGCTCTGAAGCGTGAACTTCACTACTGTGAGCCCCAAGTAAACAGCGAATATTCTCTGCAGCAGGGCAAAACACTTTTTCAGGTGATTTAAAGTAAACACTCTTGTTATTGTTCTTGGGATGGCTGCTGATGCAAAAAATTGCACAGAACTGAGAATATTTCCAGTATTTGGCCAGAATTATCTGATTCCCAGAGCTGCAGGGTCACAGCTGCACTTCACTTGCTGTCAGAGCTACAGGGCTGGAAATTTTTGAGGCTCAGACCTCCTACACTCACCACATATGTGCAGTCCACCCTGGGTGCAGTGCCATTGCCAGGCAAAAACTTGATAATCTGAAATAGGAAACAGACAGTTGGTCGTCTTGGGAATTGTTTCAAGATAAAAATGAGCACGTAGCTGAGCTTCAAAGGCTGCTGAAGGGTTCTGCGTAAGGCACTGTCAATCAGATCATTTTGTCTTCTGTACCTGGGTGAAAACCCATGTCTGGGCTGGGTGTTTAGAATGCAGGATGGGCACTGCAGAGGGGCTTTAGCCTGGCCAGGGCAGGTAGCACTGCCCCTTTTGGCAAGTTCAGCTCATTTACCCACATGTACCACTTGCTCTTTCTGATATCCCGGCAGCCAGGGGGTCTCTTAAAAGAGCTAAATGCTAGACAAGAAAGCTGAACCCCTGTGCTTTTCATCCTGACATTGTTAGAAAGCCTTGGTTTAGGCAGAAATCCTTGGGCTCATTGGATCCTACAGAAACAGTAGGGTCGCATCCTGTAGCAGTGAAGGCGAAAGGAGGCAAAGCTCCCCCAGCACTATCCATTTGCCTTTCCCCTGCTGGGGCTGGTGTGCAGCTGAAGGAGGCAAGGGCATTCTGGGGAAAAGCCTGCATTTCATCTGCCAAAACCAGGGGCGTAGCTCTTCTCTCATAGTTAGATCTTGCACACATTCTTCAAAATGTCTCGTGTGCAAGCTACACTAAATATCAAGCAGTTTTGTCTTTCAGGAACTGGAGGAGAGTTTGAGCATTTTCTACCAAAATGAACTAGAAGGCTCAGTATTTTACTTGAAAACAGAAATTAAATGCTTATGCCTTTGTCCAAGCCCTGAAAAAAACTAAAGGGAGCATAGATTCCCTTTTTCCTCTCCAAAATCAGGTGTTGAAAAAAAATATCCACCAGGTTTGAATTTTGTTTTAATAGGTTCTGCTAGAGATTTTCTTTGCAACCCGAAGAGATAAGGTGTGCAAGTACCACCTCTGAAATCCCTTCAGCTAGCGTGACATGGTAATGCCTCAGCTGAAGGCAGGAGATCACAATACTGGTTTAGGTGCTAGTCCATCAGCTGGGAGCACTGTGGAGATGCTAACAGAACCAAGCAAAAGCCAAAGCTTTGGAGAGTCAGTTCAGAGATCCCCTTGCCCTACATTACTTTCCTAGCTGTGGTGACCAAGTCTCACTATTTCTCTTGTAACTCCAGAGGTCTCTCAGGAAAAGCACGTGGATTTTTCTTCCCAGTGCAAAGCCAAGATTAGAACCCCTGGGTACAGACCATACAGCAGCTCCCCAGCGCTGACTCCATCTGTCAGGGGGTTCTCACTGAATTCTTTCCTGCTCAGCACCTTGGGCTTGTACTTACCCTGTTCATTTTTATAATAAAACAGGGTTTTCCTTCTGGAAACCCAAAAGTTGGATCTGTGATGCCGGAGCAGTTTTGAAGCATATCTGAGGTAAATTTGCAGGACAGCTTTGTTTTATTCGGGCCATCAAAGGTGTCCTGGATGAAGTACGTGTCACTGGTGCAGTTGATGTTCAGATGCTGAGCAGCTGGTGTATATGCTAGAAATGTGGAGGAAGAAAGGAAAATACCCCTCTGAAGCTTTCTGTATGGAAGTTACACATCCCAATATCAGGCTAGAGGTTATATCATGGGAGACTGTACTTCAAGTGAAGTTGGGATTATATAGAATGAGGAAAATAGAAACTGTTTGGGGGTTTGTTTATTTGTTTTTTTTTTCTTTAAATCCACAGGCAAAGCAAAGAAAAGATATCAAACCGAGTCAAGACTGGCAGTTTGTGTTGACAGCTCCATATAAACTCAGTTTTAAATATATTTTTTCTCAATATGTATATGAGAAACACAGAATATGGTATTGAAACTCAAAAGGAACATAAATGTGTTAAGATGTGAACAGGCAAATGGATCACTTAACCTACACTGATTATAGTCTCCAATGACACTATGCAATGGCTTAATGAGGTTTATTATTGCACTGATATTTGTAGTCGTGGACAGTATTAGGTTAATTTAGATGAGACTTGTTTTGAAGACCTTCTTTCTATTGGCCTGTTTTATTAAGGCTATTTAGGATTAAAGAAGGTTAAAACTCCAAAGCGGGTCTCTGCTTTTAGTGGACATTCTTACGTATGTTTGATTTATAGATTTATGAGGTGATTTGCTCACCCCATCAGAAGATGCATTTTCCACTCAAAATCTGTGATTTCGGAAGGACAAATAGAAGATGGAAATGCTGCCTTAAGGTTCTCGGACCAAATTTGGGAGACGTGACAGCGTTCTTTTTCAATATTATTCAGGGAACCTCATTTTTACCTGTTAGAAAAGTCCGAAGAGTTGTGACTAAACCTTCCCAGGTTTTGTTGTCAGATACGTTGTAATAAATTTGTAGTCCTCTGTCCCCATAAACGTCGGGTCGTAACGTCACTCCTTCGTGGGGGGAGGAAGAAAAGGGGAAGCAAAGCAGAGAAGAGGTGCCAGGCACAGAGTTGTTTAAATGGACAGTAGTGATTATGCCACGTCACAACTCAGTGTTGTAAGTGTAGGAGATCCCCAGGCTTTGCTGGGGAGGGTTTAACCGCATACGGAAACCATCGCGGCTGTAAGTTGTTCAACCAAAAGACAAAAGCCTCTGCTGCTACCAAACCCTTTGCTTTCCACGTGTATCTGCAGTGTTATCAGAACAGCTTGCAAAATCATTCCAGCAATTGCGCTGGATTTCCCCAGGACTTGTTAGTAATAGCAGTTGTAACAGTCACATCAGGTTAAAGAAACAGATTGTACTGCAGCGTGGGAAACAGCTTTTGGAAAAAGCCACGCTTAGTATTTTACAGAGGTTATTTTGCCAGCAAACATCTAACTTACTGACTATTGGGAGAGGAAACTTCAAAACGCAACAACAGACAAAACACCTTTAAGGTCTACAGTTTCAAAAAAACCCCTTTTTTTTCCCTGCCATTATAAAAACAAGCCATTAAGGAGGTGAGGGTTTAGCAGTGTGCACTGGTAGTCTCTTGGTGATGATCTCTCCAACCTCTCCTCCTGTCCCACAGATCTCTATTCCTATTCCTCTGTCTGTCTTATTTTTACTTGCTTGGCTGCTGGCACAGCCCAGCCCAGTGGGGAGGCATTCCTATTCTCCCAGGGACTTTCCATGCTGCTGGCCTCCCCAGGCTGCTTGCCCCAGCATCCCTCCATCTTGCCAGGCACCCCAAAACATTCTGAGGTGCTTGGGGGGCTGGAGAAGAAACCAGAGTTTCCCCAGGGGCATCTCTGCCCATGAAGAGAGGAGGTGCCCCGCAGCCCAGAAAGGTCTTCTCCACTTGCAGGCAACTGCTACAGGCAGGCACTGATCATCTCAATAGCGTGAGAAAAGAAATACATCTATAAACATTTATATTATATTAATGAATATATTTGTATATTCTATATAAATGTAAATATTAAAATATATACATGAATAAATGAAATAAATATACACTCTTTATTTTTTTTTTTTTAAGCCTAACACTGTTTTCAGGTGGAAGTTAAACTTTACAGGGGTCATTTGGGCAGAATCAACCTGATTTCTTGCATGTTTGTCTCCCCTTGTTCCCAGACTGTGGGAATCTGGGGTGGAGCTTAATTCCCCCCCACCCAGGGCAGCAGCAGGCTGGACTGTGACAGTACCTGGAGATTTCAGCTGGTCTTGGTAATCTGGCTCGTATGGATTCACTGTCCTCATTAAAGAATAAATGGAGAGTGCGAACAGCCCCGACATCACCACGTAGAAAGCCAGGTAGTACAGGCTGATCCACACTGTGAAAAAAGAGGGCAAGATCTCATTCTGCGGGCAAGGCGGTGCAGTGATTCCTCTGTGGCTGGGACCATCCCAGCAGTGACCATCTCCTTTCTGCCCCTGACCCCGGGAGGTTTTCCCTGTGGAGGTGCAGATGTTTGGGATCTTTTTCTCTACATTCCAATGAATATTCTTGAAGAAAAATTTGGCTTAAGTTTGTTCAGTTTTACAGGGATTTTTGATGCGGTTTGTGCTTAGCTCAGATTATTTCATGTTTGAAAGATTATGTGGCTTCTTAAAGTAACTTCACATATTAAGACCATTTGTCTCCTTATTGCACATGGACTAAGTGACACAGATGAGGTTATTCCTTGTTGCTCCTTGTGTTATTTGGATAACAGATGTCAGTATTTCAGATGTGTTGATTTTAGACCCATATAACTTCACCGCCTTTTACAGCTGAAATCACTTTCATCAAAATGATGATGATCTTGCTAGTTTATTCTGGTGTGAGATGCAGAATAAGGTCGTGTTTCTGTCTGTGCGTGAAGCGTCTTATGGCTGCTGCTCTCTGAGCAGCCACTGGTTATTTTAGGGGTGGCTGTCAAAACCTCTTCCCTGTAATCATTGGTGCCTTGTAGCACTTTCTTCTTTCCAAACTGGAAAAGTTCACATTTCATTTTAAGCTTGTGTAACATTCTGGGTTTAAGAGTGGCCAATAAGCTACACTCGCGGGCAGAAAAGAAATCACTTGGGAACTTGCAGCTACTCTTACGGTCTGTGGGAAGAGCAGGGCTCTTCCTTACAATGGTCAGGACTGCTGTCCCCAGGATTTACACCAGAAAACACATCTTCATTGTAGACACAGGTTCAGCTGCGGGCCAGGGGGCTCAGCTGCAATATGCACTAGCACAGTGATAAAAGATTGAGCTGACAGCAATTTAGAAAGGAATTTTGGAAAAGCAAAATGTGTTTCTAGAGAATTGGACAAAAGCCACCAATTAAGCAAAATTCTCCATATACTAGAACCCCCATGAGTCAGCAATGTCAGAACCACACTGCAATCATCACCCTTAGGTATTAATAAATTAACTGTTATTGTCTTCAGTTTTGTCCTTTTGAAGGATTTGGTCCAAAACCAGTTTAAAGTCTTCTTACATTAGCAGGAACTAGTCGGATCAATGTTCTGAACTTATTCATTCAGCTTATAGGGCCACCCTAAAAGTGGCTCAGAAGAATGTATGAGAACTGATGTCCTCAATAATGACAACAAACCTATCACCATACTACATCCCTTTTCTTCAGATGACCGCCCACCCAAGGGTTTTAAGCACACCAGAAGGAAGAGAAAACTCTTGTGCGTGAAACCTACCCCAGTTGATTAAGGTCCTTCCCATGAAGAGCTTTGTTTCTGGATTCCAGACAAAACGACGGAAATTTTCCATCCGTTCGCTGCAGGTCTTTTTTTCATTTAAAGTTGCCATTTTCTCACAAATTTTACTCAAAACGTGTCCTTCTCAGAAACTCAACCAGTGCCCAGTGCCCAGCCACCAAAAGAAAACACTGGTTTTTATACCACCTTCTCCACTGAAGGTCACCGAGATTACTTCCTATACCAATGAAAGCCCCTGCTCAGCATTATCAACCAGCAGCAGATACAATTCTTTATAAAGGGTGCTGATAATGCTGCTGTAGAGGCTGGCAAGGAAAAGTTAGCTCCTATCAAATGCCCTTCTCCTTTCTCATGACTGCCTGGAGCAGATCGGGAGAGTTACGCGTTTTGCTGAGTGCCCACAGGGCTTGTGATAGACTCGGTGTGATAACTGTTATCAGAGCAGATAAAGCAAAGGAGAACTCGTTTCTCTCTGAGTTCTTTTTTTCCTTTCCTTTCCTTTCCTTTCCTTTCCTTTCCTTTCC
>JANVCC010000021.1:7938859-7956724 GCA_025345505.1 Todiramphus chloris collaris | reverse complement strand
TCTCCCTCTCCCTCTCCCTCTCCCTCTCCCTCTCCCTCTCCCTCTCCTTGTATTTTCTTTTTTTCCCAGTTAACCTGCAGATAGTAGGTATCATTCTCCCAGTACAACCTGTGGCCATCTGTTGGGACAGAAGGGATTGCAGCAGGAGCGAGGCAGGGGGAAAGCACCATTTCCTGGAGCGCTTGCCATGTTGTGCAGCTGGGGGAATGAAGATCAATGTTTTCCTGTTTTCTACAGGCCATGTTTTCAGGTGATCTCTGATGATGTTAACTCAGCTTCAGAGTAAAAGTTTTGTCCTACAGGTACATGATGAGGCAGAGCAGAGAACTTGCTCTGTGCACGTTGGAGCAGGACTGGAAAGCATCCCCAGCAGCGTGCCGTGGGTGGAAAAGCAAACAGCACACAGCAAATGGCAGAGCTGATGGCTTGTCTAAATACCCCTCTGCAAGGAGGGCTTGGGTTTTGGAGAGCCCTTCCAGGCTTACTGGGTCCGTGCTGCTTGTCAAAGTTGTTTCCTAACGTTCTTATTCTCTTATTGAACCTCAGTAATATCAAACCCCAGAACTGCCTGGTGAATTCAGCAGAGCCAGGATTCCATCCCTTTTACTGGATATATTGGTGTGCCCTACCTTTCACTCACTCCACAGGATTCACGCTGGGGGCAAAGCCTTTGAAATGGGCACACGTGTGAGGTTAGCTGAGAGGCTTTGGGTTATTTGGACACTGGGAGAGCTGTCACAGCCTGTCAGCTGGAGTAGTGTGGCACGGTTACTCTGTCAGCTAAATGATGCTGAGTTTCTAACAGAGAGAGAGATTTAGTGTGCTTTTCTGCCTCAGCGCAGGGCAGTGAGAGAGTTTAATGTGATGGCCACCAACCTGGGGTGATTTAACGTGTTTTCAGATGATGAAATTCAGGCTGGATGAAAGAAAATTAAGATTTACAGATATTTGGCCAATTTGTATGTCCCGTAGAAAGGAGAGGGGAGTGAACAATGAGGAACTTTCAGTCATTACACCATGGGTTGACTGGTATTCAGGACAAATGTGGGTATTGGGTTTTTTTGAGTTAAAATAAGACAAGGAGATTGGGCAATGGTCTGAAAATTCTGAAAATGAAACGGGTGCCCAGAGGTTAAAAGGCTTGTGGAGGTTCCAATGGAGCAGTTTCAGAAAGGAGAGCAGAAGCATGAAGAAGTCAGGGGGAAAGACAAGGAGGGAGATAGCAGGTCTTCATCAGGACTTAACCTTTTCTGTATTGAGATGAATTTGATGGAGGGAAGCAACTGGATTTGTTAAGATGTGAAGTTAGATGCTTTCTAAGAAAGAGTTCGTTCTGCACTGCTTGCAGAAAGGTGGTAATTTAACAGCACACAGACTTTGGTAAGCATCGAAATCAAAACAAATCCTGTATTAATAACGAAATAAAATCACAAATGATGCTCAAAAGGAAAATACTGTTTTCAGATGGTGGAGAAAATGCAGAAAGCAGGGTGCAAGTGTCTATATGGGAAGGAGGTGAAATGGAGCCACTCAAAACTTTGGAGTCTTTGCTCCAATGAAACCGAGGTCAAGGATTTGATGTGCTCTTCTCTCTTACATTATATCCCATCTGTTCCCATCTATTGCTGGCTGGGGAACCTAAAAGTCTGCTGAATTCAGCACTGCTCACCCAGATGTGGCCACGCAGCGTGAAGGAGACTGACTGTAAAGCCAGGAGGGCAGAGTCACGGTGGGGAGGGGGAAGGAGGCACCGGGCAGCTCAACGGGGCCGTGCGGGCAAGGGGAGTGGAGCTGTCAGCTGCTTCCATCCCAGCAGGGACCTGGCCGGATTGGCATCTTACAGAGCAGGCAGGAAAATGATGGTGGAAGGAAAGGAAAGCCAGTTTTCAATCAGAAACAAGAAGGCCTGGCTGCTTTTAATGCTGCCTGGAACGGTACGTAACCTGCTAACCTAGATTCAACAGTGCTCGTTATATTAGGCAAGAATAAGGAAGCTAAACTATTTAAATAGATGATGTAAATTATTTTTCCTTCCTTCTAAACTAGGGTCAGTAAAGTTCAGTGAAAAATGAAAATTAAAATGCAACAAGTTAACAGCAGTGTCTACAATAAAAGAACAAAGCAGAACAATATTACAGATGAAAAGCTGTTCTGAGTAGGTGCTCCAAAAATAAAAATTAGGCAAGTGCATTAACCACATTAATAGAAAAGTGTAAATACAATTTGTGTGATTTTATTATATCCTTATTGTATAATAAGCTATGTACATAATTTCAAGTGATGCAAAAATTAAATACATAAATATGTTAAACCAAATAAATTACCAAAATGCATTTACATAAAAAAAACTCCAGAAGAAAAAGAAAGTAATGTGACAGTGGATTGTTATATTAAGATGGTTTCTCTCTTAGATGTCTCCTCCAGTACTGGAAACTGTTAGTGAAAGTGTCAGCTATTTCTCAGTGAAAATGAAAGATGCCAATATTTGGAGAGAAAGTGATAGACCAGCAGATATGAGCTGAGAAACTTGCATATTACTAAAGAAATCCCTGGGATTTTTGAGCCATTGTCAAACTTACAGACAAGACTTTCTGAAGTGGTGCTGTCTGTGCCACCAGCCAACTGCTTGTGGCAGTCACCTGGTGCTTGCAATGGATAACTCCAGAAACTATTTTCATTAGAAACTGCACTTCACAGTCATGATTTCTAGATATAATTAAAGAAATGGGATTGGTTAGGAAGTAAGTGAGCCCTCATTAAGTATGCAAATCCTCTTGGAAGCGATTTGCAAGCACATGAAAGACAAGAAGGTTGTTGGGATTTACTAAGGGTGCACCACGCCCACCAGTCTGGTTGTTTTCTCTTGTGAGATGAGTGGCCTGGTGGGCAAAGGTGGAGGCTTTCCAATTTGACATCACCCTATTTGATGTCAGCAGAGCTGGTGACACCGTGGCCAGACAGGGAGCTGTGCATTGGCTCACAGAGGACCTAGGGGATGGATGGCAGCTGGGACCACAGTTCAGAGCTCAGCAGATCAACATCCATCTGCAACCAGTATGCGTGGTGTCTCTCAGGGTCCAGCACTGATGCCAGAGCTGTTTAACATCTTCATTAACCACAGACACCGTGGACCGGTGCGTGACACACTGGAAGGCAGGGCTGCCACTCAGAGACATGTCAGCTGGCTGCAGAGGAACCCTCCAGACCCTCAGAGAGGTCAAAGGCAGAGCCTGCACCTGGGACAGGACAGCCCCATGGCATGGGACAGCCCCATGGCACGGGACAGCCCCATGGCATGGGACAGCCCCATGGCATGGGACAGGTGGGCCCTGCTGAACAGAAAGTTGAACATAAGTAAGCAGTGCAGCCTTGGAGCAAGGAAAGCAAGCCACATACCAGGCAGGATGAAGAAGAGTGCAGAGGGATGCTGAGCAAAGTGGTTGTTCCCCTTCGTCCATACTGACCAGGCCACAGCTGGACCCCTGTGTCCAGGGCTTGCTCGGTGCCAGGGGAAGGCTGATGGGAGATCCTGTTGCTGTCTTCAGTGGCCTAAAGGGAGGTTATAGGGTCAAGATCTCAGAGGAGCACAGCAAAAAGGCACGAGGCAACAAACATGGGTGGCAGTGAAGGAAACACTGTTGAGCTAGAAGGAGGAAGCTTTTCTCCATGAGGATGGTCACTGCAGGAACAGGAATCCCAAGAGGTCGTGAAGTCTCCATCCTTGAACACAATAAAAACCCAGCTGGGTGCAACCCTGCCCAGCCTGCTGTACCCTTGGTGCTGGCCCTGCCTTGGCTGGGGACTGGACTAGGTGACCACCAAATGTCCCTTCCCACGTGGGGACTGGACTAGGTGACCACCAAATGTCCCTTCCCACATAGGATCCTGTGCATCTATGATCCCTGTCTATTTTTATCTAGCAGGATGTGAACAATGGAAGGACACATAACACTGCAAACCTGTATTGGAGTTGTTGTATGTCAACAGTTTGCGTTTCCATGTGTTTCACTTCCAGGTCTGTTGCCGGAATTTATAAAAATGTGGGTCCACTGCACTGTCCTCAGTGTCACGGGAACGACCTGAAACTGAAGGTGCTACAGCCCTGTCAAGGAAAGGACAGAGAACCCCTGTGACAGCCCTGAGCAGCTCCTCTGGCCCTGAGAGCTCTCGTGTCACAGGAACTGGGTGTTGCTGGCTGCTCTGCCTCATGCCTATCGAACCTCAGCGCTCACGTGGGCACCACCACCAAAGCCCACCCGGGCATCGCTCTCCTCTCCATCCCGTGCAGAGCTGTTGGCAGACAGAAGGCCTGGCTTTCCATCTGTGGTTCGTGGCCCCTGGGGGCTCTGTGGGAACACCTTCCAGCCACCCCGGCAGAGGTAAAGCAGAGAAGCACCTGCCCACGGGCACATGTTCTCTGCATGGGGATTTGCACCTCTGAAAAATGCTAGGAAAAGCTACAGTGGGGTTTGCTCAGCAGGCAGAGCCCATCCCATCTCCCTGTCCAGGGCAGAAGAGCTTCTTAAGATTAACCACGGATGTGATGTGACAGCAGAGGCTAACCCAGCCAGACACCCAACTGAACCAAAATGGAACCGTTTAAAATTGCAGGTTTTTACCCTTGTGATATTTTAACGCTTCAGCCTCTCCACCTGTCAGGTCTGGTTAGAGGCTGCAAAATGCCTCCCAGTCTCCCCATTGCTGCTCTCCTGGGAGCCCCTCTGCCTCTTCTACCCTCCCTCTCCATCCTCTCCATCTTCTTGCCCCGCTCACAGCTCTTCCTGCCTCAGCGGGTGGGTTCATTGCTTCTGGGAGGTGAGCCCATCGAGGTGACCCTACACGTGTCCCCCTGCTTGTCTGCATACGTGCAGGCACGTGACAGTCATTTGTGATCACAGCTCTTCCTCTGTACTCTCAGGGGTTCGCTGAACAACGAGACTCTGGTGTAGACTTGGCGTGCATTTCGATGTGTTTTGAAGCACTCTTCTGAAAAGTAGCGCTTTGTCTGCAAAGCTTCTCTTGCTGCTTGTGTTGAGGGTGAGGGCAAGGCTCAAAGCTCTTTTGGGGTGCCTCAGTGGAAGGAAAACAGACCTTCTTTCTGTGATAGCTTAACTTTGAAATTGAAAAGTATGAATTTTCCAGGTTTATGTTTATTAAATAGCCAACCTTAAAAAAAAAAAAACCCAGCAAACAACAGTGTATGTAATTCACACAATAAAGATGGAATTGGGCATCAGGACTCTGGGAGAGCAACCACTGCTAAAGAAAATCAGCAACAAGCTAAATCACCCACATGGCTCAGCCACATCCCTGAGCACACAACAGATTTCCTGTTTCATGTCACAAAAATCCCCTGGCTGGGCTGCCTGCTGCACAGCCCTGCCCTCCTCCAAAACCCAAACCTTGAAAAGCGTGCAAAAATATCAATTATGTCTTAGGTAGGGCCAAAGAGGCACCCTGAGGACCTCAGAGGGGAGCCAGGGCTGTGCTCTGCATGCTATGGGTGTGGGCAGCCTGCTCCCAAGCCAGGCACAGCCACCCTGTCTTCTTGGTCTTGTTCCCTGTCCCTCTTCTGCTTAACAGCAGTAGAGACCATGACAAGAGAAGGGCCATCAAGAGCTTCACCTTCTTACATGCATGAGTACCAAGTGTAGAAATTTCCCACTGGGAACCTGGGGATTTTCCATCTCCCTGCAAACAAACCGACTCAGAACTTGGCATTTCCCCTGAAAGGCTGGAGGAGAAGTTTGGGATGAAAGGAGCAAAGACTTGTAATGACAAATTTTCCTTTGAGGGTTTTTCTGAACAACGAATGAAATCTGTCTGCATGGAGCTGACAAAAGGCCTTTATTTACCTACTGAATTGCAAGGGAGGCCAAGGGAACCTCCCTCTTCTCGTTTCCTGCCACATGAGGTGGGTGGAATGCTGGAGATGGAAAGATGTGAGCTAAGGGCACTGACGCCTGCACGTGGGGATACAGCAAACACGGGGGGCAAGTCGGGGTGAGAAACCTGCTGGAAGAACAGGAGCGGGAAGCGTTGGTGCACAGAGCTGGGATCAGAGGTCCCACGACACGCCAGCTGCATGGCACGGCCGAGCCACGGGCATGACCCACGCGCAGCTGTCACAAAGATGGGATCCTTCTGGGAAGTTTGTCTGTGTGAGTGACTGAGCATGGGCTGTCCGAGGAGGTTTATCAAGGTAGGACAGAGTGATGGCTACTCTGTGCTCTCTGCTGAAGGGCTCCTGGCCACTGCAGTATTTTATCAGGACGCTTGTTAGTGACGAGTGGACACCTCATGTCCCCACAGGAGGGTTGTTGGTCTAAGCATCCTCTTGGCGTCCATCAGGATTCAGCCAGCGCCTGCTTTCCTCACCCAGCCATGGAGAGCTGCCTGCCAGCACCCAGGGCACTGCCACGATGCCCTGGCCTTGCAGCAGTTGCAGCCAGCCCTGGTCCCGCTGCTGTGCCAGCCCCTCAGCCTTTGGTCATGTTTAATGTACCCAGAGCTGCTCAAAGGGGGACTGATGTTTGCTTTCCCTGGCTGGTGTTTAATGTCTGCATTGTTGACCTTGGGCTGGCCACTGAAGGGCAGGACAGCCAAAGGGGAAGGTCATGCAGGGGTGTAGAGGTGGCGAAAGGCTGGAGGGAGCCCACAGCTCAGCTTCCCCTCCTGGGCTGGGCAGTTGTGCTAGCACCAGTTCCGAGGGGACCCTGGGGCGCAGTCTCCCGCTCAGCCCAGGCATGTGGGTGGGTAGGACTAGGCAGTCTCCATGCATCTTTTCTCTCTCGCTGACCTAGGTGTGCACAACGCTAAGCCTGGCCTCAGGGAGGCCCAGGCACTCCAAAAAAGCAATGGAGAATGTGTCTGGGAGATCCACACCGCTGTGACCAGAGGTTTGTCTGTACAAAGAAGGAGGTGAAGCCCCTTCCTCTCCCACTGGTTTGCACAACTAGCAAGCTTGAGTGATAAGCTTGACGGCTCTTCCAGAGCACTATGCCTTAAAGGTTAGATCCAGCCTGAGAAGCGATCCCTCGGAGATGCTGTGCGGAGCAGGACTGGATGCTGGCACACCTTGGCTGGTGCTGGCTGTGCTGGCTTCTCTCATCGCTCCTGGCACTCCATACCTGCTGTAGGTCTGCCCGGCTCCAAGTGGGAGCTCGGTGTCAATGTTAATGAAACATTAACTTTGTTCACTCCTGATAACGGCACCGATTCCTCCCTCCCTCCTATGGAGACTGTGCGGGAGGTGGTGGTGGGGAGGAAAATACCAGGAGGGACAGGTTACCTACGGCCTTACTGGGGCACTGCCAGTGCCATGCCAGGGGCTTAGCCTGCAGATTTCGGGCAGCTCCACGACACTGCCTCACCAGCTGCCACGATTTCAGCTGCCAAAAAGTTATGCATCACATGCTGCTTTGGTGCCTCCGTGGTGCACAGCATGGACCATGCTGGCCAGGAGGAAAACCCACTCTGGTGTAGCAGGACACAGAGAGAGGCTCCTGTGAGCTTCCTCCCCACTGCATCTGGGGCTCACCAGTGGGTTTATGTGTTAGGGCTGACATTTCAAGTGCATCTCCTGTCGAACAAATGATGTTTTATGCCTTTCTCTTTGGCCCGTGGCTGTCCTCTAGAGGTCCCTTCCAACCCCTAACATTCTATGATTCTGTATTAAAAAGTCAGTAGGTGATCAGATATGCCAGGCTTATTGTGCCTTTCTTGTGAGGATGGTAAAGAAAATTCCCTGAAATATTCTGGAATCTAAAATTAAAGATGTAAAAGAATGCAGCAGAAATCATTTGTCAGCACTTTAGATAGCGGAGCATGGTGAAAGGATGCTTTTCATATCCTGGGTTGTATTTTGTTTAGGAATTAGGGTTTTTTTTTGTTGTTTTTTTATCTGGATTGAGTGTTTCACGAGCAATCCCTCTTACTCACTTCTCTCCTGTTTTTCACAGGTTGACAAGAGAAAGCATGTTGGCATTTTGCAGATTTGGGGAACACAGTTATTCACATTTGAAAATAAAGACATCAGATCTGCAGCCTGAGCAATTCAAGGGAAGAAAACAGTGAAAACATCTTGGAGCTGAACTGGGCTGATATCCCCACTGTTTCCAGCCTCGGGGCAAATGATAAGAGGAAGCAGGAGGTTCGGCAAAAGTGCAGTGCTGGGTTTACGATAGCACAGCATGATCAGGGCTGTGGAAGAGGCAAAGGAGCCTCTCTTCAGGGCTGACCTAACACTCACCCTGGTTCTCCAGGTTCTCCTCTTCTCTGTGCTGCTCCTGTTTGTCCAAGGGCTGCTGACCTGAGCACAAGCCCAGCCAGCTCCCTTCACACTCCTCCACCTCCAGAGAAACTAAAGGAAATTATTGCAATGAACCCCTGTTAAACTGAACACAGAAATGCAGCTAGCAAAACCCAGCGCTGTTCTTTCAGACACAGCTGAGTGCCAAACCTGCTGCTGTGGGGGCAACATACTACTGCTTATGGTCCATTTCAGATGGTGAAGAGCAACAGGATCCTTGGGAACATTAAACATCCCTTGAAACATCTTCAGCAGTTCTGGCTTCATCAGCTTTCACTGGAGGGATTTCTTCATCTGCACAAAGTATCCCAGGCCATAGAGTTTCATGAGGCGTTCCAAGGAAATAAGCTACGTGCCCAGTCGAATGCCCATCTGGAAAGCTGCACCCTGGCTCTTGTTGCACTCAAAGTCTTGTTCATGGACAGAAAGTATGCTTATCAAGTAAAGCAAATAATTTATTGTTAGTGTAATTGAAATTGCAAGAGTCTAATTATTAATACAAATCTAGGTCTTGCAGGAACAAATAATGATGTGGTTAAAACTGTACACACACTTTTTAGCCTCTATCCCTTTTCCTGAATTCATGTTCCCTCTTCCACTGCTCTTTGGGACCCTGAGATTGGTGGTGGGTCTCATGGGGGCATCTGAAGTTCTGCACTAGGAGCAAGGTGATATCTATGTTGATGGCTTCTTCAGCCTTACTTGAAGGAACCACATGGGATAATTTTCATGTTTGCAAACATTTTGGACCTTTTTCTTTCTTCACTGGTCTACAGATTCATGTATCTGAATTTTCTGTGCATGGTGTGTACTATGTTCTTACCAATTTTTCCTCCTATTAGGCCTGATTTCTCTGCTCTTGTCCTGAGCCCTAAAACCACTTCTGCTCATCTCCAGGCGACATGGAGCTGGTGACAGCTGGGGTGGGGTGTCTCTGTGTATTGAACTATGGCTATATAATATGAAGATGAAAAACAAGTAAAGCAAATGTGCCAAGGACACCTGGTCCACTAGAAAAGTTGCTGCTACAACTAAACCAAGTAACCCAGAGCTGCTGGCAGATGAAGAGAAACTCAGATTCCACGCGCTTGATCAACCTCACTCCTGAGACTCATTGCCAAGCCCGTGTTTATCCAATGGTTACTGCAGCCCTGTACCAGGAGCACCCTGTCAACCCTGGGCAGACCAGGGCAGACCTTGGGGACCATGGTGTATAGCTGGGGTGGGGACACTGGGCATTGTGGGTGGCAGAAAGATGAAATCCCATCGTATTTAAGTTTCAGAGGTTTTAGCCTTTAAGTCTGTCCAGGTGAGCTGGGATGGGCTTCTTCTTCCCAGCTCTGGCCTCACCATGACTGTAGTGGAACTACCACCTTGCAAGGTATTGCTTCCCCTCATCTTTCTCTTTTTATACCTCCCTGCTTCAAAGACTATTGAGATAGCACTTAGCCATGCTATCAGTAATTTGATAGCTTTTCAATCTTACTTCCTAAGCCAGTTCTCCTGCATTTGGTTACTGCCATTTTCCTTTGACCTTCTCCTAGCTTGTCAGTATCTTGGGAGTAATAATGTGCCCAAAATTGAATGGTATTCAAAATGTGGCCTCACCAACCACAAACCCACTAAAATCTATGGCAGTGTGCCCAGTGGCTTTAATTTACTTTGGGATCTGGCCCAAAGAGAATAATATGGCTTTTCAGCTTTGTAACATGATGTCTCAGCATGAGCCACTCAGAATTACTCAGGGCTTTTTTTTTTTTTTTTTTACACAGCCCTATCAAGTCGTAAATTTGCATGTACTTACTATTCAGCAAAATGTCCAATTTCAAATTCTCTAAGTGCTTCTTCTTCTCAGTCCTTCCTCCCATTGAATTTTAACTATTCACATACTTGTCTTCTGGCTTGCTTATCTTGTACCTGCCAGACCTCCCTCTTGCTCCATTTCTGTCGCTAAGTCCCCTGCGGACAGGCTGACCATTTCTCTTGCATGTGTAGCAGATGTGTGTTAATTCTCAGTTTTTAACTGAGATGGCAAAGTAACAACACAGAGCCTGGGTCTTAATTTTAATGTACCTTGCTTAGTCTGTATCCAAACATGTCCAAAGAGACTCATTTTTAAAGGTCACCTGGCTCGGTTGCTGTGCCTCCATTTCAGAAATGAACTCTGCACCCAGCAGAGAAAACTGAAGCTGCTTCAACATTTGTTTACACACTAAGGATGAGAGACTGGGGAACCTGGATGAGAGACTGGGAAACCTGTGTGTAACAGCACTCACGCAACGCCTGCCATCACACTGATGCATCACACCCTAGTTCTGGTGCAGCAGGTCTCCATATTAAAAATTATATCCTTCCAATTCACGACTACTCTCTTCACCCAGCCTCTGCTAGATAATTAATGACACCATTCAATAAATCCATCACTAACATAGGCAGTGATTACTAGTGATGTAATGGTAGGGAGGTAATGAAGCACCAGTTCCTCACTAAACCTATAGAGTACTTTCAGGGACCATTGTTCAAGAATACCCCCCCAGTTTACAGGAAAGCATGGATAACCACAGATAACTGTTGAAACTCCTCTTTGGGAATGGGTGTTCAAATGCTTCTGAACTCAGCTAACGGTTATTTCACCTAGGCCACGTTATCAAAATTTGCTTGGAGAAATGAGAAGTGAAACAAATTAAAACCTTACCTAAACCAAGCCATGCCGAACTAACACCTGCCCTCCTACACAGAGCAAGAAATGAGGCTGGGCTGGCATTTTCAGCATGACTTAAATCACCCTGTGAACTTGGGGGTATCTGGAAACTGATTGTGCCATCCTTATTCTAGCTTCTTCCTCTGCACTGAAGTGGGACTGATACTGGGCTGCTGCTGCCTGCAGAGTGCTACATGAACTTCCCTCAGGTGAATCAACAGCCTCCCGTTCCCTCCCGGCCAAAACAGATGAAGGATGGAACCTGGTGTCAGCCAAAGTGGACACTCCCCAACCACAGCAGGGCCTGGCCAGACCCAGGTGACAAGACGGCTGTTGTTTCTGTCACATCTTCAGACAGGGTTCTTCAGCAGGCACTGGAAGCTCCTGCCCTGCCTAACACCACAGGGAGCCCAACTGAATTAAGGATCAGCCAGATGCAACTGCCTGGAGGCATCAGAGGCTGTCTGCACACAGGGGGGTTATGAAGCCTCTGGAAGTGCTGTTTTGGACATTAACTTTGCATCAGATCAGGCAGGGAAAGGTCGGTTTCAACTGGGTGAGAAATCAATACCAAGTAGAGAGTGGTGTCTCAAGCTGTGGGTGTTAAAATACCATTGGGAGAAATCTGCTTTTACAGATGCTCCTCACAGTCATTGAAAATTTCCCTCAAGCATGCTCGGCTGATTCCATCTTTGTTGTCAGTCAGAGTAATTCATTTGTTAAGAGCTAAATCCCCATAGGCCTGTTTCCTTACTGATGCCAAAGATAGATATTTTCATATTAATACTTACATATACGAGTGTACAGATGTATAGTTATTAACATTATATATATAGAAAGAGACAGATTTTCCCGGCTGATACAAGAAAATGAGGCCAGCTAGAAAGTGTGAAATCGGTTAATGAGCTCACTTTAGCATGGAGATGTCTTTCCTTTTACACTCCCTGTCCCTCTGGAGCTGCTCAGCCGTCCTCCTGGCCTGGTTATGGCAACAGACCGATGCTCTTTTAATTGCCGTGGCTCCTGTCGCTGCATAAAGAGATTCTTGTTTGTGTTGAATAAAGTATTCAACGCTATCAAAAAAGCATGATGTAATGGCCTGATGCCGAAAGGGACCCTGGGTCACTTCTCAAGAAGTCACATCTTGCCTCCTCGTGCTGGGGTGAGAGAAAGGCTGTGTCCAGGCAGCAGCAGTAGGGTGCTGGCACAGGAGGCCACCACAGCATCCCTCCAGGGATGCCCGAGGGGATGCAGTTTGAGGGGGGCAGCCCCCAAGGTCCTCCGCAGTGAGCCGCACGTGGTTGCACGGCTCTAGAAACCACTACAGATCTCCCTTTGTACACCTCCTGAACTGTGCGCGCTGAAAGGCATTTTAAAATGGTACCCAAGTGACTGAGAAATGGCAAAAATGATTCATTCGGTCTTTATCCAGAGACGGAAATATTTAAATATTTCTCCTGTTCCAGTAAATGTTAGCAACTGGGAAAATACAACGAAACTTCTCCTGATAGCGGCACTTTAAGTGCTAAGGAGGAATCCTCAAGAGGAGGTGAGAGAAAACTGAGGACAGAGGCTGAGCACAAGCACAATTATCTCTGTGTGCCTACTTCTGTAGCTATCAAACCACTGGTCTAAGCTGCAGTCTTTTATTTAGTGGCCTGGCGTTAAAAATATACATGGCTATGGATGAAACACTTCCACTTTTGTTTGGCTACAAGACTTAGAATATTCTGTTTTCAGAGAGACAAGGTGAACAATTTTAATGGAGATGCCATTAATACAAACGCTGGCTGAATCAGCATTTCAAGGGACAGCCAGATTGAGAAAAAATATTTTAAAACTGAGTGTTAAACTAGAAAGGGTTAGGAGCATTTATGTCACTTTTCTGTTTAGCTGTCATCCTGCTCAGATGGGGACATTTCAGAATATGGCCATGCATCAGAATCACTGAAGTATCAGTGAGTCATTATACCTACCTGAGTGCCTAGGATCTGCATCCAAAATGGATAATGAAGGTTGCTGTGCCAAGGCACCATTATGAAGTCCCAGTATTGGGAATTAACTACCAAGATAAGCAGAAGTTGTAGAGATGCTTGTGAATATCAGGCCTGCCTTTAGAAATATATCGTAGTTGCTATGAAGAACTTGTTCTGTTCCTAAATGATAAGTCTGGTGCAAAGACATATTTGTTGTGTTTATCACCTGCCTCGTATCTGGAGCTAGATTTATTCCCTGCTAGAAATAAATATGAAGATTGGCAGAGTTGGTAGGATCCATGGCAATGATTGCTGGCCAAGACCTTGCAAGACAGTGATCCTGCTTCTCATCCAACTTTTACAGCATCACCAGAAAGCCAAACTCGTAAACCTGAATGGTCAACTGATCAGAGTTAGCCTTCAGTTTACTCCAATGACTTGAAAGACCTTGCTTGAGATTCATGATACAGATTTCAATAAAAATTCATGCCCCCCCCCCCCCAGCTGGGTAGGGCTCTTCTTGCAGAGGGTGCCAGTGAAGTGAGCCATGGGCAGCCTGTGCAAGTCCAGCTTCTCAGCTACCAGAGTCACATTCCTGTGAGTTTCTTTTACTGAAGGAACAACAAATCAAATCACTGTTTGAATAAGTAGGGAGTTTTTGATGCCATGTTTAATGCTATTCATAAGGAAATACGCAATCGATTCAGCAAGCCCCTTCAGAGTCCAGCACTGGGCAGTTCAGTATGTAGGAGTATATCTGCTGCTAAATCACTGGGGCAGCATTTGAGAAGAGTTCTTACCTCTACATTAACCAGAAGAGATGCCCGAATAATGACAGAAAGCTGCTTCTATCAGGGAAAAAGAAAAATGTAATGGAGGGATACAGAAGGGAGAGTAAGAGATCACGGAATGGTTCACTGGCATTTTTAAAATAAAGGGGATATATTTGTATTTTTGAGTAGTTTATACAAGATGCCAATCAACGTGAGGAAATGACCCATACCAGGGTCACACAGCATCTTTCTGCAAGCCTGGTGTGCTCCATGCTGCGTGCTGCCCCTTCCTCGCAGGGGTCTCTCCAGCTGCTGCACGGTGATGCCCAGCAGGTACTGGTGGCATGGCAGCACCCAGCACTGGGGAACCTGCAACAGGCTCCACTGCACATCAAGCATTTTGTTTGTCTGCGGAGGGCATCTTGGGGTTACTCTTCATGAGTAACAGCACTGCTTCATGCACAGCAACAGAGATCCACTTACCCAGGATGCTACAGCCTTCTCAAAAGGAGTTCCAGCACCCCATAGGGAACTTACAGAAGGGGACACAGAGATGGGGATCTTTCATGAGACTTGCCAAAATATATTTTGGACATGAGCATATCTGATAATTCTAGGCAGGCTTTTTCCAACCCTGAAACACACTTGTCCAGAAATAGATTGTATCTAGTATTTTTATTTTCCTCCCCGGCCAGATTTACAGCTGGGCATGAAAATGAATCACAAATGTATCTTTCAAGCTTAGAATGGTAATTTCAGGGCTTTTGATGAAATTGTAAGAGCTTATTTACTTGCTCGGTGAGTGAGTCTGAGCAGGTAGTCATGACATTTTTGCAGGTTATTCTGTTTGCACGGGCATTTCTGCTTTATATTCCAGGTCACCTCCAGGGTGAAAAAAGTATCTTGCAGATACAAAACTGTGATGAAGACCTCAGGCTGCAATGTGTCAGTGAATCAGATATTAAAGATAGGGTGAGATCCTCTCACAGTCTGTACTGAATATTATTTCTCTATGAAGAAAAGTGAGTCTTCTAAATAACTGATTTCAGCAGTGCCGTAGGTTGTTGTCCAGAGGCGTAACGGCACAAGGTCTTTGGTCTGATTGCCCCAGATCACTGGAATACCTACAGAAGGTGTTCTTTTTCAGTTGTCTTTTCCATTTGTGTTTAACAATTCCTGTTTTTTCCTCCTGCCCTTTAAGCTCTGGTTTGCAATCCACCATTGTGTAACTGTTAAGAGCAGCATCTGACTTTGCACTCGAAATGCAGCTCAGTAATAATAGATCATTTGGAAAGTGTCTCCTGTAATAACGCTTAGCTAAAACCAGAAGGAATGGAATGACACACAGCAGAACCAGGGGGAAACAGGCGCAATAAGACAGGTCATAATGACTAATATCTACAACATCTAACAAGATATTTTGCCATTAGAAAGCCAGGGAATCAGCTGAAGAGTTTCTTTCAGTTTAGAAAGACATTAAGGCTTTTCCTAAGGGTTACCATATATAAAGAGAAATTCAATAAAACTTGTCTTTATTTCAGTTGTTAAAGTGCAGAAACATCTAAATAAGGACTAGTGGGGATGCTTTTAATCAACCCACTGTAGGACAGCAGAAAGCGTTAAAAACAATCTCCAAGTGCTCCACTGCACATTGGTAGAGGAGAAAGATCAGGGGATGGCTCATGGGGAAGCCAGGCTGGTGAGTAGTTAGTAGTCCTTTCTCTTTTCAGTTACCCATGTTATATCCTTGTCTCTTCTTGTTCATGCAGTGGATAAACAGACCTCTAAATGGTCCAGCAGACACTCTGCTTTTTTTGTGTCCAGCTCTTGCTCTCAGCTGTGAAATGTACTCCACAGTGCTTCAGTAAAACTTACATGCTTAGATATCTTGGGGGATGCAGACCTTAGGCAGGTAGGTGCCCGTGCCTTGCTGCAAGTGGGTAAGATGTGGAGGGATTCACGCTGCGTGCCTGCTGGCACAGGGACACGGTGCCTGTGTGACCGGTCGGGGCTCCCTGCAGACTCAGCAGAGAAACAACACCAGATTAGCTTCTCTGAAGCTGCGTACGAATTCCTTACTTACTTGGGATCATTTCTGAATTCCCGAGGCTGGATGGAGGCCACCTCGGGTGAATCCTGGCCCTGTGGCTCTGCTCATGCCAGGTTTGCAGGGACAGGAGGGGAGTGATGTGTGGAGTGGCCCTTCATGAATACCAATGTTAATGTGGTGCCTGAGCAAGCACAGGAGGGGAGGTCAGTAGCTTTATTCACAAGTTTCCTTAGTCAAGCTCCCACACTGGAAAGCAAGCTCTGTCTTAACCCGACCTGGATCCAGATGGGATCCAGGTACACCTTCCTTTCACCTCCCTGCCTGACAGAGCATTGAAAGAGCCCTGCACGGACTAGAGGAGGGAAGCAGTAGGCTGGAGCTGGATCCTGGAGAGGCCAGATCCCTGAGGCACACAGCAGGGCACACTTTGAACTAAGCAAAAGCAATCTGCAAAATTCAGAGAGACTTAGACGAAAATCCCTTAAAGCACATGCCCATTCTTAGAGAAGCCCCATCATGACTTTGGTCTGAGCTGCTGCCCTACTGCTGAATTGCCAAGATTTGTAGATACACAAGAAATCCCATTTCCTATTGCCAGGACTCTAGTACAGTTATGTATGTGGATCCCACCACAGTGGCACCTTACCACCTTGCCAATACTCCTTTGAGGACTGGGGGAGGGTTGTCACCAGTGCTTTCAGGTTGGGAACGGAGGCAAAGGCAGGCTCAACAATGTGCCCAAGGTCACACAGGTAATCAGTGGCACAGGAGGAACAGACATTTCCCTGAATAACTCCTGCATTAATGGGTAGTCATGACCTCAGTTATATCTGGCGCACAAAAATGTCCTAAAATCCAATCCCAGTGTCCCTTCAGCTGTGACAGCAACAGAAGCATTCAGTGCACAAGGACGACAGAGGCGAGTGGGCTGCTCCTTTCCACGGCCCCAGGATAGCAGCAGTCTCTTAGGTGGGGATGTACAGGGCAGAAAGGCTCTCTGATGATGATTGTTTTCTGTCTGTTTTGTGACACAGAATCACAGAATCATTTAGGTTGGAAAAGACCCTTGGGATCATCGTGTCCAACCATTAGCCCTACTCTACAAGTTCCCCCCTAGACCATGGCCCCCAACACCACATCCAAGCGATGTTCAAACACATCCAGGGATGGCGACCCAACCCCCTCCCTGGGCAGCCCATTCCAATATCTCACCACTCTTTCCGTGACTGTGCCCTGTAAGCAGCTTCTCCTTCTTGACTCAGTAAAGTCACTTTAAGTGCCACTATAGAAAAACGCCATTATTGCTAAATGAATTATTAGTGGGCGTCTCTGAGGATGGGTAACAGGCTATGGAGATTTTCAGGGAGGCCTCAGGAGACCCGAGCTGAGGTCAGGGCACTCCTGGGAACACTTCACACTTTGTGGCCCATGCGGGCACCTGCTGGGCTCCAAAGCTGGGCGCGGGGTGCAGCTGGGTGGGTAAGGAGGCTGTCGGCTGCTGCTGGAACGGACAGCTGGGGCCAGACGGGGCCTGTGCTGAGCTGGGGTCCAAGATCCCCAATGTTTTGCTGCCCCCCTCCAGCCAGCCAGTGCAACTGCACGGACCCTGCCCAGGGGGCCTTTGTGCTGCTGGGGGGGGAGGCAGCAGCGTGCGGGCTCTGCTGCTCGGGCCCTTGCGCAGCCACCCGCCCTGCAGCCCCGGCCCCGGTTCTGGGGGCAGTGGTGAGGGCTGCGGCTGCCGCGGGGCGCCTTGCTTTGGCTCTGCCAGCGCTTGCTCCCATGCCCTCATCCCCCCGCCTCACCCTGCCGGTGCCGCAGGGCGCCAGGGCACTGCCCCGGGGTGCCTCTCAGCAGGGGCTGCCCGGCTCCCCACGAACACCCAGACTCCCGTGGGCACGACACTGGGGCTGTGTGGTTCATCCCCAGCTCTGCCACATCCCGCCACCAGAACGCGGGCATGGGACCCAGAGCTCTGGCACTGAGACATGGGGGAAGCTGATGAACTTCAGGAGAGGAAGGGAAGGGAAGGGAAGGGAAGGGAAGGGAAGGGAAGG
>JANVCC010000021.1:7920862-7938759 GCA_025345505.1 Todiramphus chloris collaris | reverse complement strand
GGGAAGGGAAGGGAAGGGAAGGGAAGGGAAGGGAAGGGAAGGGAAGGGAAGGAAAGGAAAGGAAAGGAAAGGAAAGGAAAGGAAAGGAAAGGAAAGGAAAGGAAAGGAAAGGAAAGGAAAGGAAAGGAAAGGAAAGGAAAGGAAAGGAAAGAAGGAAAGCTTTTGGTACACCTCGAGGATAGCAAAGAATGGTTTTACTCTCTGCTGATGTTGCTCACACTTTCTCCTCCTTCTCTGTCTGCTGCTCCGTTTCTCTCCTGCATTTTACCTTCTATTTCCCTGCCTCTCCCCCCTGCTTCCCCAGCTGCTCCGTGAGCCTGCTGCTCCCCCAGTTCCCTCTCTCATCACATATCCCCGCTGCTGTTTGCTTCCCTCCAGCTGCGTCTGTCTTGTGCTGCTGCTTATGAGACTCTTCTGGCCTCAGTCCTGACCATGGCAGCTGTCCTCACATCACAGGTTGCACTAAAGTTGCTGGTTTGGGGTATTTCCATCTCACTCATATGAGCTGCTCGAGGGGCCACTGTCAGGGCTGAGAGCAGAGGGCAAAGTGCAGTAGCTGTGCTCAGTGGGCAGCATTCCCCATGAGCTGCCAGTCAAAAGCCCTGCACAGAGCATGTGTTTGTGCCAGTCAGCGCCTGCTTGCTAGCGATGCACATGCTGGGAAGTGTTCGCTGTCTACTAACTACCTGAAAAGTGTGGGCTTGCTAAAACTCTATCTTATTTAGGAAGTAATCTAAGATATTTTTTTTGGTGAATGTCCAGAATGTTTCTAGTTGAATTCTTATTTACATCTCCACCAGTTCATTGCAGGACTTGCGAACAGATACCAACACTCACAGCTCCCATGCTCCCTTCCCCCCCCAGACATGCTGGACAGAAATGGGCTATTTGTGGGTATGAATATGCCTCCAGTGTTGACTCATACGTGGTCTCATTCCATCGAAACATGTAAAGTCTACCTATTTGGATCCTGTGTTACTGGGGACATGGGGAGAGTCATGTAGATATAGGCTGACAGCACTTCTCCACTCTTTATGTCTATGAGGAACACATGCCCAGGTGTCTGCTCGTTCTTAAGCATGTCTGTGAATATATTTATAAATCCATCCCATTTCAGCCAGACAGCCAAGAAGATCAATAGTCACTAGCACTCTGTGTACTACTATACAGCATCGATCCCCTATTACCTGCACAATATGGAGTCAAAGCTGAACGTGGGTGGTAGCCGTTAGAAGCTGCCTTTCAAGCTATACATTTTAAGGATGCTCGTGTGTAATTGCACTGATTAAGGGCTAATTTGGTGAATATATGCCTTCCTCCTAGACAGTGAGAATGTCTGAGCTGGCAGGTTGTAATCTACTGACTGCATGTGTTACCTGGTACTGTATATCCAGAACAGCATCACGAATGCAAAGGTTCAGTGTGAAGAGCAGTGGATGGTAATTTTTTTGAACATGGGAGTACTAGCTGCTGTAGGAGGGCCTTCCAGAAAAATCAGACCTGCTTCTGAGGGTGACAACCTTCATGTACAGGTGTCCTCAGCACAGAGCAAGAAGCAGAAAGGCAGAGAACTTTCTGGCACTGGTGTGTCTGGCTGTTCTTTATTGTTCACCTTGCAGAAAGGGCATGATTAGTAGAAAAAAAACCCTATATTCTAAATGTAAAGTTCTTTTTCTATTGAAGATGCTTTTACTGACACTTAGGGGACTTTACTGGCTGAAAGCTAGGGAAATTAAATTTCTCCAGAACAAGATGTGAAATACTGGGCATCAACATTTTTTATGCTTATGCCCTCCTTGGCAATGTGATCCACAGGTTTTCAGCTCAATTGTAAATAGCTTTGGAAGCTGTAAGCAAGGAGATCACTGTGGCAAAGACTAGGTAGAATTTCATGATGTGTTGTATAGTGAGGAGCAGGAGAAACCAGAAGAAGTTTCTCTGGCTCCCAGTTGCAGCATGAATCTGTGTGGAGAGGGAAAGGAAGAGTCTTTCAGAGACAGCAGTGAAAGCACAGCCTCTCAGCAGACAGGGCACACATTGATAAATGGTATTTCCAGCAAGGATATGGATGGGATATCTTCTTAGGTGTCTGTTGCCTGTTTTTTCTTAGGTTCTAAGAAACCCAAGTGAATGCGGTGAATGTGTGAAGTAAAATGTTTTTATACTTTAGTTATTTTAAGGGTATTTTTACATATTAGAAAGTAATAATTTTCCCTTGCTGTCTTCTTCTCTCATCGTTTTAATGGCTTTGCTAAGTTAAGATGGCTAAAGATACACCAGTTTCCTTAACACCATCAAGACCTCCCTACATGTAGCACCTATGTTGACTTTGAAAAGGCTTTTACACAAAGAAAAATAACCTTAGCTATTACGTTATATTCAGGAAACGATGATTTGCTTTCCTACAAGAGGTTATTCTTCTTTTTCTCCAGTAACAGTAACACAGCTGCTGACACAATAGAAACAACAGAAACTCTGGGTCATGGATGCCATTGACTCCAGTGGGATGTCTTTCAGCTCTGCTTCTGCAGTGTCCTTCCCTTTTGGCTTTCAGGGTTGATCTCAAACAGGCTTTTTGAATGCCAGACCAAGACGATGGAGTCATTAAATAATGTAAGTCTGACTATGTGAGGAGCAACTCGAGGAGGGCATATAAGGTGTCACCGGTGTACACAGAGTGCTGAATGAGCTGAACATGATCATGTGTGTGCAAGACCCCAGGAGGGGGGCTTGGAGGCTGGGTTGAGGGGATGGTCTCCCCAGCACACATGTTTTATGCAAATGGTTTGCAGGACATCACAGAACAGCTACGATGTGAGTTTTTCTCCAGCTCAGGTGGCTCAGTCCTGTGGGAGCTCTTGGTCCAACACCCACCAGACAGAGAATGACTCCACACCCTGAGATCACTCTGACCATGAGAAACAAGAAGGGCCATATCTGGCCTTGTCCAGCCCCACCATGTGCTGTGGGGCAGGAAGCTCTGGATCATCCCTGCACTCAAGTGGCCACTGCAGGCTGTGATGTGGGTGTGAGGCAGCTTTGGGGATCCTGGCAGCCTTCATCCAGCTGCCTGCCACCATGTCTGAGCATAAGAAGCAAACCCAAGTGGCCCTGAGGCATAAGGTGACAGAGGGACACCTCTACCATCTGAACCAATGCTGATGATTCTCTTTTCAACAGGTCTGACTGATTTTTGAGCCCAGGTGGCCTTTTAGCCAACATAAGGTGTCTGGCAAGGCAGCCCACAGATTGGCTGCATAATAACTACCTAGGTTGTTTTTTCCCTTTAAAACTGCTGCGTGACCAGCACCCTTGCTGCCCTGTGCTTCTTGGATTAGAAGATACAGTCAGCAACTGTCCCACACTGGGTTTCTTCCTGCTGGTCTTACTGATCTCACTCATCTCCTCTTCAAACAGAAAAGCCCTCCTCGATTTAGTGGTTTCTGGTGCAGAGGTCACTCAGTACCTTTCATCATCCTCACTGACAATGCACAGATGCATCCTGATGCATCTCTGCATCTTTTCCAGTTCTGCTGTAGCTTTCTGGATGTGGGGAGAAGCATGCAGTGTTCAACTTAAGAAACATCTCTTCCTAAAATCAATGTTTATGTCCACCGCAATATTAATGGTGCCTTTCAGTCACTCACAGAGCAGAAAGCAGGATGCATCCAGGAGGGGCAGACAGCTAGTCAATCCCATTAAAGCCCAATAAATAAATGATAGATTGCCTAGTAGAGCAATCTGGGCTATCAGATGTCCTTTCATAATAAGGAAGTGTAAAGCCCTGTTTCCTGCTGGGACAAGGTCCGCCTGCAAGCAGCACTAACCTGCCTGGGGAGATATTACCAGCTGCTGGGTGTCACTTTGATGGATTCTGATGGAAAACTTTGCCTCTCATTTCCAATACCTGCAGTCCACCATAACTGCTTTCAGTGGGCTCCAGGATGTTGACAAGATCTTGTGACACAAATCAGCATACTTGCTTTCTATTCAGGAAAGCACCCGGTACGTGGCCACCACTTCTGCTCATCGTGACTGGGCCTTATGGACTGTGTGGAGTAGAAATACTGGCCTCTTCTGCATAATGGCATAGACTGAGAGAGCACAATCCATGACAAGAGAGGAAGGAAGCTGACTTACTTTTTACTAGATATACCTTTTCTGTAAGTGCTTGGCTATAAGCACTCAGCAATTGATTCTTGAAGGGAAGAGTGCCAGGGATGCCTGCTGAGCACTGTCAATTAAAGTCATTTGCAAAAGAAGAACAAATGTGATTCTGTAGGTAAAATAAAACTGAGCTGGACTGAATTACCCCAGCACACCTCATCTCTTTGTGAATCTCTTGGGAAGCTGAAAGCTGGAGATGAAATTCATCTATGTCCAGACATGTACTTGATGTTGTCAGTGCAAACAGTCCATCTGGGTTTTTGAAGCTAACACCCCTCAGACAAGCTCTCCATGATGAGCAGAGTCTGTTTCCAGTGTGGTTGAACTCTCCTTGAAACCCTTCTGCAGTGAACACACTAACTAACTATCTACCTACCTACTACTCTCTCTCCCTTCATTACCTGTTTGCCTCTTGCCCAGCTGTGTTATCCTCCAGAGGTCCAGCCCTCTGCCAAGTGTGATTATGTTTGGCCAGTAGGTTCAGATGTTACCACAGGGGATGGATAGGCAGCACAACTGCACAAGTCTCAGCTCCAGGGTAAACAAGGATAAATATCCCTCAGAGAGAACAAAAAGAAGAACGAAGAACAAAAAGGAGATAAATAATTTGATTTAAGAAACCTCCAAGCATTCATTGGCTAAAAGGTGGGTTGAGCAGAGCTTTCCCAGGCAATGTCCCTTCTCTTAAACAAGTGGAAGAACATCCCTGCATTGAATGCACAGTTATCACAGACATACAGTTACCACTTAGAGATGTTGTATGGACAGATGGTATCTGCATATCTGCTAACAATAACCCACAAAAGAAAAGGGCCTGACAATTATTCATAACATAAAGACTGTAAAAACCATGAGTTTGGTGCCTCTGATGTCCATTTTGGAGTGCAAAAGAATCTCACTTAAAGCTGCCTCAATTTCAAAGGGGCCAAAACCTCTCCTGATTTTCAACGGTCAGATCAGCTGCATGGAGGATTTTAATTTGTAGCTGCATGTGCAAATCCCTATACATCATTTACCTCATCCAACCAAAGCTCACCAGTCCTTGAACACTGCATATGCGTGGGTGTGCATGTGTAGAGGTAGCTGTACTGGGTATTCCTACAGCAGAGTTGTATTTCTGCCAAGTGCTAGCTCTTGTATCACAGGCCTCACCAGGATGTGTGGATTTTGCACCAGAGCATTTTCCTAAGTGAGCTCAGCTTAGTGGTGACTGACTATTTGGGAGGTAACTATTTGGGTGAGCGACTATTTGTTTTCACCCAGGAAAAGGGATGGAACATCTCAGCTTCCTGCCAATACAGGATGAAAACTCATTTTTTACATACAACTGATTCCTGCTTTGTGGCTTTATTGCCTCTTTCTGCAGTGATGCCCTTTAAAGCATATAATGTATTAAACCAAGTCTTTCTAAAGAAACAAAATATCACCTTGGATAGTCTTAGACCTTCTCACTGGCAACCTAAGAAGCCCAGCATTATTTATAAATGAAAGCAAAGTAATTGATAGCAGTAATACAGATTCAGTGTTCAGTTTCCCCGTTGGAAATTTCAGGCATTGCTGTACCCAGTACCACAGCTCAGAGCAGGCTGATCCTGGGTATTTAATGAACTAACAATTCCATCAATATTAATTTTATTTTCATTCATTGCTGTTTAACTGGGTAGGATACCTGTAGTACTTCATGATTTGGGGTCTTTTTGCTCCTACGGAGAAGTCTGGCTGCAGTGAAGAACTTCCTTGCTTGTTTCCCAACTTCCAGTCCAAACTCTTACATGCCAGGTGCTTGCCAGTTTTTCCCCTTTCATGATCTGTAATGTGAATAGATGGATTTTATTATCTCTTTCATTTATTCCTTTCTTCTGCTCCAGCCTCCAAGTGATGGCCTAATAATCTTCCCAGCAAGGAGGGCTGGCTATCTCCTAGGACTTGAAAAAATAAAGGTGTTTTCCTCAGTGACTTTGAGGTAACTCCTGTCCGGTTGCATGGACAGCTGACATGAAGATTTTTAGAAGGCAATGACTGCATATATGAAACTTTTCCTAGGAGTGCATTTTATACCCCGTGCCATGCACTGCTTACACTATGCCTCTGAACCACAATGCAAAATTATTGCTTCATCTAACATCTGTGGGCTGGCAGCCACTTACATGTTTTATATTTGCCCTGTGAGGACAGGCAGGGTAGTGTGGTACCAAAACTGATTCCCCTTTTGTAGCTCACAGTACCTTCACTGTTGGGCCTGACAAGCTGTTTGAAGATTGCCACCCCATGCAGATCATGCTGGTTCAGGGGCTTCATCCCCTGAGGCAGAGTTCAGATCACCAGCACCTGTAGGAACTGCTCCCCTTCTTGGTCAATGTCAGAACGCAGAAAGCCAAAGCCTCAGGCAAGAGTCGAACAGCACTAAAACAAGTGGAGCCATCAAAATCTCCAAAAACAATCTGTTAAACCCAAAGATGATAGGAAATAATTCGAGGCCTTGAGGCAGGTCTGTTGCAATTATAGAGAAGCAACGCAAAAGATGAAAAGCAGATGAGGGAAGAGATGGAGCATGATCAGAAGCAGTGGTTAATAATCAGATAGGATGCACAATTAAGAGCAACTGTTCTGCGATGCCAAGTGGAGGAGGGGAGATAATCCAATTCCAGAAGCGCTGCCAGAGCACCACAGAACTGTACCTGCCATTTATTGAGGCAGCAGGAGAGCACGACCAAACACACATCATCACTATGGAAAAGAAGCGCTTCATTCTCTCTTGTTCGCTGTGCAATTAATTAAAAAGTTATCTTTTCTTTGTAAAGTCACCGTAAGGTTGGGGTCAGTTCATGTCTTGCTGAAAGCACAGTCACTATTTAAGGGGGTAAAATGCCACAGCATTTATTACCTGACTCCCTCCTGGCTCTCCGTAATCCCCTCCTCTGCCATTCTGCTTCCTCTGCCAATGTCTTGCCTTAGCCTCTTGGTCCTGTATGACCGTCTGCCCCTCCCAATGTGTCCCTCTGTGCCTGCCCCATGCTTATATACCTTAAACATCTCAGAGGGTGTCCAGCCACTTGTGTGATGTGCATTGAGTTGAAGTCCAGGATTGACCCTTTTGCCAGGGTTTAAAAGTTGTGAGTGAAACACCCCCAAAAACCGCCTGCAGGAAGCATGACAGCTTCATCTGCATATCCAGAAGAGAAAAGCAAACAAATCATAGAATCATAGAATCATAGAATCATAGAATCATTATGGTTGGAAAGGACCTCCAGGGTCATCAAGTCCAACCTTTGTCCTAGCATTTCTCAACCACTACACCATATCCTCAAGCTCCACATCTAATCGGTCTTTAAACACCTCCAGGAATGGTGACTCCACCACCTCCCTGGGCAGCCTGTTCCAGTGCCTCACCACCCTCTCAGTGAAGAATTTCCTCCTAATATCTAATCTAAACCTCCCCTGACGCAACTTGAGTCCATTTCCCCTCGTCCTATCATTACTAATTTGAGAGAAGAGACCAACACCGGCCTCTCTACAACCTCCTTTTAGGTAGTTGTGGAGGGCAATAAGGTCTCCTCTCAGCCTCCTCTTCTCCAGACTAAACAAACCCAGTTCCCTCAGCCGCTCTTCCCAGGGCAGGCTTTCCAGCCCTTTCACCAGCTTTGTTGCCCTCCTCTGCACTCGCTCCAGCCCCTCGATGTCCCTCCTGTGCTGTGGTGACCAAAACTGGACACAGTGCTCAAGGTGTGGTCTCACAAGTGCCGAGTACAGGGGTACGATCCCCTCCCTGCTCCTCCTGGCCACACCGTTTCTGACACAGGCCAGGATGCCATTGGCCTTCTTGGCCCCCTGGGCACACTGCTGGCTCATGTGCAGCCGGGTATTGACCAACACCCCCAGGTCCTTTTCCCCAGGCAGCTCTCCAGCCACTGCTCCCCAAGCCTGCAGCGTTGCTGGGGGTTGGTGTGACCCAAGTGCATGACCCAGCACTTGGCTTTGTTAAACTCCACAGAGTTGAGCTCAGCCCATCTCTCCAGCCTGTCCAGATCCCGCTGCAGAGCCTTCCTACCCTCAAGCAGATCGACCCTTGCGCTTAATTTTGTGTCGTCTGCAAATTTCCTGAGGGTTCATTCGATTCCCTCGTCCAGGCCATTGGTGAATACATTAAACAAGACGGGTCCCAAAGCTGAGCCCTGAGGGACACCCTTGTGACTGGTCACCAACTGGATTTTACTCCGTTCACCAGCACCCTCTGGGCTCGTCCATCCAGCCAGGTTCTAACCCAGCCAAGAGTCCTCCTGTCTGTGCCATGCCCTGCCAGCTTCTCCAGCAGAATGCTGTGGGAAACGGTGCCAGAGCCTTCCTGAAGTCCAGGTAGACAACATCCACCGCCTTGCCCTCATCCACTGGGCGGGTCACCTGGTCATAGAAGGAGATCAGGTTGGTTAAACAGGACCTGCCCTTCATGAACCCATGTTGGCTGGGCCTGATCCCCCCATTGTCCTGCACTTGCTGTGTGATCACCCTCAAGATGAACTGTTCCATAATCTTCCCCGGGACCAAGTCTTTCCCTCTCGAGTAAGCAGGACACCTGTTAAGATGTTCGCACATTCCTTTCCATTTTGCTCCTCCTAAAGCATGCACTGGTCCTTATTTTATCCTCATATAGGAAGCCAGAGCATGCTGGATGCTGCATGAACAGCACATACACAGCAGACTATCTGTGTGTATTCTCCTAAAGGTGCCCTTCATCAAAACAAAAAGGCCAGAAGATTCCACAAACAGCTGCCATATATAAATAGATGAGGAGGTAATATTAAGAATAAAGACTCTGCTTGGTAGGGAAAATGTAGGATGCAGGAAAGTTTTAACACAACAAGAAAATTTCAGCTTATAAATCAGCAAATGACTTCCAGTTAAAAAACCAAATGTCTAAGTAAGAAGTAAAAAAGTGGAACAAAGTGCCCTGGGAAGGAAATGCTTTGTGTTTATTTATGGTGCGCTGTAGTTAAAAGGGAAAAAGAAAAGGGTAGGCGTTTTATGTCCAAAGCAGAGCTGAACACCCACATGCATGTGAATGGTTTTCTGATAATTAAAAGTCTCTGAAAGCTGGGTTAGATTAAGCTTTTTTTGTCAACAGGTGGCCATAATCTTCAAGACTTGTGAAGATATTTTTGTTCAACTATGTGAAATCCTACAGTTTTATGAGGATTCTGTAGTAATTAAAATCATTGGATGTGTTCAGAAAGAACAATGATTTAGGTAGTTCATTAGAAGTTAGAATTATATGTATTTTTATTTGACTGCTTTCAAAAGTTGCTTGCATACAGCAGGAATCTGGGTCTCAGCTCTCATCTTATTCCCATTGTTTATGTTGCTTTATTATGATTTTTCAAGTTTAACATCCTTTTTTTCCAAGGAAGTCAGAGTGACCTTGTGTTTATCATGGATGAAAACCATGTACGTGGGTTTAGCAGGAATCTGATATATATAAAACTTGAACTCTAGTTCAGCCCATAGTAAAATGGGTGTGAAGCTAGCAGTTTTCTATAAAGGCTTGGCTGAACATGTGGAGACTGGGGAAGAGATGGAGTATGTTGCAGTAGGACCCTGTATTTTAGTGGTTAGAATTGAAAATACTTTCCTGACATAGGGCAGTTGTGGCCTGTATGCCAGGAGCTATTTGTGCATATTTCATTAAATAGTGGCAGGATAAGAAACAAAATCAGTGCCTGCTTGCTGGCTGAGTCAATAATGATGGTCCCACTTCATCAGCAAATGTAAGTAGCAGCAAGCGTACTCCTCCCAAAGTGCTGTTGGCCCAGTGAATGCAGGCTGCCCTCAGACAGAGGCTTCCCACTCCCTGAGTGAGCACTGTTGCCACGAAACTACTAAATAAAATGTGGTCACCACCATATTTTTAAAAGGCACTTGGGCTGGAGAGAGATGCTGAGCTGCTCAGGCTGGGAATGGCCTCAGAGCTGTGCAGAGCTGGCACACTGCTGCTGGAGTCTAGCATGGAGGTGCCTCCAGTATTATCTGGGAGCTGCCCAGGGGCATTTTGGGTCACAACTCTGGCCATCAGCTAGCCTCAATGTAACGTCTGTTCCAACCCTTAAGCTGTTTCTTCTTGCCCTAAAAGACTACGGCACTCATAATCGAGTCAAGGCCAACCTAAAATGGCCAAAGGAACAGAAAGACTTGAGCTTTGTAAATTGGATTTTGCAGACTCTGTCTCAGATGTAACGCGTGACAACCCCAGTGCTATTTCTCCTCTTTCATACTCCAAATGAACCAAAATGGGGCTGAGTTTTTGCCTGGGGATGTTTGTGCCTGTGACACATTCCAAAGGCATCCGAGAGAGAAGCTCTTGTATTTCTGTATCCCACTGTAGTCAAGGGCTACAGAGGACCTGGATTAACAGTGTGCCCACCATTAATGCTGTGTACAAACTGCAGCTCTGTGACATTCAGCTGTCTGCTGCTAAAGATAAGATTTGAAGGAGTAATTGTCATCAGATTGCAGAGAGAGTTAATGTAGAGATACAAAATGATGCCTGTCAAAAGGAGATTTTCCAAAATCAGGTCTTTAAACACACTCTGTCCTATACATTAATATTAATTAAATCTCATATTCATATTGCAGTTTATGAACAACTTCTGTTGATGCTCCAGCTTAGATCTCTCTGAGTGTCTTCAGGATACCTGTGTTCAGTTTGAACCTTGAATACCACCAATACTTTCTTTGGGTTTTTTTCTGAACTGTGTGAAGTTCTGCTTGTTAAAGATTGTGGCTTCAGGCTTAGCTCATTTGACTTTGACAACCTGAACTAGGCCAAAATCTGACATCATGTATAAAAGCTTCAGGACAGATGTAGGAGGGGCCAGACTCAAAATCTTAAATTATCCGAAGTGTACTGTCAGGGCAGAGAGCCCTTGGGTCTGATGCCACTTCCTTTGTGCACGCCAGGCTGGCATCACACTTAGTGGGAATTTGGATGCAAAGGGAATGCAAAATCAAGGTCCATAAATTAGACTTGGTTTAGGACATAAATGCTGCCGGGTGACTAAAGAGTGACACTGGAAATGTGCATCCTTAATCTCTGCTGAGAAAGCCCTCCAGGGACAATTGCCAAGTGGATCAGTAAACTTAGTTATAACTAAAAGAGTTACATTGAGAGAAGAAAGCCTTTACTTGAGAGAACCTAAATCAAAATTTAACAGCCAAATGAAGGCCATTTTGAAAGTTTCATTAAAGAAAGCAGTAACTACCTGTGACACTGGAAATAAGCTTCTATATGCTAGTAGCTGTGAGCTCATCTACTGACTCATTTGGACCTTGGGTAAGTATTACTTAAAATGAAAGCCATACATAGTGTGTGGAGAGAGGGTTATTCAAATGTAGACAGCAGCTGTTTTTAACTGGTCCTCCATCTCCTTTCTAGGTCCTCCGTCTCCTTTCTGCCTTGTGCAGCCCAACAGATACAAGGAACCACAAAACTGTGCCCTTCCCCAAAGGCAGAGCTCTCTTTTGTAAATGTTGATGCAATTCGGGTTTACTGCAAAGCCCTGGTTTCAAGGTCTGCTGGTTTGTTTTAATGAGAATGAGCCCAGTACTAAACTAGATTCACAAATATTTCTTCTTTATAACTGCTAAATATTTAACTTTTGTTACATGTTGTTCATAACCTTTGTGTGGGTGAGATTTTTGTTTGCATATATGATCAAGAAATAGCTGTTTCTGGCACTGGGACAGGAGCAGGTATGTTTGTGCAACGAGGGCTGAAACCTTGGGTTTGGGAGCCATCGGGTGTCCTTCCAGAATGGCAAGGAAATCTCATGGTTCCTTGCACCTTGGTGGGCATAAGGCAAGGCTGAGGGTGTACAACACCCAGGCAGTATTCTGAGGGGAAACCCTTCATCCCTTCCTTCTGGGGCAATCCCATGCTATGACCATAGGAAAGCCTTGGAGGTAGATGACTGATCACGCACAACAAGGAGAGAAACAACAAATAGATCAAGTGAATGGCTTCTTTCTCATATTAAATCATGTCCTTAGGATTAATTATGTTAACAAACGTAAGTGTAGAGCTTAGGATCAATTCACAAAGAAAGAGTAAAAGTAAATTCAAAGTTCTATAATTAGCTGAAAAAAAAAAAAAAAAGACAAATCCTACTAGCTCTGAGTCCTGCTAAGGATTTATGGTATGGCTCATGTTTTTATGAATCCAACAACATGTTTTAATGGAACACATGAGCATGTCTGTATTAGTATTTAAATAGAAATAGATATACCTGTATAAGGGAGATACAGCAATGTGACAGCTTTAGCTATGTGCAATTATGTTTCCTTCACCAGACGTTTTTTGCATCCTTACCTGTACCCTGTCCCACTAACCTGTATCCTTTGGGCCCAGTTTGCACACTACAAATGCGTGATACTTCCAAACTGCTGCTGCCACTGAGCATGAACAAGTGATGCCCTCTCACTAACACCAGCCTTAGCAAATGTTCCCTTTCTGAACATGGATGTTTCACTGACTCCAGCTCCACAGTGCTTTTCTACCTGTCCTCACACCTTCCCCATCCCTCCCAGTGAGGTAATCCTTTCCTGAAAAATCCTTTCCTGAAAAATCCTTTCCTAAACCAGTCAGGATTAAGACTCAAAATCTCAACATCCAACAAAGCCAGGACTGAAGACTTTGTGCAAGTGGAAATGGAGATTCCCACCTTCATAGATGATCTCCTGACAGATTGTCCAGCCTCTAAAGCTGAGGTATTATTGCACATGGAAGTGCAGCTGTCAGAGAATTCAGAAACTCACCATCTAGCTTCTCACTCTCTTTTGAGTCTGCTACCTCTGTACTAAGGCAGAGAGTCATGTGAAAAATGTCAGCAGCAAAATTTCTTTAAGTTTCTTGCTTTGCAAAGAAGTACCTACAGCAGTTTCTCTACTACTGTCTGGTGTATATACTGTACCCTTTAGGTACTGCTTGGAGGTGTTTGTTTGGGATGTTTGGGATGGCCTAAATCCTTCAGGCCTTTACCAAATACCAGTTGCTCAGGCATTTGCGCAGTCATGCTAATAAATCTTTACCTCTGCACTTCTACCAGTTTTTTCCTCCATATTTTGGGGAATTATAAGGTTCTAAACTCAGACAACATAATTGTGAACTGACTTGTGTGCAAAGGGCAGTTATGTGCTTTACAGGCTCCTTGAAGCCCATGGGCAACACTGAAGTCAGAAGAATTTGTCTGTGGGATCTGCCTTCTTCGTGGTAGGAAGATGTGGGGAGATGTCCATGGAAGACAAACAGATGAAATGTAGGGTGGGATGTTTAGCAGATGCCTACAAAGTTGCTGGACCAAGGCTTTCAGTACCTGTTTTCAATGTCTTCACTGGTAATAGCAATCAGTTTAAAAACAACACTTTCAGGCATGATATGAAAAAATACATAGGAAATCAAGATGCTGCAGTAGTGTGCTAAAAGATATTCTCTGTATTATCAACTCAAAGTCTCACAGATGATGGGAAGACACAGTAAAATGTAGTACTTAAGACATGCTGTTGACATGCTCTTTCATAGCATTTGTGACTTACTTACAGTAACTGGATAATCTCAAGGCTTGTAGACCCAAAAGGGAAGGATATGTGAATATTAGCATAAATAAATATTCAACAGTGAATTCTTGTTGTAAGTGGCCAGCACCTTTTTATAAAAGCTCCTTGTGTTATTTGCACAACAGATTCACTAAAAAAAAAAAAAAGAAAAAGAAAAAGAAATGTTTGAAGACAATTTATGAAAAAATTTAGTTTCTTACAGTTTCATTTATTTTATTAACATAAAATAAAAGCTCAGTTTGCAGATAACTGATTACAGTCTTGTAGATCCTCAAGAAAAAAAGTGCCAGAGATCCAGGAATCATCTATTGCTGTTGCATTTGTGCTGCAACCAAGCAGGGGCTCTGGCTTTGGGGAGAAACCTGAAGAATGATATCTCGATCAAAATCTGGGAAGCAAATCAGAACTGCAAGGGCCCCTGGAGGCAAACCTGTAGCAGCTACTTACATCAAATGAATAGTCATGTGTGTGGAAAAAGTTAATTTAATATCAAATGTCAGTTATTCTCAGTCTGTGAGGTAAAAGGATGGCCTCAGTTACCAAAGTGTCTGTTAACTATGAACCGTCAGCTCATCTCCAGATATAATCTATTTTTTTCCTTTAGAATTCCACAAAATCAAGAATGATGTTGGGCTCTGCTTGTACATTTACCTTTGCAGGTGTTTCAGGGCACCCAACCCAAACAAGATGATTGATTTCACCTCTCACTCTGTTTTTTCCCCATCCATATTTCAGTGACCATTTTTTTACTGGCACTGTAAAAGTTCATGACAGGGAGACTGGTTTCCTGCTTTCATTCTAGTCTCTTATCTATCTTGCTTTCATCTGTGCATAGAGAAAGAATATGTCTCGTTTGGCTGTCCAGTGCTGTAGCTTGTTTGCTGAGGAGGAACACAGCAGCTAGTTAAAAGGTGGCTGTCTTAAGTGGCTGCACTCACAGACTCTGAAACTCCTCCTGAGCTTGTTTTGGGCACCTTTAGACCTGCCTCCCTGGGCTGTCACCCTTCAGCTCCCCTGTACCGCTGCCAACAGCATCAGGGCTTTCTGCCAGGGCAGCAGCTGCTTATGCATGAAGGAGAGCAAAGCAAGACAGAGGGTCTTTGATTTTGTCCTACTCCTTCAGGAGAACCCTCTTCACCTCTGTAAAACCCATTGAATCTGGTGACTTAAGGGCTCTGCCTGTGGGGGTCCACAGGCAGGAGAGAAGGAGATAGCATTTTATCATGGGCATTTTAATCCAGTCTCAACATTTATTCATGGTCTAAATCTTTTCAGCCTAGAGAGTTTTCTCTTGGGTTCTTGTGGGTGCTGTTCTGCACTGTGGAATACATTGTTCTTGTGTTCTAACTATATACGGCACAGAGACTCCTCTGCCTAAGTGACAGCTTCGAGATCAGGAGAAATGTCTACAACTAACAACTGAAGGAAACAAAAATTAGGTACAGAAGAAACCTTCATAGACTGAGTTTATTGCTATCATTAGCATCAGAATATGAAGACTTCACAGAACACTTCTTTTAGACAATGAGGTTGGAGGGAAAAAGAGGAAGATGTGTAATGTATTCCCCTTAATTGCTCTGAAGATAAGGGCCTCAAAGCTGAAGAAAGGGTGGGTGGGAAGGAGAAAACTTTAAAATCTCCACAGGTAGTTTTCCTCTATGCATTTTTTCCTTTGTGAAATGCTTTGGACTGCAGTGCCTCAGTGGCTTTTGTCCTCTGCTTGGATGTCTAAACCTCCATGGCAGCAAGCCATAGTCCTTCTCCTGGATGGTTAAACTTCCCCGGCAGCAAGTCATGGTCCACCAGCTACTTTTAACTCTTTTTCCCTTACTGACAATTTAGTATTTTACAAAACAAAGTGTGCCTGGAAGACCTAAACTGTGCTGAGAGTGTCTTGGCCCTGAGGATAGAGAATGCATTTTAAAACCTGTCAGCTTTTTTAGTTCAACTCTACATATGCTCTTTATCTCCACAAGCAGCCCCTGTCACCATATTCACCGTTAATTCTGATTCTTTCAAGTCAGTAGAAGAAATAAACCAGGCTGAGGCTGTAGCCCTTCCTTTGTGCTGACATAATGAACCAAGGTAGGAATTTGGACGATAAAGTGCTGACATTTTAACTTTTAATTGAAGAATTTCTTCCCTACAGAGGTATCAACAGGGACTGGAGCATCACCCTCCCTTTTAAAATTACAGGCTGCGTTCCTCAGCTATGTTTGAGGAGACCTCTTCCAGGGCTAAAAGCAGCTGAGCTAAAGCAGTGGCCACTGTAAGTCACTGTGCTAGATCGTGAGACTGGTGCAGAGCCAGACACCCAGAACTCACTCGCTGCTTGCGTATCCTGCACTGTTTCCAGCTAAATGTGATTCACCCCCTTCACTGCCTTATTCTGCCAAGCGGCCAGGGATCCTCATCTCTCCAATGTCACACACATCCTGCAGGAGGACCCAGCCTCTAAGTCAAGTTTTATGGCCTTCTTTCTGTTACACCTTCACTTCTTCATTAAATCCTAAACCCAACCTTTTGAGAACTGGCAAGATGCTTCTCTCCTGTGTGAAATCAATGTGGCAGTTGGGATCTTCTCAATGGATGCAAGCACTGCAAAAAATCTGAGACACTGGACTACAATAAGACCTCACCATCTCATCCCTCTCTAAATACCCAGGTAGTTCCTAAGGACCCTTGGGGAGGGAGAGAGAGACCCACTCTACATCACTGGGATACCTCTCTACGGATGCTGCATTTCCTTCTAGAGTGACCCACTCATCTCTGCTCACCCTCTTTCTGCTCTCTTCTTCCCAGTTGAGCCACACTACCACACTCCCCCATCTTCGCTGCTGTCCTTGCCAAGATATGCTCAATACAGTGGAAACTGCAGTGCACATCAGATTACTCTAAATTCATATTTCATTGTCCAGAGTTTCTGAAGAGTACTGAGAGTTATTAAGGAGTAAACCAGTAAAACAATTAAGAGATCATCTTGACAAATGTTGCAGTGGATTGCAACTCTTGAGTGGGTTCTCAGTGTGGAACTTGGCTCTCAAGTCTCCTCAGTTTCCATTAAACTGTAAAACAGCCTGTCAAGGGAAAGGAGGAGAATGTCGTAATAGACTTTAAAACCAAACTGAGTAAGGCAGTTCAGAATATACAGCTTTGGAAACAATCTTGCATGGGAAGAGAGGTGCAAGGAGCTCTTTTCCCTCACTGAGACTGTGTTATACATTGTCCTTGACTTTAGCAGTGTCTCCTACAGGAGGCAAGAAGGGCATCTAACTAAATTGGGCACCAGCTGATACGAGGAAAGGTACAGGATGCCTCACTTACTTCTGGACTTAAAAAAAAAAGATATAATTTGAATAGATAGTATCATTCACTATGCTGTTAAAGGTATCTCTGAAGATGCCTTGAGGTGGGCAAAAAATTTAATCAAACTTCATGTTTACTACTTGGAAACATAATTGAAATAATGCCTGTTATAAAAATCTCATCTGTATTTCAAGTTGATTTGTACTTTTGGTAGTGGCATATTTTTTAGATTTAAGCTGCATTTTCTAGAGGAGTTTCCTCATCCATTCCAAAAATTGATAATCTGTTCCTGTCTGGACTGGTATAAATAGACAAGCAAATGAATATGAGCCAGCAGTGTGCCCAAATGGCAAAGGCCAACAGCATCCTGGCCTGTATTAGAAACAGTGTGAGCAGCAGAAGTAGGGAGGTGGTTGTCCCCCTGTACTCAGCACTGGTGAGGCCTCACCTCGAGTGCTGTGTCCAGTTTTGGGCACCTCAATACAAGAGAGATATCGAGGTGCTGGAGCGGGTGCAGAGGAGGGCAATGAAGCTGGGCAAGGGACTGGAGAATAGATCATATGAGGACTGTTTGAAGGAGCTGGGTCTGTTTAGTTTGAGGAAGAGGAGGCTGAGGGGAGACCTCATCACTCTCTACAACTACCTGAGAGGACATTGTAGGGAGGCTGGTGCTGGTCTCTTCTCTCAGGTAATTAGGGACAGAACCAGAGGGAATGGCCTCAAGCTGAAACAAGGTAGGTTTAGACTGGACATTAGGAAAAAATTGTTCACTGAAAGGGTGGTGAAATATTGGAATGGGCTGCCCAGGGAGGGGGTTGAGTCCC